>CM023483.1:136373885-136863885 GCA_013339685.2 Hyalomma asiaticum | reverse complement strand
TTTTCTATATTATTCATGAAAATTGGGAACGTGGTAGAAAAGCGACTTCGGAACGAATTGCACATTTCTACGCTAAAAACATACGTAGAAGCTAACATGGTACCTTGCCAACCTAGGGGCCTCCGTATGGCTGTAAACCTGCTGTGGTGAACATGTCGGTTTCCCAGGTTGTCACGTGGAATGAGGCATTCTCAAACGTTTCAGTTGCTTTGGTTCGCATTGTCATTGGCTGAAACACTGCTCAAATCGATATGTAATTAGGAGGACCAAATAATTTATTTTCATAAACTCGCTGCTCGTGAATCTGCACTATTGGTAGAATGCACGCAAAGGAGATCAGCGGAAATACATGCCACTAAACGCAAGAAGCTTTTGAGAGACAAAGTGATTGCGCCTCCTAAAATACCTACTGCTACTTCGCCGCAATCAAGCAGTTCCGCTTCGCTTGACGACCCGTTAGAATCACGTAATGTAGTGAACCTCTCTTCCTACGACCTTCCCGAATACGAAAACTTGCTGCTGTGGAGAGAACTCTACTTATGCCCGGCAACGGGAGGTTACACTGAATTTAACTTTATTAAAGACTTGGATATTCTTTCCAGAAATTTAGGATTACGAGAATTCTTTCTTGACAAGGATCGCACTAATTCTACCACTTTCATTCTTCCGTCTCACAATCGCTGAACGCAACCCAACGGGATGTACGCAACCCAACGGGATGTGCACTTGCGAGCCATGCCTTCGCCTCCTTTCACGTGACGTCATCCAGCCCAGGACTTATATACCCACCGCCACCTCCGCGCATCTTCAGTGGGCGAGGCGGCAGCGTGGCTGCAACTATGCTGAACAAGCACGTCTTTTTCCTTGTACAGATTCTGACCGCCATTGCGTCCAGCCCTGTGTCGGCATCTGGCCTGGATTTCTGCCCAGCCGACGATTCTCGTGCCTTACCTGGTGAAGAACACGGAAATTCAACCTTCAGGGACTACTGCAGTTTCATCGAACAGCCCAGCGCCTCGTGTGCACTTGCGAGCCATGCCTTCGCCTCCTTTCACGTGACGTCATCCAGCCCAGGACTTATATACCCACCGCCACCTCCGCGCATCTTCAGTGGGCGAGGCGGCAGCGTGGCTGCAACTATGCTGAACAAGCACGTCTTTTTCCTTGTACAGGTTAGTTACCTTAGTGGTGCTAAAGCTTTTCGAAGCAATGATCCATTTCTTGTCCTGCTGCCTTGCCCACAGAAGCGAAAATGTGTACCTTGTAGTCTACTGTGTTCGTTATTTTATTTTTTTGATGCGCTGTTACTGTGTGGTGACATCGAGCAAAACCCAGGGCCTAATGACGATAAGACAGCCCGCCAACTACGCAGTGCAAAAGTAGACTCTCAAAGTGATCATGAATTACTACTTCACGTTCTCGTAGGCCAAAAGGAAATAATTCGCCGTATGAGCGACTATAGCGCTACACAGACTTCTTTACAGGAAACCTTAGTTCAGCTCAAGGACAGACTAGATTCCTTGGAGGCATCAGTCACACCGATGGCCAACGCTCAGGAGCAATTTGCTTCTGTGAAAGCCCATATGCAGAACGTAGATAAAAGAATTGCCTCCATTGCTGATAAAGTTGACGACCTCGAAAATCGCAGCAGACGAAATAACATTGTTATTCATGGTTTTCACGAACCCGCTGATGAAACATTGGCATCTCTGTACGAGTGTGTTTCCAAGGATTTTTTTCAAGAAAAACTTCAGCTTTCTATAAATGGTATTGAAAGATGTCACAGGATCGGATCAAAACGCCCTCACAGAACGAGACCAATCGTCATTAAATTGCTCGATTATAGAGAAAAACAATCAATTCTAAAGAATTGTGGTAAACTAAGAAATTCTGGTATGTACGTGAGCGAAGATTACTCAGAAAAACTGAGGAACGTAAGAAAAGGTTGTGGGATTGCACCAGTGAAAACAGAGAACACGGAAAGCGGGTTAAACTTCTCCTATGACAAGGTATCTGTCAACGGAACTCTGTATATCTGGGATGAAGCAGCTAATGATAAGGTTGCAGTTTCTAGAAACGCAAGACAATGACCCCAGCATCCTCCCTCGTCGTTGAAACTGCTGAACGCAAATTGTAGAAGCGTTGTGCGCAAGGGCCTCGATCTAGAGCACTTAATTTCCATCCACGATGCCGACGTAATCGCCCTGACCGAAACATGGCTTCATAATGGTGTCTTCGATAGCGAATTCACACCCCCTCAGTTTTGCGCTCACAGAAGAGATAGGAATCATAGGGGCGGGGGTGTGGCTCTGCTGTTTCGAAAAGGCTTAAAAGTTGTACGTTTGCCCGAGCCGCCTGGAGCTGAAGCCATGTTCTGCAAGTTGTTTTTTGAAAAAGAATGTCTGGTAATTGGAGTAGTTTACAGACCACCCGGAGAAGATGTAGAGGTCCTGGAAGAGCTAAAGGCATTTATGGCTTCCACTATATCGCAAAACACAAAGCTCGTTCTTTGCGGTGATTTTAATTTGCCGGGAATTGATTGGAATATCTTTTCAGCTACTAATAACGATATTGTGAGTGGTGAGGAACTTATCGACATTGCGTTTCGCTTTGATCTAAGACAGATAGTTCAGGATTGTACACGTGTTCATGGTGATTCTAAATCCATTCTGGATCTTGTTTTTGTTCGAAGTAACATTCCGGGAACTATTGAGTGTGATGTAGTTGATGGCATCTCTGATCATTGTGCTGTGCTTGTGCAGTTTCCCTCTTTAAAGGCGACAAAACATGTTAAGGTTACGTGTTTTCATGACTTTGCAAGAGCTGATGATGTCTCTATTTTGGACAGGTTGGAATCATCTTACGACGATTTCTTTCGCAGTGTTAGTACATGTGATGTTGACGCTTTGTGGGTAAAGTTTAGAGACACAGTCCAGGCCTGTATACAACTCTTTGTACCACTTAGAACTAAAAAAACTAACGTCTCCAATCCTTGGATTACACGGGAGATAATTCATCTAAAAAGGAAGGTTAAGCGTTTGAAAAAAGCTAAGAAAAAGCGTCACCACAGCACAAACATTCATAATCAAATCTTAAGTGTATCTAAAGAACTTAAAATTAAGATGCGAGAAGAGAAATACAATTTTTATAATGTTAGGCTTAGTAAAATGATAAAAGAGTCCCCGGCCTCTTTCTGGAGATTCATTAAACCAGTGACCTCTAATAGTGATACCTTCACTGTAAAAAATGCTTCTACCTCTGACGCTACTGTAATTGCCAATGAATTTAATGATTATTTCAAATCTGTATTTGTCACGGATAATGGGAGCTCCCCTTCTTATCAAAAATTTTGTGATTTGCCTCCTATAGAAGATTTAGAAGTATTCGAATCTGGGGTACTTAATTTACTGTTAGACCTGAGTGAAAAGAAAAGTCCTGGTCCAGATGAAATACCCAACGCATTTTTAAAGCGGTACGCGCTCTGGTGCGCCAAGTACCTTACATTAATTTATAACTCATCTCTGTCTGGTGGTACTTTACCTGATGACTGGAAGGCATCGATAATTAAACCTCTACATAAGCAAGGCGACAAACACCTGATAACCAACTACAGACCGATAGCCCTCACTTGCACATGCTGCAAACTACTAGAGCACGTTATATACAAGCATGTTACGGAATTCTTGGAGGCCAACTCAGTTTTATCACCGGCACAACATGGTTTCAGGCATGGGTTCTCCACTGTCACACAGCTAGTTGAGGTAATTCATGACTTTGCTTCGGCGATCAACAATCGTACTCAAATCGACGCTATTTTCCTAGATTTCACCAAGGCGTTCGATAAACTGTCGCACCCAAAACTACTACTTAAACTCTCACACATCTTAAAGAATAGTATGATTTGTAACTGGATAGAGTCTTATTTAACTTCCAGAAAACAGTGTGTCACGTTTAATCAAGCCACTTCTAGCATGCTTCCGGTTTCTTCAGGAGTACCACAAGGCTCGGTGTTAGGACCATTATTATTTTTACTCTACATCAATGACATCGCGGACGCACGTAATGTAAAAATAAGATTGTACGCGGATGATTGCGTAATATACTCCGTTATTAACTCTGTTAATGATCAACTGCAACTGAACAAGGAACTTCATGAACTCTTTCAATGGTGCAAGACATGGCAAATGTCAGTAAATCTCAAGAAAAGTGTTGTCATGTCTATAACAAATAGAACACATATAAGCTCATTTGACTATGCAATTGATGGTAACATCCTATCTCGCGTCGAGCGCTATAAGTACCTTGGTCTTCACATTCGCAGCGACCTGCGCTGGAATGATCACATAACAGAGATCACTAACAAAGCAATGGCTAAACTGCATTACTTAAAACGCTCCCTTCGCCATTCTTCGTATGACACAAAGCTTACAGCATTCAAAACACTCGTCTTACCAATTCTTGAGTACGCTAATATTGTTTGGGACCCCTTTACTCGTATTAATATCGATAAGTTAGAAAGGGTACAAAACAAAGCCGTAAGATTTATTTTTAATCGCTACGATAGGGTCTCTGTCTCGGGTTTGGTAGCAAAATCTAGTCTAAAGCACACCTCCGAGAGGAATAAAATCGCACGATTACGCTTTATGTTTAAAATAGTTAAAGGACACCTCAACGGCAGTATATCCAATTATGTGCATTTTTCCACAGGTTATGATACTAGAAGGCGACATAGTCTTTCAATCGCCCCATATCAGTCGGCTAATAATGTTTTTAAGTACTCTTTCTTTCCGCGAACGATCGTTGAGTGGAATGCCCTAGATGCGCCCACCGTTGAAACTGACAGCATAGAAATGTTTGACTCATTGCTTGCCAGTTAACTGACTGTGTAAAGTTCCTTCCTTTGTATTTTATGCCTTTTGCCTTACATTTTTGCTTGAGAGAGTTGTCTTTGCTTCATCTTGTCATTATGTACTTTGTACTACTGTTTTGCTTAGCGAGTTGTTTGTTTTTTACTTTATATTGTCTTCATTTTATGCTACTGTTTTCCCTGAAAAACTTCTACGTTTTATTCATCATTGTAACCCCACTCTGCAACGACTCCAACAGGAGTTAGCAGTATTGTCAAATAAATAAAATAAATAAATATCTACCGCAAACAAGCTCCATTTAAACGAAACCTTTCACTAAGAAAAACAGCTGCAATGCAACAGTTGGAAGCACGTAAGGACGTCATAATAAAGCCAGCAGATAAAAGCAGAGCAGTGGCGTTAATAAAAAAAAATGTAGATTAAGTGAAGCCGCTAGACAGCTTTGTGATACCACTTCTTACAGGCGCCTTGATAAAGACCCCACGGATAAATATAAATCTATCATCGTAAGCAACAATAACTTTCCTTATTGAACATTAAAAAGATTCTAATTCCACTTTGCACTCCCTTGTTCAATTAAGCCCGGTCGCGGGTAGGTCCTATCTGTTGCCGAAAGTCCATAAGGCAGGTAATCCCGGACGATTTATCGTTTCCGAATTAAGCACGCTTGCAGAGCTACTCTCCCACTTTGTACATATACTAATTAAGGATTCGGCTTCTTTCCCATCTTATATCAAGGACACTGACCACTTCTTGTCCGGCATCGTAGACTTTCCTGTACCCCCTGATTCGCTCCTATTCGCTTAAGACGTGTCGTCCTTGTACATCAACATCGCGCATGCAGATGGAATACGGGCAGTAATTCAATGTAACAATGAATTCTTCTGTGAAAAAGCAATTGACACGTCCACTTGGATGGCCCTTTTAAAAATTGTTTTGTAATTTAACAACTTCGAATTCAACGGCAGTCATTACGTACAGGTCAATGGTACCTCGGTAGGTACTTCCATAGGCCCTAATTGTGCAAATATCGTCATAGGCCTACTCGAAAACGGATTCTTGGCAAGCCGTTCACTGAAGCTCATGTACTACGAACGGTTCATAGATGACATCTTCATGATATGGCAGCACGGCGAACCTCATCTTTTATCGTTTATTCTTGATTTCAACCATGCCCTTCATCCATTTCATCTTTCCATACATACTGCGATCAAGCCATTAACATTTTATACGTAACGTTCACGATGCGCGATGACCAGTAAGCTACAAAAATTTATAGAAAGCCTAGTGATAAGCAGCAGCGTCTGCATTTTAATATTTATTATGTGAAGCACTGTAAAACAAGTATACCCTATAGTCAGGCCCCCCGATTCAAGAGAATATGCTCTCGAGCAGCTCATTTCATTTCTAATTGTAGGCACCTTCCATCCATCCATGATAACTGACGACGCCATCAAGCGGGCGGGTAACCATGACCGTAAATCGTTCTTATATGCGTCAACAGGAAAAAGTTAGCTGCCTCCCACAACAACCTGGTTCTGACTTTTTCCGCGCGTGCACAGAAAGTAAATGCCATTCTGAAAAAACGCCACAACATACTTCCACAAAGCGAACAATGGAAGCCAATTTCAGAGAACCACCGCGTGTTACGTACAGACGAGCCCAAAATCTGCGTGACCTTCTTGCATCATCAATCGTAAAAAACCTACAAGCTGTCCCACCTGCTACAAACCACGTTATAAAGCATGCCACCACATGACTACTTCATTAGTCGCGAACAGCACCGGATTTCACTTCAGCTGAAGAGTGATGACTATACCTGTGACACGCGCAACGCTGCTTATCTCCTCGAATGCTCTCTCTGTAAAATGCAGTATGCTGGCGATACCACAACATCCTTCAGATAACGATTTAACAACCATAGGGCTCGTATATTTACATTCATTAACCTTCCAATCTCGAATTAAGCATTTCAGCGTTACAGGACACTCATCTGGTAACTCCAAAACATACAGTTTCTTACTTACACACTCTGGCGCTAGTGTCTATGGCGACTCGTTCAGCGGCGCTTCAACCAGCATGGGAATCACTACAGTGCCTAGAAATATGCTGGATCTGCTTCGGATGGATTTTGTTCTTGAGACTCGCGACGGTTGTTTTCCGAGCTTTAACCAAAATGAAAAGAAAATATTTTCTGTTATTGTTTGCTATCGTCTTCCGCATGTAACAAGTGACACGCGAAGTTTGCATAACTGTGAAGTTCAAAGAAAGCAAAGACTAATTTTTCCATCAGGGTTTGCATGGTTTGACGACTGTGCTCTAGATGCGGAGGCACGAAAAAATTATGGTTCTTGCATCACTGTAAACAAACATGTGCGTTTGCCCTTGAAAAGTACCCTGCTTGCATTTATCAAAATAAAAAAAAATGTCATATTTGGTAAGAAGTGATGAGCTTTCAATACAAACACTAAACGTATCGTCTGCTTCGGCGTCTGCTCCGTCCGAGCTCGGGAACCGCGAGCGTCTCTCGCAGACGCTATCGAGAGCAGCACGCATTTGGTCAAGGTTTCTGCGAATGCCGATACAGGTGACTCTTTCAACGGCTCAGGCGGCAGCTGGAGGTCAGTGGCCTCCTAGCAGGTCTTTTTTTTTCGTTACCGAATACTTACTGACTGAAGCGCGCGCGCCGCTTATCGTGATTTGCGCGTATCCGCTATGCTGCAGCTTGAATGCAGCAGCCCTTCATATCACAAGTGCGTGTTTACAATTAAAACGAATTCTTTCACCAGCGGGTGGAGCGAATTTGCCGAGGCAAGCGTCTGTATGCTCTGACCGCCCTTTCCAATACACCGCTGCACAACGGCAAGAGAGTACACGAACGTGGCTTGAACGCCCACGTTAGAAAGCTGCGCGAAAAGTCCCGCGTGTTCTCGCAAGACTTTCAGAGGTTTAGGACCGCGGGATCCTGCAAGACTTATGCCCAGCGCAGCACTATCTGCCTCGTTCACCACCTCGCTCGGTGTCCCAGCTTTCGAGGCTCTACCGCTGGTGGGGGCGTCGACCATTGTGCGGGCCGTTGTGGACTGTTGTGGAGATTGCCAACCGTCCGGGTGCCCGCGGCACGCACCGAGGGTGGCGAGGGTTCCTGAAGGTGACGCCGGAACCGGGGACTTCTCCGACATGGTTGACGAGCACGCGAGCCAGGTCGCCCAGCTAAAGGAAGCCCTGTAGTGGTTCGAGCTGGAAAGTTCTACTACAAGCTGTTTTAGATTTAGGTGCTGCGCTGGGAGAACCAGCGGGGTCACGGAAAGGAGAGCATTGTCAAGCAGATTCTAGACCCTCCATCGGTGCCTCGCATCTATGATGGTTGGTCGGCATTACTGAGCGACTGCGCCCACTCGATGTCGGCTGGGTGCACTATTCAGAATGAGATCGGCGAGAGTGACCACTTGTGCGTCTCCATCCGGGCTCGGTTTAGCACCCGCCGGTTCCTGGAAGACCTATGAAGGTTTAGGGCCGCGAGATGCTGCAAGACCTCATGCCTGGAGCTGCACTGCTTCGTCCCTCGCTTCCTCGTTTGGTGCCCCAGCTCTGACAGGCGACACCTCCGGTGAGGGCGTCGCATTCTCGCGCAGGCCGCCACAGACCACTGTCATTGCAGAGGGATGGAGATTGTGGGGATCGACGCCATAGGGACGCAGGGAGAGGACGACGACGATGTGATCGGGCAGTGGTGGCGCGCGCTAGTGCTAGCCTGGGCCGGAGCTCGGCTGAACACCGGCAGATGTTGTTGGGCGCGACGGCCCTGAACTGGCCACCTGGCCGGGACGCCTACTGCCTTAACATATCCGGAGCAATGCACAGGACGCGTTCTGCGCCGCCATTGGCCGCACGCGAGGGCCACGTCGTGAGAGCCGCCGCTACGTATTTCCGGTAAACACAACTGCTCCGAAGGAGCCGTCGTAATGTTCTTTTAAAAACGCAATCGCGTTGGTCTCAGCGGCGGGCGCGCTAGCGCCCGTCGCTGACCCGCCTGGCTCTGGCAGTAGTGACACGAGCACAATAGTGAGAGCGCCGAAGGCGCACCGCGAAGCGGCAACGTATGTCAACGGGCCCTCCAGTGACACGGGCGAGAACCACGGACACGCTTAAAATAGCTATAACAGGAAATGCGCCGACAGCGATAAAATGGCGGCAGCCTTCCCTCCCCGTGCAGGCTACTCTCTGCCGGCTGCCGGCATGTGCGACTGTAAACAAACATTTACCGGAAATGCGTAGGCGGGCTCACGTGGCCTCGCGTGCGGCAAATAGCGGCGCAGAACGCGTCCTGTGCATTGCTCCGGATATGTTAAGGAAATACGCGGCCGGGACTGGGTGCTGCGGGCCGAGAAGTGGCCATCTTCTCCCACAGCATATTTCATGAGTGACAGCAATAAATCATACACTTTGTGCACCTGGTATCCCTAACACGTGTTACACTTGTCAGTATATTGTATAAACACAGATGTAATGTAACACGGGGCCCCGACGACGTATTATAAGCGAACTTTGACTGTTCCACCTGTTTGCAATGACATACGCTCACGTGATCTGTATCAGCACAACGCACGCGCTTTTATGCTGTGTTGCAACTATTGTTACCTTGATTCTAAGGAAGGCCGGTCCCTCGGCGGAAACCTTAAAGAAACGTTCCTTTTTCGACGTGTGTTTTGCTTTATTTCTATGTATTGGAACGAGCAGAGATATAAGGCTAAATGGGAAGGCCGTTTTAATAACAGAAACGATATTGTCGGCACAGACCCAATCACAGACCGAGAGGCTATCCCACTACATCGTCTTCTTCGTCTCCCTAGCGATCATTTTCTTCATCTCTTAGCACCGTGACATTACCCCCCGCGGAAAAAGCGCCGACCCGGCACTTGCTGAATCGGAATCGCATGGTATGGCTTCAGGCGACCCACGTAGACGACATCGCATGACGCCGATGACGGTGAAGCATCGGCTGGAGCAATTTCATAAGTCATATCAGTGACTTGTCGGACGATGCGGTATAGGGCCGGAGTAGCGGGAGAGCAGTTTTTCAGAGACGCCGACACGCCGTGAAGGAGTCCAAAGAAGGACGAAGTCGCCCACAGAGAACCGGAGCTCACGATGCCGGTTGTCGTACAGATGCTTCTGTCTGGCCTGCGACGCAGATAGCTGACGATGGGCGATTTCGCGTGCCTTGGAAGCCGTAGCGATAGTGTCACGAGCATATTCGAGCGTATCTATCAGTTGCAGGAGCGTGTTAAACGGCAATGTCGATTCCCGTCCATACACGAGATAGAACGGGAAGTATAGAGCGGTGTCGTGGCGTAACGAGTTATAGGCGAACGTCACAAATGGAAGGGCGACGTCCCAGCCTCGATGATGTGAAGAAACGTACATGGACAGCATATCGGAAAGTGTTCGGTTCAGGCGTTCCGTGAGGCCATTCGTTTGAGGGTGATACGATGTCGTTAATTTGTGTTTCGTGGCGCAAGAATGAAGGAGATCTTCTACAACCTTAGACAAAAGGTAACGGCTTCTGTCTGTAAGAAGCTTCCGAGGAGCTCCATGGTGCAAAATGACGTCTTGTAGGAGGAAGTCCGCGACGTCGATAGCGCAACTGGTCTGAATAGCCCGAGTGATGGCGAAGCGGGTTGAACAATCTGTCGCAACGACAATCCACTTATTTCCTTATCCTGAAGTAGGGAAAGGGCCCAACAGATCCCGGCCAACACGGTAAAACGGTTCAGGTGGTATGTCAATCGGCTGGAGAAGTCCGGCCGGAAGGAGAGCTGGCCTTTTACGACGTTGGCATGGTTCGCAGGCTTTGACATAACGTCGCGCGGAACGCTAGAGCCCAGGCCAGAAATATCGTCGCCGGACACAGTCGTGCGTCCGGGAAATACCAAGGTGTCCCGCAGTAGGTACATCATGAAGCTGCTCGAGTACAGTCGCCTGCAGATGAGAGGGAACAACTATCAGTAGTTCTGGCCCGTCGGGGCGCATATTTCGGCGGTATAAGATATCCACGATGAGAAACATGCGATAGGAAGGGTCAGAAGGGTCAGAGCGTAAGCGGCGGATGACGTCATGCAATGATGCATCACGTTCTAGTTCTTGACCGAAGTTCAAAAAAGCATCGATCGTTAAGATCCCAGAAGCTGCATTATGGGAGTCCGCAGTGTCGACGGGGTCGCGAGACAAGCAGTTGGCGTCCTAATGCAGCGTACCGGACTAGTACACCACTGTGTAGTAGAATTCTTGCAGACGTAAGGCCCAACGACCTAACGACCCGTTGGATCTTTAAGCATCGAAAGGCAGCAGAGAGCATGGTGGTCTGTGGTAACAGTGAAAGGCCGGCCATAGAGGTATGGCCGGAATTTGGTCACCGCCCACACAAGTGCAAGGCACTCAGGCTCTGTAATGGCGCATTTGCGTTCCGCACGCGGCTGGCGTACGCAATAACTCTCTCGTGTACGCATTGACACTGGGCTAGAACAGCGCCAATTCCATGCCCACTAGCATCTGTTCGGACCTCTCTTTGTGCATACGGGTCGTAATGTGCAAGAATTGGAGGGCTAGTAAGCACGGTGACAAGGCGTGCGAATGTGCTTGGTCAGGGCCCCAAGGAAAGGGTACGCCTTTCTTTAGAAGATCGATCAGAGGCTGAGCAATGTATGCAAAATTTCTGACAAAGCAACGGAAGTAAGAGCACGAGCCCACAGAACATCGGACGTCTTTGACACAGGTCGGCGTAGGGAAATCGAGGACAGCACGAGCTTGAGTAGCGTCAGGGCACACGCCAGACGTGTCGACGAGGTGACCGAGAATAGTAATGTGGCGGCGACCAAACTGGCACTTGGAAGAATTCAGCTGTAGTCCAGGTCTCGGAACACCGAAAGAACAGACGAAAGGCGCTCAAGGTGCGTGTCGACGGTCGGAGAGAACACGATGACGTCGTCTAGACAACAAAGACAGATGGCCCATTTAAGGCTGTGCAGGAGCGTGTCCATCATGCGCTCAAAGGTGGCTGGGGCGGCATTGCACAGGCCGAACGGCATGACTCTGAACTGATAAAGGCCACCTGGCGTTACAAACGCGGTCTTCTCACGGTCCATGTCGTCGACGGCAATTTGCCAATAACCAGAGCGAAGGTCTATTGACGAAAAATAAGTCGCACCGTGCAGGCAATCTAACGCGTCATCTATGCGTGGCAGTGGATAGACGTCTTTCTGGGTTATTTTATTTAGATGCCGATGGTCCACACAGTACCTCCAGGTTTTATCCTTCTTTTTAACCAGAACAACAGGAGAAGACAACGGGCTCGAAGACGGTTCTATGATGCCCTTGGTAAGCATCTTGTCGACTTCCTGCTGTATCACTCGGCGTCCGGCATGTGAGGCCCGATAAGGCCGTCTATGAATAGGCGCTGCACGCCCGTATGTATGCGATGCTGCACATGGGATGCCTGTCCCAAAGGTCGACCTTCAAAGTAAAAAATGTCGGCATAGCGGTTGAGCAGATCACGGAGGTCGTCCGCCTCGGAGGGCGACAGGTCGTGGGCTATCATCTTGGTGATGTCGCCGTGTGCTACATGAGATGTTTCGGGAACAACGTTGGAGTCGGCTGAAGAGCTGATGCAAGTTGGGTAAGGCGAAATGGGTGCAAGTTGGTACTCGTGCGACGGCGAAAGCGTGGCAAGGGATATGCCTTGGGTTAGTACCTGAGGGCAGAAACCAAAGTTCAGGAGCGGAAGGTAAGTTGTGTTTGCCGAGATGGTCACAACGGTGTGAGGAAAAGAGACGCCGTGCGAGAGCAAGGCACTGACAGAAGGGGTGACCACATAGCCGCCATCCGGTACAGAGGGGTTAGGCAGAACAGTAACATAGGTGACTGCTTGAGGCAGCAGGCGAACGAAGTCAGCAGAACAGAGCTGGGTCTCTACTGTGTCGGGGACGTTGGGAATATCTGGCAAATCGAGTTGGACCACGCCAGCCGAGCAGTCATTTCTAGCCGAGTGAGTAGACAAAAAATTAAGGCGAAGGATTACGTCGTGAGGGCAGTGTTCAAGTACATGAAACAATACGGACGCGTTGCGACCACCAACACTTACACGGGCGGTACACATTCCCAGCACTGCGGGCATTCCTCCGTCTGCAACTTGCACTATGCGGGTTTCGGCAGGTGTAAGCACTTTCTTGAGCCGCTTTCGGAGGGCAGCACTCATAACTGAGATGTGGGCACCGGTGTCGATCAGAGCGGTTACTGGCAGAGCGTCAACTTGTACGGCGATTAGGTTCTGGTCTGTCGGCAGTGTAAGTAGAGGATTTTCTAGATCGGGGTTCCAATTCAGCGTCACCTCCGGGAGCTGCATTTTTCAGTTTTCCTAAGGTGAGCGTACAGAGGGGCGCGGCGATGGAAGGCGGGGAAGAGGCGAGCGGGAGCGACGACCGTTCGGCGAAGGTGACCGGCTTGATGGCCTGGCATACATCGGAGGGTCGCGGTACGTTGGGCCACGATAGGTCTGCTCACGATACATGGGTTCACGGTAGGTCGGTTCATTAGCAGCGCTAAATGATGAACGTCGTGTGTAATACGGGGAGCGCGAATACGACGACTGACGATAGGGGCAATAGCGGGAAATGTGCCCTACGCTGATACAGGTGAAGCATATAGGCATATCGCCAGGTGTGCCCATTGGGCCGGATCTCGGTAGCGACGAAACGTCGGTGGTGGTCGATGAAACGGAGCAGTAGGTCGAGACGGAGGGCGAGTCACGGAGCACACAGGTTGAATGCCTGCAGTTTGCAAGCTCATCGTGGACGACCGCCTGTATGAGAGAAATCGTCGGCTAAGTATCCTTCGAAGGGCGCACGAAAGAATACGGTGATTCAGCTTCGATTTCACGCTGCACAATGCGCAGAACGCTATCTGAGGTGGTCGGCTGAAGAGAGGAATAAGCGTCCTCGCACGACGACGTAGCGGTAGCGTTGGGAAGCCGCATGATCTGCTTCGTGATGCGACGGCTCTTCGCGCCCTCGAAACGTCTGCACTCGCTGATAATTTCGTCGACGGTACAGCAGTCTTTAACTACCAGCAAGTTAAACGCGCCATCGGCGATGCCCTTCCGGATATGGCCCACTTTGTCAGCTTCGGACATGCTGCCATGGAATCGACGCGGCGGCACAGAGCTAGAACGTCAAGGATGTACGCGACGTAAGACTCTGTAGCCGTCTGAGCCCGACAAGATAAATCTTTCGTAGCAGCGCACTTGCCGCCAGCGATTGGGCCGAATAAATCGAGCAACTTTTGCTTGCATAACTCCCAGTCGTCAGTTCTTCCTCGTTGATTTCATACCAGAGGCGTGCCGGGCCCTTGAGGTAGAAAACAAGATTGGCTAGCATGAGTGCCGGGTCCCACCGGTTGTGCGCAGCGACGAGTTCGGAGAGGACCAACCATTCCTCGACGTTCTTAGTATCCTTAGCAGAGAAATTGCCTGGGTCGCGCGGGTGGGTCAGGACGACTGGCGGTGCCGGCGTTGCAGGTGCTTGCGTTGCGTGGGCTGACGGCGCGGGTGCTGACGCCGTGGCTGACCCGTCGGCCTGGTCGTCTGTCGGCATGGTAGGGCGGCCGAGGACAAGACAGCTGCGGTGTTCCGTCTTGTTCACTACCCAACACCTCCACCACGATGGAACGAGCAGAGATATAAGGCTAAATGCGAAGGCCGTTTTAATAACAGAAACGATATAGCCGGCACAGGCCCAATTTCGCAATAAATAAAAATAATAAGGCCCAATCACAGATCGAGAGGCTATCCCACTACGTCGTCTTCTTCGTCTCTCTAGCGATCGTTGTCTTCATCTCTTAGCACCTTGACATATATATCCGTCGTGTTCACCTTGCACAGACAATATGGGCGACACAATATTGGCAAAGCTTGCACTAAGTCACACAAGGCTCAAACACAGCAAAGGTGGTCCACTTGAAGTTTGACAATGTTGAGGATACAACGTAGGTGGTGACCCTCTACTCCACCTTTCCCTCCTCCCTACCCTCACTGCCCTTTCCTGCTCCTTGCAGCACTATTATACCGTACAAAATTATGCCATACTCTACCCTGTACCTCCTCCTTTCTCTCCACATTTCTCTCGTCCTCGCCTTTCCCGCTACTTGCAACACAGCTGCACAATACTATGCTACTCTCTACCCTCCTCCTTTCCCTTCTGTTCACCCTCACCTCCCTTTCCATTTCCTTGCTACACTATATATGCTGAACAAGACTATGCTATCTCTGCCCCTCCCCTCCTCGTTTCCCTCCTCCTCACCCTGGCTTTCTTTTCCCACCCCTTGCTATAAACCTTTCCACTGGAGCCCTCTTGGGCGCCGCCATGAAGTGCCGCTAGCGACGTCTAACGGCGGCACCATCTTGGGCTGTTTGCTCGCCGGGCTCTCCGTCCAGGTGCTGGCCTTCGTTGTGCGTTTCAGCAAGATCTTGCTTTCGCTCTATTAACACGAAAGCGTTTTATGCCGGGGTCCGCCACGGCTTTACTGCGTCACTATATGTCACTACAGTAACGGATATGATGCAGTAAATTTTGCATAAACAATGACAAAGGAAAAGCAATCAGAAAAATTTTCATTAACGCGGCCGGGATTGAACCCACGATCGCTCGAAGCGCGACGAAAGGTGCCCGCCGCGCTACCGACTCAGCTATCCTTGGGTTTTTTTTTTTCTTTATTAGATGGAAATGAAAACTGAGGTCACAGGGAGAGAAAGCGTTGGTAACAGTGACTAGGGCAGATCCACGGCGGAACCGAACAACACCTGGCGAAAATGTTATGCCTTTATTAATGCAGTAGAAGGACGGGAACACCAAGTCATCGCCATGGTCGATGTCAATGGACTTGAAGGCAACATTGTGGTTTCGTCCGGGGGTTAGTTCCGTATCCTGGGCAGCGATCAGGCGAAAGGGCTTGTGGAGTTCTTCACCAAGCATGTAGTCGGTTTCACTGAGGTGCACCACACGCTGCCCACAACAAATGGCGGCAGACGCAGAGGATAGAAAATCCCATCCCAAAATTAGTTGGTGGGAGCACTCGGACAGCACAGCTAATTCTATATGATGAACGATGTCGTTGATGAGTACGCGCGCTGTACACATAGCCGAAGGCCGAATAGGGCTCCCTTGGGCCGCAACCAACGTAGGACCATTGTAAGACGTCATAACTTTCTTGAGACGGAAGCACAAATTAGCCTGAATGACAGAAAATTTCGCACCAGTGTCCACCAAAGCATCGACGTGCACCCCTTCGACAAATACAAAAATCATGTTGGCCGGGCGCATCGGAGGAATTTCAGTGCAGTTCGCGCATGCAGTTCTTCCTCCGAAAACTGCATCGCCTAGTTTTCGGAACTGACGTTAGAAGCGAGTCTGGCCGGCCGAAGTGGCGACGAGGACCGGCGGAAGGGCGACGGTGATCGGCGTCTGGCCTAACGGTAACTCCTGCCTGGTGTTTCAGTAGAAGCGGGTGGTGATGGAGAGCGGCGCGGAAGCGAATGGTAACGCCGGTCTTGGTAATAAGGCCCGTTGGCGCCAGCAGGAAAATCACGCTCACCAGTATCGTAGCCACGACGTTCGTCCTGCTGGCGTTTGAGGCAAAAACGTGATATGTGTCCACGATAGCCGCAATAATAGCATGTAGGCCGAGGTGGAGGCCACGGCGTGGTGTAAACAGGGTGCGGCGTACTGGGAGATAGCGCGGTCACATGGGCCGATGAGCTTTCAGGCGGCATGGACTGAAGGGTGACCGGGGCCGCAGTAGCAACCGGCGAGTAAGTTATGATTGGCAATGCAGAAGTGGCGTTGCCAAGAGGCTTGGCAGCCATTTGCGCGTACGTTGCTAGTGTGTGGTGGACGGGGGTGTGCACTTGCGCAGAGCTCGTCAAAGACGCCAGTTCTTCTCGGATTACGTCACGCAATGATGCACCGCAAGGCTGAGTGGGAAATGCGGAAGGCGAATGCAAGCCCATCGCATGCAGCTCTTCGCGTATGAGCGTGCGTATGAGTGCCCGCAAATCCTGGTCCACTGCAGGACGAATTTCGTCAATGTCAAGCGGTAGGCGAACAGATTCCAGCTCGTCGAGGAGCTGGCAAGTGGTAACGACGTCAGCGACGGTAGTCGGATTCTTGGCGGCGAGGGAATTGAAGGCGACGGGTCTGATGCCTTTTAGGATGTGTTGCACCCTGTCCGACTCCAACATTGAAGAATTGACACGTCGGCAGAGCGCAAAGACATCCTCGATGTACGAGGTATACGACTCACCCAGGTGTTCTTTGCGAGCTTCGAGACTTTTCTTGGCCAGAGTCGAAAGGACGGCCGGTGTGCCGAACATCTGCCGAAGCTGCTGTTTGAAGCGGTCCCAGTCAGTGAAATCAACCTCGTGGTTGTAAAACCACGTCTTCGCCACACCGCTGAGGTAGAAGGAGACATGGCCGAGCTTGAGAGGATTATCCCACCGATTTGCTGAACTTACTCTCTCGTAATCGTCGAGCCAGTCTTCTACATACTCGCCTCGCCTACCAGAGTACAGATGGGGGTCGCGGTTGTGGCTGTTGATAATCAAAGAGGGAAGGGCTTGCGATGTCGGGGCGGCGGCCGGAAAGACGCCGGGCTGCTGGTCCTGCGACATGATGGCTGACAGCGGGCGCAAGCGGCGACCGGAACGAAGTTCCAGCGAGAAGACTTTGCGGATAGAGGACAGGGGATCGTAGATTCACCTCCATCACGTATGAGGCCTCGGTTTGGACGACGTTTATTCTCAGTAGCTAGGCAGGTCGCCCGATGATGCCAACGCGATGGGCACAAACGCGACGATGATGATCACCCACCATGAAGAGGATACGCAGAACCCATGATGATGATGGTAAAATACAGATGATGAACACGTGTTTAATAAACGCCCGCACTACCCAAAACACGGGCAAACACACAGGGGCGTCCAAGTTCATCCAGTCAGGGAGCAGCTCTGGGCCAGCGTACACACTTCTGACATAGGCCACGGTTTCTCGGCAGATTGATCCAGTGGAACGCGGGTTTTCGGCATGGCGATCACACAGTCTCGATCTCCATAGGCTGTACAAACGAAGTACTACGAACATATTATAGGGTGGACCGGCAATCGTTTTAAACGGTAGAAACCTAATCGTGTACGGAGTGATGTCCATGTCCTTTTTAAGAGTCCGCTTGAGAATGTCGCAAAAAAATATTGCGTCTGTACAATCAATAAAACAGTGATCAATTGTTTCCGCTTGTGGATAGAGTCGGCAGGTTCGTGGACCATGGTACGAAGCAGCCCCTCAAATTCAACCATGTTTCAACAGGGAGAGTTTCCGAATGAAGTTTAAACAAAAATGTTTTAACACAAGGAGGTACACATATTCTTGAAACCCTTCTAAGTACAACGTGATAAGGCCATCCTTGGCCATGTTAGAAGAAGCACGATAGCGCCTTATAACCCTTCATTTAAACTTTTACCATCTCTCTCCTTGTCGTTGTGCTCTCCGTTGCCTGTGGCCGTGCCACCACCTAGAATCGGTACACGGAAATATCATCATAGCACCAAAGACCACCTATAGTTCGGCCTGGGTAAGGGTAGTGTCAGCGCTCTCGCTGAGGCTACCCTGCCCCGAATGCGGAGCTCGGTGAAGTTCGGTCATTTCAATTTCGTGTTACACCGATTCCTATAACAGGGGGATCAGCCACATATTTTTTAACATCATGGAATCGTTAGGCAGGTTCATTTGTATGTGTGTGGGCCCTGACTGATTAGCAGAACAGTTGCCATCGGCATCGCTTGGAGTGTTCTTGAACGGGCAGAGCAGGAATCAGCGGGACCGGTTGGCAGCAATAAAACTCTTAAACCGGGGACCGTGTCGCCTCGTTTTTGTTTAAGTCACCCTTGTAAGATGACCCGCCTCGTAATAGGAACACTGTTGCTTTTGCTAACAATGGTGCCACTCAATAAGGCGAGAGCATTTCTCAATTAGAGTAACCGCAATGTTGCAGTCAGAGTGTCCTTAAAAGAGGGTGGTTCTAAAGTTATAGAAAATTATCAGAAAAATATACCTTGAAAAATCAATGACCATTCATGTAACATGATATATCAAGAATTCAACGCGGACAAGACTAATGCATAATGACTAGGAGAGCCAGGATTTAAGTCATGCTCATGGCTACAACTATGAACGTCAGTCGCCTGTCAAGAAATCAATGATTGAAAATCGCTAAATAATATTTGTAAGTCACGCAAGTTTGCTTAGAGGGGTTATGATAATGAGAGCACACCGTGATAATGATCAAATTAAGATTAAAGAATAAACTGATCGTTCAATGCATGTAATTAATGACACATGATTGTTATTTATTTCAATATGCTGCAGGCCAACTGGCCCAAGCAGGAGGGGCAGTACACATAAAAGAAATAAAATACAAGGATGGCATAATACATGTAATGGTACAAACTAGAACTAATACAGAACAATAAAGGCTCGAGGGCAAAAAAACAATGGGTGCATAAAATTATTAACACTCATATATAGTGAAATGAAACAAAATCAGCACTAAGAAAACATTTAATTTAACAAAAAATATGCTCTTCCAGAGCCTGCACGAAGTGAGGCGACATAATGACTGAATCTGGAAATCTATTCCAGTCCTCTATAGTTCTGGGAAAGAAGCTATTTTTATATGCCTTAGTTTCAGCGAAATTTGGTTTCAATGTATGACGTCTGGTGTGTCTTCTTTGTCGAGTTGTAATAGGATGAAGGTATGGCAAATCATTTACATTCAAGTTACCAGCCAATATGTTAAGTAGAAATTTTATGCGATGAAACTTTCCTCTGGAAAGTAAAGAAAATATTTTGTTTTCAGTCATGAGGGCACTGGGGGATCTGTTCGCGTATATTTATTAAAAATAAATCTATTGGCCTTGCACTGAATAATTTCAAGCTGATTAACAACTTTTAATGTATGAGGATCCCAAATTTGCGGCGCATATTTGAATTTCTAGTGCACGTAAGTGTTCACAGCAAGCAAGCGCACTTGAGGATAAGCATAACGTAGCCTTATACGCAAGATGCACAACTTCTTGAATGCCTTTGTGCATATTTCTGTAATATGGTTTGTCCATGTTAACTTTTCGGTAAAAGTGACTCCAAGGTACTTGTAACTGTCAGCTGTTTGAACAGGAACACTGCTGGAGTGATACTAAAATATTATTGGGGCCTTTTTTCTTGTCATTCTTAATAAAACTGCTTTCTGTACTTTTAACTGCATATCCCGAGTGGCACCAAGAATTTATATTATTAAGGGCTTTTTGGAGCAAATCTAGGTCTCTGGTAGAAGTTATTTCTTTAAAGATAATGCAGTCACCTGCGAACCGTCTTACTGATACTGATGATCAAATACTCTCTGTTAGATCATCAATATAAATTAAGTGTCACATGTTATTTGACTGGCAGCATGTTGATTAGGATTGTTATTTTTTATGTTTTTTTTGTTTCTTTGTATGTATATATCTTCCCACTCTGCAAAACAAAGATCATTTGGAAGTTAGCGCTCTGTCTCCTCTGTCGCATTTTTCCTATGTTCGCGCGCTGTAAAACTCACCATCATGGGCGTTGAGAATCCCTAGGACCGACGGTGTCACGGTCTGTTGAAGCAAACGCTGTTCGACATGCCACTTCTCCGGAGCATGAGTGTACTTTAATAAGACCCATTGCAGGCGGCAGTCCCGAATGTCGCCGGCTGCGGCCAAGGTGAGCTGGTTCTTCCGAGGCGTGAATTACTATGTTTGCGGTGACAGCGGGAAACAAGCTGTGCTCCAGCCTTGCTTCCGTACGGCGGCAGAACAAGGGGTCCAAATATTTTCTTACTTTCTAGCTTTCATGTGAACAGATTATCTTTGAGAAAAGGGAAGTTTAATAAGATGATAACATTCTGAATGTTTTCGGTTGACGTCATCGAATAGTGCCTATGAAAGCCTGAGGCGTCTCATGGTCGTGTCGGGTGTGCAAGTATGCTGGGATTTCTAACAGGTGTTATTAAATGCACACTGAATATTGCACGTAGAATGCTTATTGAAGCAGTAAAAATTACAAACGGGGAATTTCATTTTTTAATGACCCCTTTGACATTCAGTGACATAGTACAGTACGCGAGTCTCAAGTATTGTCTAAATGTACCGCTTTTTGAGCTTCAATTATTGTCGCCTTCATATAAGAGCTACCGCCACGGACAGGATCGAACCCGCGTCTTACGGGCCCGCATTCAAGCACCATAAGCGCTGGCCACAGCGGCTGTCCGTATTCTGCTGTGTTTAGACGAAAAGTGCACTGTTTCTTTCCAATGACGTTCAGTATCACGCGCTTGCAATTTTGGGCCATAGTCGTAGCCAGTTCACACGTGAAATTATTGAAGCGAGTGCTACTGCAAGATGTGTCAAGTTGTGCCTGAGTATGCCGTCCGTCATCAGCCCATCTTATGGGCTGATGATGATGATGCCGTCCGTAGGTTTATCTGAAAAAGAGCTCGATTTTCTTGGGTGGACGGCACGTGTTCAGTGAATAGATTACGTAGACCTGTAAATTTGATTTTGCCTTAAACTGCGTTTTTTTTTTCTGGCAATGTGTGCTGCGCCACACGTTTTATGGTTGTTCATTGGTCATGTGTGCGGTGTCACATGTGCTGTAAGCGTGCTGTATAGTGTGCTGCAGGGTGATGAAATAAACGCATGTTGGAAGTTAGCGCTAATCCTGTTGCCTGTCATTTCCTTCTTTGCTATGATCTCTTTCCTTCTTTCTCAAACTGCGCTGCCCTACAGCGGTCTGACGGTATAATCCACCAAATTGCCCAACGTGCTGTACTTGTCACATATGCTCTACAGCCCGGAGAAAATTATAAGCCCCCTAAAGCATATGTTAGGCGAATACTGAGCTACAAAAACCATTGTCATGACCTACAAAACCATTATCAGAGCCTCCCTGCCATACGGCAACGCTATTTGAGACCCTTTTGCTCTGTCAAACGAAGAAAACACTAGAAAAAAATTCAACGATTAGCCACCCGCTATGTTTGCAAACGTTTCAGGCGTCTATACACCTTCGGAAATACTACAGTTGGCTGAACTTGCACCTCTGTGTGAAAGAAGAACAACCGCACGTTTGAATTTCCTTGCTTGTCTTTATTTCGGCAAACTAAGAATGAAACCCGAAGTCTACTAAAAGAAACAAACTGGTCGGACCTCGCGTCACAAACACAGTAATCGCATTAAGCCTGTATTCGCAAGAACCGAACTCTCTAAAAATTAATTTTTCCTCGAACAATTCTGGAGTGGAATTCATTACCACGTACTTTACCCGCGTTAGTTACAAAATTATGATAGCATGTACGTTTCTTTTGTTCTTCTCTTTGTTTTTGCAGCCTCTCCTGCGTGGGCAACCTTCTGCAGTATTGTACAAAAAAAAATACAATTGCAAGAAAGTCGCAGCAACAGCACACCATGCCCATGCGAAAGAACCTTTAGGCGGTCATGTTTGTATCGTATCGCGCCTCACTCGCGCGCCAGTGCTGCCCCAGTGCTGCCCGCCAGTGCTGCCCCAGCCAGTGCTGCCCCATTTATTCAGTCCGTTACATTTATAATACACTCTGGGCAACGCCCCTTTGACGAACAAGCTATAGCATCAAGAACAGTCGGGCGAAGCCCCGTGAGCCTATCGTGCGTAGCGCACGAGTGAGGCGCGATACGATACAATGTTTAGGCGGACACTTTAGACGGACACTGAGTGGCCGAGGACATTCGTGAACACTGACGATGCGTTCGTGTTGATGGCCCCTTCCGCACCACAGTAGCAGCTTTTCAACACTGTTTTGCGCACATCATAACATCATAAAGGATGCGATGTCGCACTGTCCGGTTACGAGATTAGAACAATTCTCGAATGACCTTCCGTAAATATTGGCCCTTAGATCACAGGCTCAATTTTGAGTCCAACTGCTACAACCACGCCTCCGTTGAAAGTGCGAAACTATATGTGAGATCGGCAGACAATGATCATTCTCTGCGCCTGCCCTTTGCCCTGTCCTGGCATGAGACCTCACTTTCTTGTTTTAGGGGCGAAGCTCCTCTTAGTCTAACCTTGTCACGCGTCAGGCGTCAGTCGTCAGGCGTAACCCGCGTGCCTCCCGGCACGCGCTCGCCCTCTGCGTTCGCCTCGGCGCGTGCCTCTCTCTCTCTCTCCCGGCGCGTGCCTCTGCTGTCTTGTGTGAGAGAGAGAGAGACAGAGCGAGAGCGAAAGGCGCGCGTTGGCCATGGAAACGCTCTTTCTTAGAGGAACGCTGTACCATCTCGCAAAGAAGGAGAACGCGCCTTCACCCGCGAGAGACAACGTTGGCGCAGGCAGCGTCTCCTAGCGAGTTTCTTGATTGAGAAAAACCGACTGCTCGCGTTGGAGAAGGGTTCACCGGCAACCCATATATATGTATATATATAGGCACTGGATCTTGACTTGCAATGAAATGCCGGTGGGACATTTCACTTGTGCATAGTTGAACCATGAGGATTCGTAGCGTGCGCGTTAACTAAATTAATCCGGAACTCGGCACGATCTACGATGCACCTCCCGAGCTTCGCCCACTCACCATCATTCACTCCGTGGATATGCTGTAATTTTTTTTCATCAAGCAAAACTACCAGACCATGGCATCTAAAGCAGTGCGGAGGAACCCAGAAACTCACACGACCATTGTAATACGCTGAAACAAGAGACACACGTACCCAATGACAGCAAAGCGATGGCTCGTGCTATTTGTTTTTGTCGAGTTTGAGTATGCGCCGATTCGTAGAATTAAAAAATAAATAAATAAACATAAAAACGGACGTTCACAAGTTAACAAAAGGAAGGGCATCGTCATGTTAACCACTCTCTTTCTCTCTCTTTATATGGGTGTCTTGTATAGTGAGTTGGTATGATATTCTTCACAGCAGCTCTAACAATATGGACACAGAAGATGCTACCCCCACGCTGTGTACGTGTTCATCTTTGTTGTCCGTTTGCTTGCGCTACCATTTAGGGGTGGTCGATTAAAAAGTTTCATCAATTAACAAATGATCGTTCGTCGAGTTTGCCTTTACTCGATTAACTCAACTCTTTCGATTCTAGCTTCTTAATCGATTATTCAATATTTTTGTCGACGCTTAGAAACGACGATATCTTATTGCGGTAGCGTTCGCGGGTGCTTCAGTTGGAGCCCTACTTGAAACCACTGATCTAAAAGCTCATTCTTCACCATCAAGTACTCAGCGAAAGGAATATAATGATTCGTGGAAAGATGACACATTTAGCTTCAAAGGCTCATAAAGGAAGGTCTGTAGCACAACAGACCTTCCTTCGTTGGAATAAAAGTAGATGATCTTATCCATTGGTAATATCCGCTCAATGTGCTTTCACGCACGGGACTTCAAATATGGCGAAGATCGCGGTATTAGAGTATCCTTACCCAGAACTATGGGAGTTTGAGAGTTTAACATACTGTTAATATAACGTACATATATTCCCTTCATCAATGAGCGCAGTAACAACGCGCGTGTACTCAAAGAAGCTGTAATTGTATCAAAACAAAGGAATATGCTGCGCAATAGAAAAGTGAATTTATTTTAGAACTGACACAGGGATGGAAGTCTGCTGGTTAAACAGTCAGAGAATATCTACCTGAGAGACTGATTGGTACCTGCATGAGGGCGCTTTTGTAACGCAAGACAACACGCGACTCACGCGTGTATTTCGCGAAATGGTCACTGGTTAACACGAGTTCACTCCCATCGCCCAACTTCGTAGCCGACATCTATGACATGCATCTGTAACGCACACCCTCGTCTATTTGACATTAGTATGAGCTATTATGTTGAATTGTTTGTCTATTCTATATGTTTCATGTTCATCACATGTTTGTGCACTTTTGACCTTGTATAATCACACAACTGCATTATTTTGCCTGTTCGCACAATTTGCAGTGCTGCATGTTAAAATTCCGCTGTTAGATTGCTTTGTATACCCACTCCTGCAATAGCGCATTTATGCACTGCAGTATGTGTAAATAAATAAATAAGTAAATAAATAAATAAATAAATAAATGCGAGGAGGGCAAGATGGAAGAAGGAAAAAGCGGTCATGGTGTCGACTTTGAGTTAAAGAGAAGCGGGCAAGCTTGTTGATGGCGTCATGGGAGAGGTCGCCTCGTGCGGTCTCAGTGGCGGCTGGACGTTTTCGAGCGTAAAGGAATGGTAGCGAAATAGTAACGGAGAACCTGCTCGTTAAAAGTCGACTAATTTCAATCAGAAAAGAGTGCAAAAAAGAATAGAGAAGGAAGCTCTAAACTTCTTCTCGGAGGAAACACACAAGGTCGGGATCCTTGCGCAAAATCAACCCGTCGTTTTGCTTCTTTCACTTTGCAGCTGAAGCCCGTAGCCCGTACCGTACCGTCCACTTTCCCGCTCGAACTCAAGGAAGGTCTCCCTCACGCTCCTCTCCCCGAAGTGTCAAGGCTTTTCACGTCCGTCAAACGAAAGCTGCTTCTCGCACCGCCTTGGTGTGATTGCCTTCGATTCGAAAGCGTAGAGGGCGACAAGCACGGTGCGAAGTAAAAGGGAGGGAGGAAAGGAAGACAGAGTTTAAACAGAACGGTGGTCTGGATGGTTGCGGGCAAATTAAGGCTCCCCAGGGGAAAGGATGCCTCCGGCGCCGGCTTCGTTCTACTGTGCCCGGGAACGCATGTATGCTATAAGTAGTTTAGAAAAATAAGAGCAGCGCTTGACTTATGCGCTTCGGCATCGTATTAGAATCCTGCGCTTTGGCCAAGGAGGTGATAGAAACATATAGCAAGGAGGGAGGGAGGGCGGTGGGGAGGGGGGGGGAGGGGTTGATCGGTTAATCGAATAGTGTTTATTGATTAAGTCTAATAAATTACAGGTGGAAATCGATGACGCTTAATCGTTTTGCAGAATCCCTCAATCGATTCACCGTTCATCGATTTTACCACCCCTACTGCAGTTAAGAATGGTATCTATCTATCTGTGTGTGTGTGTGTGTGTGTGTGTGTGTGTGTGTGTGTGTGTGTGTGTGTGTGTGTGTGTGTGTGTGTGTGTGTGTGTGTGTGTGTGTGTGTGTGTGTGTGTGTGTGTGTGTGTGTGTGTGTGTGTGTGAGGGGGGGGGGGGCAGGGTGCTGTGGCATACTGGCTGTATAAGCCCTTTCTGCACCGTAAAATTTGTTTGATTTGTGGGGTTTAACAACCCGAAACCAGCTCTGGTTATGAGAGATGCCGTAGTAGAGGTCTCTGGAAATTTCGGCCACCTGGAGTTCTTTAAAGTGCACTGACACGGCACAGCACACGGGCCTGAACATTTCGCCTCCTTCTAAGCCTCGGCCGAGAACATGGTGAAATTTGATCTCCACAGTCACTGCTCTTTATTCTTATTTCCTTCGATGCAGTCCTTTCGGCTTCTACGCAATATGTTCGCCGCCTCCCCTCCCCCCCCCCCCGCCCACACACACACACACACAATTTTAATATTTCGTATAGCCACCCACTAGACCTCTGCCAAAATGGTGCGGCCTGTTTAATACCAGAAGCTATTACAATACTTCTTTATTGTGCTCTCTGCGTGAGCAATCACAGTGATTGTTCTAGGTTGAATTACTTCGAGTATTCAAAATTCATATACAAGGTTTACGCGCAACAACGTTCTTAGTCAGGATCTTGCACACCATTGCCCAACGTGCATGTGGCGCCATCACGAATGAATGCTCTCACCTACTGTTTCGCTGTTTCCCAAGGCCTTCTCCAGGGCGGCGTACATGGCCCTCAGCTCTGCTAGGTTTGGTGAAATGATGGAGAGGTAGCGCCAGGCGTCCGATAGGAATGGCTTGACTGCCTTGCGCACGTCAGTGGGCTCGAAAAACACTGCAATGTAAGAACCAGCCAAAGGCGCCGTATTGTGAGATGTGTCGCTTTGGTGGCATGTCACATATTCAGTTTCTTCAAGCCAGCCAACTACGAAAGGAGGCAGCGAAGGAGCCACATACGTTACCAAAGCGACACTATCGCTTTTAGCGATACGCCTCAGAATACGGCCCCCGATAGACGCGGCGTGAATCGACAAATCGACAAAACGGTGTGGTATTTTCAGGAACGACGGCTATGCTTTTTAACAGATTCGTCCATCATAAATTTTTTCTAAGCAGCCTTTTGCGACTTTTCAAATCTCAATTGCTCTCAAAGGTAGCCCGTATTTTTCTTTCTTGAGAACTTTCGATTCGATTAATTCTCAAAAATACACGTACAAGATCGAAGTTACCAGAAAATTAACAGTGTAACTTCTTTATGGAAAGACGCTAGAGGGTCTTCCCAAACATACAAGACTTATACAGCAACAGTTATACAATGCAAGAGTTATACGGGGACCGTTTTTACTTTTCAAGTAGTTATTGCGCGGTGCGTAATGCAACATAACGCATCCGGGCTGTAACGCGGCATCATTTTCTACACAAACATTTTCGACTGAAACTCTCAAGTCGATGGCAGTCACCAGATAGATATGCAATTCCAAAATGCGCGACGAAATGTGTTACTACTTCAATCATTTTCGTGATTCAACGCATAAAACGGAGTAATGCATGAAACGCAGTTTCTTGCATTACTCTTTAGATTACTCTTTACCTTTAGATTTTTTTTTCTCTTTGGGTTACTCATTACTCTTTAGATCGTCCAAATACGCTCCAAGGACACTACAAATAGTTTCAAAGTTGGTTGTTAGAGGGCGTGCCCTAATTGTAAACTCAGTGCTTCAATCATTGAACTGAAGGTGTGCATTTCAGCAACTACAGTAACAATTATTAGGAATGAGTTTCAATCAACTAAATGTTCTTAGCTTAATCCTCGTTTATTTCGCTGCAGTCCTTGAGCGACCAATATGCATATCATCAAGTAACCCATACCTCAAGAGATTACTCCTTTTCTCTGTGTTCTGCTGCACAAATGAAGGAAGAATGCTTACTCTAAAACAAATAATGCATTCAGAAAAGAAATCCACCTATGAACGGAAATAAATCATCACATTAACTGGGCTCTATGCCGCTCACTGGCCTTATAGACCACAACGTTCACAAGTGCACATTACTGCCCAGTTGTAGTACATGCACTGCACCCGATCACGCGTCCCTTCGTAGACAACTGCACATAACTGCTCATAAGTGTTCACAACAGTTCATGCTGCCCCTAACTGATCATCGCAGACACTAGTTCCGCGTCCACTAAGATGTATTTCACAGTGTGTTTCTCCTTTCCTGCACGTGATTTATACTCCAAGGTTCAACTGAACTTGGTGCTATCCCAAAGTTGCTAGTTTCTTCTGCAACCTCGTTATTTCGTGTGCGTACTTTTGAGTTCATCACAGGAAATTCCGGTCAATCGTAACGCTAGAAATCTTAGTCAGCCGGACAATGGTAAGGATACTGATGTACCTAGAGGATTTAGGCTTCGGTCCTACAGAACTCGCGTTTTGTAATTTTCCATTTAGTTTCATTTTCGTTCCCCTTGCATATTTGAAACGCGCGGCCGATGTTTTCACATAACCCTCCTGCGTTACTCGAAAATTTTTCTTTCTTTCTTTCTTTCTTTCTTTCTTTCTTTCTTTCTTTCTTTCTTTCTTTCTTTCTTTCTTTCTTTCTTCCCTTCTTTCTTCCTTTCTTTCTTTCTTTCTTTCTTTCCTTCTCTCAGTGGGTCGAGGGCAGGCGCGTGTCAGCATCTCGCTACTGTGCACGACGCAATGAGAATTATAGGGAGGTTCTAACACCTGGGCTGTAAAACACGGCCATATTTTACAGGCACTGCATTACATTGCAAGCCTTTGCGGACCTCCCACGCGTCCATCCTTGAGCTCTCTCTTGCGCGTCTTTCTGTCACTAGTTATGCATAAATCGAGTAAAAATTTGGGTATTCATGTGGATGTTCAAAGGGATAAATTTTCGAGCCGCTCCAGATATGTGTTACAGAAAAACGATCGTCAAATACCGAGAAAATGAAATGAAGTATACTGTATACGGTCTGCTGATAAGGAAACAAGGTCATACCTTAATGTGCAGCACATCCGCCCAACAGGATTGCATTCGGTAGATAACCACATTGAACTTCGTGATACAAATGGGTAGTTACATCATAATTGCATCTATTGCGGAGTACAGTGCTCGTTGAATAGGCTACAACTTCGCATTTCTCAATCAAAAACAACCATGCTGAGAAAAGCGACAAAATAGTTAGCTTTTGTCTACGTTGAAACAGAAATTGATAGGTTGCATATAGGGGAGACAGGCTTCTTAGGGGAGACACAAGTTCTTAATGGCTGAGCTCAAATGTCAAACAACAACGTCAACCCAAATCTCAGGCTGTGGGCTTGTTGCCTACACATATAAATTCGGCGCTTGCAGGTGCAAAGATGGCACTTATCACTAAAGTATATTTTCGCAAGAGTGTTAGAAGCTGGTTTTGTTAGCTTTGCAAAAATTGCAGTTTGTAGTGAAAGCAATGGATGTTTCTTTGCTCCACTGCAGCGCACCCGGTCGTGTTTACTTTCACAGTCGATTCCGAAAGGAGAAGGCCAATAACAGTTATTATTCTCTTAAAAGAACGCTGTTTACTGTATTTTATTGGTAGCACGGCACCAGACTCGTAGGGGAAACGGAATGAAGGAGTGAAAAGGAGAGACATGTCAGTAGTGAGTTCTCGACAATTCTGATCACCTGGTATTGTCTAGCGTGTACTGATATAGAGCACAGTGCACGACCCTCAGCGTTCCCTCTCCCATGAAATGCGATCGCGCGGCTCGGCTTGCATCCGCGGCTTTCGTACGCGCATTCGAGCACCACTGGACCATCGCAGCGCGAAAAAAAAGAAGGCACATTCGCAAGAAGAAAATGAAACAAATAAAGAAACTGATAGAGGCCAACAGAAAGATCGGAATCAATAGCAGGGACGAGCCGCAGCTGGCAGGTCGTGGAGTTAATTTTGAAGGGGTTTCCTTCCTCCCGATCGTTCCAATGACCGCGGCGATACGTTGAAGGACAGAGTCTAGGCCAAGATGACTTCACAACAAACACGATGGTTTAATCACACAAGCTGTACATATTTACAAAAGCGCGCTGGAGCGGCCAGTACTGCCAGCAGACATCATAACAACACAGCTGGGCTCTTACCACACCAAGCGGTTCATGCCGAGTACTTCACGTTTACACACCTTTACACTCGTAACGAGATAAGCGTCAAGCTTTGCAACTTCACCATCTCTCGATCACAGGCAGCGCCCAGCTTGACCTTTGTCCACCTTGCCTCGTCTGCGACACGAGTTAGCGCTAAGCTCTCTCCTCTCTCCTTTCTCTTTTCCCGTTAAATACATCCGATCGCTTCTGCGACCGCGTTCTGGGACCAACCCATACGCAGCGCTTCACCAATAAAAACCCGTGTTCCTCTCTCCTCAGAGCCTATGTTTACGCCTCTGCGTTCCCACATGTCGAACCCCTCGCTGCAACGACCTTCTGGGAAAGAGAGCATCGGGCACAAATCCTGTACATAATGAGTCAGCAGAACACCGCAGCAGGGCCAGGTTGCCACTCTTTTACCTCGCGGCATGCGGCCAAGCCGCCGCTCGAACTGCAGGATAGGTGTGTTGCCATCGGAAGCACTTCCCTGCATTACCACGGCTCGGTCATCTCCGCCGCACGGGCGACCCCCTTGGCAACAGTCGAGCGTGCAAAAAGGTCAAAGAATTAGTTCGACCGCGAGCCCCCGCTCTTCCTAACTTCTATTGCTTCAAATTGCTCGTTCATTGTGCAAGCCGTGCAAGTATATGCATGACTACGACCTTTTTTCCCCCGCAGATTCTGTGTCTTCTGCTGTGGCTGTCTTATTTCTTTTTTTTTTTTCATCCGCCTATATAAAGTTCAGGCTACAGCAGTGCAGATCGAGGCTAAGTATCCAGCCGAGCCCAACTTTGCCAGCTGAGCGTCACAACTTTCCTGCATACAGAGGAAACAACTCTTGTTAATAGAATTCATGAAGCACAAGGAGGCAATATGTCGTTTTTATGAATTTCGAGTGGGACGATTCACACGGGACAGTGTTTGTGGGCCTTGAACTGTAACACCAACATACATCTCTCAGGCGCTGGAATTTTACCGCGAAATGAATAAATCTTATCGAGTTTCTCTTGCGGTGTTTATAAGTGAAGCTAAGCTCCCGAGAGGAATCCTCAAACATCTTAAAGCCCTTTGGGCACTTGAGTCTAGAAGGCCGTCTGGGCTGAGCCTCAAGAGCACCAAGAAATCGTCCATGTACCTCAAGACGAGCACGATCCGATTGTCCTGAAGGCTTAGATTTACATTTTTGTTAAAGCTGTGCAAAAAGTTGTCAGATGGGCAACCTATGCAAATGCCCCTTTTTTGTTTGAAAGGATTATGATTAAAGGACACTACAGTGTTCGACAGTTAGAAAGGAAGGAGTTCCATAAATAACTTGAGTGTTATGGCACATGAATTCCTTAAGGCTGCTTCCCCTCATAAATGAATGCATCACTAACTTAATATACTTAACTGTCATGTACGTCCCAATTACCGACACTGCGATCACGCACCTCACGCCGTGCATTGCCTCTAGGATCGGCCCACACGCCGGACGGCTCGCCTAAAATCATCCACCTTTAAAACGAGAAAGAAACACCGTTTTTCCTCGCTTGGGGTTGGAATGTAGACATCTCAGTTGGTTGCATCAATGAACCGCTCCCGACGGACGTTGGTCTCTCTGCCTTGTACATAGTTTTCGGTGCCCTGTAACCCGGGAGATGACTGGCGTCCAGCACCGACTATCGACCGACTGCGACGCAGCAGAGGCGTCTTCGAGTCGCCGCTACCAGGCTCATCTCGTCCGCTACCGAAGCTCTGCAAGCGGCACATCCTTCCCTGACCGACATGCAAGTCATCGCGGGTCACCTCCAAGACAAGCACTCGATGCTTGCAGCGCTTGACGAGAAGACTGCGGACCTCATAGGCGAAGGCGACGATTAAGAGGAGGAAAGCACCGTAGTTCTCCAATACCACGACAAGTCATGCAACACCGCGAGCAGTGTACGTTACGTCCGAGCAGTGTAGCCATGAGTGAGGCCACATCGACTCCAACCACGTCAGCCGCGACGGCGCAGGTCCACTGCTGCCTGAATGGAGACAGTGGAATCGCTAATGGAAGCCGTCCAGGAAAAATAAAGTTCGACATTAGTACCGAAAGAGCGCAGTGTGAAGGCACTCGCCGGGGGAGCCGGCGTCGGGAAAAAACCGAAGCTTTCTCCCGGAAAGACACGCTGGCCGTGGACGCGGAAAACGGAATGAACGCTCAGACTCATCCGATACCATACAACACCAAGGACAATGTCTCCCGAGTACAACACGTCACCTAGACCATGCGTCCCAATGTCATCCGTGACAGTGCTGTTACCGATAAGGACGTTCGAGAGAGACACATCATGTCTATATACGACCGGGAATCATCAGCGTCACCGAAGAAGACAGGCGCAATTAATTTACCCCTCACGGCTCCGCAACCAACACCGTCGGCGGAGAAGTTAACCATCCCACACGCTCCCGAAGTTCGGACTCGGTCGGAAGTCCAGAGAGCCTTGGAGGGGATGTCAAGCAAGCTCTGTGACTTCCGATATTGCCACCGTCGCAGAAAAGAATTATCAAGTCGCAATTCTAAGAAAAGCAATTCCCACCAGTCGCGGAAGTGGAAAATATCACTGAACGAGCCGCTACAAGGAGTTCGTCATGTCGAAGGACTCCCAACTCGAATACGCTCGCGCCTTCGGTTTTACGCGCCGCACCAGCGAAGGCAGCGGCTCTGCCACACAGAGCCGCACACGCATTTCGCGACCGCAGGAGTGTGTTGAAAACTGAAGATGACGAAGCGGGGAAGAACGCGTCAGGCGCGGGCTCGTGACCGCCACATCTCGATTTCATCAATAAACCGCTCCCGACGGACGTCAGTCTCTCTGTCGCCTACAGTGGCTATTATCAGCCTGCGCCAGCGCGCGCTGGCAGCCGTTGCACATATGCCCACGCACTTACCTTTCAGTCTTGCATGTTGCTTTTCCTTCTCTCTCGTGTCGCTCCGAGGCGCCCCCCTCGGTCACGCGACAGAGTTCAAAATAAAGATTCATTTCCATCCCAGACACCGTTGTGGTCGGTCCTGTGTACATGTGCTCTACAAATTGGTGACCCGCATGTGATACTAGCCACAACTAAGTCATTGGAGCCATATCATTCGCAGAACCACAAGTACAACTGACGCAAGGAGCCACCTCACCACAAGATCAGGCCGACTCGTTTAACATCGGTGAGAATTCGCAAGCTGCAAACGCGAGCAGTGCCGCAGTCGCTGCGGTATCCCTGGGCCTGCCGCAGTACTGGGAGCGCAACCCTGCAGTTTGGTTCCTGCAGGTGGAACCGGAATTCTACATCTCCAGAGTAACATCTCAGCTCCAAAAATATCGTCGTATTGTCAGCGCACTGCCATCCGCCACCGTTGAAGAGGTCTCCGACGTTTTCGTTTCCACCTGCACCAAATTCTCGACGGCTCCCTACGACGAACTTAATGCAGCACTGCTCGACAGCACAGCCGCATAAGAACGGACGCGCATCCAACATCTGCTCTCAACTGCCGAGATCGGCGACCGGAGGCCCACGCAACTCTTACGACAGGTGGAGCACCTCCTCGGCTAACGCGCGTACGCAATGGACAGTGCATTGTAAGGAAAAATTAGCCGAGATGGGAGCTTTTACCAGCGTGTCAACCGAAAAAACTCTCATGCCCCAACCATTTACTCCGTCATAGCGGAGTGAATACGGCACATGAGATCATTTTACCACAATTGCTAAGTGACGCAGTATAAAAACGACATGACCTTATTATACTACCTACACGGAGTTTCAGTTCACGTGGTTCCAACCTCCACGTGGGAGTTTTTAACAGCCATCTTCAGTTGCGACGCTCTTGCGGCGGTGTGATGTGTGTGTGTATGCGCGCTCGCGCTCGCGCGTCTGTTTAGTGCTTCCGTGTGATGCTCCAGTGCATTGGTTGGTTCGACGAATCATCGATGGGAGTTGTATCTGTACGTGCTCACACGTGTGTTTAGTGCGTCCAAGTGAAGAACCACTTCGTTTTTTTTAAACGAGTCATGAGTGCGCAGTGAGTTTGCAACGGCCGATCAGTGTTCTGTGTAAACGTGTCAAGGCTCTTTCCAATGGTGACCACTCTGCTCCTCCAGCCAGAAGCCGAATGCCGCACATCGACCAGACGACCACAGTGATGCGCGAATCGGAAATACTTTGTTATGAAGTGGCTGGGGCACCACCACCCAGCGAGTGTTGACTGGTTTTAGGCTTCCGAGATTATCAAGATTGTATGCGGACAAACCAGGATTATCGGAAAGCAAACGTCAAGACTATATCGACGGGAAGGAGAAAGGACCAAAAGGATGCCAAATTTACCCAGGTAGATGGCATAAAATTCTGCAAGAAATTGTCCCGAACCACGCCTAGGCTTAGCTGGCTTCAGCAAAAGCTCCTACATGGATGTAAACATAAACTCCCATATAGGTACCCGCAAGAGCTCCGCGATGGATGTAAATATTACTCCCAACAATCCATGCATAAGCTCCGGTCAAGCGTAGTAAACCTTTTACTCCGCATGACCGGAGTATATTAAACTCTTATCGGGGAATGCGCTAGAGGACAGGTCCATTTACTCCCATCTCGGCTAATTTTGTTTACAGTGTGCAGTGTTACGGGAATTGTTCCTGCAACATCTGCCATCTAATGTGCAAATGGTGCTGGCCACTGCTTCCACAATAGACCTGTCTTCCGTCGCTGCACTAGCCGACAAAGTCAGGGAAGTGTCAACGCAACACTGCAAGTCGCCGCCGTCAACTATTCTTTCAACCTAAATTTGATTATCACATTCGTACTACAATTTTTTTTTGTATTTTATTAGGAGTTCTCTTCCACACAAATTTCTTTTCCGGTTCATGGCCGATCCCCCAGAGTGGGTTGCGCCAAGATACCCAAGGACCAACCAACCAACCATCAACAAACCGCTCCCGACGGACGTCAGTCTCTCTGTCGCCTACAGTGGCTATTGTCAGCCTGCGCCAGCACGCGCTGGCAGCCGTTGCACATATGCCCACGCACTTACCTTTAAGTCTTGCATGTTGTTTTTCCTTCTTTATCTCGTGTCGCTCCGAGGCGCCCTCTCGATCACGCGACGGAGTTCAAAATAAAGATTCATTTCGATCCCAGACACCGTTGTGGTCGGTCCTGTGTACATGTGCTTGCTCTACAAATTGGTGACCCGCATGTGATACTAGCCACAACTAAGTCATTGGAGCTATATCATTCGCAGAACCACAAGTACAACTGACGCAAGGAGCCACCTCACCACAAGATCAGCCCGACTCGTTTAACATCGGTGAGAATTCGCAAGGTGCGAACGCGAGCAGTGCCGCAGTCGCTGCGGTATTCCTGGGCCTGCCGCAGTACTGGGAGCTTAACCCTGAAGCTTGGTTCCTGCAGGTGGAACCGGAGTTCTACATCTCCAGAGTAACATCTCAGCTCCAAAAATATCGTCGTATTGTCAGCGCACTGCCATCCGCCACCGTTGAAGAGGTCTCCGACGTTTTCGTTTCCACCTGCACCAAATTCTCGACGGCTCCCTACGACGAACTTAATGCAGCACTGCTCGACAGCACAGCCACATAAGAACGGACGCGCATCCAACATCTGCTCTCAACTGCCGAGATCGGCGACCAGAGGCCCACGCAACTCTTACGACAGGTGGAGCACCTCCTCGGCTAACGCGCGTACGCAATGGACAGTGCATTGTAAGGAAAAATTAGCCTAGATGGGAGCTTTTACCAGCGCGTCAACCGAAAAAACTCTCATGCCCCAACCATTTACTCCGTCATAGCGGAGTGAATACGGCACATGAGATCATTTTACCACAATTGCTAAGTGACGGAGTATAAAAACGACATGACCTTATTATACTACCTACACGGAGTTTCAGTTCACGTGGTTCCAACCTCCACGTGGGAGTTTTTAACAGCCATCTTCAGTTGCGACGCTCTTGCGGCGGTGTGATGTGTGTGTGTATGCGCGCTCGCGCTCGCGCGTCTGTTTAGTGCTTCCGTGTGATGCTCCAGTGCATTGGTTGGTTCGACGAATCATCGATGGGAGTTGTATCTGTACGTGCTCACACGTGTGTTTAGTGCGTCCAAGTGAAGAACCACTTCGTTTTTTTTAAACGAGTCATGAGTGCGCAGTGAGTTTGCAACGGCCGATCAGTGTTCTGTGTAAACGTTTCAAGGCTCTTTCCAATGGTGACCGCTCTGCTCCTCCAGCCAGAAGCCGAATGCCGCACATCGACCAGACGACCACAGTGACGCGCGAATCGGAAATATTTTGTTGTGAAGTGGCTGGGGCACCACCACCCAGCGAGTGTTGACTGGTTTTAGGCTTCCGAGATTATCAAGATTGTATGCGGACAAACCAGGATTATCGGAAAGCAAACGTCAAGACTATATCGACGGGAAGGAGAAAGGACCAAAAGGATGCCAAATTTACCCAGGTAGATGGCATAAAATTCTGCAAGAAATTGTCCCGAACCACGCCTAGGCTTAGCTGGCTTCAGCAAAAGCTCCTACATGGATGTAAACATAAACTCCCATATAGGTACCCGCAAGAGCTCCGCGATGGATGTAAATATTACTCCCAACAATCCATGCATAAGCTCCGGTCAAGCGTAGTAAACCTTTTACTCCGCATGACCGGAGTATATTAAACTCTTATCGGGGAATGCGCTAGAGGACAGGTCCATTTACTCCCATCTCGGCTAATTTTTGTTTACAGTGTGCAGTGTTACGGGAATTGTTCCTGCAACATCTGCCATCTAATGTGCAAATGGTGCTGGCCACTGCTTCCACAATAGACCTGTCTTCCGTCGCTGCACTAGCCGACAAAGTCAGGGAAGTGTCAACGCAACACTGCAAGTCGCCGCCGTCAACAATCCTTCCATACGATCTTCATTGTCGTGCGTTGTGCATCGCTCGACAGCCTAGAGCATCGAGAGCATCTCCACCGCCATGCGGTGCCACTACCTCTCCTGCCCACACTGCCTCTGCCTCTGCGATAGTCTTGAAGAGATACTCGTAGCAGCTACACGACGCGACCACTCCCCACGCCGTTCGCTACAGCGTGGGCGATCCCCATCTGCCCACAGGCATGGAGAGTGATATCGGAGCGAACCTGCCGGTGCACGCTTGTGATACTACCATCGCCGCTTCAGTGGCGAGGCTCGCCATGCCGCGTGCCATGCGCGTGGGCCGGAAACCTGCCAGCCGACCGCTAGTGGCGATAAGTGGTCAGGGCTCCAAAGAATGTCGCCTCTTCCAGGTAACCGACCCCACCACCGGACAGAAATTTGTCATCGACACAGGAGCCCAGGTCAGAGTTCTCGCAGCCACGAGGTCAGAACATACCCGGCCTGTCATATTTAACCCGGAAGTCGTAAATGGCGCCCGAATCCCTATCTATTCACAACATTCTGTCACACCGAACCCGGGGCTTCGAAGACTGTCCCGGTCGGTATTTCTGGTTGCCGATGTCAGGTTTGCAACCATAGGAGCGGATTTTATTGCCACGATTTTCTTGCTTCTTGTCAACCTTAGCCACAAACGTCTCCTCGACACTACAAGCTTAAGTGTTCAGGGTATCAATGCTGGTGCAACTACCGACGTAGCGCCTTTCTGTGCTGTAGTGGGCTCAGAACCGTTCGCTACCTTACTAAAGGAATTTCCATCCATGACATCGCCGCCAGATTCGATTCAATCCTATGCGCATGCTACTCAGGACCACCACCTGTCTTCTGTCGTTCACGGCTCTTTGCCCCGACAAGCTCAAAGTAGCCCGTGCAGAGTTCGACCACAGGTTGGAACTTGGCATAATTCGACCATCACCCAGCAGTTGTGCTTCACGTCTCCACCTGGTCCCTAAATAGTCAGGCGATTGGAGACCATGCGGTGCCTTTCGGCTCATTAACACGAAGACGGTCCCTGACCAGTACATACTGCCTAACATCTAAGACTTCACCTCCTCTGCACGGGACAACAAGATTTTCCAAAATTGATCTTGTTCGTACGTACCATTGATCTTGTTCGTGCGGTTGAATCCCCTCGGCCGAAGAACACATCCCCAAAACAGCCATAACGATACCATTTGGACTTTTCGAATTCCTGCGAATGTCATTCAGACTCCAGAATGCAGCACGAATGTTCGAGCGCTTCATTCACCGTGACGGGCGGACTCTCATTCTTGTTTGCATATGTGGACGATCTTGTGGTAGCAAGCTCATCCATAGAAGAGCACATGCAACACCTTCGCCTTCTCGACCGGCTAGCAGCCAACGGAATTGTGATCAACAGCGGGACAAGTGAGCTCGGAGTGCACTATCTCGCATTCCTCAACCGACAGTAACGGCATCTGCCCTTCCCTTAAGGTCAAAACAGTCGTCCAGTTTCCCAAGCGGAGTTCGCTTATCAAGCTTCGACAGTTTCTCGGTACGGTCATTTTTTACCGCCGCTTCATAAGAAATTGTGCCACGCTCCTGGAACCACTCGATAGCTCGCGCGGTGGCAGCCAACAACTTGCAACGATTACCTGGTACACTCTAAAAACTGGAGCCTGTTCTGCAGGAGTGAAACGACCGAGCTACTCTTTAGGGCATCGTTCTACTCTAGCAAAACGTCGGATGGAGTGAAATGTCCATACCTTTTGCGGCATGATAGAGTAAAATGCAATTTCACTCCTGCCACACACATGCGATGCTCGCATTCGCAGCCGCTAACATGGCGGCTGGGGTGGGAGCGAACGATTGAAGAAGACAACAGCCGCTTTGTGAAGTGTTTTTCGATAGAACTATAGCAGCGACCTTCCTACGACTTTCACGTACAATCTTTCGCGTACAAACGCGTGCAGTGTACGTTTATTGAACGGTGACTTCCTCGACTATGAGCCTCAACCGACGGGAGTCATCGCGAGCTGCCTTTCCTGTGTTTTCCCCCCCGTACCCGTGCTAGTGAAACCCGCCAGCCTACACGCCTCGGATTCTTCGCTTACGTGTGCGAAACGAAGAGGAATACACTTTCAGCGACACAGTATAAGCTGCTGTGATCGTCGACGGCTGGTCTCCGAAGCCTCAGTGGATATAACTCATACATGTAAAGAAAAAGGCTTCGCTACGACTTCGGCATCGAACCGTATGACGGCCATGAGCGCGCCGACGGTGAAGATACCGTGACTGCGATCCGTCCCGTTCGCGAGTCTGGTAAGTACAGCATAGTACCCTAAACATTTCTTATGGCACAGACTATATTTTATCTGTGTGCAGAATAACGAAGAACGAGGAGCGCATATTTTGTGATCGCCAGCGGTTGTTCGCCGTACAGACGTGCTCGGCGTGACTCGAAAGGGGACGCCGTCGGAATCAAACGGGTGGTAGCGGAGCACCCGGGTGCCGCTTTTCTTCGCTGGCGTTGATGAAATTCAGCCGCTGTTATGTTCGTAGTCGCTTCCTCAGGTGCATTTTACATCGTGAACCAGCACTGCGAACTCGGGTTTGCCCGCAAAGCGGAATGCCAGCTCATGATAGGAATGAGATAATCTAAAAGACATTGTATATGTACCGCGCGTTTAGATTAACAGATCTGTGTGGCGAGCGGCTACCTATGAGCCAATGCTAAATATACACCTGTTCTGTGCATACGTTTTGATTAATTACACAGAACAGTACTTTACCACTGGCGCTACATAGCAGGTCAAGCATACCGATTATATATATACAGTACTTCAGTGTAAGCCGGTGTATCGCGAGTGCGTTGCGGGCTTTGTGCTTTGCTGTGGTTGTGTTATTGGCGTGTATATGCGTTCGTGTCATGTCAGCCTGTATGTTCTATGTTCAGTGTGATGTTATCAAATGTCTGCTAATTGTAGAATGGTAAAAAAACGCATTGGTCGCTCTTTTTTTGTCTCTACTACTTCCTCTGGGAGTACTAGCACCCCACTTGGTGGGGTAGTAGAGCTCTCTTCAAAGGAGAGTTCGAATCCCCTTCGGAGGCGTCCTACTACTCTGTTTTGGCGAGAGTACCGGTACCCTGCAATGGGGTTGATCTACTCTGAAAAAAGGAGTTAAATTTGGGACACGAAAGTACTCCCCCAAAGTGAGTGCCCAGCACTCTCTTTGTTTTTAGAGTGTACAGTGCCGCGGACGATGCCTCTCAAGCCATTAAACGCGCCTTTGCCGAAGCCACGCTCCTCGCTCACCCAAACCCGGACTGCTCACTGGAACTCATTGCGGACGCATCAAGCTCAGCGGTGGAAGCCGTCCTTCAACAGCAAGTTAATAGAGATGGGCAGCCCGTTGCATTTCCTTTTTCAAAGCGCACGGACCCATCCCAAACACGCCATAGCGTGTTCGGTCGTGAACTCCTGGTCATGTACAGTGGCGGTCAAAATTTTGCGGACCACGGGAGCGCGTGGCGGATAGCACAGCGGCGCCTACTGACGGCTGCCTGCGAAGCTCGAGAGCGCGCACAGCGCACGCGCGCCCTTTTTTACCTGCCAGCCAGCTCGTTCGCTCCCTTGAACAGCTCGCGGACCGGAACGCCTGAATAAGCGCAAGGTGTCACTTCTGCTGTCGCCGCGGAAACACCGAGCGGTGATATCGCGACGAAAACACGCAATTTGTACTGGCAATGCTCGCTGCGCCCCGCATTGTATACGCCTTAGTCCCAGAGGCTCCGTGGCGACGGAAACATGCATACGGCGTCAGCTTTTCGGAAGTCAACCTTTGTGATAAGGTTACTCAACAGCGATGCCTTTTGCGCTCTATTGCGGTAAACCACAATGCACATATTAATACTCCTTATGCGTGTTATGGGCTCGTACACATCCAGATATCGAGCTGCTGTAGAAAAGACGCAGAGAAGTGAACGGAAACAGACGTGGTTTATGTTTTCTCGGGAACCGAAAGAAATCCTGGGAGATTAAAGATGCGTCACCAATTTCAAGACTCGCTTACATTTCCAAAGATGACCATCACATTCTCCACATGGAGTAGCTGAAGACGAAGTGGCATTAAATTGTGAATGTCTCCCTTGTTCAAGCATCTGTGTGGATTTCGCTTGCCTTGTTTAAAAAAGTACTGCGGCTAATTTCAGGAAAGCACAAGTGAACTGAAAATGTTTTACTGCTTTGTTAATTTCCTAGTGAAGTAGTATTCATTTTAAAATGAACCCTGCAAGTCGGGCACTCGATAGATGCCTGCGTGCTTGCAGCACATCCGCAGTAGCAATCCGCTCGTGTCATATGTTGTCTAATTGATCGCTTCTTCACGTCGCGATATCACCGCTTGGTGTTTCCTCGGCGATAGCAGAAGTGACACCTTGCGCTTATTCTGGCGTTCCGGTGCGCGAGCTGTTGAAGGGAGCGAACCAGCTGGCTGGCAGGTAAAAAAGGGCGCGCGTGCGCTGTGCGCGCTCTCGAGCTTCGCAGGCAGCCGTCAGTAGGCGCCGCTGTGCTGTCCGCCACGCGCTCCCGTGGTCCGTAAAATTTTGACCGCCACTGTACCTCTGCGCGCCGTGCTCCATTCCCGCCACCTGCTTTAAGTGCGATCTTTCACTCTTTCCACTCATCGTAAGCCCTTAACGTATCGATCGGTAAATACACATCACGCGAGGCACGCCAGCTTTCCTTCCTTTCCGAATTCACCACAGACGCTCGACACATCAGCGGCTGTGATAACAACCGGGATACCGCTCTCAGCCGCGTGGACGCCATCACACGCAGGCGCTCGATGAATTCGACAACTTCGTTTCCGTTCGACGTCCAAGAACTCGCCACAGCGCAGCAGAACTGTCCTGATTTGCCTAATCTGCGTGAAACGCCCACCTCTCTCCACCTAAGGCCAGTAACCTTCGAAAATATACCGCTCATTGCAACATCTCTACAGAAACACCGCGCTCATTTGTGCCAGACGCTTTCCGCAAGCAGGCTTTCAACTCCCTGCACATTGCCCACCCTGGAGTTCCAGCCACACAAAAGCTCATTACAGCTCGGTTCGTGTGGCTTCGTATGAGAGCGAATATTCGAGACTAGGTACTGCGTGTACTCCTTGCCACAGTGATAAAGTCCACCGATATCCAATACCGCCACCCGGGCTTTTTCTACCACCTGACGGACGGTTTCCTGTGGTGCACATTGACATTGTCGGACCGCTTCCCCCTTGTCAAGGTGGCCGGTATTTGTTGACATGCGTCTTTCGATTTACCCGCTGGCCTGAGGCAACGCCCACTCCCGACATCACGGCAGCCACGTCGCAGACGCATTTATTTCCAGTGCGACCGCACGGTTTGCCTGCCCTGCAACCATAATAACTGACCGAGGCCACCAATTTGAATCCTCGCTCTTTACGGAGCTCCTTAAACTACTCGGAACGGCCCGTCTGCGAACAGCTGCATACCACTACCCAACCAACGGCCTTGTTGAGCGCTTTCAGCGCCATCTGAAAGCCGCTCTGACAGCACGAGGCTCCCGAAACAATTGGGTGAAAGCACTTCCACTCTCTCTGCTCGGCATCCAATCTGCGTACAAATCCCTCTCGGGCGCAACTGGAGAGCTCGTTTATGGCACCACCCTTCGCCTCCCGGCTGACTTCTTCGAAGTCAGCATAGCCCCCAAGCACCTTTATCAAGCGCATATGTGAACCTGCTTTACAAGAACTTCTACACAACTGACGAGACCAAACCAGCCTAGGCCGACCTGCATTGTTCCCGACTTGGAAACGACAACACAAGTGCTCGGACGGTGCGGCCTTGTGCGTGGTTCCCCGCAGCCACACAACCTCAGACCCTTCAGCGTCCCTGAACGCCTTCCCTCGAACTTCCTTGTCGATGTGAAAGGCTCACGGGAAACTCTCTCGAGCGGCTGAAGCCCGCGTACAGCGAAACCACGGTCTCTTCGGTTTCGTCGTCCAACCTTACTCTGTCCTGTCCTCATTCCCCCCTTCTCAGGCATCCCCAACCCGTTCTCTGGGTAGGGTCCACTGGGACCCACTGCCGACATGGTAACAGTTTGTCGAAATACTCTCTCTTGAGGGAAGCTCTGCGGATCGTCGGAACGACGGAATGGCTTTTGTTTCCCTGCACCTACGCGTGCTGTTCCCGGTTCCCAGTGCCAACGCACGTGCTCGCTATTTCCGGAACTTATTTGCTCGTGGCTTTTGTCGGCCTGCACCTGCGCGCGCTGGCGGCCGTGGCACGTTTTCCCACTCACCCATCTTTCAGTTTTTCCCGGGCACGTTGTTTTTCCTTCTCTCTCTCTCGTGCCGTTCCGCGGCGCCTTCTCGGTCATGCGACAGAGTAAAGATTCAGTTCCTTACCAGATACCGTCGTTGTCGGCCCTGTGACAAGTTCTCTACAGAGTAAACCAATTTCACCTGCCGTTGTAATGATTATGCTTGCTTGCGTGACTTGCGCTTCTAATGTGTAATAAGCGCTATAAATGCAATACATATGTTCTGCTACCTGAGCTGCGCTCTGAAGTTAAATATTGTCGCGTTACAGCACGACAAGAAACAGACAAGAAACGCAGGACAGCTTGTTGGAGCTCTATTCCAAAAACGTCTTCTTCTTCTAACCCCGCTGTGCACTTGCCCCACTAGAAGGAACGCGCTAAAACCCTCATCGTCTTTGTTTTCTTCGCTGAATGCACGCGTCATTGGCCTCTCCCTAAAAGAGCGTCGCCCCGATGCTAAAGGTACAGCTACGTGGGAGCCGGAGTCTGGCGCACTTTCACTCGCCGACGTACGGCTTCATACGCACTACATGCACAAGTTCAGGACAGTGCTGCTGGCGTCTCGTAGAATGAGGACTGTCGGGGACGACCTCGTAGGTGACGTCGCTAATGCGGCGCAATACACGATAAGGTCCAAAGTATCTGCGCAACAGCTTCTCAGACAATCCACACTCTGTCGCCGGTTTCGAATGTTACGACTCGGTGGTGAGCATTATAGCGGCCTGCATCATAATCTTGCTGCTGGTGAATCCGCAGGCGAGCGAGCTGCCTGGCTTCTTCTGCGCGTTGCGTAAATATATCGGCGTCCGTTGCAGAGTCGTCACATTCGTGTGGTAGCATTGCGTCCAGCATCGTCCGTACCTCCCGCCCGTGAACGAGGCTGAACGGAGTCATGCGTGTTGTTTCCTGCTTAGCCGTGTTGTACGCAAACGTCACGTAGGGCAAGATTTCGTCCGAATTCTTATGTTCAACGTCTACGTACATGGAAAGCATGTCCTCAAGCGTTTTGTTTAGGCGCTCTGTGAGCCCATTGGTTTGTGGGTGGTATGCGGTTGTTTTGCGATGAGCCGTCCCACTGAGCGCCAGAACGTGGTCTAACAGAGCCGCCGTGAATGCAGTTCCTCGATCTGTTATCACTATCGTAGGTGCACCATGTCTTAGTACAATGTTTTCGATGAAAAACTGTGCCACCTCCGCTGCTGTACCTCTCGGAATGGCCTTCGTTTCCGCATAACGCGTCAGGTAATCCGCCGCGACGATAACCCAGCGATTCCCTGCGGTAGATGTTGGAAGCGGACCCAAAATATCCATTCCAATCTGGTCAAATGGTGTTCGTGGGACCTGCACGGGTTGCAGCAGGCCGGCTGGCTTATTCGGAGGAGACTTGCGCCGCTGACAATCGAGACATGCGCGTACGTGGTGTTTCACGGCAGCGTTGAGTCTGGGCCAGTAGTACCTTTGCTGCACTCTGGCCAAGGTTCACGTATAGCCTAGGTGACCTGAAGTCGCTTCGTTGTGACATGCTCGCAGTACTTCAGGACGAAGAGCGGTAGGAACGACGAGCAAATAGGTGGCACCGATCGATGAAAAGTTCCTTTTGTAGAGAACTTCGCTTCTTAAACAAAACGACGACAACAGCCTCGCGAAAATCCTGGGCGCCTTCGGAGATTTTCCTTTCAAGTAATGAATTAGTTCAAGCAACTCTGGGTCCTCACGTTGCTGCCGCGCAATGGTGGACGTGTCCAGAACACCAAGAAATGCTGTCTCGTCATCATCTGGCAGAGCAGCCGATTCTATCGGCGATCGGGACAAGCAGTCCGCGTCCGTATGGCGCTTCCCCGACTTGTGGACGACTGCGAGATCATACTCTTGGAGCCTCAGACTCCAACGCGCTAGACGCCCGTTAGGATCTTTAAGGCGTGTCAACCAGCACAGGGAATGGTGGTCGCTAATGACCTTGAAGGGACGGCCGTACAAGTACGGACGGAATTTCATAATCGCCCATACTACTGCGAGACATTCTTTCTCGGTTGCTGAGTAGTTAGCCTCTGCTCGCGTCAGCGTGCGGCTTGCATAGGCGATGACTCTTTCCGTATGATCTTGCCACTGCACAAGCACAGCTCCCAGGCCTACATTGCTGGCATCGGTGTGTAGCATCGTAAGGAGCTGTCTCGTCGAAATGGGCAAGCACTGGCGGCGTTTGCAGATGTTGGCGAAGATCATTGAAAGCAGTTTCCTGTTCGTTGTTCCACACAAACGCAACGTCGTCTCTCGTGAGCCTAGTTAGCGGAGACGCAATACGGGCGAAGTCTGCGATGAACCGTCGATAATAAGCACAGAGGCCAAGAAAGCGTCGAACAGCCTTCTTGTCAGTCGGCACAGGAAAGTTGGCAACAGCGGCGACTTTGTCGGGATCCGGGCGAACGCCTGCTTGACTGACAACGTGACCGAGAAACTGCAGTTCTTGAAAGCAAAAGTGGCACTTTTCTGGCTTGAGTGTGAGACCAGCGAATCGTATGGCTTGTAAAACCGCTTTGAGCCGTTCAAGGTGCTCGTGAAAGGTCGCCGAGAACACTATAACGTCGTCCAGATACACCAGGCATGTCTTCCACTTCAAGCCCGAAAGAACAGTATCCATTAGTCTTTGAAACGTCGCGGGCGCTGAGCATAAGCCGAAGGGGAGGACCTTAAATTCGTATAGTCCATCCGGTGTCACGAAAGCGGTCTTTTCGCGGTCTCTCGGGTCCACCTCAATTTGCCAGTATCCACTCTTCAAATCCATTGAAGAGAAGTAACGGGCGTTTCGAAGTCTATCGAGTGAGTCATCGATACGAGGGAGCGGATACACATCTTTCTTGGTAACCTGATTAAGCTTTCGATAATCAACACAAAAGCGCAGGCTGCCGTCCTTCTTTTTGACCAGAACTACAGGCGATGACCAGGGGCTTTTTGAAGGCTGGATCACGTCATCCTCAAGCATTTTAGCTACTTGCTGTTGTATCGCCTCGCGTTCTTTTGCAGCCACACGATAAGGGTTCTGATGAATTGGTCTCGCTGTATCCTCGGTAATTATTCTGTGTTGGGTCAGGGGCGTCCGGCCGACTTTGGATGCCGATGCGAAGCAGTCCTGGAACTCCGCTAGCAGCTCGAGAAGCCTCTTCCGCTCGTCCTGTGGCAGTGTGTTGCTGACGTCAAGAACGGGTACTGAACTTGGTTTGGGTGCTTCGTCAAGTACCGATAAGGAGGCTTCTGCGACATCTGCGATATCGTCAAGGTAAGCGACTGCCGTGCCTTTTGGAAGGCGCCGGCGCTCAGCACTAAAATTAGTTAATAATAAATTTGTCCGCCCAGCAGTGACACTGACGATGCCTCGCGCAACTGAAAGGCCGTGAGTAAACAGCAGCGAGCGTATTTGGTCTGCCACGCCTTCACCATCAAATGGTACGTCGCACAACACGGAAACAAGTGCGCATGACATCGGCGGTACGACCACGTCATCATCACTTAGGCGCAACGAGTTGCGTTGCGGTGATAAGTAATCGCTGAAATCGGCGCTTTGCTGAAATGACACCACACGGTCTGGAATGCTGATGACCGCACCATGCTCTCTTAGAAAGTCCATCCCTATAATTAAGTCTTTACAACACGTCGAAAGGACTACAAATGTGGCCACGAAAGAAGAATCTTCTATGCCGACTCTCGCTGTACATCTTCCGACAGGCATCAATAACTGGCCGCCTGCAGTCCTTATAAGGGGTCCCGTCCACGGCGTTTTCACTTTCTTGAGACGAATGGCGAGGTTCTGACTCATTATGGAAAAATCGGCACCTGTGTCCACCAAGGCTGTTACTTGCTGGCCATCAACAAAAACAGTAAGGTCAGCGCTCACAATTTCGTCTGAGGTATGGTTTGTCGGCGTCGCGGCGTCTTGAAGCGGCTGAATGGGGGGCTTTTTGTCGTCTTGCTGCTGGCCTGCAACCTTGCCCCCAGAGGTCGCCGCCTTTAGTTTCCCCGGCGGGGGCTAGGCGACCTTCGTCCCCTGAGCTCCGCGTAAGTACGCCGACTGGGCGACGACGAAGGAGCGGGAGACGGTGAGCGTGACCGGCGGCCGAAGTCGGTCTGGTTATTCGGCATAGACTGGACGTTGGGAGAGCGGGCTAGTGGGGCTCCTGAAAAAGCGGCATCGTCTCGGCGTGTCATGTAGTCTTCCTGGGTGCGGCGATGTGCGTCGAACCTAAGTGGTCGGTGTGATGCGTCGCGGTACCAACAATAGCGAGCAACATGGCCAGCGACGCCACAGTTGAAACAGAGTGGCCGGCGATTGGTAGTGCGCCATGCGTCAGTTTTTCGAAACTGCGGGCGTCCCGAAGGTTCCTCCTGTGGTGGCGACCAAGGCGTAGCGAATGGCGGTTGGTATGGCGACATCGGCATGGTGGGGGGACGTCTCAGAGCGTCTTCATGCGGTTGCGGCGGAGGCGCCATCGGTGGCTGGCAGTACGGTGTGACGGTTGGTGGACTCCGGACAGCGGCGGCGTAAGTCGTGGGGTGGTGCTCTTGACCATAGTCTACTGTCGAGAACGCTTGCCTGATCTCGTCCCGTACTGCTTGGGCGACTGATGCCACAGGTGCGCCCGTCATCGGAGTGCAGAGTTTCTGCAACTCTTCTCGGACGATCTCCCTAATGAGATCACGCAGGGAACATTGATTATCCACAGTCATGGCGGCGGCATTGGTTGGGGTGCTGGTGCATAAGCGATCATACTGTCAGCAACGCTGGTGCAGCGCTCGTTCAATAGCTGTGGCTTCCTTTATAAAATCGGCCACGGTGTTTGGTGCATTGCGTACAAGCCCGGCGAATAATTGTTCATTCACCCCGCGCATGAGGTAGCGCAACTTCTTATCCTCCGGCATGTTCGGGTCAGCCCTGCGACACAGACGGGCCATGTCCTCAGCAAACATTGCTACGCTTTCATTCGGCTTTTGAATACGCAATTCAAGTAACTGCTGGGCCCGGTCCCGTCGATCGATACTCGTAAAAGTGTCAATAAGTTGCTCTCGCAATTCATTCCATGTAGATATGGTGGCCTCGCGGTTCTCAAACCATGTGCGGGCGCTGTCCTCAAGGGCGAAATACGCACGGGAGAGCTTTTCTTGAGCCGACCACTGATTGATCTTGGCGACTCGTTCGTAGTGGTCAAGCCAATCTTCTACATCTTCGTGCGCGCCACCGCGAAAGCGGTCGGGGACAAGCGGTTGATGAAGCGTCACCTGTGATGGAAGCGGCGCAAAGATCCCCGTAGGAGCCGGTGTCGGGCTGGCGTTAGCCATTGGCAGATGTGGGCGATGTCCCGAAGAGTGTTGCTGTAAGGGTGCGAGTTCCGGAGGGAGGCCCAGCAAGCGCCGACTGAAGCGATGCGCGGGAGTTGTAGTCGGAGACGATAGGTCTGGGCTAGATGAGCGGCTTCTCGATGGAGTCTGGAGCATCAGGCAGGTTTCTGTACCCCGCACCTCCACCAGTGTCGCGTTACAGCACGACAAGAAACAGACAAGAAACGCAGGACAGCTTGTTGGAGCTCTATTCCAAAAACGTCTTCTTCTTCTAACCCCGCTGTGCACTTGCCCCACTAGAAGGAACGCGCTAAAACCCTCATCGTCTTTGTTTTCTTCGCTGAATGCACGCGTCAATATGCTCTGTTGTAAGGGGAAGGGAGCGCCTGTGTGTCTGTGTTTCCCTTCTTGTGGTCGTCTGTTAGCGCTGTAGCCTATAAGTTTCAAGGGAACGGAGTGAGCAGCGAGCTTTACCGGAGGAGGCAGTGCACGCCTAGGACAAGTCAGGAAGGAGAGGGGGGAGGGGCACGCGCCTCTTTCACATCCCCCTATTGTCCACGCCTATGATATCATGCCTGTGCCCACGTGCTTGTGTCACATGTGCAATCACTTCATTCATTCCTGTACATATATGTCTTTCACTGCCTCTTTGAAAAAAACCTTTGTTAGCGATTGCGTCGTCTTGCTGCATTCTCATAGTGAGGCCACACCAGGGCCTTCCCATAAAAAATTTCACAAGCCTGACACTCGCCGACGCTGTCATAGCAGCATGTGGGGGTTTGATCACAGGTGAGCAGTTCTTGCTCCGCATCAAGCCTGGCTCGAATATATTCATAGTCTCTACAACGCACCAAGAGGTCGCCGAGAAAGTCAGATCAATTGCGCGTCTCGTGGTGAATGGACAGCCGCATTCGGTAAACGCCTATGTAGCGACCGGTGATGGCGCCACACGAGGCGTGATTCATGGACTGCCGCCTCCTACTCCACCCGACGTGATCAGGGCAAATCTCAAGGTGCGTGCCCAAGGTGTAGAAATCCTACATGCACGGATGACACGAAAACGGCAGTGCTCACCTTTTACGGCACAACCGTACCACGCTGTGTCTACTATCGTGGCGGCGAACTGCCCTGCTACCCCGGCCCTACAAAAAATTGGCAGATCCCCCGTGCAGTGGGAATCAAGGAAATGCGAAGCACGCATCAGGAACGTCAAATGGATTTGCATTGTTGTCTCGCTATACCGAGTTTGGCACATATGAAGTTAACGAAACGGCCGCAAGAACACCATGACTGTGGCATGTAAACCATGCCGCTCATACACGCATGTCATGATTCTAACGTTATGACCTGTCATTTACGTTCGTCATGCAGTCGCGTTGTGCCATAGCAATATTGGCATACATCCCATTAACGAAACGCGTGGGATGTAAATCATGGCGCTCATGACATGCATGTCACGATTTTCATGTTATGACCTGTCAAATATGATCATCATGTTGTGCCAAACCAATTTTCGTATACATCCCATTAACGAAACGGCAGTATAGCGCCAGGACAATGGCATGTAAATCATGCCGGTCATGACATATAACATGAAAATCATGACATGCATGTCATGATTTTCATGTTGTCACCTGGCATTTATCTTCGTCACGCAGTCATGTTGTGTTATACCAATTTTCGTGTACATCCCATTAACGATGTGGCCAGGATAGCACCAAGGCCGTCGCATGTAAATCATGTCACTCATGACATGCATGTCATGATTTTCGTGTTATGATCTGTCATTTATGATTTGCATGCAGTCATGTTGTGGCATGCCAATTTCCGTATACGTCCCATTAACGAAACGCGTGGCATGTAAATCATGTCGCTCATGACATGCATGTCGCGATTTTCATGTTATGACCTGTCATTTGTGTTCACCATGCAGTCATGTTGTGGCGTACCAATTTTTGTATACATCCCATTAACGAAACGGCCAGGAGAGCACCAAGACCGTGGCATGCAAATCATGCCGCTCATGACATGCATGTCACGCTTTTCATGTTATTGTCTGTCATTTGTGTTCACCATGCAGTCATGTTGTGGCGTACCAATTTTTGTATACATCCCATTAACGAAACGGCCAGGAGAGCACCAAGACCGTGGCATGCAAATCATGCCGCTCATGACATGCATGTCACGCTTTTCATGTTATTGTCTGTCACTTATGGTCGTCATGCAGTCATGTCCTGGCATACCAATTTTCGTATACATCCCATTAGCGAAACGGCCAGGAAAGCACTACAACCGTGGCATGTAAATCATGCCACTCATGGCATGCATATCATGCTTTTCATGTCATGACCTGCCATTTATTTCCGTCAGGCAGTCATGTTGTGCCATACCAATTTTCGTGAACATCCGATTAGCGAAACGGCCAGGAGAGCACCAAGACCATGGCATGTAAATCATGCCGCTCATGACATGCCTGTCATGATTTTCGTGTTATGATCTGTCATTTATGATTTGCATGCAGTCATGTTGTGGCATGCCAATTTCCGTATACGTCCCATTAACGAAACGCGTGGCATGAAAATCATGTCGCTCATGACATGCATGTCGCGATTTTCATGTTATGACCTGTCATTTCTGTTCGCCATGCAGTCATGTTGTGGCGTACCAATTTTCGCATACATCCCATCAGCGAAACGGCCAGGAGAGCACTAAGAGCGTGGCATGTAAATCATGTCACTCATGACATGCATATCATGAGTTTCATGTTATGACCTGTCATTTATGTTCGCCATGCAGTCATGTTGTGGCATACCAATTTTCTCATACATCCCATTAGCGAAACGGCCATGAGAGCACCAAGACCGTGGCATGCAAATCATGCCGGTCATGACATGCATGTCATGCTTTTCATGTTATTATCTGTCACTTATGTTCGTCATGCAGTCATGTTCTGGCATACCAATTTTCGTGTACATCCCATTAGCGAAACGGCCAGGAGAACACTAAGACTGTGGCATGTAAATCATGCCTCTAATGGCATGCATATCATGCTTTTCATGTTATGACCTGCCATTTATTTCCGTCAGGCAGTCATGTTGTGCCATACCAATTTTCGTGAACATCCGATTAGCGAAACGGCCAGGAGAGCACCAAGACCATGGCATGTAAATCATGCCGCTCATGACATGCATGTCATGATTTTCATGTTATGACCTGTCATTTATGTTCGCCATGTAGTCATATTGTGGCATACCAATTTTCGTAAACATCCCATTAGCGAAACGGCCAGGAGAGCACAAAATCGTAGGCGGCTAGATAGATAGATAGATACGCTCAAACTCGCCGAAGTTCGCTAAGAAATGCTTCGCATTTAAAACACCACGCAAGGGTGCAAAGTCTGTTACAATGTCGGCCACAGATCTGACGTATGCCCCCAACCGGACACTCCGGTATGTCGAACCTGTGGCATGCGAGAACCCGTTCCCAGCCATGAGTGCAAGCCAAAATGCGCAACCTGTGGCGAAGACCATCTCACAGGAGACCGCAATTGTAAGAAGAGGCTCAAACCTCTGCGTCGCAGTTCGAACAAAACTTCAAGTACTAACGTTTCGCGCTCACCGCAAGAGAACGCCATGGTGAAGCCTGAGAAGCCGATTCATTGGTTCAGCTCGGAAGAAACTGACTGGCCCAGCCTGCCACTTGCACCCAACAGGCCTTGCCCGAAACATCGATCAAGATCGCGGTCTCGGTCAAGGTCCCGGTCAAGGTCTCGGGCGAGGTCCCGGTCGAAGTCCCTGTCAAGGTCCCGAACAAGATGTCCTCCCGCACTGCAACAACGCCCCGCCTCCCGCTCCATCGAACATCTCGAGTCCAGGGCTCCAGGTCTCTCCAGGTCGCAGTGTCAAGGGAAGGTAAGCTGGGCATGTCCCGTGTCTCCCATTGCTCCTATCACTAGCAATCCAGAATACCAAAAAATTGTGGCAGAGAACAAACTCCTTCGCGAGAGTCTGGCTAAGATCAAGCGAGAGTTGGCTTCCCTCAAAGTCCACCATACACGAACTCCCCAAGAGCCACCACAAAAATTGGCTAGCCCCACACCTTGCCAAACAGCTATGCCTTCTTGCACACTTGAACACACCCTCCCACAAATTATGCAGCAGTTTCAAAGCATACAGGTTTTCAGCAGCAGATGTATTCCGAATTTCAAACTCTTAAAGCTTACGTCGACGAATCTGTCTCTCACATTAAGAGTAACTTAAGGAAACGTACGAATGCTAGCCCGGGTGAACCTGTCAGCGGGAGGCCGAAACAGACAGACACCACTGATATTGCCATTCCCCATCATGGCGAACGCACGCAGTAATATTCGCACGCACGTAGACCACCTAGAGATCTGGCACTGGAACTGTCGCACCTTTCATAAGCGTGCAGCAGCTCTACACCAGTTCATACAACAAACGCCAGTTAAACCGGATATTGTTTGTCTGCAGGAAACAGGCGCCAAGCCAGTTGCACTTCGGGGTTATTATACTATATCCAACCCAGATTTCCCAAAAGTTGCGACGCTCGTGGCTAAGGATATCGCCTCAAATGTACATCATATGCGGGAATGTCATACTGCACACCAAATTGGTGAGATTTACGCGCACAAGAGGGGCAAGGCTAGTACCTTCATCGTGAATGTGTACAGCCCGCCCAAAGAAAAGGGCACAGATTTCGAATCGCTGCTTGCTGGAGCGGTCTCCCTTTTGCGCAGTCAGGATCGTCTCGTTTTCTTGGGCGATTTTAATGCACCTCACACCAGCTGGGGCTACAGACGCGACACCGCAAAAGGGAACCTCCTAGAGAAAGCCATAGACAATCATGGACTCCAGCTCATCAGACTCCCCACCGTGCCCACGTGATTATGCAACAGCGTCAGCGTCGACACTTCTGACTTAGCATTTACATTGAACTTACGCGACGCCACCTGCTCTAATCTAGACGAAACGCTCGGCAGCGACCACTACCTCATTAGTGTATCTGTATCCTTCCTAGGGTTCGCAGGACTACGGGTCAGGTGACGATAACGGATTGGTCTAAATACAGACAGATTCCACTACCCTACGCTACGCTCCGCGATGCTAAGGCGTGGGCCGATCACTTATGCGACGCGCATGGTTCTGTTTCAAAACGCATAGCCCTTACATCTGAAGCGCCTGTTGTTGAACGGCATCTACTCCATATGTGGGAAAGTAGACGTAATAGTCTCGTTAAGCGATGGAAGCGTCAGCGCCTCAATCGTAAACTACGTCTCAAGATAGCCGAGGTTTCGGAACGCGCTAACGAATATGCTCACAAACTGGAAACTGAAAGCTGGGTCCAGTTCTGTGACTCAATGAGGGACACGTTAAGCACGGTCAAGTCATTGGCTATTTTACGAAGTTTGCTCGACCCTGGTAGCACCAAAACTACGGTGTCCCGGACGATCCGAAAATTGGTCTCCGATTTTACCGGCACGGAGGAAGAATTACTGAACATCCTACGCAAGAAATACGTAGGTGCCGCAGTAGATCTGCCATGCACCACTGAATACGAGGGCTTGGTGAACGCGGACCTGGATGCGCCGATTACCAGAGCTGAGCTTTTTGCTGCGGCACAAACTGCAAAACGCAACACCGCACCGGGACCCGATCGCGTTACTAACGCCATGCTACGAAATCTTAGTGACGATTGCCTGGATGAATTAATACAATACTTTAACGAGCACATCTGGGAACCTGGAATCCTTCCGCCAGAATGGAAAGAGGCCTCGATCGTACTAATTCCCAAGCATGACAAAAGACCCACCTTAGAAAACCTCCGTCCGATTTCTCTGACTTCGTGCCTCGGCAAGCTTTTCGAGAAGGTCATTCAAACCCGCCTAGTGCACTACCTTGAGGATCGAGGCTTTTTCCCTACTCATATGTACGGCTTCAGGCATAATCTCTCAACGCAAGACGTTTTCCTCCGCCTTCGGGATGAGGTACTACGCGATGTTCCCTCCAGTGCAGAACACATCTTGGTTGCTCTCGATCTAAAAAGCGCATTTGATACTATGGGCCACGAGCTCATCCTGCAGGAACTCAGCGCCACCAACTGTGGGGAACGGACATGCAACTATGTTCGTTCGTTCCTCACTGATCGAACTGCCACGATTGGCATTGGAGAAATTAGGTCCTCGACCTTTATCTTGCCCAATAGAGGAACGCCTCAAGGTGCTATATTATCGCCTTTACTTTTCAACATTGGTATGGCACTGCCTCGCCCGACAGCTCGATTCCATACCAGACTTGGGCTATGCTCTATATGCCGATGATATTACCCTCTGGGTAACCAGGGGCTCTCTCGGCTACAAGGAAAACACATTACGAGAAGTAGCTCAGACAGTGCATCTTTTTGCGGAAAGTTGTGGTATGAGCTGCTCGTCGGAAAAATCGGAACTCGTTCGGGTGCATAGCAGGGGTTATCGAAATGAACACCCCTTCGAACTTAAAATAGGCGACCGTCGCATACACCAAGTAGAAAAAGCACGCATACTTGGCCTCTGGATCCAAAGCAATAGGCACGCAGATCACACACTTAAAACCCTACGCACGACAGTTAAGCAAATTGCCCGCATGGTACACAGAGTGACCTACCATCGCAAAGGCTTTGGAGAGGCGGACACGCTCCGCATAATCAATGCCTTTGTAATCAGCAGATTAACGTACGGCCTCCCCTACCAAGAACTCAGTAAGGCTGAGGTTGAACAAGCGGATATTTTGATTCGGACCGCTTACAAGGCCGCTCTTGGTCTGCCAAGAGGAACATCCACGAAGTGACTCCTAGCGTTAGGGATATACAACACTTCTGAGGAACTTCGGGCTGCTGTCCTAATCTCCCAACGACAAAGACTGTCTCACAAGCGCTGGTAGGGAAGTCCTACGTGGCCTAGAGTATCATGTACGACCACAATACAGTGATGAGGAACTTGTGCCCCTTTCTGCTCAGGTCCGTAACCAAATTCATATCGCTCCTCTACCGAAAAACATGAGTCCGGTGTACCATCGAGCTCGTCGCGACGCCAGAGCCAGAAAAGTCGCCAAACAGTCCGGAATGGACCCGGACACCCTTTACACTGGACGCAGCCCGCTGCGGCACGCATGGGTTCTCGCTAGATGCTGTTGGCTCGGTCTCTAGGCCAGGCTTATTCACCTGTGCCTCAGCTAGGACTAACTCAGCAAACACGGCGGAAGCCCTAGCGGTAGCTCTAGCCATCAAGACCAAAGAATCACTGAGGCAAGGATCTTATATCCTCACAGACTCCCAAATAGCGTGTCGCTATTTTACTAGCGGCCGTGTTCCTGCGTGTGTCGCCCACCTGGTAGGTGCAACATTAGACCAGGATCACAGCATTATATGGTGCCCGGCACACATCGAAGCGACGGGTAACGACAGAGCGGACGGTGCAGCTCGAGCTCTTACACACCCACCAACTGTTCCTCGTCTAGACACTCGTCTGCAACCCCAGGCGCCCCATACTCCCAGGGATATCTTAGAACACCAGCGTCGACAACGACGGCGCTATTCAACACCACACCCGCGGCTAAATATAAAGGAAGCGCACGAATGGCGCCTTCTGCAGACAAACACATACCCGCACCTGCGTTTAAAACACGCCATCCACCCAACCGCATACGCCGCCACTTGCCCGTGGTGTGGAGGACAGACAATTCTCGCTCACATCACGTGGGAATGCGAGCTCAGGCCATCTAAAATTAATACGCCTCATTTCGGCGCAAAAATTTCGAACGGGGCAGTGGGTGGCCTGGCTTGCCAGCCAGGCAAAGGAGGCCCAAGTGGCACTCGTTGACCAGGCACGGCGGGCTGCTGAGGCCAGTGGAGCCCTGGACTAGGGGCCCCACCCACCTGCTTCGCCAACCTCCTTTTCTTTTTTTCTTTAGGGGCGAAGCTCCTTAAAGCGGCACCCGTTCGTCCCTCGTCGTAGTCGTAGTAGTGCGTAACCAGTCTTACGCTTTGACCTCCACTGGTGGTGCCGGTGGGAGATTTCTCCAGTGCGTTGTTGAACAATAAAAAATTCGAAGCGTGCGCGTTAACTAAAAGCCGAATTCTTCTGTCTCTCATTCCCCATTAGCAGCCATTTCGTGCGTCCCCGATGTATGTAGTAGTAGTAGTTAGTAGTAGGTAGCCACCGGCGCGTGCCTGCTGGAGCGCACGCACGCGCCGAGGGCGAGCGCGTGGCACCTGGCGCTCGCCCTCGCCGCGAGCGCCGGGAGCCACGCGCTCCCCGGCAAACTTGACACTGCCCCGGCAAACGCGAGAGACAACGTTGGCGCAGGCAGCGTCTCCTAGCGAGTTTCTTGATTGAGAAATACCGACTGCTCGCGTTGGAGAAGCGTTCACCGGCAAAACCCATATATATATATATATATATATATATATATATATATATATATATATATATATATATATATACTGGATCTTGACTTGCAATGAAGTGCCGTTGGGAGATTTCACTTGTGCATTGTGCATAGTTGAACCGTGAGGATTCGTAGCATGCGCGTTAACTAAATTAATCCGGAACTCGGCACGATCTACGATGCACATCCCGAGCTTCGCCCACTCATCATCATTCACTCCGTGGACATGCTGTAATTTTTTTAACAATAAACGTTTGTCAACTCAACTCCCTGTATTAGTGTGCGAACAGCTCAAATTACGCAAGCGCTAGACGTCACTGGCGGCTCCTTATTGTGGCGCCCAGGAGGGCTTAGTAGAAAGGTCTATACAGCTGCACACTCGCACAGCAGCCACGCATGACACACAATGAAATAGTTGTTCAAAACGCTAATGACCCTAAGTATCTCTTCTTTTTATTGGTGAGAGCAACAGAGAGCGATTTTACACGTCCATGTAATGTGCGACGTCAGTACGCGTTATAAAATGCCGGGTAGAACTTTCCGGGGCAGTCCACTCAGCGTGGTTTGGGACGTAAAACCAAGGAAACCAATCATCCTTCAAGGAAAAAAAATTCCTGCTTTGATGCCTCATAGATAGATAGATAGATAGATAGATAGATAGATAGATAGATAGATAGATAGATAGATAGATAGATAGATAGATAGATAGATAGATAGATAGATAGATAGATAGATTCAAGGTACCCTTGTTTCACAGAGAAATAGTCCGCGTTTAAAAACATATCGCGAGGCCTAAACCATACGAAAGTTGCCTTGTTCTGGTGAGCCCGACCGATGCTAGTTCAAACACATGGGCAGACTTTTTAACTGGAGCCTCCGATAAACCACGCTCTCATACCGCTACGAAAGTAGATTCGGATACAGGATAAAGAACGCGGATGAAAAAATGGGCGTCGGCCAGGCGACACGCAGCAGCGTCACGGTCGCGCTCTGGTGGCTTTTGCTTGTCTCGTGTCAACGAACGAGCGGATCTGCATGGCACCAGGAACCACCCTACACTGCTGCAGCTCGTTTCGGTAGCGCTCGTTGACTTTTGGACGACTACCGTTTCTCTTATCATAACAAACCCTGCAGCTCGCGTATTTTTAGATTTTCACATACGGGACAGAAATGACTTCCTGGTAAGCCATCTGGGACACCTCGCAACATTTTGTAGCATGAATGAAAGCGAAAGTAAAATAGACAGAGAGAGGATTCTTTAGCTCGATGCAACAGGTCGTGTTGCAGCGGTAACACGTTGGACAAATGAAGCTTGCTGCCAAGTACAAGAGCGTTGTATACGCATGGGTGTCATTTCATAAAGTGGAACACATTGCGCACATATATTACACATGCACGTACGCGAAATGAAGAAGTTGATACTTTGCCTTGGCTGACAGGACTGCCAAAATGCGTTGCAGGAGCATTGCTTCAATCGGGAACGCACTGACGCTTCACCATGGATAAAACCATGCACTTACCAACCCCTCCTTTGCAGAAGTGCCAAATTCAATGGCTGTAAATTAATTTCTTGCTTCGTGCTATAAGGCCAAGCTTTATGAATAACGGTAACTGATATGGCTCTGTCATTACGAGTTACGACCGCGAAACAGAAGGTGAAACCCTTCTTTTCTAACAGCCATGTTTTCTGTTTCTGACGACAAGCCCATGCCACGTGACGTTACGGAATCCGTCATTTGAGCTTCCATGCGCAGCTCGTCTCTCGGTGGCTGGTGTCGCCCAGTAATGATTAAGGCATAAGAGCCATGGGGCGACGCGGAACCAATTGTCCTAGCCAGATGATGGCTCAAGTCTCGATTGATTAAACAGCATTTAATGTGCAAGAATTCCATGGCTATTCCATGGCTATCTCCCACGGAAATCTGTCTGTCCGCCTGTCCGTCCATCCATGACTCACACACTTGTCTACTAGTCCGCTCGACCGTACGTCATTCCCATTCTTGACATTGCTTGATAGCTCTGGGCTCTAGCATACACTAGAACTTCAAGGGAGTAGACGCAAGTCTAAACACTGCAATTTGCCTTTGTGCGGAAGTTCATGCCCGCCACAATTTACCTGGACAGTTTTTAACGTGCAGATCCCACGCATTCTGGGAATTGATGTCGTGCGACGCAGCAAGTGAGGACATTGCCTGTTCCACTGCAGTTACCATTGAGAACGCTTACCACGTCGCCCAACTTTCGCGTTAATACAAAGTGCAAGTTTCCTGTGCATACGGTATCAAGTATGTGAAGGCGCAGCGAATCATGTCCTCGTGTGAACCCCCGTGCGCATGTTTCATATCCTCCTGAGGCTCAGCAATGGGAAATTTGTCCAATATATTGGACAAATTTCCCATTGCTGTAACACAGCGCACTACGGCTTTCAAAGCGCTTGACTCCTCCCGGAAAGCGTTTTCTCAGCTGCTTGTGGGACCCGTGCTGCCATCCAGTGAATATGGTCAAAGTCGGTGTGTTTCCCGCTTCTCAGGAGCACTCGAAATGGCGGGATTGAGCACGAACGACTTTTACGGCTGCCGCCTAAGAAGTAACTGGACTGCTATTGATTTCTGGATGTCTTAAAGCGTATTTAAGCATTGATTTGTGTTCGTAAGAGGTTGAAGCACACAAAGAAATTCATATTTGAGCAAAGAATGCGGTAGCTTTTTTTTTTTTGCATACGTTGCGTATTTGACAATATCCAATATAATGGACATTGGGACTCAATGACAACAAAAACACGGCAGTACGCTCGTGCGCTCTCTTGGCGTTCTGCATAAAGTAACACGGTTTTCGCTGCAGTTCTCTCCTTATTACATTTAAGCTTCGCGTATTTTCTCCTGTAGGTAATAGCTCCCTTACGAAAATGTCATATATGGCAATATCAGGAATTTGGCATATGTGGCTATGTATGGCACATGCCCGTTTGTGGCCGTATTTACCCAAATCGTGATAGAAACATATATGGCAATAAAAGACCAACTCGAGGAATGTCATGCAATATTCTGACGCGTATTGGGCAAATACGGACACGTGCCATAGATAGACAGATATGCATATATGGCTATAAATGCATATCTGGCTATATATGGCACGTGTGCCTACTTGGCCCTATTTGCCCATTACGTATCAGAGCCATACATGGCATTCCTCGAGTAGGTTTTTATTGCCACATATGCCTCTATTAAGATTTGGGCAAATACGGCCACATACGGGCACGTGCCATACATAGCCACATATGCCAAATTCCTGATATCGCCATATATGACATTTTTGTAATGGCCGTGTGGCTGGAATTTACGCGACCATTAATAATTGTATTCCCGGTTTGGTAGGAGCAAATAAAAGTATATTTGTGTTGCGAGATGTATTTTTTCGATCACTGGCCTCAACTACGCCCTATTCTCTGTTACCCAAAAAAGTCCCCCTAGAGTCCCAATGTCCAATATAGTGGAGAAGTGCTGCGGCCAAGTACCATCATATATTGAAAAACTACGTGACACTTTTTACCTTCGCACTCAGAAAAAGCAGTTCTGAAATTTAACAAAAATCCATGACCCTAAATTCACTCTGGGTCTCAGGAGGATATTTGCGTCTGTCACCGGTAGGCTTCCGCATAAACCAGAATCGGAAATGTGACTGTCACTAAGGCACATAGAAAGGTGCCCTTGGTGAACATTGGCGTCGAAACGAATGGTGCAAACTGTTGTGAAGAATTTCGCTTGACCAGCAGGGAAAAGCAGACGCTGATCAAAGAGGTTGTCAACTGTGTACAAGAGATGATTAGTTGTCACGAAAGTTGAAAATTTTTCATTAGTGGTTGGTATCAGTGATAAGCGGGTAAGAAAACATGATAGGTAATATAAAACGCCAACGTGATAATTCACAAATTCCAAAAAAAGAAATGCTTATTTCTTATTAAACTTATTAAAACTTATTAGTAGTTAATGTAGACGGGCAAGATATCCATCCCATGGGACTCAAACCCAAGAGCTTGTTAGGATCTACTAGGCCCCTAACCCCTGACCGTCGTAGCGGTCGAATTCAATACGTGCTTGGATAAGGGTGGATTACTGTGGATTAACGTGCGTATTAAGGTGTTCAAGAGGTGCCTCAAGGCTCTCGCCTCTTTTACTTGAATTAAAAGGGTTTACTTTAATTGAAAGAATGGTTTGGAATCCGGAAGTATTCTACGAAAATGGTGTCACTGAACAAAAAAAACATTTAATGTAAGTGTTGTGAGGCAAGGCAGCCCTGGAAAACATGCTATGGATGTGTGTGCAAAGGGTGTGATTATGTTGATTCTGTGGCCGCGAAGAAGCGAAGATACAACACCAGCTCGGCTCTGCGCTATGTGCTACTGACGGAAGAAAGACGAAAAGGAAGAGTGAGTGAGGCGTGCGGCTCGAGCAGAGTCAATCCCCCACAGTGGGTGGGAGCCACAAATTCTCATTGTCAGGTGAACAAGAACAAGAGCGTGACACGATCCGAACGGCAGCTTGCTGATCGGAGTTTCGGGTCGCGGCGTTCTTCAACCAGGCGTGGTGCAACCATGCAGACTTGGTGATCATGATGTTTCGCTCTAAGCTACTTCCCTTGACCGTGCGTCCTGCAGCTATGCGGACCTGGTGAGCTCGATGCCAGCTCTTCTCCCGGTACTAACACCGTTACCGACGATCTGTCGCTGTACCTGGCCTGAAGACCTGGCACCCTGAGTGTGTGTGTGGCGTGGTACCAAAAGGCAACCGCCAGTGGACCAGCTGTTAGGAAGTGCCCGCAGCTCGTGCCGGCGACTGCCTATTGACCAGTAATGTTGCGGCCTGGCGTCCTGCCGGCCTGCTTTTCTACCACTACCCCGCCATGGCCTGATCAAGGCATCTTCAGATGCGCCTTGAGAGGCGCTGGACTTCCGACTGTCTCGCGATGCGGCCACGACGACAACCCCCACCGCAACGACGACTACATATCGGCGAATAGCACAGTTGGCATGTGTAATGGCGCGTAGGACTTCTAGGCATCGCAAAACATGATTATCAGGGCTGTCTTGTTTGCGAAGCGTTAGACTTCACGTTTGTTGTAATATAGCCTGTTTTGTCTGCACAAAACACCTGATTGTCGTATCCATTCTTACGGATCCTGGGCCCACATGTATCCAGTTATAAGAAAGGTATTCAAACGCAACCTCGAACCGAACGCGCTGGGAGACAATGCTCCTCAGCTTCACCCTCTATATGTGGCTGTCCTTCGAGCAATGGAAGCCGCCAGAACTGATGGGCTCGTGGCCGATGCCTAGGCGGGGCATCGCCGGACGTTCAAATAGAGCTGTTGATTAACTCATTTATTGTGATTCCATTCCATGGTTGTGCACAAGATAAACCTTTTACGATTTCGTAGGGATGAACAGACCGTTAAAAACGATGAACAGGGAATGACCCCAGTGCCAACCTTTCGACAAGTGCACTTGTCTTCGTTAGGGCAGCTGCCAAGGATCACAACGATGTTATCGCGTCTTTTGACTTGTCGATGCGCAAGCAGAGAAATAGGAGGAGGTGGTGGATCCGAAACCACTACGCGGACGGCATGGCAGCAAACACATTGAAGGAAGGGAAACAGTGTTGCTAAAACTTTCGTCTCCACCTGTAGAGAAACTAGCGGGAGACAAGAGACGCCGCACACCATCGTTGTTCATTTACGAAATACTGATGTTTATTGCGGTGAGAATGCTAGGCAAGAGTTCCGGATTTCAGGGTTTCCAGCAGACTATTAACAACAAGGGGATGCTAGGAGATTTTAATACCCCCCTATTGAGCCGGGGCTCATTCACGTAAAGATTCCAGAGGATACAAAAGTTGCACTTGTTTTCGGATCACAGTCCCACTTGGTAGGCGCACCACACAGGCCCTGATCCACCCATCATGTCCGACTAACAGCTAGGCAACCACTACCATCTTCCATAGTTGCCGTTGCAATAGATGCTCGTAGGCAAGCACCGCCGTGCCCTCTTTGATGGCGTTCGACGACGTCGGTACGTAGAAATGTGTGCTGCGCAGGCTGTTCCAATATTCCTTCTTCCATCTTCTCCAGAAATGATCTGTTATTCTTTTTCTGTATTTCCAACTCCTTTCAAGATTGTTCGGCCGTAGCGTAGCACCTTCGGAAGTCGATGACGGCAGTGACGTCAGACGCTTGCCAACAAGAAAATGAGAAGGGGCCAGAAGTTCCACTTAGGCGGCCTCTGCGGGCACATATGTCAGAGGCATAGAATTGATGACTGCTTCTGTTTCGGTGAGGATCGTCGCATGTTCTTCAAAAGTGCAGTAATGGGGCTCTGTCGGCGATGAAGTTCCACTGGATCCGATGGTCAGCAAAATAATCTCGGAGCTCTTTCACACGTATGGTTTTCCACAACCTCCGTAGGTCACGTGACGTGCGTTGAAATGTTTTTCCATTGTCTGAGAAAATAACTCGAAACACTCCTCTCCTTGCCACAAACCTTTCAACGCCTTGAGAAAGCTGGTGCCTGACATGTCTGTTACCAAATCAAGGTGTACCGCTCTTGTGACTGCACATGTAAAGAGGACAATTTAAGGCTTCTAGTATGTGCCCTGGTCTTTGGGATATAGTGGGCCAGCAAAATCTACGCCTGTCACCTCAAAAGGCAACGCGTTTGTTACTCTCTCAGGAGGCAAACGAGTCACGACTTCAGTGGCGGCTCCGGGGTTAAAGGGGTCACAGGTCACGCATCTTTTCAGCGTCATTTTTCTACCTGCCTGCCCTTAATTATCCAGACCTGTTCTCTTAGTTCTGTGAGCGTTTCAAGACGCCCAGCATGTAAAAGGCGCCTGTGCGTTCCTTCAATTAATAGGTCAATATAGGGATGATTCAGTCGGAGCGCAATCGGATTCCTGGTGTCGTAAGGCATTTCGGCAGTTCTTAGACGTCCCCCAACTCTCGATACTCCATGAATGTCTAGGAAGACATTCAGATCACGTAATGTTGAGCCCTTCGTATTCTTGCTGACTGACAAATGCACTGCAGTTCCTTGGGAAAAGCCTCCCGTTGTAGGCTCCCTGATCAGACATATTTGAGCTTTGTCGTCATTTTGTCCGGCGATCAGAAATCCCTTCTCTTTCTAGAGAGGATACCTAGAGTTGTGCACAAATTGCTGCATCCATGCGACAACTCTGATCAGTTTAGTCAAGGAACTAAGTTGCTTAAAAGGCAATGCTCATTTTTCCGCCGACTACGTAGAAGTGTGAATGTGAACTGGCTTTCTCTCTTCCTCCGCAGTTATGTCTTCGTTTCGTTGCGCGGGCAATCAGCAGAGAGCTTGGACAGCCATGAAGGTCCATGCCACCAAACCGCATTCTTTTTTAGAACTTCAGGAGAAACTCCTCGTGTTAGGAGGTCACCTGCTTTTCTGCACCTGAGCAGTGGTCCCATTGGTCTGGACATATGCGCGTTGGATCTCCATCACGCGTTAGACACAGAGGGTTTCCACTGCTTCGCAGAGCCCCGGACCCAGTGAAGTGCGATTGTTGAAACCGTCCATAGAAGCCACCCTTCCTGTTGTAGTACATGTAAACAGAGTGTCGGAACGGAACGAAAAACGAAAACGAAAAACGAAAAAACGATATTTTTGGCCGGAACGAAAACGTAACCGGAACGTTATTTATTATTTCGTTCCGGAGCAAAAACGAAATATTTTTTATCGTTTTTCGGTTCACGGGAAAACTTTGCGATCCGGAACAACCGAGGTCATGCAACGTGAGCAATAATGCATAACTCAGTGTTCAACGTCAGCTCGCATCTCGGGCAGGTATTTCAAAGGAAAGATGCGTTGAAATAATGCAGGAAACCAAGAAAGTGGCAACCATAGCTGTTTGTATTAAATTCAAGCGGAGTTTCGCGTGCCTCTCACACAGGCCGTCGTGGAGAGAGAGGGCTTTGTCGTCGCTTATGTGTTGAAATTTTGGGACGAGTGCGAAGAGCGGCAACCGGAGCTGTAGATGTTAGCACAAGTGGCCCTTGGTGTCCCAGCCACACAAGTCAGCGTTGAGAGGGCATTTTCGGCACTCAAGTTCGTTTTGTCAGAGCAGCGGTCTCGCTTATCGGCGAGTACACTTGATGACTTGCTGCTCCTGAAATCGTGTGCCCCCCTTTGACGAAAATTCGGGATTCAAACTCGAGGAAAAATAAATGCCAAGTTTTTGTTGTGTCCTTGCTTCGAAACTTTTTGCGACTTCCCTCATAGTCACACCGTGGCTTCGGGACGTAAAACCCCAACAATTATTATTGCATTTCTATGTATTAGTTAAGTATTTTTTGCTGTTTTTAAAAGGTACTTTTAATATTAAGTATTTTGCTCCTTCATATTATTGGAAAAAAAAAACGTTATGAACCGTTACGGAACGTTTATTTTTCGTTCCGGAACGAAAACGGAACGGAACTTTTTTCTGTAGAACGAAACGAAAACCGGAACGAAAAACATTTCGTTCCGACACCCTGCATGTAAACGATCGGTCCAGGTAGTCTTTCAGCTGTGCGACCATTAGCATGCCCATCAATTCGTCTTGCAAGCGAAAGCTTCTTCAGGTGGGGGTACTCTTGATTTCGACAAGATCAAATTTGCATTTGTAATGCCCAGTCGACAAACCGGCATGTGTGCAACCGCTCCGTATGGGCTTGCATCAGTAAATATATGAATCTCTATTTCATCATCATCAGCACTGACATATCTTGGAACGGTTACCGCAGTTAAATGGTGCAGTGCTGTATGCCATTGCGGCCGCACTGCTTGCACCTCTTCAGGCAATGGTGCATCCCAGCCAACGCCTATTTCCCAGAGTTCTTGGAACATCAATTTGGCAGTCGCAGTGACCGGAGAAATCAGACTTAAGGCATAGAAAATACGCGCTGATGCTTGAAGAATGAATCTTTTGATGTTACAGTTCCGGTCAAGGGAATCTAAGATAGGTTCCATAGAAGAGGCAAGGTGGTCCTTTTCTTTATCCCATGCAAGTACTAACACACGTGTAGTATTGCTTGTGGGGAACCGCATGGTGTTCGTGAGACATCCAGTTCCTTCATCCTGAAATTCCTGCTGCAGCCTTTTGGAATTTGAGTACCACTTTCGAGGAGACATGCTTGCCCTCTTCATTATGACCAGTGCTTCTCGATAGAATTCTTCAGCAGGTCCTTCTGTTTCGGCGCCGGAAATGAGGTAGTCGACGTAGAAGCCCTCGGCCAGTGTTTTTTTTTTTTTTTGCAGTGCCCGAACAGTTTTCCATCATACCGAGATGGTGACGTATCGTGGCAGCAAGCAGGAATGGGCTACTGGGCACTCCGAAAGGGACTCGTCTCACCCTCCATACTTCAAGTAGGAGGATTCGGTATTTTCATAGTGCGTACTTGTTCATACCAGAGGAAACGTACGGCATCTCGATCTTCCTTTCTTAGTGATATTTGTAAAAACGCCTTTTCGATATCTGCACTTGGTCCGATGCGATGCTTTCTGAAATTCAGCATGGCCTTCAAGATATCCGGGTTTAAGTTCGGTCCTGAATCCAGTGCTTCATTCAGTGACACGCATCCTGCATCACTCGATGACGCATCAAAGACAACTCTGACGCTTGTTGACAGGCTTGCAAGGTGCAACACATCTCGGTGGGGCAAGTAATACAGTCTGTCCTCAATGCTTAGTTCGTTTCTCGGAAGCGGCTCGGCGAATCCCTGTTCTACGTACTGACGTATGGCCTCGTCGTACTTCTTCAGCATTGCTTCATCTTTCAACAATTTCTGTGAGGCCTGCAACTCCCTCGTTGTCAGCAAGACGAAAATCCACTGGCTTCCATGGAAGAGCTACTTCGTATCTTCCATTGATAAACTTAATCGAGGACTCAGAAGCCTTATTAACTTCTTCCTGCTCTTGATTGTGCGTAACTTTGTCCACAATGCCCATGCTTTCGATCTCCCAGAAAAATTTGAGCTGAGCCGTCAATGCGCATTTGTTTTCCGCTACAACGGCTCGAAGGGCAACTACCATTGCACTGGTGTTGCTGCGCGGTACTGCGCCCTGCAGAGTCCACCCGTAGTGTGTTTTAATTGTAACTAGGCCACCCTGAAGCTTCTGCACTTCGCCGGTCACTAGAATCCAATATAGTCAGCGCCAATCAGTATAGCAATGCCATTTTGCTCTAATTGTGCAGGCGGCAATATCCGCTAGGTCAGCCACTTTCTTTTTGACCTCCTTTATCACCTCCTCAGAAATAAGAAGCTTGCCGAACAGGTCTTGGGTATCTCCAAGGCCTCGAGACAGTGCTCTTTTTTGTCATACTGACTCCTCAACCAAAGCCATACTCGCCTGCGCTTTTTCTTAATGTCACTGTCTGCTCCTCCAAAGGGAAAGATGGTATTGTCTTCTTCACGAAGCACTTCCAGATTCAGCTGACGGAACAGTCCTTCCGTCACGAAGGTTCTCTGACTTCCGCCATCAAAGAGCGCACGGGTAAGGAGTCTTCGCTGAGTACCCTCTGCCCATAGTACACTTGTCGTTTTGTCATATTTGCTACGTGTCGCAGAGTGCAATTCGGTTGCTGTGTTGCCAGCCGGATGCTACGCAGGATTGCGCATTTGAGTAAGGTGCCTCTAACTGCATATTTTACACTTTGCTCCTCTGTTGCGATATTTTCGCGATGTGTGCCCTTTAAAGAATAATTGAAGCGTCTGCCAGCTTTGAGGAGTGCCCCTGTTATGTTGCCGCTCATAAGGCGATCGTACAGAAGGGACGGCGTAGCACCGTACGCTATACAAAGCTTCTTTCTCGGCTCTCTCTCTGCATGGTCTTTGACAGCAATTATCAATGGAAAGCAAACTGCTCCCATTGAGCGGCTGGTCTCCCACGCTGGCCCCCAGGGGTTCCTGGTACGAGACCCTTCCCTTTCGCTGAACGTCGCTCGAGGGGGTCGCGGCTGCGCGACCGTACTTGTCCTCTCAGTGGCCGTTTCGGGGAAGAGCAGCTCGGACGCGTAGGAGGAGAATGCATGAAAAGCGCGCCGTCGCTTGAAGCGACAATGCGCTTGGCCCAACCAATTCTTTAACGACCAGCATGCGCTTTCGGCGCGCCGACTGGAACGAAGGGGTGAGTCGCAGCAGTGCACGGTCCGAACTGCGGGAAAGGCGAAGACACGCTGTGTTTCCTGGAACGACAGGGTTCGACTGGATGAGCGTGGGAGATGGCCCGAATGCCGCAGGGCTGCTACGATACCGATATTTCGATTGTGAGAATATCTGAGAGCGTGGGATAAGGAGAGGGAGAGCCATGATGGGAAAGAATGCCAGAAGGCCTGTTTAAACTGCAAAGACGCTGCTGTCGAGATTAGGGACAACCCACTAGGGAGTGGCTTAATCTCAGGGTAAACAGATTGGATAACAGAAGGTTGAGGCGGACCAGCAGTGGCCACCTCCCCTCTTTCTTTGTTACCGTAAGGTACTAAAGACTGGACGGGATTCGTTTCCCTTCAGTCTAGGCTGTAATCACTTAACTGATCGATCAGTAAGACTCCGTACGATGCAACTTCTGTCTGGGCCGTAACCACTCGGTGGTCGAACAGTGAGACTAAGTTCGTTGTATGTAGTAACAGTGTTCTAGGCTCTAACTTAAGAAAAGTTAAGTAGAAGAGTAAGACGCTGTTGATGTCTATGTTATCATCAGTGTGCTTCGGCAAGATGTACATATGACTGTAAATATTTGCTGCAATATACCTTCAAGTTCATTACCTCCAACCTGCCTCCTGCTTCATCGACGTCGATCATCTCCTTGACCGGACTTCAATCCACATCAAGGAGAAAACGAACAAGAAAAACATAACTGGCGCAGTCGGACAGGGATCGGCGAAGCTCTACAGCACCATACACTGGACCAGTGCCGAGGAGACCGAGGGGCAAGGCATCCGTCAGCCACCAGCGGCAACGTCGAGACGATCCCACAGCAGCCAACTCCGGCACCGTGGAAGAGATCCAGGAACGACAGTGCATACAGGAAGGGGTGAGCAGGATTTCTTGCGTTTTTCTCTAGTTGGCATGGCAGTTTATGTGTAGAGCACATGGTGAGAACACGCGGGGGTGCTGAAACAATGGAGTCTAATGGAGATGAAGGTGCGAGTGCGGTAGCAATGGATCGGAGTCGAGAGCCATCAAATCATGGTATTCTAAATTCTGATCAGTCAAATGAGGCGAGAGTGCCTACTCAGAGGCAAGAATCGATGCAGCAGGCATCTCAGGTTTTGCCGAATTCAAGTGAAACGAGAACGCTCGAACTTGAAATTCAAAAGCTCAATCTCCAGATTGAGTACGAAAAGCTATTGCAAACTATAATGAACGCGGAACGTCTCAATGGCACGTTGTCCAACTCTGGGTCGGAGACGGGCGATCGGGGGCGACGGTGTTTCGATTCTGTCCAGCAATGTGCAAAAGTGCTGAAAGGGTTCCGCCTGCCGAGTGACGCGGATGTGCCATTATGGTTTGAGGAAGTAGAAAAACTATTTGCTACTTACCAAGTACCGTATGAGAGTCGCGTGCATTTGGTTATACCAGCACTAACGGAACGAGTTCGTTACTTACTGCGTAACCTCAACTCTGAAGAGAGTGCAGATTACGAGGCAGTTAAAGCAGCAGTACTGACGGAACTGAAGCTTTCTCCGGCAGAGTATCTGCAGAGGTTCGAAAGAGCGGTAAAGCGGAAGGAAGAGACGTGGGCGCAGTTCGCGTCCCGCGTGAAAACTTATCTCTCCTACTACCTCCAAGTGAGAGAGGCCGACACGGTAGAAGTGATGGCCGAACTCATGGTTGCTGATCGCATAAAATCGGGCCTTAGCACGGAGGGCCTTGAGTATGTGAGACTAAGAGAAGGCGAGGGATGGCTCAGGCCAACTGAGATCGCTAAAGTGCTGCAAACTTTCGAACAAGCGAAAGGAAAAGGGCGTGCTTCAAAGCAACCAACTGTAGAAATGGGGCAGAAGCCGGCGACACGAGTAGAGAAAGGGGCTCTGAAGTGCCACTTATGTCACGGCTCAGGCCATTTCGCTAAACAGTGCCCGAAGTCTAGTGATAAGGAGAGCAACCCGAAGAAGGCTACCGAGCCAAAGCGGAAGGTCCAAAAGGTAACGTTATCCCACGAGACGGAAAATGAAATACCTGATGGAGTACTTAGCGCAAAGGTGAAGTCTCTAAAACACGAGGGTGAAGGCACAAATAAACTGCAGTTAATTCCCGTATCATGTGCAGGTATATCCGCAGATGCAATTTTGGATACAGGGAGTGAAATAACTGTCTTTCGGGAGAGTCTGCTTCCGAGAAGTTTAGTAGAGCCGTCTGGCAAGGTGAGATTGGTGTCTGCTTTTGGTAAAACTATCGAGGCAAGGCTAGCTACGTTGCCGGTCAAATTAAATAGCCCGCGAGAGGTTATACGGAGCCTCAGAGCGTCGACCTACTCTGCGCGTTAACTGATGAGCTCGTCGAGGGCACAGATTGTTTGTTGACCGAGGAAGATTGGAAACTTTTGTCGAAGGCCAGCAGCCCTCTGGCACCCTGTCGAGCACCGGCCGAGCCTGCTCCCGAGGCAGAACAAGCAGTAGAGAAACCAAAGGTCGTGGCATGCAATCTTACTTTGGAGAAGAAAGACGTTTCCGGCGAAGATGCGCAAATTGATGAAGAAAGGGAGGCATCAGTAGGCCAGAGAGGAAGCCCCGCTAAGTATTTACAGCAACTTAAGGAGCAGCTCGAGACGGCCGCTAATATTGCTGAGCTAACTAGTGCAACTCATCAGGAGAGTTACGCCAGTGCCTATAATCGCAGCACCAGGCTCAAAGCTTTTAACGTTGGCGACCAGGTTGTGGTTTTCGACAATGATCGGAATTGTAAGATGTCACCTAAATGGCTAGGCCCACTCACAGTGGTTGGACGTGAGCGCGAACACTCTTACCGCGTTGAAACATCTAAGGGAAAGGTGAAAAGTGTCCACGCCAACAACATTCGACCTTACTATACAAGGGTCAGTCATATTGGGGTAGTCTTCGATGAGGACCATGATTTTGGGGAGGTGGAATATGCTCCACAACCAACCACTATAAAGCGGGAAGAGCTAGTGCTAACGAGCGAGAAGGTTGCTCACCTTGATGCTGACGCGCAGGCGGAAATACAGGCGGTGTTCCAAAGACATTGCACACTCTTTGACGGCACCCCGGGTATAGCGAAGGTAGACGAACATAGGATAGAAATAGAACCGGGCCACCAGCCAGAAAAGGTGTTTCCTTATCGGGTGCCGGAACTATTAAAGAAGGAAGTCAGCCGGCAAGTTGACGAACTTTTGACTTGGAAGTTGATCTACCCCACGGAGAGTGAGTTTGCACACCCGGTAGTATGCGTCGGAAAAAAGGATGGGACTATCCGCATGTGTGTGGACTACAGGGCGTTAAATGCCGTCACCAAAGCGGATGCGTTCCCTATGATGAATCCTCAGGAATTGATTTTCCGAGTAGGCAGAGCGCAGTTCATTACGGTAGTGGACCTTAGGCGCGGGTACTGGCAGGTACCGATGGAAGAGAAGAGACAGAAATTCACCGCGTTTGTAACGCACGAGGGTCAGTACGCATGGAAAGTGATGCCTTTCGGGCTAAAAAATTCCGCGGCAACCTTTCAAAGAATGGTGAATAAACTCTTGTCGCAACATCAAATGTATGCCACGGCATACCTTGATGATATTGCTATTTTTTCTAGCACTTGGGAGGAGCGCTTAAAGCATCTCGACATTATTCTTAATGTCTTAGAGAAGGCGGGACTGAAAGCCAGCCCGGAGAAAGTTCACATTGCGCGATCCCATATACATTACCTGGGGCATATTGTCGGTTCAGGGACACACGCACCAGACCCTGAAAAAATAGCAGCGATTAAGAACCTGGTACCACCGCGCACCAAAAAGGAACTACGCAGCCTGTTAGGACTGTGCGGTTACTATCGCGAGTACGTCCGAGGATATGCAGAGGTGACGAGCCCCCTCACGCTGTTAACAAACAAAGCGGTACCTAATAAGATACCCTGGCCGGAGGAAGCTCAGGCAGCATTTGAGAGGCTCAAACAATCTTTGTGCGAGGCCGTGGCGCTAAACACCCCAGAGCCATCTCAGCCCTACTGGCTTTTCACAGACGCCTCAGCTACGGCGGCGGGAGCATGTTTGGCGCAAATGTCAGCTGAGGGAGAAGAGAGGCCTATCGCCTTCGCAAGCCACCGCTTCTCACCGACCCAGATGCGTTGGTCGACAATTGAGAGGGAAGCGTTCGCAATAATATGGGCCTTAAAGAAGTTTGACAACTGGCTTTTCGGTGCCACAGTAAACGTCGTTTCCGACCACAATCCGCTGTCGTACCTTACAACTTCTACTCCGCACGGGGCGAAATTGACAAGATGGGCGCTGGCTTTACAGCGATATCATGTCTCGGTACAACATCGGAAGGGTATATGTAACGGGAATGCGGATGCATTATCGAGGCTCCAGAATAGTTTGTGGAAGCCATCAGAATAACAGTGCCATGCCAACTGAGGGGGGAATGTGAATGTTCCTGCCCACCCGCTGCTGTATATTGTGGACTGTGTGATTGACAATCCAAGAAACAGACAGTAGTGATCTTACTGCTTGAAGCAGCAATTGTGTGCTTGATCGTTTAGCATGTATTTGTTTTCGTTTCTTGTATTCTCCTGTCGTGTTGTCTCGCAATTGTGTTTGATGTTTGTGTATACTGTTGTATGCTTAGAAAGTCCAGTGACCTAATCGCGGCAGTGATTTATCGTACCACTGAGCGTAGAACAGCCCAGCGTACTCTTAAGGGGGGACGTGTTATGTTGCCGCTCATAAGGCGATCGTACAGAAGGGACGGCGTAGCACCGTACGCTATACAAAGCTTCTTTCTCGGCTCTCTCTCTGCATGGTCTTTGACAGCAATTATCAATGGAAAGCAAACTGCTCCCATTGAGCGGCTGGTCTCCCACGCTGGCCCCCAGGGGTTCCTGGTACGAGACCCTTCCCTTTCGCTGAACGTCGCTCGAGGGGGTCGCGGCTGCGCGACCGTACTTGTCCTCTCAGTGGCCGTTTCGGGGAAGAGCAGCTCGGACGCGTAGGAGGAGAATGCATGAAAAGCGCGCCGTCGCTTGAAGCGACAATGCGCTTGGCCCAACCAATTCTTTAACGACCAGCATGCGCTTTCGGCGCGCCGACTGGAACGAAGGGGTGAGTCGCAGCAGTGCACGGTCCGAACTGCGGGAAAGGCGAAGACACGCTGTGTTTCCTGGAACGACAGGGTTCGACTGGATGAGCGTGGGAGATGGCCCGAATGCCGCAGGGCTGCTACGATACCGATATTTCGATTGTGAGAATATCTGAGAGCGTGGGATAAGGAGAGGGAGAGCCATGATGGGAAAGAATGCCAGAAGGCCTGTTTAAACTGCAAAGACGCTGCTGTCGAGATTAGGGACAACCCACTAGGGAGTGGCTTAATCTCAGGGTAAACAGATTGGATAACAGAAGGTTGAGGCGGACCAGCAGTGGCCACCTCCCCTCTTTCTTTGTTACCGTAAGGTACTAAAGACTGGACGGGATTCGTTTCCCTTCAGTCTAGGCTGTAATCACTTAACTGATCGATCAGTAAGACTCCGTACGATGCAACTCACTCGGTGGGCGACAGTGAACTAAGTTCGTTGTATGTAGTAACAGTGTTCTAGGCTCTAACTTAAAAAGTAGTAGAAGAGTAAACGCTGTTGATGTCTATGTTATCATCAGGTGTGCTTCGGCAAGATGGTACATATGACTGTAAATATTTGCTGCAATATACCTTCAAGTTCATACCTCCACCTGCCTCCTGCTTCTTGACGTCGATCATCTCCTTGACCGGACTTCAATCCACATCAAGGAGAAAACGAACAAGAAAAACATAACTGCCCCTTTTCTTGATGAAAAGACGTATTCAAGCCAAGAAAGCAGACGAACACAGGAGACGAAGACAGGAAAGCGTTTTTTTTTTCTTGGAGAGAAAGCGGCGTCTGGCATTCCTTCGTCATATGATCCTTAGCGGCACAAAACGCACAAGGTTCTTTCTGTTTAGAATCACTAGCCGTGAAGAGTGAAGATGCTGACACATTCGGAGCTCTGGACTTTTCATTATCAAGACGGGGTTTTGTACTACTGCCTTTGCCTTCTCTCTGCCCAACCTGCAACGCCTTTTCCCGGCTCTCTACTTCGTTTTTGAGAAAACATGAGAAACTCTCAATGCACAGGCTATCCTCACATTTCTCTGCAGGGCAATGTTTGTGATATTCTACGACGAGTTTGCTTGGCAGCGTTCGCAGAAGTGCGAAGGCGATCATTGCTCCGTAGCTGCCCGTTTGAACTCCAAGTGCCGTGGGAGTGGGTATATTTCGATGCGTGTGGTCATAGAAGCTACGTAGGCATTTTGCCTCCTGCCCGCTTCGTACAGTTAGCGGGTCCAGCAGCTACGTAAGATGCTCCTGGATAAGTACATCTGTGCGTCCGAAAAACTCCTTCAAAAGCTCAATGACCGTTTTATAATTGGCTGCGGTCGCTTGTATACCGCCCACCGCCGCTGCTGCATGCCCTCCCACAGGAAGCGCCGACTACAAATACAAAAACTTCTCTCCGTCAGAAAGAGCGTCTTTGTCGTGTATGGCTTGGTGGACCTGCTCCCAGAAAGGTTGCCACTCCATGACGGGGCCGCTATACCGCTGCAGCTCGAGTTTCGGCAACTTCACTTTTGAACCGTTGGCTCTCAGGTTCCCTTTGCGAGGGGATCGTGACGCATCTGCTGCTGAGACGGCGTTCGCTCGTTGAGCTTCGGCTTGTTGGTTGAGCCTTGCGACGTAGGTTACTATTTTGTCATTGTACGCGATTGTACGTGCGTAGTTCTCCTCGGCCTCTTCGTCTTGCACAAGTAACTCGACAGCAGCGTCCACCTCGTTCAGCCGTGCGGCGCCGAGTCTTGCTGACAGCACGTTCAGTCTAGCCTCATCTGTGCGTACTTCTAGCGATGAATCTGCCTCGGATATCCACTTGGTCGCTTGGGCTTTCAGAGCACTTTGTTTTTTCTTACGTCCTTCCATCGCACCTCTGTTGCGGCGTTGCTTTCAGCACCAAGATTGACCTCGGAGGTAGGTGGAGCCTTTCTTCGTTACTGTTTTTAGTTTTTCGTTTCACAGGGCGTCGCTTGTGGCGTCGCTAGGTCTCATTCTTAGAGCCGTGAAGTCCAAGGCGGTTGCACCTCCAAGGATCCTTGGCTTAACGGCAAAGTCCGGCCGAATGCTGGCGCATGATGGCCTCGCTGTAACGCTGAAATGATGATCGCTTCAATTCCCGGGTTTCGCCACCAAAACAAAGAAACTAGTGGGAGACGAAAGAGACTCCCACACACCCTCTTTTTCTTTTACGAAAGACTGATGTTTATTTCGATGAGAATGCTAGGTAAGAGTTCCAGATTACAGGGCTGCCAACAGACTATTAAACACAAGCTGGTGTTAGGAGATTTTACAGCCTGTAATGTACGCCGCCGTCCTCGTGCAGGCAAGTCTATTTGTCGTAACGTTGGCTCTGACGACATTCCCTGGTCTTCATCGTTTTCACACAATGTCTTCATCAGTGGAAACCTCCATTGTCATCTGACCTTCTGTTGTAGTTTGGACTTCATTTCCTATGGTATTTTGCTCAATTCAAATCGATCGAGATATATTTAATCAATGGGAACGGTTTCACTGGAACTTCAACAAAATTAATGAGCAGCTACTCGATTCAATCGGAGCCACAAGCCACAAAATTAGCCTTGGTAAAAATTACGCTGGGAACTCTCAAGAAGACGCTCTGTCTCCTTCACAATTTTCCCTGCCCCATTCCACTCAGTGAAGGCGGTTGTAAATAGCGTCGTTTTCAAGCTACTCGTAAAATTATAGGCGCAGGGGCGTGTTTTGGTAACACTGTTTCCCTTCGTTTATTGTGTTTGCTGCCATGTCACACAGACCGGCTTCGGCTCCATCACATTCTCCCAGTTTTCTGCTTGCGCATCAACAAGTGAAACGACGAGAGAACGTCGTCGTGACGCTGAAAAACGAGAAATATTTTGTATAGATGCCACATGGGTGGCAGCTGTTTTTAGAATTCACGAGATGTGTTAAACATTGTCTGGGTTGATATATAGCTACAATGGAACTTTGTAATATTCATGGAGTAACAATTAAATTCAGCAGATATCAACATCTTAAATAATCATTTAGAGCTGACGACATGCCAATGCATGGTGCTGCTCGAACAAAAGAAATATACGAAGTAACTGTAATTACAAGTACGATAACCCCGTCGCGCGCTCAGAGACGGGGCACGGCGTGCTCGTGGCGGCCACGTTTCCGCTGAGAACCCGAGCCGCGAGAGCAAAAATACAGTAGGATTTCGGAGGCGCGGACAGCCGCGCGCTACGTGAGCGCCACACTCCCGCTAGCTGGACATCCCGCTGGTGACAGCGGCACAGATGCGCATTGAGAAAGGAACTCGAACAACAACAAACTGTTCCCGTTCAAACTCGGTCAGAGGACGACCGCCCGCGGCAAACGCGCTACGCCACAGCAAGTTTTTGCGTGTGAAGGGGGAGGGCGTTGCTTCTGCCCTTTCTCCGAAACCGGGCGGCACCTGGAGATCAGCAGGCGCACTCTCTCGGCGTGCAACGAGTTTTTTTCCCCAACGGTCGTTCGACGGAGGTAGCAACACAGTGCGGCGAGCATCTTTGCAAGTTGCGGTGTGTGACCGTTGTTGTGTGTCGTGAGACAGCATGTCGCTCCGCGACGCTCGGTCCCAGTACACACTGGCCGGCTGTGCGGCCGCGCTGGTGGCCGTGGTGTTTGTGACGGTGGCATTCTGCACGCCTTACTGGCTCATCTCGGACGGCTTGAACCCAGGCATTCGCAAGTTCCGCAGGCTTGGTCTCTGGGAGGTGTGCTTCGACTACTTCTTCGAGCAGTACTACCGCTACGACTACGAGTTCCGAGGCTGCCGATGGATATTCGACCGCGAGTACCGGATTTTGCGGCCCCTGCTCGAACCTCGTGAGTGTAAATTGCGCAATTCGAATGCGCTATACATGTAACCCAGCGGCGCAAGGTGCGAAGTCCCGAATCTCGAACGTGCTTGTTGTAGTGCTGCCAGACGGGATTGGGCAGCGAGGGATACCACGTGACTGAAGCCGCGTGTTGTCGTCGAACGTTGTACGGCGCGAGAGACGGCTTTTGACTAACGCAGGAGTTTTTCCGCGATGTTCGGTGTACTTCTGTGGTAACTTGCTGCTAGCTGTGTTAAATGGGTGCGTCATCGAGGGGCGTCATTGAACAAATCTGTTCGGTGGAGGTGAGGGTGGCGCATGGATGCGCTTAGGTGGACTTTAACGCTTGGCCGCGTCCACTTGGATTAGTATATTGCGACATTCGTTCGTGTTCGCATGTTGTAGCACGAGTGGCATTATTCGAATTAACGGGGCCTTTTGAAATGCTGAAACCCTACAGGCCAAGGGTAGCTAGGATAGGTTTAGGAGCATCCGAAGTTGGTTAGAGCAGATTTACAGCGCGAAAGCACAAAGACAATAAAGACGACGACACACTGCGCTGTCATAAACATTCGCGTGCTTAATTGCCGCGCCCCCTCATGCGTATAAGCACATGACAGGGACGTGGCTATAAAATGTGTTGTAACACAGCGCAGTGTGCCTTGTGTTTTCGCGCTGTAAATCCGCTCTGATGAATTTTGAAACAAGCCCGAGCCTCAACCTTGTAAGCATCCGCATTTCGTTTGCCATGTTACTTTGCATGGCAGTGCAGCGAGCGCTAGTATGTTCGGTCAGGAGTTACGTGGCGGTATCGGTTCAAAGCTTGTGACAAGCACCTGTTCGCCTAATGAATGAGCACCCGGAGTGCGGCTAGTCCTCGCACCTTACGCTGCCGCTTTGTTGCAGGCCGCGCAACTCGAAGCGAATTGCAAGACCACCGACCAAGTGAGCTTCGCTCACACGTACGAAGAGTGCCACTTCGAAATTAGCCGAGAGGGTTAAGTGAGACAAGAAATAGGCGTCATTTGCTCTTCTAGAATGCAGCACGAGGTGGTTGTGTTTGTAAGGAAGTTTGCTACGCAAACAGCCTTAGTATGCGAATGCCTTTTTTCTTTTTTTTCTTAAAGAAGACAGAAAATAAGACAGCCACGCATGACGAGAAAGTTGTAGCACTATTGTGACGTGTTACTGTTCTTTGGATATATAATTCTGCAGCGCAAGGTATTGGGTCGGACGGTCGGATTCTCGCCGAAGAGCATGAAGCGCAGTCATCATCAAAACGTAATTATCAGATAACGCTTGGCCTATCCCCCCTGGTGAGTAAGCGCTGTAGGTCTTCAGCAGAATCGCAATCATCAGGTACAATGCAGCAGCACAGGAAAGGTGAATTAGTTCCTCATATCTCGCAGGAAAGTTGGTTGAAGATGGAAGAGTTGATGACTCGCCAGACGGGACCCTGAAAATGGTCTTGTGGGGTTTGAAAAGCAAGAAGCCCGAATGTTCGTTTACGCGAGTACCGAGTTCAAAAAGATATTTTTAGCGACCTTTCACATTTGACGGCCATCTAAAATGTAATGGTGCAGACATTAAGCGTTGTCCTTAAAGGAAACTGTCTGCGTGCACAAGTAGTCGAAACTAAGCTTGGTAACAGATAAACTAAAGTGATGCCCATGCAGCATCTGATGCAGACGTTGCACAGGGCCGAAAGGAACACTATTGGCGTTTTGCCAAACAGACATGAACGAAAGGTCTCCCCTGAGTACACAATGGAAATAAATAACCCTCATGTACATGTGCATAAGCAGTTTTGAGAACACTAAAACGTATAGTGTGCGTTGATGAATTCCATAGCATGCAACACTTTAAACCATACATAGCTAGGGTAATTCTTTTTCGGGTTTTATGGATGTCTTCCTTTTTTTTTTTTTTTTTCCAAATTCGGAGGGTAAAAATCGGGTGCTACTTTCAAGGTTAAATTTGGGGAAAAACCCGGTTTCTTGATGTATTCCGAAATTGGGTGTTTCTTCTTTTTTTTTTTTTTTCGGGTCATATTTACAAGTCGATATTCATATATGACAGGCGTATAATGTCCACATGCGCTGCACACAGCCCGTGAAATGAACTTTACGTTACTGGAACTCTTTTAAGCCAACAGGACGCAACTTTTCGTTGTCCCAAGGTCGGGCAGTGCTAGCGCGTGGGCACCGTAAACTCCGTGTACCGTGAAAACATACTGGTGGGGAGGTGTTGGAATTCGAGGAGAAAGCGACTTTATCACGGCTTTCCTCAAACACATTCGAGGTGTAAAAATCGGGAAAAGCGGGGTTTTGCCCAAAAATGAACAACCCTAATCACGCAGTAACGAGCTCCCTACATAAAATGAGTCACCCTATTTAGTCCGCACTATCGTCATGGTAGGATCCACTCTTTATTACTTGTATAATATACTGGGGATGGAGTGCGGTAGCGTGGACGGAGTTAAGAATGTGCATCAGTGAACCTGACTTCTCCTCCCATCCGAAAGTAAGATGCTGGCTTTCACGGCAGAACTGTGCTTCTGTAGCATTTAACGAGTCCGGAGCCGAATGATCCGAGGGCCGCGGGACCGAATCCCGGCCGCAGCGGCTGCATTTCGATGGAGGCGAAATGTTGAAGTCCGTGTGCTGTGTCATGTCAGTGCACATTAAAGAACTCCAGGTGGTCGAAATTTCCGGAGCCCTCCACTACGGCGTCTCTCATAATCAGAGCTGGTTTTGGGACGTTAAACCCCATTAATCATCGAGTCCGGAGCCGAAGGAGTCACGCTAGTAAGCCGTTGAATATTGTTGTTTTTCGCCCGTTCTTAGCAGGCATAAAGGAAGGAAAAGCTAGCAGCTGACGTCACGGTACGATATTGATGTCTAATCGTAAACATTGCGAGGGGGAGCATCATGGGAACTAAGCTCTGCTCGCATGGCAGGCAAGCGGTAGGTTCGGGTATGGTCAAGCGGCACTAAATGCCACTGCTTCGAGACAACCTCTAGCGGCATAATGCCAACGAAGAGGCGTCAGAGGGGGTTGCATTGCGCAGGGTAGCAGAACCCCATGACGCCAGCTCCTACGTTTTTTGTTTCGTTTTGCTTTACTCCACATTAGAAGCACTGCGCGGTTGTAACGTCTAATATGCTTCGTACTGGGAGGGACTTCTCCTTGTGTCATTAAACGAACAGATAGGTATTTTCTTTCTTCGACAAATGGTTCTCTTCGAAGTACAGCACGAATGGATATAACACACGAGTCGCCGTTCGAATGCGAAAGCTCGTTTCCACAAAGCTCCGGTCAGGTTACCTGACTGGTACATACGCGAAGGTTTAGCGTACCAAATACTTCTTACGGTCATCGAGACGAAATAATGAAGACAGCTTAACAATAATCCTCGTAAAGACTGGCTTGCTTCGCAATGCATACATGTTGATCACTGTTTAAAGGGGAAGTCCGATGGCTTTTCCCACCGTATTCTGATATCGCTGTTTTCGAATAGTACCCATAGCGCTGAAGCAGCCAGGGTCAGTCAATTTGCTCAGGAACTCACCAGTAATTTTAAATAACTGAATTAACTGTGTGTTTAAACTGAAACCGCAACGGGTAGACGCTTTGTGCGGCGTATGCTTCGATGTCACAGCCTCCCCGCCATCAGAAAAATGAAGCTGGTGAAGCAGGTGCCAAAAAAAAAAAAAAAATGAAAGAAATGGCGATGTTATCCAACCATGTCTTGAGCCCATCTTAACTTGACAGCGGCTATTTTAGCGCTGAAGTGTCACTGTTTTGCTTGAGGCAGCCCGCCTGCTCGAGTAGACAGCGTTGCAGGTAATGACGTCATAAACACAGGGTGGCTCGCGTGGGAAACCGATAAAAGAATTTTAAAATTCATCTTCAGGAAAACCAATTGACTTACAAGCGCCTGGCTTGGCACAAATTATTAGAGTACCGAGGAGAACGTACACTGAGAATTTTGTTGAGATCAGTGTACAATGCAAAAGCGTTGGAGTTGCCCATGGCTATCATCACTATGGCCCCCTTACGACCACTCGAAGACCACGCAATGATTTTGGTAGCGGCTAAGGTACTGCACGTGACTTGGTAACGCCTGCGCTGTGCTACCTTATTGTAGGCATTGGCGAAATAACAAGGGTATCTTCTTTTTCCTGTGTTGGTAATTAAACGTGCGAGAATTTTATGTGTTGGAAAAAGACAGCGCAGCATTGAATTAGGACAGAGAAAGGGCACAACCTGGCACAACACAGGCACAGCAACATAGCACCTGTGTTGCGTTCTTGTTCAAACCTGCGCTGTTTTATTCGAAGATAATGTACCAACAAGCCCACAGCTGTGTATACAATGTGCTTCGTCACTACTTAAATTCTCTGTGGATTGAACAGCTGTCCCTACTAGAATGTTCATTAAGCAACGTCTGTGCTTGTGGGCGTCGTCTGTCGTTCATTTCCGCCCACTTTAGCACGAAGGCCCGTTCGTTGGTGTATCAAGTAATATCATTCTTCCGCTTCTGATTCACCTCTCTCCTTCATTCGTTTTGTTTTATCTGTGGTCTTTCTTCTTCTGTTATTCTTTTTAATTCACTTTCTGAGCTCACTCGCATATCATTCTTAGTTGCATTCCCTGCCTCTATCGTATTTCCTTGAACATAAATCTCGTCCTCCTCCGGATGATTGCGATTATGATCGCGATTAATGACAACGCTAAAGAGGCGCGAATGACTGGAAAACAGAAAGACGAGACGGCTCGTCTCATACACGCTAGTCGCCGTCTCATGACGACACACACATGCTTGCCGCTTTTCTCTCGCGGCGACTTCGATGCCGAGCTTGTTACGACCAGTGCCTCGCCCGAACTGCTTGGAAGCGCCTCGATTGGAAGGCAGCAGTCTCAGAGGGTCATCGCATCACCGTCGACGCGTTCCCGCGGTGGGGCACGTGATCGGGGTCTTCGACCGCGTCGCTCTGTCTCCGTCTCCCGTGGCGTCGTTTGTTCGACGTCCCCGTTTAGCCGGCGACCTGGTTTCCATCTGGCGCGTCAAACACCGGTCGGCGCGCTATTTGTACCGGACGCACGGGCCTGTCCCAGCGCTGGTGATGTCGTGTCGTCGCGATATCCGTCGAATCACGCGCTTCCCCGTCGGGTTCTTTTTAACCAACAGTTCTGCTGCGGTGTCACTGGGGACGAAAGTGGAATCCCTTCGGAAAATGCTCGGTTCGTCCGAGCAATACCTTGTGCGCCTCGCAAGTGACTCCATCGCTGTTGCTTAAGTTATCTTGTCAATTCTCTTAGTGGACACCGCGTGCATTGCCACTGCGTATACCTTACGAAACTCAGCGGACTGGTCTAGACGCTAAGCTTCCCCGTATTGATAGCTGACACTTTTCTGTAGGCTGGGACGTGGGCCGTTAGTGTACGCGCTCCTGCGTGCAGAATGCTTAAAAGGCGCTACAGTGCTTCCCGAAGTCGACGGGACTTCACGAACGATTGTGAACCATTCACCCGCGCCATAGTGCTTGAGCGTTTTCCGCATGTCTTCTCACTAGCTGTTCTCTATTTTTGTGCTCTTCTTTCCTATATACTTTCTATTATTTCCCTTTCCCCCCTCCCCAGGTGTAGATTAGCCAACCGACAACGTACTTGGTTAACATTCCTGCCTTTCTTCTTCATTTCTCCCTTTGTCACTCTCTCGGTGGCAAAGATTAATCGTGACAACACTTCGTCTACATCGTGATGACGTTCTTTGAATATAGCAGTCGCTGCTGAAGTTCAGTGCACTAAGTAACGAATGCCTTCGTAGCAAAAACAGCCATCTTTCGACATCATACGGCGCAGTGAACAGACAAGAAATTCTTCCCGTGAAACATCGGGGTTAAATATCATTGTGTTATTATTCGTACATATACTACTTTCGGTACTATTACTGTAATAATTTTTCTCGCTAATACTAGGGATGTGATGTCTTTTCTGTTAAGTACAGGACTCGTATTTTTTAAACGTTATACCACACGTCTGACTACAGTGCTCCGCTATGGAACCTCCTTATATGCTAATAGTGCGCGAACCTGTATGTGCTAAAGAAAGTTAATAAGCTCGAACTTCACTAAAACAACCTTCGGCCTATTGCAACGCCCTGCTCGAGCTTTGCGGCTCCAATCACAGCGCTGATGAATCGGTCAGGGGACAACCAACGACATCGGTTCGTTTTCGACAATTTGCAACCAACTTAGTCGCGTGACTGCGCGCTGTCATTCGGCGATGTAAATGCCGCCCAAGATCAACAAATTAATATCGCGGTTAAGGGAGCCTACAGGCTAAAGGGACCAGTTGAGTGACTTCGTTGTAGTGAAAAGGTTCTAGTAGTGGAAGCCATAAACACCAGGATTTCCTGGACCCGGGATAAGATCCGGCTGTGAAATCGCCAGTGACGGCCCTGGCTTTGGTCGCTGTGGTAAAAACCGACGAAGACGACAACGGTAGGTACGTGAGCGGCGCGTCGTGGACAAAAAGAGAGCACGTGGCGGCGGCAGCGCCGCCGGCTTCATGGCCAATCCCCCGTAGTGGGCAAGAGCCAAATAACAAGGAGAAAAGAAAAGAAAGCCCCCACGAAACGCAGAACACGGCGTTCAACAAGGAGAAAAGAAAGAAAAGAAAGAAGACCCAAGGTTTCAAGAGGGCTACCCGGGCTGAAGCGCTGGGCAGCCTCCTGACTACTCGCGCTCCTTCATTGACGAGAGCCACTACTACCGGGCCGCACTGAGCGGCGACCAGTGCGGCTGCTACTTGCCTGCTTCCTGTTCCTGCGCTTACCTGTGCTGGCCCGACGCGACTTCGTGCTGTCTCGGAACGCCCGAGCCGCCGCCACCCTTCGAGCTCTGTGACGAGTCCTTCCGCCGCGTACCTCAAGTCGACGCATCGACCACTCATGCTATACCGGCGTCGACAGAGACGTGAGCGTGCACGCATGCATGTGACTTCGCACTTTCAAGACAATGCATGCTTATTAAGACTTAATGTGTAACATGTGGACCTTCCTGCCTGTTTTACTTATTTTATTAATTCATTAATAATGCCAGTTCAACATGCGTGTGTTTACCTGCCCTACTGTTTACGGCTCCACCCTTCACCGCACTGCACGTCAACAAACGTGACGGCCCACAACCTTTATTCACTCTCTACATTTCTGGCGTCCGCGACAGGACTAAGCTCTCCTAACACCTTCTGAGAGCCTCACTTTGTTCATGTGCGGTGGTTGAGGGTGGATGCGGAAAAACTGATAGGTCTCGGTAAAGAAATGGGAATGACAGGAAAGGCACTTCTGCAGTGGATAGAGAAGGAGCGGGAGCGAGAAAGCGAGGGGTATGCACTAGAGCGCGAACCTCCGAAGGAAGATCGTGAAAGAGAGCTAGAGCGGCAAGCGGGAGAGCGTCAGGTGCTTGAATTACGGATACGTGTACAAGAAATGCAGCAACCTAGTCAAGGTGTCCCCGCCGAACTAAGCGATCGCGATGCGAGCAGGCAAGGCTTTCGAAGCCCGCCCGAGTTAATTCCGATTTTCAATGAAGCACGGGATGAGCTCGACGCATACATCGAGAGGTTCGGGCGAGTGGCCATTGACCAAGGGCCTATCTCTTAAGTTTTTTCCTGACGGGGAAGGCCGTCACTGTAGTCGTTCGCATGTCCGCTGAAGATGCGACTGACATTGCGAAGCAAAAATGAACGTTGCTTCAGAGATACCGGTACACAGAATAAGGGTACAGGGTCAAGTTCCGAGAGGCCAAGCCCGCAAATGGCGAAACAGGACGGCAATTTACAGGCAGATTGCTCGGGTATTTTGGCCATTGGCAAGAAATGGCAAAAACCGAAAGAACATATGACGGCCTGGGAGCCTGGGTTGTCTCGGAACTGTTGTTGCTTGGGTGCGACCAGAAACTTTCTATATTTTTGACAGAACGCGGTTGCAAAGATTTGGACAGCTTGGCCAAAACAGCTGATCACTACCTCGAAGCTCAGAGTGTGACCAATCTGGCGAACGGTGCACAGGAAACTGAGTATACAAAGAGTGTGACATCAGCCAAAAAGCCATCAAGTGCGCAGGGAAAAACCCACTGCTTCATATGCAGCAAGCGAGGACGCAACCCATCAAACTGCTGGTCTAGGTCTACGGGAAGCAAGTCAGCGACTGGTTGGAGAGGAAAGAAACCGGAGAGCTTTCCCAAAAGCAAGGAGCGGAACGAGGCTCCGTGTTTTCACGTGGGCAATCACCTCAAAAAGAGCCCTTGTGCGATGACCAACGGATTCCTTTAGAAATGGAAAGCATGGCTCATGAATACCATGCTTCAGGTGCAAGAAGTTCTGCTGGGCTGAACCATCGACAAGAGCGAATGCCGACAGTGCAGGGCTATCTGGACGTTCAACCTGCTACCGTTTTGAGAGCTACTGGTTGCGACACTGTCGTCGTAAAAGGCGCGCTTGTTCCAGTCGATAAGTTTACTGCAAAAACCCGGGCTGTTTATCAGACAGTTCCATTCGATATCTCCCGGAACCTGAAGTCGAAATCGACTGTCCCTTCTTCAGGGGCGCCGTACTTCCCATATGCATGGAGCGGCCATTATACGACCTTGTGTTGGGCAATATCAACGGCGTCGGCCCCTCTGTAGAGTCACCTGAAAGGAGTGACACGTTAAAGCCTGACGAACGTACAGATGGCCACCCACGTCGCCAAGGTCCTGCTGGCCCTGGTAATGGCGGTGATATGCCGGCTGTATCAAGACACCGTGGCCAAGAAGCACCAAAGCTGCCAGTTGCCATTGCGAACCCATTGGATGTTGATCCGAAAATATGCGGCCCTGCAAAGGCAAGATGGAAGCCTCAATGGTTGCTTCGCGGACGTGGGCAAGACCACAACGACACGATCGACTTCCCGCACATTCATCATCATCAATGGCCTTCTCTTTCGGCGATACAAGTCCGCGTCAAACAGAGATATTGAGCAGCTTGTTGTTCCGAAGGACGTTCGAGCATCCGTCCTGAAGATAGTGCACGAAGATAGCCTGTCTGGCCACCAGGGGACCAAGAGGACGGCGGACAGAGTTTCCGAAGAATTTTACTGGCCTGGTCTTCAAGCAGATGTCACCCGTTTCGTGAAGTCTTGGGGATTTTGTGGGAGAACCGTTCCAAAACGGCTAGTTGGGCGGGGTACCTCTTAGGAGCATGCCAGTCGTCAACATTCCGTTTCAGCGAGTCGCTATTCACATCATAGGACCACTCTTGCCCACATCGGGAAATGGTAACCGATATGTCCTAACGACGGTAGACTTTGCAACCAGTTATCCAGACGCAGTTGCTCTACCAAGCATTGACGCTGAAAGGGTTGCAGAGGCTCTGCTTGGAAAGGGCTGCAGAGGCTCTGCTTTTCCAGAGTTGGGATCCACAGGAAATCGTCACTTACCGAGATTCACAATTCACCTCGCGACTCATGAAAGAGCTGAGCCGACTGTATTCTTTCAACCAGCTGTCGACTACACCTTGTCATGAAATGACAAGTGGCCTGCACATGAACTGTTTGAACGGAACGTTGAAACAGCTGATACGAACAGTGTGCCAGTGTGCCATGAAAGCCCCAGGAACGGGATCCTTAGGCGCACATACCGAGAAGTGTCCCAGACGAATTTAGGCTTCTCGCCTTTCGATTTCGTTCGCGGGCGTTACATACGAGGCCCAACGGCTATCCTCAGGGAACTGTGGTTTAAAGTCAACTTGATGAAGAGACGAAATCAAACTACGGCTACGTTGGAGACCTTCCCCGACGGCTACAGAGGACTTGTCACCTCGCCCAGAATTTGCTTGGTACGTCGAGGACGATCCAGAAGCCGTATTATGAACAGAAGGCAAATGTTCGACAGCTCGCCATGGGAGACAAAGTATTACTTTTGCTTCCGCCCGCCAACAACTGACACTGATGTGGAAGGGACCATTCACTGTTGTGGACAAGAGAAGTGACACAGACCTTGTCGTTCACATAGGGACACGTAAAGGAAACTTCCACATCAACCTCCTTAAAAAGTACGAGGAAAAAGACTCATTACCTCTGACAGGACTCCAAGCTACTGTCGCAATTCGCACTTGCTACCATGAAAACAGTGACGTTCCATCCATCACACACGAGCGGAAAGAAATGTACCAGGACATAAGGATAACCACAGATGCGCCGGTACACATCCACCAATACCGGAAGCCGTTGCAATTCGAAATAGCTGTCGGGGAAGAGGTACAACAGGTTTTCAAGAAAAAAGACCGTTGTGTACATTAGAGGACATCACGAGTGTTCCTAAATAGGCAGACTATCTTTTACTTAGGAACACTGCAGGCCTTAAAAGGCTCAGGCAGGAGGGGAAAAGTACAAACAAAAAGTACAAAGTGTGCAGGTGTCAAGAATTATATACAAGGAGGATCTATACAAAGCAACAACAAAGTGATGCTACCAAGTAAACAAGCACTGAAAAATGTCATGGTTGAAGGTAAAAAACCTGGAGGCACTGCGCCGATCAAAGTAAAAGTTTAAAAGGAAAAAGAAAAAACACAGAAAAAGACGTTTCGGCTCCCACACGGAAGTCTTGTTCACAGTGAAATGAAAACATGTGCAAAGCAGTTCGCCTTATCATAGCCTCCTATATTTTGAGGCTATGGCCTTATGTATGTTTCAATATATCACGCAGGCAGCGCGCGTATACTGACGGCAGATTACCATCGTTCCTGTTTGAAGTTCGCGGAGTGGTTTGTATGACGAGTGACTCGAGATAAAGACGCCGTGACAGTCCTTTTTCTCTAGCGAGAACACGTGCCTTCCCCCAATTGATTGTGTGACTACCTGACGCATGCTCAGCCAAGGCACTGGATTTAACATTTCCTTTCTTCACGTCATAAATGTGCTGTTTGAGGCGCCGTTCAAAGTCACCACTTTCACCGATATACACATTGTCACAATCCGCGCACGGGACAGCGTACACCACACCGGGGAACTTCACTTTGGCTAATCTGTCCTTAACATTTACGAGCGATTGTCGTAGTTTTTGGTCCGGAACACAAAAATGTCATACAAGGAAAAAGTATATACAATATGAAAAGATAAAGAATACACATCTAATCAATGTACACAGCTGCCAGTAAAAAATAATGCTGCACTGCATTGAGGCAGGAAGGGCTAGATTTAAAATGTAATGGATGCGAAAGAGTCGGTGTTGCTGAGTGTTGCTAAGTGTTGCTAATTAAGAGGTAGGCTAGAGGTAGAGTCGGCGATAGAGTCGGCGTTGCTAAGGTACTAAGAGGTAGACCGCGCATGCGCCCTTCCCTTGGTGGTGACGCCTCGAAGCACTTTCAAATGGGCATGGCCTTTGAGGTTAGCACACGCCAGCATGCGGTACACCCTTATCTTGGAGGCCACGGTATGGTGCCCGTCACTACCACACTACTGGAACTTCAACAAACAGCTCAAGAACAACGAGGACGAAAGTAAGAATAAAGACAAAAGACAGGCGCCGTCGCTTTGCCTACGGTGACGTCAATATATAGACAACGTGTTCAGTCATTGTAGGAAGTCATGGTAGGCAGTTTTAGGCAATCAGTGAAAATTGATTCCTAAGTGGTCTGCGCATCTCTCAAGCCCTGTAATTTTGTATAGATGACGGAGGTGGGCCAAGGAACGTACTTAACTCGGGTACAGGTCAAGATAAAAGCGGCGTCTGCCCGTCAAAGGAGCCCCTCCAGCCAGTTGTGTCGCTCTGTCAACGTGACGTCGAGGCAGACCGCCTCCGCGCCGCGCTCTGATTTCTCTCTTGAGCGCGGCGCGGAGACTGTCTGCCGCGACGTCACGCTCAAAGAGCCGCACCACTGGCTGGAGGGGTTCCTATGACGGGCAGACGCCGCTTTTTTCTTCACCTGTACCAGAGTATATGCAGTGAATTTCGTTGAGATCTATTGACCCCGAAAAATCGCCCAATCTTTTACGCTTCATCACCCTTAATTCGTCTCGGCACCTGTCGACGCGTGGTCGTGGCGATGAACGACGCAGAATTCAGAGCGTTGAAAGCGAACTGGTTATTGGCGAGGCTGTGCCCAGCAAACCAAGTCAATCGCACTGCGTAATGATGGCGGCGACACCATCGTCTGTTGTCCATAAAGCTGATCAGCGGCGAAATGCGTCGGCTTTTATGCATGCATCACAGTACGCCCTAGTGCTATCACTATAGTTCTCGCGTACAGTGTGGAAGCTAATCAAACATACGCGTCGGGCATGCAAGGTTTGTAGGACAGTCGGCATCGTTCGTGAAGCCTGTGCCGAGCGATAACGCGCGTCACATCTAATTTAAACAGGCTACCTCCGAGAAACCAACGAGAACAACTTTCTATTTCAATAAGTATGTGCTACATGCCCTGACACTATTAGCGACATCCGTGTAGTAGCGTCTGTCACGCATATGTTGTCATGTTTAAGCCAACTACGACGCCGCCGGATTTTCCGACTCGCGGCATATCCACGACTATCACCTTGAAAAGTACGCGTCTCGCGCTTCGTGTACGCGCAAGCGGCGCGCCCGCGACTCTCGCTTGCAGAGTGAATGTAGCGGCAATAACGGCCTCCCGTTTCCTCGTCGCTGCTTGGCCCATTGTCACGCGTGTAGCGCCGGTGGTAATGCCACTCGCTTAAGGCCGTTTGGCAGCGCTTACATGGGCTAGGCAAATGGCTGCCGCCATCGTGCGCCGACGATCGCGCTGACCCCTGGCGCGACCCCGTCGCACGAACGCGTGGCGCGCTGATGAAAGCGTGCAAGGCATCACGCCGGCAACCTCCGTCAATGCGTGCGTGGCCTTTTGGCGCGATGGCGACTTATATATATAGGCTTGGTGTAAAGATCGCGCTTTTTCTCTCTGTTTCTCATTTCCTACACCTCCCCCGTTTTCTATTTTTGTTTTCATTTTTTATAGCGGAGCTGACTATGGCCAACTTTTGAGCAAAAGCGCCTGCTCCAGCAGAAAGTGTGGGCCGATGCTGAAGGCAGTGCAGTCAGAGTGTATGTGTGGATATGATTCGCGCGTGGCGTTCTCCACGTGCGTTTATCGGCTAAGACTACGGTCACACAAGTAACCTCTCGAACAAGTAGTGCTCTTGCAGATACGTCATTATAAATATGTTGTTTATAGAGGGCATCCCGGTTGAATGTAACCTAGAGTTACTACTGTATATGCTCCCTACTTCCCTGCGGAAGACTATGCAGTAACTCTAACATAACCAAGGTTCTTTTTTTTCTTTTTAATAGCGGAGCGTGCTAGCGGGTTGCTACTACAGTGCCTAGAAATATTTTTCTAGGCACTATAGTTGCTAAAAAGTCGGCCTGGTGCTCAGGCTGTTCAGACGCCCCCTGCGTCTATCGGTTCCGCAACAGAGCGCTGATCCGTTTCGACGCCCCGCGAGCAGCGGCCACGGGAGCCGACGACCTGCACGTGCCACGCAGGCCGAGATCGAGTGTCGCCTGTCAGCACACTTCGCCTGGCATTGCGCCTTTGTGTAGCAAGCATGCGGCTGTTGAGTTAGCCGCAGCAGAGTTGCCCGTGCAGCTGTAAGCCGCTGTCCTCGTTCCCTCGTAACTGTTTGAAACACGACGCTCCCTATTGTGTCTTGCTGCCAGCGGCGAGCGACAGCCACCGTTTATATAGTTTCGATGTGGAAGCTCCTCCCGAGGTGCAGCACCTTCGGCCGCCGAGAATCCGCTCGCGCTCCATCTTGCAAATCGACGAGCGTCACAGATGCCGGTGGCGTTAGGCATGCGCCGCCGGAAGCTTGAATCACCCGACACGCGAGAGGCGCGCCTTGGACGTTTGAAAAACACGAGGCAGCAACACGACATGAGGATGCTACAAAGAGCTGTCATGCATCGCACCTGAACACCAAGGCTCGTCGAGAATTCGCCTATGCCGCGCTGTTGTACCTTAAGGGGCGCATCGCCCAACTCGGCCGCCCTTGGCTGCTGGCGACAGGAGTGATACGCCACTGATCCGCGTGAGTGCACAGATTATTGTTGTTACACTCGCGACAACGACCGTCAGGCATTACTTTAGCAGTCGACTCGCAGGAAGCTTTTGATTACGGCAAGAAACGAATGCCGCATCCTCTCCATTTCTTTAGGAGTGTGTTACAGCCACGCTTGAGGGCCGTTTCGCGTCTAGACAAACGCCACTTGATTTCTAGCGTCAAGACTAACGCCACTTCACCACTTCGTAGCCATTCCTCACCTGTCGCGCGTGATCGAGGCGTTAGTCAGGGCCCACGTTTGGGTTGTCTACTTTAATATACGGCCGTGCTCACCCACGAACCGGAAAGGCGCCTGTTTATGCGGATTACGTCACCGTTTGGACGAAGGCGCCGGACTATGGCGGCATTATTCGGGAGATGTCTTTCTTTTTTCCTCTTATTTGTATGTATGTATGTATGTATGTATGTATGTATGTATGTATGTATGTATGTATGTATGTATGTATGTATGTATGTATGCTTCAAGCTGCTGTCGATCGCTCGCGGATACCCTACCAAAGCTGGGGCTCACCAGAGAAAACTCGGTTTCTTTGTGGCCGAGTGTCAAAAGTAGCGCCCTTCCGCCAGACCAGGCAGGGATATTTACGCAGGCAAATCATGAGTTCACGACAGCACACGGACGTATTGAAATTCTCGGGACTCCACACACAGCTGAGCACCTTCGGACCATTGAGCTCGAAGAGCGATGGTCCCCAATAAAGCGCCTGTCAAATAAGTTCGGCGGAGCACTCCAAGCAGCCTGTACGACCAATTCCAGATATCCATCGCAATAGGCGAAATGTGCAGCACGGTGTACCTAGGTTTAGGTACCCGTTAGAAAACTCAGGTGGGATAAATTCATCGAGTGTCCCACTAGGTACGGCTTCGTTCATTATCGTGTCGCGGCTTTGCATCGTAAAGCCCCTGCCGTTATTATTAATGGCGAATCCGTACAAAAATCGGGTGAAATCAGACAGAGAACAAACTGCAATAATAATAACGATAAGGAAGAAGCTGGTCCCGAAATTCAAGGAAGAATACGTATAAAACCTAGCTTTACTTATACTCCTGCGTAAAAGTTGCTCGTCAGTACTTGCGTCTAGGACGCACGTAGTCCACTATTTACGCTAAAGCCTTTATGTTTTTTGTTGCTCTGGAGTCTGTACCGTGCTTCGCACTTGTCCTCGTATTTTCTTTTCCGAAGCGCTACCTGCGCCTGGAGAAAATAGCAGCTGGCAAAGAACCCACACTCTCACGATCTGTCTTACAGCGTACTAAATGACGAGGACACAGCGACGTGGGACACGCGGACGTTGTTGATTGTGTTTCGAGTGAAGGGGAACACTTTTCCCTACAGGAACCGTCGCAGTTGTAGCTCGGGTCACGGTGGAGGAAATCCCCTCGTCCATGTGTGCCCTCGTCTTTTCGGGCCCTATAAGCTACACCACGTCGTACAAACTCGCCTAAAAGCGCCACATCATACTCAGCGTCATCTTTCTGTCACATATATCATGCGACTTAAATCACATTGAATTTGTCACACTTTGAAATCATATTTAACTTATGTACAATCACTTTAAAGTGATTTTAAAATAATACACGCATTGTTTTTGCACTGCAACGCCGATGATTCTGTAACTACATTTTGTAATAGCATTATTCATTTTGTTTCTATATTTGCTGAGATCTTTCATCGTGGCACTGCTGCTGTACGGGAGACCAGAACTTATTCAAGCTACTAAAACACAGTTTTTTTTTTCTCTGGTCGCCTGTTTTCGCAGTAACAGTGCACTGTACTGTCTGCAGCGAAGATACTATGTGATTGATTGATTGATTGATTGATTGATTGATTGATTGATTGATTGATTGATTGACTAATTGGTTGGTTGATTGATTGAGCAGAGATTATCACATAAAACGAAACCAGACGACCACTTGGCCCGTCGACGGTTCCGAATTGGCGAGCGAATCTCGACGTACTCGGAGGACACGCTCTTTGGCGCGGAGTCGGCTCGTGCCATCGCAGACCGGAAACGGCAGCAGCGAGCGTTGTTTCTCATTCCCACGCGCCTACGTGGCTGCTTCAAGGAGCGCCGTAGCACGCTCGTCTCAGCGTACACCCGTGTGCGCGCACGGTCTTGTTGCCATGGGAACCGCCAGCGCGGCATCGAAGGCAGCTAATTGCCAGGCTGTGTGAGCTACAGCTATAATTACTTTTACGCTGCTTCATTTGGTCAGTCGCACCCGAAAAATTACCGGACGTATACAGTGAAACTTCCCTTGAATGACGTTCAGGACCCCAGAAAAACTTGAGACAAGCGGACCCGGAGGCTGCGAGAGCGCGTGAAGCGGCTGCAAAACGCCGAAAGCGGTCGCTACCTGAGGTTTGTGGCGCCGATGCGCGGTTTAAGCGCGATTTCCTTGACCGGAGTTTCGGGCACAGCTGCAAGGTATGCGATCGCACGAAGTCGGCACTTCAGTACCATATACGACCAATAAAACAACATTGCATATACTGTACACATGTGTTGTCACTCATTTGCATGTTCGAGTGGGCAATGTACGGGGATTCACTGTTACCCGAATGATCCCGCGGTGCTTCACCCACTCATCATAATTCACTTCGTGGATGTGCGGTGATTTTTTTTTTAGTATGTCCAAGGTCTACCAATCAAAAGGAAATAGATCACAGATGCATCTACTTTGGATTGCTGTGCTCGTTTAGGTAAAGGCTACGGCATGGTACATCATGTCGAAGGAACATGTGAAATAATACATTGCCTTGTCTGAAGCGAGACAAGGAACTATAACTATCACGTGCATGAAGACGATTTATTTATTTATTTATTTATTTATTTATTTATTTATTTATTTATGGTGTTTTACGTCCCGAAATAAGGCTTTTTGGATCGATTTTTTTTATTGAGAACCACGATCTGATTATGAGAGATGCCGTAGTGGAGGGCTCCGGAGGGCCGCGCATGTATACAGGAAGGAAGTCACATATGCAAAATAGCCGCCGTAAACTTTGTAAGTCTCGTCTCGATGCATCCGAAGGTCGTGGGATCGAATACGGGCCATGGCGGCTGCATTTCTATGGTGGGGAAATGTTGAGGCCCGTGTGATGTGCGATGCAGTGCACATTAAAGAACCCCAAGTGGTAGAACCTCCCGGAGCCCTCCACTACGGCGTATCTGATAATCAAATTGTGGTTTTGGGGCATAAAACCCCAGAAATCAGTCAATCAGTCGCCTTGATGCAGCGTGACAGTTGTAGTTCTCTGTCTCGATTTAGACAAGGCATGCCGTAGCCTATATCTAAACGAGCACAACTGTCTAGAATAGATGCACCTGTGACCTATTTCCTTGTTTCATGAATGGTAAACAGGCGTTCGTCTTTTGGCATTACTTTCAATACAACTGCGTACCATGCGGATGTAATCTTGCCGTGTCACATGTGGTATGCGTGCGTGTTAGCATTATCTGTAAAGAGCTTTGATGCCGCGGAAATCCAAGGAGACGTTTCATCTTATTCTATCGATGCTCTAGTGTAGTCTTTCTTAAGTGTTCCTGTTCGACCGGACTTGAACATAGCGCTTCCCGAACATTGGTGGAAATTCCCGTCGTTTTACCTGTTCTTAATGTAATGAGCAGTAGAGAGAGAAAGAAACGTGGGAACTCAAGGATGGACGCGTCCAAGGGCTGTACACTCTCGTCTCACATGTCAGTGCTGATAACATGGCTGTAGTTGTAATTATAATCATGCTTATTGCAGCTGTTTTCAATAAGTTCCCAGAGACTTACGTATAGAAACGGTCACTGGTGCTGCTTCCGATATCTCTACCAGTCAATTTCTTATCCCTCATGTATCGAACTATTCAGCATATATTTCAAACTTCGGAAACAGTATTGCTTCGTAACATGGGATCTTCGAAGGTCGTAGCATTATTTAAAAAGGCGATAGATATTTTAACAGTATAATTTCATTATACTGATACATTTTGAAAACGGTATCTGAATCGCTTGTTTTATGCCGGCTATTTGTATGTATGTATGTATGTATGTATGTATGTATGTATGTATGTATGTATGTATGTATGTGACGATGCAGTCACCACGCGGTACTTGTGCGCGCGGTAATCCGCGCAAAAGCGCACAGTATACGTATATGTGTGTCAGGTTTGTACGGAGAAACTTTTTAGCAGTGTACATTTTCTGGGGACGGGGGTTGTCTTGGTATGCACCATCTCAAATTCTCATCTCCAAGAATTGCATTACGAATATTTCTTTGTTTATAATCATATACGCGATATTATGTGGCGCCGCGAGTCTGTTTAAGGTTGCAGCTCCTAAAGGAAATAAAAAGCTTTTCTAGTGCTGCAGCTATCAACGCGATAGCCTTAAGCAGCTCATGTGGCAAAAAATTCTGCGTCGCCGTCGGTTCCGGCGAAGGCGTCCGGTAGAACTAATCTCCAGCTACCGCTACCGCCGTAACAGCGGTAGCGCCACGGCGCAGGTACATTAATAAGGTACATTCCTCATTAATGTACCATCAGGTACATTAATGAGGAATGTACATTAATGAGGAAAGTTCAATAATGTGAACGATTTATTTGACAAATTATTTGACAAATCGTAAATAACTAGGAAACTTAATCATGACGGCACTCTAACAATTCCAGCACTTTATAGGGAAGGCGCCAATGCGGCGCCTGTGCGCGTGACATTTGCATAAGCTCACAAAGCTTCCACTGTGCTCGCGGATGCCGACGGAAGTAGCTGTGACGTCAGCGCTCAGGCAAAATGAGCCGCAGCGCGCACTCGATTTTCACGCTCGTGTAATCGATGCGGAACCGCGTTCTGGGGCCGGGCGCACTGCGGAGCCTTTTACATTGGCCAGTATAATGATGGGGCGTTTACGTCTACTTGTACCCGACAGAACTGGTTTTGGGACGTTAAACCCCACAAAACAACAACGAGGGAGTCCACGCAGATCGGGGCCATAGTGTGAACCAATAAAGGAGTGTTGTGCCATGACACTTATGTGACTCAAGAGCATAGCAAGTGAATGAGAAGGCGACGTGAACGGGTACGAAGCTTCTAAGCGTCCCCCGCTTTTTGTAGATTTTTTTTTTTACGCGCACCCGTCGCCTGCAGTACCTTAACATTGACTCCGAGGTTCGCACATAGAAAACGAATACAGGGACGTTTGTGCTGGAGCGCGCACACAGTTGCCATTTTTCGTTCCCCATGCACACAGTTGGAACTGGAAAGAGTTCAGGCGGAGCCGTGGGCGCTCGAGAGAAAGTGGTGGGCGGTGAAGCGGAGGCATTTCCACAGCTGCTCACCGCAGGAATAAATCTGCTGTATCTGCATGTACACCATCGAACGTGGTGATGTGCCTCACGCTGCCGCGGACATCCGCCCAGTCACGTCGTAACAGCCTTTGCGCGGCTTTGCTTGTGCCTTCGCGCCAAAAGAGAATCACCGTTATTGTCTCGTGGGAAACGAATGAGCGAGATTGGAGAGGCTGCTGACGATGCGCATTGCCGGAGAACGCGGTGCGTCTTCTTCGCGAAAGTCGAGACAAGAGCAAAAGCACGTCGTCGGAAAAGCTTGGCGTCGACCGTGCCGGAATGCGAGTCAGCTCAAGGTGAACAGGGGCTGCCGTCCCAGCTATACACAACGCCCCTCGCAGTCGAGCGAGGCGTCGCCGTTTTGCGGAGGCGGTCTCGGTGTTGCGGCTTTCGTTGTCGACCGCAGCGTGATCTGCTCGTATACATTTCGCTAAGGCATCTCCAGACAGCTCGCTTGAGGCGCTGATGGGCTGACGGAATCAAAGTCCGTGCTTACGTATATGCCACACCAACGACGGCGCCGCAATGCAACACTACGACTTAGTTTCTCCTATTTTAAATCTAAATAATTACAGCGGAATCTCGCCGACGGTGATTGCTAACAGTTAGCTGCAGGCTGAGCACTGTCTTCGATAAAAGTGCTTCATGAAACGTTAACTCGCACTCGGATCCGCCTGCACGCTGACGCTTTGGCGACGTTGCGGACAGAGCACAGTCGCAGGCTTGCGTGAATGGAGCTCTCGAGGAAACCATCATTGTTGTGCAAAACACGCCCGACCCTCGCACGCGATGTGCTCGCACTCGGGACATTCTTCAATGCGATTTGTTCAGCCTGACGACGTGTGCACCTATGGCGTCACGATAACGAAAAATGCGCCTCTGTTGCAGTGTTCGGAGCATTAGGCTTTGTCACTTGAGGCGCCAAGTTTGAATTTCGCATTCGGAAAAATCATTTACTCGCAAGCGCATACGTGTGTACCGTATGTGAAACCAGCCAAATGCCGCGAGTAGTATCTTCTGGGCAGTATATACCACGAAGGAAGCGGTTTTCCGAGGATGCTTGAATGTAAGGAGGTACGCTTGCGCTTTCCCCGCGTTTATGAAATGAAACGTCCCTGTAATTGTCCAGCACTTTGATGCGGTGTGCACAAGCGCTGCTGTGACGTCACTCGCGGTAAGGCACCCGACTTAGAGAAGTGCTGCACGCACGTAATATTAGGGCGGTGTTGCGCATCCATCTTCACCGATACACGAAGAGAAACCGTACCAGCGATCTTGTAGCAGCGCAGCGGCTAGTCACACGCCACCACGTCCGCTTCAGTGCAATGAAGGCAACGTGGCAAACGCTAATTTGTCAAAAGCACAGAAAGTTGAGCGAGTTGGTAAGGGTCTACAAGGGCACAACACGACTTTTGTCCACTTCTTCCCCCTGTGTCCGTGTTTTGCACGCCTGCTCTTTTCACTGTGTGCTAACTTGTCGTCTTCTAATCGTGTTTCTCTTCTCTCGCTGATCATAATATTAAAGAATTGCCGCTCTCACCAAGTTATTACCACGGATGCTTGTGCGAGTTGGCACATAGGAGAACAGCGTAAGGACGACACAACTCAGTGTATCTGTCGGTCTTCTTTCTTCTGTTGTTTTGTTCTTGCGCTGTTTGCCTGTCACACTGTATTACTTTGAATTGATAAAGATATCGTTGAAAACGATGAGCTACGGGGAATGTCGCTCGATACATTTCGGCCCCCAAGTGGACTTGTCTTCGTCAGGGCGGTAACTATATACCAACGATCTGCCCAGCCACACCCTCAGAAGGAGAGAAGGAGAAGATATACAGGTGAGAAGGAAACAAAACAGAAAAAAAGGTGCGGGTGGGGGTTGTTAAAGGTATTTCAATGTGTTAGCGTGACCAAATGGGCTCAGATAACTCCAAATTGGTCTGATTAGTTCTTGCTGTACATATACTAGCACTCAGCAACAATAGCACTCATGCGCCTGACGACGCAACCACTTCTCAAAACAACGTATCCCGAATTAAAATAGTCTAATCGAACCATCGCCGATGCGATCTGTGCCTTCTTTTCGGCACGGTAAGCCTCCATCAGTTCGCGTGGATCCTGGTTCTGGCTTCTCCCAGCGCGGTACACAGGCGCGCGTTTTGCAGTCACTAGGCAAGCAGTCCAGCTCGTACTTAATTTTTGTTCATGTTCCCTGACTCAAACGTTGGGGCACCGCCCATTCTGCCTTAAAGGGCAACTCCGGCTGTTTTTTCACCATGTTCTGATATCAATATTTTCCAGTGGTACTCATAGTCCTGTAACAGCCAGGGTGGTTCATTTTGCTCAGGAAAGCTCCAATAATTTTAAATAACCAACCGAAAGTCGTGTTCGAACCGAAACCGAAAGCAATGGATGGTTCGTGCAACGAATGCGATGACGTCACAGCCTCCCCGCCATCAGATATATGGAGCGGGCGCCAGAAAAATGGCAGTGGCTAGGTCATTCGACGAGGTATTGAGTTATGCCAGATTTCCTGAACTTGACAGCAACGATTTGAGCGCTGAAGTGTCGCCGTTTTGCTTCTGACGGTTCGCTGGCTCGGGTAGGCAGCGCTGAAGGTGATGACGTCGAAAACGCAGGGTGGCCTGCGTGCGCGGGAATCCGCTAAAATCATTTTAAAATTCATTTGCAGAAAAACTAAATGATTTACAACCGCCTGACTTGGCATATATTATTACATTACCGATGAGAATATACATTGAAAATTTCATTGAGGCCAATGGGCACTGAAAAATCGCCGGAGTTGTCCTTTAAGTAGTGCTTGCCACACGTCAGCGTCAGAGCATTCGGCATGCGGCTAGTATGCCGAATGGTCCGTCCCCTCTAGCAAAAGTCAGCGACGCAGTCGCCTATGTTCAGTGACGGTAGGCCAGCCGTAACGGAGTTTTAGAAGGATTGAACGCCGGGCGAGTTGGTAATCCAAATGTCACCCGTTGTTGCGCCAAATGAAAGTGCTGTCCCGACATAAGGGTAGGAAAGCGCGAGAGGTTGTTGAGGCGTTTTTCATTCGCAAGTATATGTGCGTCGCTAGGCCTTAGGTTACGTTGCACCAACTGGAGATTGATTATTTAACCGCCAATCTCTAGTCGGTCCACGTGGTTTTTATCCTTTTCTTTATATACGTGTTTTTTCTGCAACAAATCTTCAGTTGCTAGTCTGCGCTTGTGCGTGTGTCTTCCTTGTTCCTGTTTATTTCTCGCAGTTCGTCTCTGTAACGGAGTTTTCTTGAACGACTGTCGAGAACTATACAGGGTCGCGGTTGGTTGTCATTTGGCCTGCGAACGAAGAAAAAAGAAGAGGCATGAGAGCCGCTTCCGCTGGTGGTGTTCGCTGAGGCCAGCTAAGCGGAAATAGCTCTCTGCTGCGGGAACAAAGGACGCCGTGACAACGGAAGCGAAAGTCTCCGCACTCCTCATTGTGCACGCAAATTTATCCGCGTGCGCCGTAACGTCGGAGACACCGGATGGAAGCGGCGTGCCCGTTACCTGCGCTGCCTGAAGCTCACGCGAGGCGCTCTCTATGAAAGTCGGGGTAGAATGCGGTGTTGGCCTACATATAGTCACTTGGTTCGTGCTTCGGAAGAGGTGTTGCCGTTGAAAGCTTCAACGAATAAAAAGGAGAAGAAAAGGGAAAAAAATTGGCCGCGTATCTCCGTGCTTCGCTGCAAATGTCGTCGAAAGACGATAGTCTTCTACCGGCCGTACTACATGAGTCCCGGTTCGCGTGTTTCTATTTCCCCGACGGGTCGCGCAAGCGAGAGGGAAAACGAAGAGACGCGAGGAGAGAAAGGGACCGGCAGGAGTGTCGCGCGGCCGTTCCGCTGCCTTGTGCTACCCGTTCGGCACGAGCGTGAGATATGGGCGCCATCTGGCCATGATACCGGGAAACGCAAGAAGCTTGCGTGGTACGCAGAACTGCGTAGGAAACGTCCGCTTTTACGCATCCTAACAAGCACTAGGGTCTTTAGAATTATGCATCTATGTATTTTCTACTAAAGGAACACACCGCCTAATACTTACGTATTGATGTTGCGCCTCAGATATGCGATATTTGCTTTTTGGTCGACTGTGTTCAGAAGAATGAAGGTAGCCACCAGTGCAAGCTGGGTGGTCGTTGAGGAAGGGAATCACCTTTCGCAGCAGGACAGACACACACACCCACACACACAGACAGACAGACAGACCAAAATTTCTGCGTTGAAGTATCCCAAGAAAGACTATCGTCTTTAAAAAAACGGGTAAGGACAGCGCGCTCACACAAGACCAAGAGAGACGAGACGACACACTACGCATGTGTGTCGTCTCGTGTCTCTCCGTCTTGTGTGAGCGCACTATCCTCACCCGTGATGAGCCAACTAGCTCAAAATGTGTTTGTCAAGGAAAAAAAAAAAAAAAAGGGGACTACCATCGCTCTCCCTGTTTTCCCTTTCTTCTTTTTTTTCCCCTGTCTTTGCACCAGTAATATCATAGTATTCACGGGTATTGATTGCATCTGTACGTGCGTTCGCTACGAAATGTGGCATTACCCGGTCGATAAGCGTGCTCTATATTGTTGAGCCATCGAAGACCTTTCGCTGGCGTTAGTGCTGTAGCTATCGTGATCGCGCTTTACGAATGCATGACGTCGCTGGTAGTCACGTGACAAACCACGTGACTTGGTCGAGCTTGTAGACGCGGGGTCCGGGGAGAAGCTAGTTCGGCCACAAGTTCCGTTGGCAGTCCAGCCTTGCAACACTAGTGCAAGATGCCACTTTTTTCTTTATTGCGTTGTAGTATTTCTTTTTCTGCGCACGGTACGTCGACGTGTACCTCGCGGCAACCGGCCGTGTATGCGCACTGTTCCAGCTTTTTGCTATCGGCCGCTTGGGCATTGTGCACTTCTGGGCGACGGAGTGTGGACTCGCAAATTGCAGTGGTCGCACGATTTTGACTACGCGACACGTCGCGTGAACCGCCCGTTTCGCCACTCATTGCGTCTCCCGTCGACGTCGCGTGAATTTTCGCGCATATGGAGTTTGGCCTTGAAGACTCGAACATTGGTACGGCCCATTTTGTTCCCAGGTGCGGAACATCTTCGCATTACACTCGCGGCAGACAGCGGCCTCATTGGTCCGGGTGTGACGGCCTCGCACAATATTCGCAAATGCCGTGGCACTCGAACCAGTGCGGACGCGACTCTCAGCTTTGAATGGTGCGGGCAATAAGACGAAAAAAAGATCGCTGATATGCGCAGAACAGCTGACCAACCCCGGACCGGTCATTATACAACTATAGCCAGGGCGTATTCTCGCACCCTTTTTTGACCTCAAGGAATACGACGAGACACCACCACACTCACTGACACGGCTGTACAACCCCATTGTGAGTGCAATCGCTCGTCCATTGACGTACCGGGAAGCGCGTGCCCTCCGAAACTTTGCAGTTTGTAGATGTGTACGTAGTACATAGGACTTAGAGCACGTAGGAGCAAGAGCCTCTGTCAGCCAATATGCCTTTAGCTCTTACTCCTCATTCTGTATAATAAACTTCAAACACACAGGAACGTGGCATAAAAAAAAAAAAATTACAGCATATCCACGGAGTGAATGATGATGAGTGGGCGAAGCTCGGGAGTTCATCGTAGATCGTGCCGAGTTCCGGATTAATTTAGTTAACGCGCACGCTACGAATCCTCATGGTTCAACTATGCACAAGTGAAGTCTCCCACCGGCACTTCATTACAAGTCAAGACCCAGTGCATGTATATATATATATATATATATATATATATATATATATATATATATATATATATATATATCCATCCTTCTGAGTCACGTTGTTTTTTCGCTGTCACAAATCACAAGGTAATTCGCGCAATCAATGTCAAGAGTATGAGTAGCGGAGGTATCCTGCGACACTTTGTACCGCTACGATGTCTGGAATTCTCTCGTAGAGAGAAATTACTACAAAAATTGCACATTCGTGAATCCGTCGATGACGAGCGCTTTACGCGAGCACATAACTAGAATTTAGGAAGTCATTGCGGTTTTATGTCCTTTCTGTATAGAAGATCCGTCACAAAATATGTCGCTACGAGCGTTGATACTCCTGTACACTTGTCCCGTGGTCCGGTACTGCGTAAACGGTATACGCGTACGGACCAGGTTAAACTCAAAGTCGTAATTGCGGCATCGTGCCGAGGTTTTGCATCGCCATTTTGTTATTAGGTGGGAAACCACTACCTGGTTGGCAAGTAGAGCATCGACTTCCATGAATTACAAGAACCACAAAAAACCGCCGACAGCGTAGCTTATACATAGCTGTCATGTTTAGCAGCCAAAAGAGCCCCAATCAGTTGTTTGGGAATGAAAACAATATAATTATAGCCAGAAACAACAGTTGTTGAGACACTAACACATGTTTCATTCAAGTTAAACTTGGTTGGTCGCAGTTCTGAAATTCTAAAGCAAACACTCCTGTTCATAGGCGTTTTCTGCTGCATTATATATGCCTATAATATGAAATTTATAAATGTATCGAAGTATCTTAAGATACAAATGGCAAGTATCGTATCGGATACAATTATTGAGGTGGTATCTTGTATCTGTATCCGAAATACTTCTTGCCCGAGTATCTTGTATCGTATCGCGATACAATTTCAAAGTATCTTTGCACACCCCTGCGCGGGGAGAAGCTAGTTCGGCCACAAGTTCCGTTGGCAGTCCAGCCTTGCAACACTAGTGCAAGATGCCACTTTTTTCTTTATTGCGTTGTAGTATTTCTTTTTCTGCGCACGGTACGTCGACGTGTACCTCGCGGCAACCGGCCGTGTATGCGCACTGTTCCAGCTTTTTGCTATCGGCTGCTTGGGCATTGTGCACTTCTGGGCGACGGAGTGTGGACTCGCAAATTGCAGTGGTCGCACGATTTTGACTACGCGACACGTCGCGAGAACCGCCCGTTTCGCCACTCATTGCGTCTCCCGTCGACGTCGCGTGAATTTTCGCGCATATGGAGTTTGGCCTTGAAGACTCGAACATTGGTACGGCCCATTTTGTTCCTAGGTGCGGAACATCTTCGCATTACACTCGCGGCAGACAGCGGCCTCATTGGTCCGGGTGTGACGGCCTCGCACAATATTCGCAAATGCCGTGGCACTCGAACCAGTGCGGACGCGACTCTCAGCTTTGAATGCTGCGGGCAATAAGACGAAAAAAAGATCGCTGATATGCGCAGAACAGCTGACCAACCCCGGACCGGTCATTATACAACTATAGCCAGGGCGTATTCTCGCACCCTTTTTTGACCTCAAGGAATACGACGAGACACCACCACACTCACTGACACGGCTGTACAACCCCATTGTGAGTGCAATCGCTCGTCCATTGACGTACCGGGAAGCGCGTGCCCTCCGAAACTTTTGCAGTTTGTAGATGTGTACGTAGTACATAGGACTTAGAGCACGTAGGAGCAAGAGCCTCTGTCAGCCAATATGCCTTTAGCTCTTACTCCTCATTCTGTATAATAAACTTCAAACACACAGGAACGTGGCATAAAAAAAAAAAATTACAGCATATCCACGGAGTGAATGATGATGAGTGGGCGAAGCTCGGGAGGTTCATCGTAGATCGTGCCGAGTTCCGGATTAATTTAGTTAACGCGCACGCTACGAATCCTCATGGTTCAACTATGCACAAGTGAAGTCTCCCACCGGCACTTCATTACAAGTCAAGACCCAGTGCATGTATATATATATATATATATATATATATATATATATATATATATATATATATATATATATATATATATATTGGTTGCCGGTGAATGCTTCTCCAACGCGAGCAGTCGGTATTTCTCAATCAAAAAACTCGCTAGGAGACGCTGCCTGCGCCAACGTTGTCTCTCGCGGGTGAGGGCGCGTTCTCCTTCTTTGCGAGCTGGTACAGCGTTCCTCTAAGACAGAGCGTTTCCATAGCCAACGCGCGCCTTTCGCTCTCTCTCTGTCTCTCTCTCTCACACACAAGACAGCAGAGGCACGCGCCGGGAGAGAGAGAGAGAGGCACGCGCCGAGGGCGAGCGCGTGCCTCCCGGCACGCGGGTTACGCCTGACGACTGACGCGGGACAAGGTTAGACTAAGACGAGCTTCGCCCCTAAAAAAAACCGAGGCCTGCGCGGAATCGCAGGACAGTGACAGCGTAAACTGGAGGAGCGACCTTCTTAGAGGTCGTTGTAAATGCTTGGGGATCTAGCCATGTGATCGGGCCATCAGGTATATCGAAGTGCCAAGTCAGGTTGTTGTCGGGGCTGCGCACGTCGCCTGTCGCATGGCACGATACGACAAAACTTCTGCAAAGGGCAGCGCTTAGTAATAATGATGACGGAGACGTTGAAGGAAGGTCTTTTCATAATGGTGTATATGATGGCTCTGTAATGGATGCAGAGCTACAAAGCGTGCACCCCTGTGTTCTTTTCAAATAATTCCTCGCGCTCTCTATGCAGTCCACTTTCCGTGACGCGGATTAACGTATTACTATTCTGCAACGTAACATTACAATTGTTAATGAGATTCCTCGGCAGGCCTTATACCTGTATAGTTCTTTTTGTGATGGTTTTTCAACCACAAGCGTAGCTCTTTCAAGGAAATAGTGTCCCCTATGACCTGTTTATGCTTTTAGGACCTTATAGCCATAGGTCGGCGCACTCACTCATGAGTGCACTCACTCACACTCACTCGCACTCATTTAATAGACGTGAGTGCGAGTGAGTGCCAGTGAGTGTGAGTGGAAGTGAGTGTGAGCGCGAGTGAGTGCGGGTCCTGGAAAAATTATGGTGAGTGAGTGCGAGTGAGCGTTCTCCCATACTGCCGATCTATGCTTATAGCATATGGAGGTCACGCATGGATGTAAGGAACGCTGATCCTAATTACGATCTGTCAGTGCTCATTTTGTAGAAAACGTCACGAAAGTCGTTGAAGTGCTCAAGTACCTAGAAGCTGATGAGGAACTTATTCGTATAGTAGGTAACTTAAGATATCTGAAAGTTCACAAGCATATACAACCAGCCTCATAGACGCTGGCGGACTATAAGTGTTATTATTTTTGTGTTTGTGCTGTTTTGTGTCTGCTCTGCAATAAAGAAAAAAAAAACAGGCGTAGTTCAGAGGGACGTGGGTTCGAAGCCTCCTCGGTCCTGTTTTTTTTTTTTTCTAAAATTAGCGCGATAGTGGTTACGGACACCGGCGGCGGCGGACAACTACGGCGCCCGAAGCGGCCGTTGTATGGTGATCTCATAACAGCTTACGCTGTAAAACCCTCCCCAATAATATCATGGGTACCCCCCACGCGCGTTCCCATCGTATTCCCTGTGAAGAGAGCTCACGACAGTAATGCTACGCTGTGAATGTGCTGATGAAAATACTTTCCCTTTTCAATATGAGCACACGATATTTATATGTGCATACTCAGTACTCGAGAACTCAACTGCCAAGGTGAGCGTTCCTCAGCTGCATGCGGCGTCCCAGCAGCCGGTCGTGCCCTCCCCGTGTCGCCGTTCTGCCGCAAAAGTAAACGAACGAATGCACAGCCATCGATGAGGAGTTCTGACCGCAACGAACCGCAGCGTCGGCGGTCGCGCCTCGCTGCCGTCGGGGTATGCGGCGTTTTTCCGGACGGTCGCGGGTGCTCCCAGCTAAGCCTCGTCGTACTGGGCTTGCGCGAGCTCGGAAATGCAGAGGGTGTGGCTCTCTACCGGGACGATGCTTGTCTGTACAGAGCAAGTGCCGGATCTCCATTTTCCCGCAGGTATTCCCGTAATGGTGTACTGCGCAGTATTATTGTTATTTTATTTTTATTATTATTATTATTATTATTATTATTATTATTATTATTATTATTATTATTATTATTATTATTATTCACGTCACGTTTCGATGACTTTAATGACAAAGAGGCTGATAATATGCGGCTGCCTACTGCCAAACGTGTGGGTGCAGTGTAAAAGGGCGACAGTTAAGAGGACCTCCCCATGTTTAAGCTGGTTGCAAAGGTGCACGTTTCCAAAGATGAAATGCGGCCAAGAAAACGCAAGGCCCCTCACAATTCCCGAAACAAATCAAAGTACTGTATGGAAAGGGGCGACACCTCTGCTGTCCGAGTGATTTCACGCCGTGGAACTGGTGTTACTTTCTTTTACTGAAGTCCTCTCCGTAGAAGAAATCTTTTGTGGTGCCCGGCATCAAATGTTTTCGGGTGCCCCGCCACGTACGTACGGTGGTCTAGTGGCTATGGTACTCGGCTGCTGATCCGAGGGTCGCGGGATCGAATCCCAGCTGCGGCGGCTGCATTTCGATGGACCGGTGACAGACTCTAACACATGTAAGAAATTGATGTAGCCGAACCCTTTAATGCATGTCCCTTTAATGTCCCTGAAACACGTAACTCGTAAAAGGAACGACATATTGCGCACTAATATGTATTTTGGAGTTTTCAATGGTTGTCGAACACAGCTAGCCTACTAATTAAACCTATACTTTTCACATTGACGCTATGCATAACCCTGCGAGTAGTAAAAACCCGTGTGCTGTGCGATGTCAGTGCACGTTAAAGAACCCCAGGTGGTCAAAATTTCCGGAGCCCTTCACTACGGCGTCTCTCATAATCAGAGCTGTGTTTTGGGACGTTAAACCCCATGTAACAACAACAAATGTTTTCGGGTTACAGTGACATTACTGGCTGGAACTTGTTCAGCTTAGGCCCCTTATGCTGAATCAAGGCGTTGGCTGAATAAAACTACTCGCAGGGTTATGCATAGCGTCAATGTGAAAAGTATAATTTATAAAATTACTCGGAATTGTTTTTATGGAACATACGTGGTGGAATGAGCATATAAAAACCCTTCTAAGGGAACGCGTGTAGTTCCGTAAGTCGGGTCTAGTTGAACTCGTTATGCAGCCGTTACGATTCAAAGATGCTTTTTTTTGTAAGATTTACCAACTGTGTAAATCTGTTAAATGATAACACATTTACGAAACGAACACAACCCTACGAAATTATTATAATAACGTAACAGTAGTGTCACGCGAGTAACGAGGGGTAGCGATGAAATGTCGAGCTTTAGCTGGTTTACAATCGACTGATTACTGTAGAAATGAAGCCCTTCTCTGGCATATTCTTAACTTCCAAGACCCGCTGTGACACCTTTCACTCTCTCCTATATTGTTGCTCTCCGACGCTGCTTGTTGACTGATCGTGCCACATTGCTGTCACTCTAGGCGCGATGACTGTCATTGTAATAGAAGGTCACGCCCTGTCGCCAGTTTCATTATTTCGACCTACGTCGCCACCTCGGCGGCACCCACCCATGCAGAGAAAGCACAAAGAAATCGCACCTTGCGCACATCCATTCAGCTTACATGACGAAAAATGAAGGATAAATGTGTCCAGAGTAGCACAGCCCATAAGGTTGTTTCGTGAGCAAACCACACAACTCGAAGGCACTCGAACGTCTTTGGTGCCTGAAATTGTATACTGAATGGAAAGAGTAGTACGCACATCTTGAACACGTCGGTACTGGACACGTGTGCACGACCTCCATACCGAGACGTCCACATTCTTTGCCGTGTTATTCTGCGCATCATTTGACGATGAGCCTGCTTTCCTTTTTCTTGGGCCGCGTCACTTGACAACGTCGACGATAACGCTAAACGGACCTGAATATCGGCCCATCGACAAGACTGTGTCACGGCTTTCAGAGACCACATACGAAAGAAAATTCATATTATTTATCTTTCTTTTTTATTTCCGATACCTCATTCCTTGGGAGTTCCACGCACGACATCAAAATATGGTTATGACACTGATCGTATAGCGGAGCACTTTGGGTTAACTTTGGCCACCTGATTTTATTCAAGACGCACCCTTTTTACTCCCATCGCAATGAGACCAGGAAAGAAACCCACGACCTCAAGCATATGGCAATATAAAACTGTAGCAGTTAATGTACCGCGGTGGGTAAGACAGCCCGAAAAGCACTTCGGATTGTGTTTAGCATGGGCCGCTTTTTAAGATCTCTGGGTAAGTTGGCTTACAGGAAAAAAAAAAGCGCTATATCTTAGCAGATGCGCATGCGTGCAGAATGTGGATGGCCTCCACGCAAGTGTGAGAAGCCGATCCTTCTACCCGACGTTAAATCGTACACATGGAATCTAGGTTTGCTGTCTCCACCATTCGCGGACGTGTCTATGACTTTCTATACTGATGATGAAGTGCTTGTCGATTCCCAGGCAAGGTGACAGCAGTTCGACATCTACAAGGTATAGGATTCACTGTGAAATAGACATATGCAGTCAACTTATCCAGAACTTTCGCTCTCCTTATAACCCATGTGTCGTGAGCGGCGAGCAGGAACCGTGAAATTGTATCTCTGCAGCGACCACTCATGAAATGCAGGTTCAAATAACTTGCTATATAGTCGCGGCTTTATCGGTGAACTCGCTCTATATATGGACTGTGCTCAATGTCTGGAAGCTACGGCGTCTTTGAAAACACCTGCCCCATAACCTAAATCTATACTGCGTTCCTGTTACATCTATTTGATATCCGTCAACGGCGCTCCTTGATTGGTCGGTCCTCCAAGACACGCTCAGTGAGCTCCTTTGACGCCATAAACATGCGTTGTGAGCCGCGAAAACGCCTGGCTGCATGAATGTGCTGAAGCAGTCTGAAACTTTCCGTTTCTCTTCTGTTTTTGAAATGCAGTTCCACAGCATAAGATCGTTCCGAACTGAATGGTGGTGGTGGTAGTGGTTCGTTAGGAAGGAAGAGATGATAATTTCTGTCTCCCATACTGAACTGAATGGCTGCGCGTTGAGTATTCATGGCCGGTGGTGAGAAGGAAGTCACTTGAGTGTGATTACATTTGCGGGGTCGTCAACGGAACGGTTTGCTTTGATTTCGAAAACAGTTCATTGCCACTTCTTTTTCGTTCAGGATCGGCGACACTCGCCGTCTGTTTTGCACATCCTGAAGTTTTTTAGGCACAAGCACATAATCTCTGGGAATTGTGTATTTCTGACGTCGCAGCTCCTCCTGCGGTTTCCGGTCGCCTCTTGACTGACAGGCAAAATCCAAAATGAGAGCGAAACACATTCGGACATTTCGGGGAGAAATGAAAAAACTCGTTCGCAATAAAAACGAAACGGCGCAGAGTTCGTGTCATCACGTTCCAGTTTCGGCGTTCCTTTTATTTTATCGGGGGCCATTTACGCTCGGTGTCAAAACGCCGTGAAGATACTCCGATCACCACCGTAAGAGCTGCCCGAATTATGTGGGTGTATACGTCGTCTGTCGTATATGTGTGGCCCGTCGTGCACAACCGCTCAAGGCACGAGGCGACTTTAATGAACATCCTGCGAATTAATGCCTGGGTTGCTCCGTTAGTCTCTCTGCCGCTGTAGATACGGGCCCAGACGTTGTACCTGTGAAATATAAACTCAACTTGTGCGTGTCGCTGCCTCTCACGAAGAGAATTATCACCGCTGTCACGTAAGCACTTATTTACTTGAAAGCTTTCTAATTCATGTTTGGGGCGTCAATCTAATTAAACCGCGTTTTAAAGTTGCAGTTGCGCCTCTCTCTCTCTCTCTCTCTCTCTCTCTCTCTCTCTCTCTCTCTCTCTCTCTCTCTCTCTCTCTCCTTATATGTGCGTGCGCCACTTTCTTTTCTAAAGCTTCCTGCTATACAAGAGACTGCTACAAGAAGGTAATTTGTCCTGTTATATGAGCTGCTGCAAGAAGACATTCGGCAGATGAAGCACGCAACCTGCAGAGTCTCATCGCAGTGGCGACTACCACACAAGCGCGCGATGTCGTACTGTCCGGCAGTTTCCGTTGGTCGTGGAGAAAGTATGATAGAATACCTCGAGTTCGTCGCGTAAATCAACCAACCACGAACGAGTGCCCCGTTTGCGAACACTCCAGGCGCGCATGGTGTCGTATACACGGGACATGATCGGCTGCAGTTCCATCGGGTCGACGTCCCCTACGCCGGAGATGCGCTCGCCCGAGCGTCGCCGGTCGTCGACGCGGCGATTGTTGTTCAAACGCGGAACATGTCTTGGCTGCTCGCTTTTCTCTGCTCCGATGACTCTTCCTTGCTGCTCTTCTCGGGGGGACAAAGGGAGGAACTGCGGCTGCTGCTGAACAACGGAGCACGCGTCTGCGTTTCACTCTCTGCATTTTGGCGGTCGTGCACGGTATACGCGGGCAAACGATTCGCCGAACGCCCGACGCTGTACGACGCAACGCGTTCTTTATAGTATTACTTGTTCTTTTAGGGGCGAAGCACCTTAGGGCCGAGCTTGCGGCGTACACCCGGCCTGACCCGGTGTAGCAGTACTAGGCACTATAGTAGCAGTGCCTCCTCTAGAAATCTATAGAGGAAGCACTGGACGTAGCCATCTAATTACAGTTGCGCCTGTTATGGGGTGCAGCGTCTCGTGAGAGAGAGAGCGAACGGCGCGCTTTGACTATGGAAATGCTCTTTCTGCGATGAACGTTGTCCGCCGCAGTGGTGTAGTGGTTATGGCACTCGGCTGCCAGCCACCCAAAAGACGCGGATTCGATTCCGGCCGCGGCAGTCGCATTTTGGATGGAGGCGAAAATGCAAGAGGCCCGTGTACTGTGCATTGTTAGTCCATGTTAAAGATTAACCCCAGGTGGTCAAAATTTCCGGAGCCCTCCACTACGGCCTTTCTCTCCTTCCTATCTCTTTCACTCCCTTTTCCCTACCCCGACTGACGCTTAGCCGTGCTCCCTACATGGGCTGCAGAAATTAGCGCCCTTTCCTTAACCAAACCACAATCATCATCATCATGAACGCTTTACTAGCTCGCAAGGAACGAGAACGCGCCCTCGCCCGCGAGAGACAACGCTGACGCAGGCAGCGTCTCCTAGCCAGTTTCTCCATTGAAAAAAAACTGACTGCTCGCACCCCGTATATATATAGGCACTGGATCTTGACCTGCAATGTATAGTGCCGGTGGGAGATTTCTCTTGTGCGTATATAGTTGAACCATAAGGATTCGCAGCGTAATCCGGAATTCGGCACGATATACGACGTGAGAGCGGAGGGAGCTCATAAAGACCAGGTGCGTAAACATACACATACGTTGTCACTCATTTACATGCATGAGTGGGCAATGTCACGGCTGATTTATGGTAAAAAACCTCAATAACATGATGCACCCATTAGAAGGACCATTACCATTACATTTCACCGACAATAAAGCCATTATACTCAAAGCGAAACGAAATGCCATGTCCTGTACAAACCAATGAAGCCCTTCTGCAATCGTTAAATAAACAACATTGTATATAGTGTACACTGATTTCTCAGCATTATATGATGTAGAGTGTGGGAAATGTACGGGGATTCACGGTTACCCGATGAACCCCAGTGCTTCGCCCACTCGCCATCATTTACTGCGTGGATATGCAATGATTTTTTAAATGCGAAGCATTTCTTAGCGAACTTCGGCGAGTTTGAGCGTATCTATCTATCTATCTATCTATCTATCTATCTATCTATCTATCTATCTATCTATCTATCTATCTCGCCGCCTATGATTTTGTGCTCTCCTGGCCGTTTCGCTAATCGGATGTTTACGAAAATTGGTATGCCATATCATGACTACATGACGAACATAAAGGACAGGTGATAACATAAAAATCATGATATGCATGTCATGAGCGGCATGATTTACATGCCACGGTCTTAGGGCTGTCCTGGCCGTTTCGCTAATGGGATGTATGCGAAAATTGGTATGGCACAACATGACTGCCTCACGAACATAAATGTAGGTCATAACATGAAAATCATGATATGCATGTCATGAGTGGCATGATTTACATGCCACGATCTTAGTGCTCTCCTAGCCGTTTTGCTAATGGGATGTATGCGAAAATTGGTATGGCACAACATGACTGCCTGACGAACATAAATGGCAGGTCATACATGAAAATCATCACATGCGTGTCATGAGCGGCATGATTTACATGTCACAGTCCTGGTGCTCTCCTGGTCGTCTCGTTAATGGAATGTATGCAAAAATTGGTATGCCACAATATGACTGCATGGCAAACATAAATGACAGCTCATAACATGAAAATCATGACATGCCTGTCATGGATGACATGGTATACAAGCCACGCGTTTCGTTAATGGGCCGTATACGCAAATTGGCATGCCACAACAGGACTGCATCACAAACATAAATGACAGGTCATAACACGAAAATCATGACGTGCATGTCATGAGTGACATGATTTACATGCGACGGTCTTGGTGCTCTCCTGCCCGTTTCGTTAATGGGATGTATACGAAAATTGGTATGCCCCGACATGACTTTATGGCGAACATGACTGACAGGTCACAACATGAAAAGCATAACATGCATGTCATGGGCGGCATGATTTACATGCCAGGCGTTTCGTTAATGGGATGTATACCAAAATTGCTATGGCACAACACGACAGCATGACGAAAGTAATTGACAGGTCATAAGACTAGAATCATGACACGCGTGTCATGACCGGCATGATTTACATGCCATGGTCCTGGCGCTATACTGCCGTTTCGTTAATGGGATGTATGGGCTCCGTCTACTGACCAGAGGGCGCTACGTAGCTCTCGTCGGACGGCTCAGTCGCGCACGGTGGAAACCGAGGCGACAGCGACGCGCGCGTTTCTTCGCTGCTTTCCGGGCGTGCTGCGAACCACACGAACGCTCGCGGCGTCTCCCTTTGGAACAGTTTGCCGCAGGTTTGGAGCGCGCGTCTCAAGGGAAATAAAACGAAAGAAGGTGGGACGGGCGGTCGCTGCTGCTATATAGTTGGAGACGCGCGTCGCGTTCGCGTATTTCCCTGTCACAGTATGCCCAATTTTGCTTCTTCTCTCCGCCAGGCAGTGCATTCTGGCGCTCATGTCGCACATGTAAAACTCGACTGCACGGAGCTTATACGAATATTGGTTTGGCACAACATGACTGCATGACGATCATAAATGACAGGTCATAACATGAAAATCGTGACATGCACATCATTAGCGGCATGATCTACATGCCACTCGTTTCCTTAAAGGGATGTATACCAAAATTTCTATGGCACAACACGACTGCATGACGAACGTAAATGACAAGTCATAACGTTAGAATCATGACATGCGTGTATGAGCGGCATGGTTTACATGCCACAGTCTTGGTGCTCTTGTGGCCGTTTCGTTAACTTCATATGTACCAAACTCGTTATAGCGAGACAACAATGCAAATCCATTTTACGTTCCTTATGCGTGCTTCGCATTTCCTTGATTCCCACTCCACGTGGGATCTGCCAATTTTTTTTAAGCTTGCAAACACGTTTATTTCCAAAGCCTAAAAAATGTATTTGGATCATGTCACGTAGACGGATGTAATTTGCTGGAAAAAATTACAGCATCGCGGGGAGTTTCAACGGTGCATTTAACGGCGGTGTTTACAGGTTTGCAGTGCTTTCGGTGTTACCTTTGCGGTGAACCTTGCGTGTTATTACGTTGTTAACCTGGTTCGTTACCATGCATTGCGTGACCGTTGTCAGAGTGTGGGTTGATGCTGATGCGTACTTGCGTCAACCCACTCGCTGACGGAACTGTTGCTTCCATCACACAACACCACCAACTTCTTTCACCGGAGGAGGAGGAAATATTACTGAAGCGAAGCGCGCGCGCTCTCTCTACCCGCTTTTATTGCAGCAGCTGTTGAAGAGAGGGAAGGGAGAGGAGAGTCGCGCATGCGTAGTGTGAGTGTGGACGCCGGACGCGTGACGTACCCGCGAGCAAGAGATGCTCCGCATCTAAAACATAATTAATCTAACCAAGCCACTTGAATGTCACATTGGCTATAGCGCTAAAGACCAAGGCGAAACGCCATGGTGTCTCGGGAAAGTACGCCTTTTTCCGCCATGACTCTAATTTGCGCACTTTTAAATAGCCTAAATTCATCACCATACTACACAAATTGCCATGATCTCCTGTAATCAGTCATCTTTCTGATTTTTTACCTCTAAACTGGCTCTGCAGCACTCTTTGAACAAAGTCAGGAAACGGTGACGATCAGTCGTAGAAACAATGTACAGAACAGGCGTGCAAAACACGGCCACAAGGGAAGAGTGGACGGCATGGACGCTGACTATCAAATGAAGCTGAGCACAAAGCCTAAAAACAAAGAAGACACACAACTTATTTGCGCGTGCTCAGGAATGATAGTTTACCTGTGAAACCGCTACACGTGCCGGTTAACGCGGGAGACAACTGAATTAAGGCCATCCATCTCTTCTCTGTTTAAGCTAATCGACGGCTGACTCACGCACGCGCTTCCACTAATACTGGTATGCCAGGCTTCGACCATTAAACGCGTTTCTTCGCTCTTGTGCCTGTACAGAATCGCGCATTCGTTTAACTTGGCGTGCAGTTACAGTCCCGGCAGTGCAACGATCGGTTAGGCGGCGTTCCACCGGATAACGACCTCCTATATTCAATTAATCTCTGAGGACTACAACGTGCTGTTTGTCCTACGTAGAATCGTCCGCAGCTACAAGGAAACCTTACGTATACCAAACCCAGGCGATGGGCCAGCCGATAAAGTTGTTGCTGGTAGTGTGCTTTACAGGACGAACGTCTGTTCGCTTCTTTCTTTGCGAGAGCTCATTTTTCCTATGCACGGCAGCACAAATTTCACCTAAGTTGTTGGGAGCAGAAAAAAATAAGCTTAACGCCACATGTCGTTCCACCTTTCTCAAGCCTTTGCGAAACAGAATGCATATACGGAATATTTGCAACTCCTGTTATTACTGCTGTCTTAGAGCGCTCGCGTCCCGGCCGAAATCGACTTCTTTAGGCGTTCAACTACAATGGCTACAGCTGAGCTAGGGTAACCTGGTTCCAATAGGCGCTTGACTTGCGCATTAAAGCTTGCGATCAATTGGTTTTGATCAACTAGTTTTTATCAACGCTGGTTTAGATGACGGACCACTGCGCCAAGCTATATATCTACCAGGCGCCCTTCACGGCAGGTATAGTCGTGACACGTTGCTGATACGTGCAGAAATTGCAGTATTTTTTTTTCTTGTCTTATACTTGCCAAAACCGCGACACGTATATCAGGTCCAACGTAGCGGGTGACTTAAGATTAATTTTTACTCCTGATGCTCTTCCACCAAAATCTGAGCACACGGGTAGTCTAGCACGTCCCCCCCTTGCGCCTTGATGCGGCTGCCCAGACCGGGGCTCGAACCCGCGTCGCCAAGCAGCGCCACACGTTGCGTGCTAAGCGACGTCGGCATGTATGTAGAAATTGCATCAGTGCAGCTAAACTTGCCCGTCACTTGTCTGGCTACCTGCAAGTAGCATCGCCAGAAATAACGACTTTGGCAGAGCCAGCCTCCGTCTCCTTCAAAGGGCGCTTCCTCTTTTTTTTTTTTTTTTTTTTTTTTGCTTGCCCGTTTTGCGAACACTCGATGTGTTTGATGTGAGCTTCGCGGACCCTTGGTGTCTTGATCCTACAGCGCCCGGAACGGCGCGCCCTGGTGCTGGCGCGTTGGCACCTCTCGCTTTGCGCTCCACCGAATGTGTGCGTCCGCCATCGTATGGAGGGAACCGTAGGATGTGTGCCTTACGTGAACGCGTCAGGGGCGATTTCTTGATTTTATTTTATTCTTTCGTTGCGGACGCTCGTATGACACCCGTATCAGGATGCGACGACGCCTTCGATCGGTTTTCTACTCGGCATTGACCGTTCCCGACGCGCATTCCTCAGTAATCGTTGCGCAAGATGTGGCGCTACGTCAGTCGTTTTTTTTCTCGCTGCTCTTTCCACACGCTCCTTCGCTTTGCCTCGGAATGCAGCCCTCGTGTCCGTGGGGACCCGCGCCACGCCTGAAGGGTCACGGCGACCTTCCTGTGGACACAATGGCGCATCACACGCCATCGTAGTGGGCTTCAGGGAGGGAGGAGGAACCGCTTGCAGCCATGCGCGCCAGTCATCCGAGGTCCGCTTACTGACCAAGGACGATTGTTTCCCGACGGATGGCTGTGTTGGAAGGATAACTCCGTAGCTTCGCCTCTCCAACGTTATCCAGACAGAACTGTGTGACTCTTGTCCCTATAACGTAACGCGTTTCCCATTGGAATACACGAAGATCCATTAGAAATTCTTGGGAAGCATACGTAGTGTACAGTTAGTATAGCGACTCGAACTTGCGACTTATGAAGTGTGTCGGGACTCGAACTGTATAGGCCTTCTGAGCATGTTTGAGGGTCGGCATGTGAGAGTGGGCTACATGGAAAATTTGGGGCCATGGCCTACCAGCAAATATGGAGCCAATTGGAAAGTTTCCAGATGGGCCAACCGGACATTTGTGCATGCGCCCACTGTAATGTTTTGATGTTTGTCGACGTGAGGAGCCTACGAGCGGTCGCGCCATAGTTGTCCTCCACGCTCGCGTGGGGACAGCACATACTATTCCGCTGCATTATCGCTCGAAACAACGAAAAATAGCCTTCTTCGTCACTTACGGAGTCCAGCATTCTTGGGACTCATTTTTCTCTTCCTCGTCTGCCACATTCTTCAGGTGAGTTTCGATAATAATCGCCACTGGGAAAGGATAATGCGCGCACATTTCCTTACATTTAAGTGTGTAGTACCTTCACAACTATGTTGAGCTTTACAGGTAAGTCGTTTGTGAGAGACGCGCGTACGACATTCCACGCTGACAGCGCATTTCCTCAGAATGGTCCATAGAAGCAGATTTTTGCTCCATTACATCGTCGCTTTCTCATCGGTCGTTTCTTGTCGGCCGACGACCGCCTTCCTCGGCTGTCCCGCTTTTTGCCGACGTACGGCGTTTGTGACGCATTCGAACCGCGCGTGACATCACAGGCTCAGTTCGCGTGTAGCCTTGGGCGAGTCATTGCTAATTCAGCACGCCCTCGAAGTGATGAGTGCACATACAGCGTGACGACGCCAACACATGTGCCCGCCTTCCTTGTGCTCGGAAACGCTCTGAGTGGTCGAGTTTTCAGTTTCTGGTTTCGTACAAGGATATGTGCTGAAGGGGGGGGGGGGGGGGGGGCGGTCGCGTGCCTGCGCGGCTACGATCGCTGCAAGAAGAGTCCGTGTTTCGAATATGTAAGCTTCGTGCGGTGCTCTGCCGTACGGAACGTGAAGACGGCCAAGACGTTCGCTATGCTGGTAGAACGTCCACGACGCGTGGTGTCTCCTTTTCTTTTTTACGCGCTCGCTTCCTATTTTTCATAACATGCACCGTTGGAACTCGCTGCTCTGTTCGCTTAACAGGAATAACGTTGGGGTAAATGCACCTGCAATCAGAATAAAATCGTACCGGGCCGCGAGGGTCGATCCATCCCTGAGCACTATTTGCTGTGAAGCAAACAAGTCGGGTCACAAAGGGCACCAATTGAGTGAAACCCTGATACGCGCTATCGCGTAAATAGGCGCTTCAGCCGCCTGGTGAAGATGTGCTGAACACGTGCATAAAAAAAGAGATAGCATCAGTTCCATGGTGCTGATTCTTTGCAGCGCTCAATGACTCATAGACAAGAAAGACAAGTGCAAGAGAAGAAATGTGCTGTGCTCTCAACTGAAGATTTTTATTGAGAACGTGTCCTTGCAGCCGTAATCCTTCACGAGAATCGCTACAGGTGTGATACAAAACCTTAGGAAACAAGATTATCAATTCAGGATGCAAGGCGAATTATAGCAGTGGAATGAGTCATGCTAGGAAACACACGTGCTGATGAGGAACTGAAATTCCTTGGATGTCAGCGAAACAGATGGTTGTTTTATACTTTTTTTTTTCTTTTAACCTCACAATATGGCATGCTTCTATTATTTATCTTCAAACTAGAAGAGAAGCTCAGGGGAAGATGGATGCTTGAATCGATGAACAAATCGCAAAGTACGATTTAGAACAGGGAATGTCGCGGGAGCCAACGTTTCGACAAGCGGACTTGGACAAGTCCGCTTGTCGAAACGTTGGCTCCCGCCTCGTACTTTATGATTTATCTTGTTAGCTTATCTTTGTGGGAAGAAAGGATCTGAAAATAAGGATTACATCCGAATGAACGGCAATGAAAGTACCATCACATCGTTTAATTTGCCCTCTTATGGCCGTTCATTCGGATATAGTCCTCATTTTGGTATCACACCTATGGCGATTCTCGTGAGGGATTATGACTGTTTAAGAGGGACACGTTTTCAATAAAAATCGTCAGTCGTGAGAGTACAGCGCATGTCTTGTCTTGCTTGTGTCTTTCTTGTGTATCAGTCATTGAGCGCTGCAAAGAATCAACACCATGGTGATATTCTCCCAACTCGCCCACCTATCTGTTATCCTGCATATCATCAGTTAGTTCTCCGTTGCGCCGGGATCACATAGAAGAATAAATACGCCGTACTCATCGAGTAATCCAAGCACGCGAGACGTTGTATTCAGCCCGACGTGTGATTCACGCCACATTATTGCCGGCGGCAACCATCGACCTTTCGGTTTTGAGTTTCGAGTCGCGCGCGCGAGGAGGAATGGTGCAGGTGAGAGGTTCTCTCTCGCACTCTCCCGGCAGACTGGAATGCCCGCTCGGCACAACCAAGCGATCAGCGGCGCACCTGTGCGTTTCGGCGGCTACGCCCGTTGAGAGCGCGGCACCCGGCGCCATGTTGGTCCGACGTCGGTGGCGTCGGTGACGTTCGTTTGCGGCCAATTTGAAAACGGGCATTCCGCTCGGCGGTCACCATGGGGTGGTCCCAGCTGTCTCTGGGCCGCAAGGTGGGCTACTTGTTCGCGGCCCTCAGCCTGGTGCTCGTGTTCATCGCATTCACGACGCCTTACTGGCTCGCCTCGGACCCGCGCGTGTACAGCGCGCAGCTCCTGCAGCTCGGCCTCTGGGAGACGTGCTTCCGTAGCTTCGCCGACCCGAGGGACTTGAACATGGAGAAGTACTACGTCGGCTGCCGGTGGATTTTCGCGTACGAGTACAACACGCTGCGGGAATTCATCGAGAAACGTGAGTTGCGCGGTTGGCGCGCGCTGTGTCGCGCGTTTCCTCGCCGCGTCTGCTGCGCTTGCCCCGCCTTCTTTAAAAGGGGTCACGTGTCGTGTGAATAACCGAGGGCGCGTTCCCGCTCCTGGGGAGAAAGGAGTTTGTCAATACGGCCTCGGCAGTTATACAAAGGCATTTGGAAGCTTCACTAGCTTTAATAGCCTACGCGTCCATTCCTTTCAGCCCGGCGATCCTTTGCAGGCACTCGCGACTTCACTGCGCGACAGTAAACGAACACGACTGACGATGTACTGATTATTATTATTATTATTATTATTATTATTATTATTCAGAGGTCGTCTTGCCATGACTACACGGACTCTGTACGTAGTGAAACTTCGGTGAATCATTCATCTCGATCTTTCAGTATGCATCGACCTGCACGATGACACGATGTCTGTCATACCGGCGCTGTATTTCTCCTCCGTCATCTCTGGTGCCCAATCGACAAGCAAGGCCTGCGCCCTGCTGTTACATACGCATATCAGTTGGTGTACCTGTTTGACCGTTTCAGATGTTACTACAAGTTTAAACATCCATTTGTATGCTGTGTAGTTGGCGGCATGATCAAAATAATGCTGCCAGTAGCATTCAACGTGGAAACACATGTCAGTACATTATGCCCACTTGGTACTATGTACTCGCGTGTCCCTCTAAGTTGACCATTTTCTCCAGCAGCATTAGCAACAAGACCAAGCTGTTTTCCCACCTGCAGTGCTGATTATCCGGCAGGGACATTGTGCAAACAACTTGCCATACCTCGACCATGCTGCATGATCGAGCATATACCTGTGCGGTATAGTGATAGGGCAACACTTGGGGACATTTTCTGGTGTGATGTGTTGTTTGAGCTGCACTGTTTGGGACCCCAGTTCGATTCATTAACCTTTGTTGCCCTCACTGATTGCAACTTACATTGAGAAACTCTAAGTGTTTGTGAAAATGCCGCCAGCTCTTTAAGGCACCTAAAAATATAACTGCGCGTCATTCATCCGTAAGATATTGTTTGCATGACACAATTACAAACTTTGGTGTGTATGGGCTGTGTACCAGACAGAGTCTGTCTAACATCCAGAAACATTTGTCTTTATCGAAGACATCATAGAGTGCACAAAGTGAAACGTAACCAAGCAGCTGCTCTAGCTGCTTATGGATGCCAGTTAAAGGTGCAGATTATCTATGTGTTAGCTAGTACCATGACAATTGTTAGAGCTGATTTTATGGAAAGCAGTATTTGCTGAAGGTGTGCCCCTCTGCTTTTCTGCGCAGCATTCTTTGTGGCAGTTCAAGTGTTCTTCACCATCGGCTTCACGCTGCTGTTGCTCGCCTGTGTCCTGCTGCTGGCCATGCACATTTGCCTGCCCTCAGCGAGAACTCTGCAGTTGCTCAAGATTGTTATTGCCTTGCTTGTGGCATCAGGTAATGTTCTTGAGTAACTAGAACCACATGTCTGACTTAGAAGCTAGAAGAGAAGCTGAGGGGAAGATGGATGCTTGAATCGATGAACAAATCACAAAGTACGATTTAGAACAGGGAATGTCGCGGGAGCCAACGTTTCGACAAGCGGACTTGTCTTCGTCAGGGCAGCAATAGGAAAGTTGCCGCCCTGACGAAGACAAGTCCGCTTGTCGAAACGTTGGCTCCCGCGACATTCCCTGTTCTAAATCCTACTTTGCGATTTGTTCATCGATGTCTGATTTAGGTCACACATAGAAACACATGTTTATTATTGCAAATTGCATCTCTGCCAGTATGCTGAGGTTGCTGCCCTGACGAAGACAAGTCCGCTTGTCGAAACGTTGGCTCCCGCGACATTCCCTGTTCTAAATCCTACTTTGCGATTTGTTCATCGATGTCTGATTTAGGTCACACATAGAAACACATGTTTATTATTGCAAATTGCATCTCTGCCAGTATGCTGAGGTTGCCGCCCTGACGAAGACAAGTCCGCTTGTCGAAACGTTGGCTCCCGCGACATTCCCTTTTCTAAATCGTACTTTGCGATTTGTTCATTGATGTCTGATTTAGGTCACATATAGAAACACATGTTTATTATTGCAAAATGCATCTCTGCCGGTATGCTGAGGCATAACGTTTTTTTTTTCATCATCAGAAATGCTATAGATCCATGCATTTGAGATTTGTTGTACCCAATTGTGGTGTTCCCAATTTTCTACCTTTAGGGCTGATGTGAAGAGCAATAGTAACTATTTGGGGGTCCCATTCTTGCCTAATCAGGCACATGAAGCTGGAAGTAGGGTAGGGTAATTAATTGTAAGTTTTATTGAAGCGTAGTAATTTATGAGGTAAGGAAAAGTTAGGATGAACAACAAGGGAGAAATGAAGAACGGCTTGCTACAAGTAGGAGCTCAGCCCACAATATTCGCATTGGTTATAGGAAAGGCCACATTGACAGCAGCTCAGCTGTTCACCTTTAAAATTCACAGTAATCATGTTTTGAAGCAATCAAGACAATATCGTTGGGATGGAATTGAATTAAAAGTCAAGGAAATTATTTGCAAACTAATGAAGACATGCTGAACACTTTTTTTCCACGTATTAAAGAGTAAAAGTACCTGATCACAGCCTCGGAGGCAGTATTAGCCAAGGATATCTTTTCTTAGGATAACTCCTCCCCTCCCATGGGAGAAACGTGTGTTTCTTGGTAGTTTTGCCAGTCCCTTCTTCCCAAAGTGACTACTGTACTGAACATTTTACGTAACATATGCACAAAAGAAGAGCAGAATGAATACACATTATAAATGTTTTATTATTGAGGTTTATATCATAAGAAAGATAAATTGGCCACAATTAACATTGTGGGATAAAATTACACATGTAAGGACATGCTTGTATCTACTAAGAAAAAACTGTACTGAGAATCCTGAGACATATAATATATAATTGCTTTCTAGTAAACACTGTCTTCAAAAACATAAATGTTAGAGGGCACGTTTTCTTTCTCTCCCTTTGTTCCTCTTTAGGTGGTAAAAAAATCGAATGCATTCCTGTGGTTCAGATATGTCCCCACCTCACGTGTGATGTTGCCAGGATTGAAATTCCTGTGCCAGTAACAATTTTTTTCCACTAAAATGCACCCTCTATGAAGGGGAGGGAGAAACTAATGCATTCGTCTTTTCTGCCACTTCATAGAAGGGACCAGGGCTTCCGATGCTGAGACGTGCTCCCATGAGGGCTGCAGAAAATGGCATCTTTCTCGAACTCTAAAATCGCTACTACCATGGGTTCCACTGTTCTGGAAGTTTCGGTGTGACAACTGCCGCTATGTTGACACGGGCTAGGCAAGAGAAGCTTCCCTTGAAAATGTTTAACTGCATGCATCAGGGAGCATAGCCACATATGTATTTTCCAGGCAAATAGCCTGGGCCACAGACTAGCAGAGTAAGTTATTTTTTCATTTCGCAGTCCGCTATCTTTCTTGGGTTTCCGCTTTCTCTGTGTACACGAAAGAACTCACTATGAGGCAACGACGTTCAGGCAGTACTTTTCTGAAAATCCTTTGTGGCACTTGAGCACTTTCAGTGAAGAATAAAGATCGGCTTTTGGATTGTCGGGGAAGAGTATGCGAATGTGCACGTCTCCCACGTCTAGTTCCTTTATGACAGTAGGTGCCCCAGTTTCCTTTGGTTTTGCTTGCTTGAGCAGCATACTCTGAGCCTGCAGTAGACCGGATCAGGTGGGGACGCACGCTGCTTTGCATTCTTTTGTTTCTCATGGGGGCATCTGGCAAACAGCAGAATAAAAGGCGAAAACTGCAAGACGCAAGAAGGCGGTACATGTGGGGCACCCTTGGGGGCACCTAACAAAAAAAAAACTCTCTCGCAAAAGGACTACACCTGTGTGCATCTCATAGTCTCCGTACCCATAGCGGAATGTCAGTGACACTGGGCTACCCGATGAGAGCGAAGCAGTGCCCACTAGTCACTGAGATATTCCTATGCACAAGTCCTCATTTGGCAAATACTGTTACAGGAAAGCCCTTGTAGATATTTTGCAATGTGCAGGAATGTACTTTGACATCAATGCACCAGACAAGGGTAGTTTGAGATTCTGAGTTGATAGGGTGCATACAAACAATAATGGTCTGGACGGGCTCTAGGCAGAGTAGGTGCACTGGTCAGAATGATGCACATGCACTTTAGGGGGAAGTTAATGTGCTACATGTAAACAGCATTGCACAGCCTTTCCCAAATACATTTCAGAATGTGATGCACTTCTGTCACCTTCGTGCAAATGCGGCTTATGTCAGCAGCTCAAGATGACTTGTAGTACATGCTACCCTGTGTTGAATTACGAGTAAAGCACCCTTTTTGCCACAACAAATAATGAACCATTTCCACACCTGTCAACACTGTGAGGTCACTATGTGAAGGTAGGATGGCTTCAGCCACCAATTCAGAGATCACCCAATGTTTCAAGTCCATTTCGGCCTCTTCAGGAGTGACTGGTTCGCAGAAGCTGCATTGCTCCTTGCTCTCCCAGCGTGGCACCTCCTTTCCCTTGCATTTAGTGCCGATGCGATGCGTTGTTTTCATTCTTCAGACTCTGTTCCTGGGCTGGGGCATTCTATGCTGTAAGTTCTTGCTTTCGCCTATATAGCTCACTGGGAACTCGGAGCAAGATACCTTGTGAACAACCCCTTGGTACTTCTCTCTTGGCAGTCGGTATTTTACCTGTGGGAGTAAGTTGGCCAGTGTGGACATGGGTTCGTGAGACACTTCTCTCCAGCTTTCCTGAGAATTCTGCCAAGCCAGTCACAGACCCCAGGGATATGTGGTATTATGATGCAAGCATTAACTCCGCTGTCAGGTGGCTTCCCCCTCAACGTACTGCATGACATGCGGCTGATAAAAGATTTCGGGGATCCATTGCTCCCTAGTTTGGCAATTGCGTTTTCTCCTCACTGTTGCTCTCCTTCTCTGGCATGCAGACCATGACAGAGGCTTTGTGGGCAGTCAGATGATTATAATTGCAGATACCTCGTGCTGTGTCTGATGGCTTTCTGTAGTAACACTCGTTTGGGCAAGTTCTCTGTATACCGAGAAAGTCATGTGCTTGTCTTGCCGTCAAACTAGGACATCCAGAAAGGATAGCATCCTGTCTTGCTCTTGTTCAACCGTGAACTGTATTGCCCGGTCAATGGCATTCAGACGCACGAGGAAATTGTTCACTGTTGATTTTTTGGTACCAGGCGCCTGTCTCAGAGGACTGCAAAGAGAAGGGAAGCCTTCCTCCATCACACCTAGCTGATGGCACCAGAAGTTGAGAGAGAGCAATTACCTCGCTTCCACAAAGGTGGCAGTTTCATTGGCCAAACAGTGAAGGCTTGTGAAGCAATCAGCTTATAGAGGTAGGAAAAGTCATATTAGGGGCGAAGCTCCTTAGGGCGTGGGTCGTTCCCTCCTCCGTATGTAGTATGTAGCCACCTGTAGTTTTATGAAGTGCTCACTAGATGGCCTGATGGCGCTGCAGTGCTCGCTTCATTCAGATGTATGGGAATGCGTAGTATGAGAGTCTGTCTGTCTGTCTGTCTGTCCGTCCGTCCGTCTGCCCGAGCGCTGCGGTGCTGCTTAGCTAGTACGTGAATTGATCAATAGATGGCACGGAGGCGCTCGCTGCGTGCTCCAGTGTGATAGGAGAGCGCTAGATAGCGACACACAGTGCTTGTCACGTCTTTGATGATGTACTGGGCAAGATTCACGGAAGATTCACGGTTTTTACCGATGAATCTCCGGAGCTTCGCTCACTCACCATCATTCACTCCATGGATATGTGTGGATTTTTTTTCTGAGAAGCCATTTTGGTGCCTAACAAAAGAGGTGCAAGTGAGGGATGCTTTCCTTGCCTTAAGCAGGGCTGATTGCCCCAACGCCCTAAAAAAGATTTCACATCAAAAAACTGCTGTTGACAGCAAGGTACAAGGGGTGGGAGGGTATAAGTCAGTTGCTTTGGGTCGGGTGATCACCACACCCCTTGGATCACCTTTTGGATCCACCACTGTCCTGAAGATCACTTTCTATCAATATTCTTTGAGCCCTTTGTCATGGGTTATATGAAAGAATTGGGAAATGACGAAATACAAAATTTGTTAAGCGAGCAATGTCAATCTTGGCTTAGTGGTAGACACCTTTAAATTTGTGGAACAATGCAGGAAATAAAAGGTGTTTCCTACACTCACATGTGGAAGTTTTGTTGCACACTGCCTCAGTTTTAAGCGGAGGTGGTGTAAAACTGAGGCAGTGCAGGACAAAACAGTTCTGCACTGCGTAATTTTACTATGCTAGAAATTAAAGTAAGGTAACACACCATACAGTACTATAAATTAGTGCATCACTTATGCAAAATTATGCAAATGGAAAGAAAATACCATTATGAAAGTAATAGGAGTGCATCAGAGCCCTGGAGAGTAAATTCTTCAGTTGCACTGAAAGATTTAGAGTATCATTCACCACATGACAGCGTATGCTCACCAGGTAGTACCCTCATTGTGCGATATGACCTAACAACGAACGTGTAAGAGCACTTTGCAGCCACCCAGACAACGAAGAGGCATCCCAAGTGCGTCCTCAGTACGTCTCCTTGAGAACATTTGGGCGTACTGGGTACGTCCTCAACTGGTCCTAAAGGGGTTCTAGAAAGATCCTCGTGTCCGGCCCGAGGACGTGCCCGGAAGATACTCAAATGGCCCACTAGGATACTTTGAGAACCTTTTCAGGATTTGTCGGGGATTTTCTGGAACATACTCAGATGGTCCTCTGATATTTCTGGGACACCTTGAGTACCAAATAGGGTATCCACGATTGCTTGACGCTTCGTATTAATATCAACAAGGCGATGCATATACTGCAGAGTCATGGCAACTGCTAAAGCACAGAGAAATACAACCAGTTCCTAGATTACAGTTTATTTTGATGCCAAAGTTGGGGCTGCTTGACAAGCCCCAACAATAATTCTTCAAATGACGTTCTTTCTTGAAAGTTTGGTGAGGTTCTCAGGGAAGAACTGCGGTATGCGATTTTCAAAAAAAATCCGACTGCAGGTATTTCCAGTAAGCCTAAAAGAAAACAAGACGTTGGTCATGAGTAATTCATTGACAGTTGTTTTTTTAAGGATACTAAATGTCTTGCAAGCACAAAATGGTACTTCTGAGGTGCACCCCGTCCCATTCAATACAGCAAGAATATAAAGTTGTGTCAGTGTGCATAAGTGCACTTATTCAACTTGAAAACTGATAATTACGTAATATGCAATGAAACAAAAACACGAAGTGCAACTAGTAAGACACTGCAAGAGTACAGGTAAAATATTGGCAGACGATCCCAGATAACAAAGGCAAAACTCGGGCAGGTTTATCAGTCACCGGAACACAAGTACAACACAGAAATTACACTGTATTTTATCAGTCGTTTCCCCTTGATGCAACGGGCGACCACTCCAATCATATTAAAAGTAAGAACAGCGCTAAAGAAATGACGAACAAAGAACACAACGCTGAGTGTGTTCATTGTTTGTCCTTGTTTTTCATGCTCTTGTCACTTAACTACGATCTTCCTGTACGCCCAAATCTACACCCGTGACTGTAACCCGCGCCTAAGAGGGATTAGACATTTGTGAGTATTTCGTCGGACGCTGGGCACTACACACCGGCTGTACGATGTCATTGTACGGGCTGACAAGCTTAACACACGCACCGATGCAGCATTTTCAATGCCGGCGAGAAATTCGTTCGCCGCCTCCCGCCATCATGAACACACAAAGTGACACAAACGTTTTTAAGAAGTTGATTAGCACTCACCCAAATTTCTGCCTGGCAGCGCTTCATCTTCACATGTGCTTGCGCTCGCTTTGTTTGGCGCCATGTTTTCGAGGCAAGTGTAGGCTCGGGCTTGGCTTGACTTCTGTGCTTGGCCCGCTTCGCAGTCTTGATCACAGGGTTGCCAGAGGCATTGCCAGAGACGAGAAAAGTGTGCACGATGGTTGTTACATATTTTGACATCCCATTTTTTTTTTTTTGCCAAGCAATCGAGCTGCGCCAGGCTGTTAATCAAACTATACTTGTGTGCCAGAGTTCTATAGGCAACTCATATGCGATGTAGTCTTTCTGAGAAAAAAAAATGAAGAAAGGCCGGGTGTATTGTACGCGTGTATCATAAATATAACTTTTTGCCGATTGTTAGTTACCTGGAGAACAGCAGTCGATTAAATGCCATATTTACATAACCAATGCAGTTCTTATGATGATACAGTGCGCCAGCTGTTGTCCTCAGCACGTCCCTATGAGGACAATTTTGGGGTGATCCTGTGAAGAACGCACTAAGAACATTTTCAGGATCCCTCGCAGTGGACGAGGACGTATGTGCCTTTCGAGGACGTACTCGGGACGTCGACTGTTGTCTGGGCACTTTCCTGCAGTGGTGCAGGCTCGCATGTGACAGCGCATTTTGTTTCTAGCTATCTAGCCCGAAAAAGAGCACACTCTTCCATTGTCATTCCTTTCCCTGTTATGCCAGCACTGTCTTGATGCCTAAGCCATTAATGTGTAATAACATTGTATTTGCCTGTGTGTTACGTTTGTGAGCATTTCATTTACGTCCATGTATATTATGTGGTACTGTAATGGGGCCTTAAAATTGCGAAGAGAAGTAAGAAAATGTCTGATGAAGCTGACACATGGGGAAAAATTCAGCCTTGTTGTTAAGACATGAAGTGATCTTCAGTGCAAGGCAGTACAAGGATGACTAGTAGGGAGGATACAACAGGTGAGCTAATTTTCAACAAAATGGTTTATTGCAACCGAAGAATGAATATATCCAGTGGTGGTGCTCGCTGTTCTCACTGGTGGGCTAAAACAATTGAAAAGCCTGCGATCTGGTCTCTGCAGTTGCTGGGCATCATGCTGATGTTTCGATGGCCAAAGGTAGGAGCTCTGCTAAGGATCTATGCGAAAAACTGCAACTTTCTAGCCGTACCTCTAGATAGCAGAAAAGATGTCTTCGAAGCGGTTTTTAGCAAAAAGACACACAAACTGGAGGTTCCTTTCCACTTAATTGTTTCAGAGAATGACATTTAGCAATAGTCGTTGGCTCCGTTCATACAAGACAAGCTGAAGCTGTAGCAAATGGAGGACCCTTTTTTAGTGACGAATTTCAATGAAGTCCTCAAAGCCATTAGTCCCATAAGTCATAAAGGTCGTTATGCCTTCTCCATTGACATAAAAGACTTGTACTACGCCATACCTCATGACCAAGTGCCGACATGTGAAACTAAGAGTATTGAAAGGTCTGGGTGGATTGATTTTATGTATGCTCCAGGTGTGTTGTCAAAGCACTTCTTGGAACTGTTGTCATTTTATATGAAGCCAATATCCATCCTCTGGGATGGTAAGCCTTCCATTCATAAACAAGGGGTCTGTATTGTGTCATGTATTGCTCTGATTGTGAGTTACCTTGTTTTGGCTAAGCTTGACAAGAAGCTACTTAGCTTGAAGCTGACATGGGTATACGGCAAACTTCTAGGTGTGTTAACAACTGCGTGATCATTTTTGAATGTGACAAAGTTCCTTCCGACCTCCATTTGGTAACACATTAAAGCCCTTTTGATAGTGTGGCGAACTCTAAATGTGCTGTGGCATGGCACTGCAAGCGTGTCGAAGAACGACATTTCATTTCCTCCCTCTGCACCGCAACAAAGGCAGCGTGGAGAGGGAGAGGAAAGGAAGAACTGGTCCCCAGTCCACCGAGTTGACTGGGCAATAAAACTAGTGGTATCGGGACCCCTAGCAACATGCCTCGTCCCTTCGTCGCTCACGCGTACCAACAATTGGTGACCCGCAGTCCTAAACATGGAGCACCACGATGCTATCACCAGCCCGACAGTGGCTGTGCTCGCAGTGAAGCTTCCTCCCTTCTGGACCAGCGATCATGCCAGGTGGAGTCACAGTTCAAGTGACTCCAAGTGACTCACAATCCAGTTCGTCCAAGTAGAGTCACAGTTCACTGCACCCCGCATCACTGCCAATACCACCAAATACCACCACGTGGTGGCCAACATTCCACCTTCCACAGCGAGCGAGGTCCGCGACATTCTGTTTGCCCCACCCGCAGAAGACACGTATTGAGTGCTAAAAGAGACACTGTTTCGCCGTCTCACCCCTTCGGAGCTGCAGTGCCTACAGAAGCTGCTACTTCGAGGTCCAACTGCACGACCACCGACCCAGCCAACTGTTACGCCGCGTGCAGCAACTAGCGGGAAGCACAAGAAGCCTCGACAGTTACCTGGTGCGGGATCTTTTTTTTCGGAGACTGCCCGCAACTGTTCAGATAGGGGTCACGGCCTCTGGAGAGACGGACATTTACAAGATCGTCGAACTGGCTGACCGATTCATGGCCGTCACCACGCCAGCAGTTGTTACAGTGCTCGCCGAGGCCTTGCCATCCCCCGCCTCGCTCGAGATTCATAAGAAATTTCTTGCCTCGCCAACACCACCTCAGCACTACAGGCGAGCGGAAGCCAAAGGACACCTTGGTGTGCTGCACAACACCGACATCTGTGCTGGTATTACCGTAAGTTCAGTGGCACTGCACGGAAATGTGTGGCGCTGTGCGAGAAGTCGGGAAACACCCCGAGCCGGCACTGAGGGTGACAGGTGCCACCGGCTCAGGGAAAGTCGCCCGTTGGTCTTCTTCCTGACTGACCGCGAGAGAGGCACCCGTTTCCTGGTTGACACTGGGGCAGAAGTATCCAGACAAGGTTAAAGGTGTGGAACAGTTCCCACGACCCAACACTAAACGTCAGCTCCGTGAGTTCCTTGGTCTTGTGAACTACTGCCGCTGTTTCATACCCCATTGTGCAACTATTTTACAGTCTCCTGCTGTCTACGCACAAAGGTGCCGCTAAGGAGCTCCACCGGATGGACGGCGCCCAAACGGCCTTCCAGGAGATCAAGAAACGTCTTGATGACGCGAAGCTCGTCACTTACCCAGAAACGAGAGTTCCATATTGCATTATGGTCGATGCATCAGATGCTGTCGGGGGTGTCGCACTTCAACAACTCATCAAAGGAGTATGGCGGCCAATTTCTTTCTTTTCCCGGAAACTGACACCCACCGAACAGCGGTACAGCACCGGGCGTGAACTGTTGGCTGTTTACGCGGCCATCCAGCACTTCTATCATTACTTCGAAGGTAACGAATTATTTGTCCTGACAGACCACAAACCTCTCACATATCCCTTGAGGTCACTGAGTGCTGACAGGGGTGCCCAGTACTGCCCGTAAGCTGTGACAGGTGTCATACATATCTGAATTTACCACGGACATATGCCACATCAAAGGAGTCAACAACACTGTCACTGATGCCCTTTCGCACAGCCCAGTCAGTGCCATAGCCTGTCCCACAGGAATAGATCTCAACAAAATGGCGGCTGCTCAACGTGACGACGACGAATTGTGTTGTGTACAAGAAACGTCGACATCACAAAACCTGCAGTGGTTCCCCTTTGAACAGGTACGGAAGGCCTATGCTGCGACACATCTACTGGCAAGCCACGACCATTTGTGCCCGCGCACTTCCGTCGCAAGGTATTCGCATCACTATACGAGATGTCACACCCGGGGATCCGAGCTACGCAATAGCTCTTCACAGCACGTTTCGTATGGCCGGGCATCAACTGTGATTCCCGACAATGGACTCGTGAGTATCTTGCGTGCCAGCGCTCCAAGGTACAGCATCACACCTTGACACCGTTGCTGACGTTTCCCGGGCCAGATGCTCGAATCGACCACGTACATGTCAACATCGTCGGGCCGTTGCCACTCTGTACTTGTTAAACGTACTTGTTAACTTGAGTGGATCGTTTCATGCGTTGGGCAGAGGCTATTCCCATTCCAGACATCACAGCCGAAACTGTTGCTCGTGCTTTCGTCAGTCACTGACTCTTTCGCTTTGGCACGCCATCGTCCATCAGAACTGACAGAGGAAGCCAACTCGAGTGGACCCCATTATTCACCAGTCTGACGAAGCTCATTGGTACATCGTGCATTAGGGCGATGGCCTACCATCTGACGAGTAACTGAATGGTCGAAGCGATTTGACGATGCGCATACCATCCGGATGGTAACTGACATGGTGCGAGCGATTAACCTGCAGTTTGAAAGTCAAACCTTTTTTCCCATGGCAAGCGAAAAACACTCCTGGGTTAAAGCACTGCCTACTGTACTCTGAGGCGTATGCACTGCATTCAAGGCGCTGCAGTGCTACAGAACTTGTCTACGGCACAACCCTCCATCTGCCTGTCGAGTTCTGTGCGCCTGACCAACAACAAGCTTACATTCCTGCTGGCGACTGTGCATCTCGTCTGCGTCACATCATGATGAAACTTCGATCTATGCCTCCACGACAGCCCACAGAAAGAAGAATATACGTGAGCAGCAAACTTGAGTCATGTAGCCACGTCTTTTTGCACAACGATGCAGTGTGAAGACCACTATAAGCGCCGTACAATGGGCCCTTCAAAGTTCTCCACCATGGGAAGAAGATGATTGTCATCAAAAGGCGCGGCCGTCAAGAAGCTGTGTCATTGGACCGAGCTGAGCCAGCACACATTGAAACCAACCAGTCCACGACAGCAACCTTCACCTTTCCGCCTGCGGCCTATGGAACAGGGCCACATCCCACACCAACGGGAGCGACGGACATGGGAATTCTCCAAGTGACGCGCAATGGACGACAGACAAACGCGCCTGATCGCCTCGACCTGTAACCAGCAGCTACTCTGGCGTTTCATTTCGTTTGTGCTCTCACTAGGGGGGAGTACTGTGGTGAACTCTAAATGCACCACAGCGTGGCACTGCCAGCGTGTCAAAGAACGACATTCCATTTCCTACATCTGCACCGCAACAAAGGCAGTGTGGAGAGGGAGAGAAAAGGAAGAACCGGTCCCCAGTCCAGCGAGTTGACCGGGCAATAAAACTAGTTGGTATTGGGACCCCTAGCAACATGCCTTGTCCCTTCGTTGCTCACGTGTACTAACAATAGTGCCTAGACCCTTTGTCACTAATGCACAAAGTACCTATGAATGATGGAATGCTCCACTTCCCTGATATCAATTTTGCAAGGGAACAAACAATTTTTGCTGTTCAACTCGGCCCACTCCCAACCATTTCATGGAGGCATTATTGGGCACTGCCTAGATAGCGCTAGTACAGAATCATGTAGTCACTGTAAGATGGACAATTTCTGGAAGCAGTACTCCCAGCCTTCAGAAGCAGGCTACCCCTTGTGCGTTCAGTTGTCACTTTGCCGAGGACTTGATTAAAACTGCAACTTTGCCCAAATTCGCAATTCCAACACTGATTTCGTTCAAAGGAGGACAGCCATCATGCCTTACTTGCACAAAATTTCACACAACATAAAACATGTGCTAATGGGGAGTTTGTCTTTGCTCCATGCAAGCTCAATTCAATTTGCAGAATCAGCACTCAAGTACGGCAGAATGCTTCTGCTTGCAAGATAACATACGCTCGGTAAGGCTCAGTATAAAGGATGTGGTTTATCATATACCCCTTTTATGCGGAAAGCAATACAGCAGACAGATGAGCCGCTGTTTGAATGTTGGGTTAGGGGAGCGTTGTGACTGTGTAAGGGAAGGCAATGATGGGTGCCTCGCAGTACTTTGAAGAGCATGCGGGTGTACACCTTTACAGGAGAACACCAAGGTGTTATCAACCAGCTGCAATGAATTAACTATATGGATAATAGAAGCTGCGAAAATTACGAAGGTGGGTGGTCATTGTGTAAGTACCCGGACCTTGTCATTGCCAGACAAAGAAATGTGCTTTTTACTGCGATAGCAATTATATGGACAGTCTCGGCTGGTTTTTGCTGTCCCCATCGCCGCCGTCATAAACCGTATATGTATAAGGATGTATATATATAAGTCGCAAAGAAAAATAATTTGGATAAATGCTTCCGACGCGCGGAATCGAACCAGGAACCTCTCATTCCGCAACGCGTGGCGCTAACCACTACGCCACAAAAAGCAGACGCTTCAAGGAGGTAATGGCAAGCTTTATATACACACCCTTTACCACTGGCAGGACTCAGAGACGGCAGGCGCTTATAGCGTTTCTTCATTACCAGCGAGATGGCGCGAGGAGCGCACCGGGCAGCCGCCTTTGTAACAGGAGCGCTGTTCAAACTGAGAGTATCCATTGTGACAGCTTATTCACGTTCGTTCGGTGTATATCTGTGCATTTCGTTTCGTGCGTGCTTCACTTGATAGTTCGCGCTCATCTTCTGTTTGTTCATTTAACGGCCTCCCCTAGCTTTGTATGTGTAGCTTTGTGACACACAACGTATAAAGCCCTTCGTACCAGCACGCGCTGCCCACAGGAGACGCTCACTTAGCAAGTGCATGTTTGCTACAATTACTATTGCTCCTGAAGCTGCGAGCCTCACTTTGTATAGCCCTTGCGGCGAAACTGTGACTTTTTTTTAATGTGCGATAGCATGCGAAATGGTTTGCATTCCTTGTCGACAAAGAATAATATAGATATCCCAATGCATGACGCACGAATACATAAAGTAGTGGTGTGTCAGCACCACTACTGTATGTATTCATGCTTTGGTCACACTAAACCATTTTGTTGAAAGTTAGCACATGTGGTTGTGTCCTCCCTATCCGGCCTCGTGTTGCTTCGCACTAAATATGATTTGATGAAGCTGAATCTGGTGAGAACAGAGGTTTGGGGGTTCTTTGCTGAGAATACTGTAGTGACTATGTCCGGGTGAATGTATTTTAATGATGAAACATACAGCACTGCCCAATCCAAGCATTCACTCTTTTCATGCTCATCTATTCACAAAGACATTCAAGAAGTACCAGAAGGCCTCTTCATCAACAGTCTTCCTTTGAAGAATGGCACCTTCAGGATAAAACAGAACTAAGGCCTTCACCTTGGTTTAAACTAATCATGCTTTCTTGGGTCTATCATATTTGTCTCATCTGACTTAACTGATGTTCAGTTTCCACATAGTAATCATAAACAAGTCTCACTGATAGTAATAACATATTTTCTGATTTTTTGAATGTCAGCTGTTGCCATTGCAAGAAGCTCTTTGCTCACTTTTCTGTGAGGCGTCGCATTCCTAGCACAGCTCTTTGTCTCATGGAAAACAGCTTTTGAATTGCCATGCATGTTCAGGGACTGCTTAACAGACTAAAGAAAATTGTAGGAGCAAATCACTTCTTTCACTAATAGAACTTGTTGTTGGGTTGGTTGGTTCATGTATTGACTATGAAGACATGGTTGCTTGGTGCAACAATTGAAGAAGGGGTGGGGTCAAGGTGAGGGCCAAACTTTTGACTGTTAATTGTCATAATAGCCAAAAGTTTGACAATGCTGTTGACCCTATGCCTTCTTCAATTTTTGTGCCAGGTGACCATGTCTTCAGGCGACCGTGTTTTCATCGTCAGTGATAACTTCTTTCACTTTTCCAGAGATGCTGGCATTTGTCAGTAGTCATCAACTACACAATAAGTTGTGGAAACATCATAGTCATCATTGGAAATGTTGTGATCATTGTAGATGATGGGTGCAATTGTTTCAACAAGTTATTCGTTGCAGTCTTCCCTAAATTGATGTCCCAAAACCTGTGTCATTTGATATTATTTCCTTAAAAGTTACATAAAGGACTGCGTAAGTTTATAGCAAGCGTGCTGTTATGTTGATGATCTACAGGGAAAATTGCCTAGAGCAGTTAGCATCAGCTCCCATAAATGTACATTATAGTAAATATACGTAGTTTACCACCTTTTGCACTGATCATGCCATGGAAGTTGGGCAACTTGCACTGAAATTGAATTCTTAGTTAGGGAGTCATTTAAATGTTTGCAGAATTTAAAACAGACCTAGCGTTAAGTGATTTCGTGTTTGTTTGACAAAATTGGTCAATGAAAGAGAGAAATGCTTTGCACGGGAAGCTGTACATACTTCACACTCAATTCACATGGTTCCTTGTGGTAAAACTCACAGTCCAATAGAGCACTATGTTATCACTTGTCTGTGCCATATATGTCATGCCACACGATTGATGAGCTGTGCAGACTATAAGCAAGATGCAAAGGCACCTGTTGTGATTCTTTTCATGGGCATCAACCAATTTTCCTGTCCAAAATATGAGCCCTCAACACAGTTGTAGCATCTATCCTGTGTCTTTCTCTTGTACCTAGTAGTGTTTCTTTATACAGTGGACACTCATTAATTCATACTTGAGGGGACTCCAGAATTTCATTTGAATTATTAGATGAAAGCTGTCCGAGTATAACATGCCACTGAGAAACAGAGATGGCCATTTATCACGTGCAATCTCGCCGTGTGAGGGCTTTCTTTTCCCTCTCTTAGTGGTTTCTCCTAGTGCTTTCACAAGTACTGACTGGCAAATGGCCTTATTTGTGGCTGTTAAAAAAGGTATGAATGTGAATGTTCATCTAGAAAGAACGATAGCAGCCAATATTTCTGGTAATGATAAAAGGTATGAATTAACAGAATGAACCTACTGGTGCAGTTTGAATTAAGCAGCATTTAAATACATTGAAAACATAGCGAGCCAATTGAACATTTGAAATTTGTTTGAATGGTCAGGAATCTGCTGTATCTAACGCACAATGAAAGAGCTCATTTTGTACCATAGTATGGCAGAACATTTGTTTTAAGATATTTAGGCTGCTGAAAGAGAACTTCACGACTCCTTTCTGTTGCAGCGGTGTGCAACACAATCGCAGTCATAACGTTTGGTGCACGTGGCGATGGCCGTGACTGGATGCCAGACCCTGACCACAACTTCTTGTCTTGGTCCTTCGCCTTGGGTGTAATTGGAGCCTTCTGCACCTATGTCGCTGCTGTGCTGTTTGCTGTGGACAGTCGACGCATGGCACGCAAACTGGACGAACAAGAGCACCAACAACAGGCCTTTGGCATGAATCCAACACACACCATGAGTGCGCCGCCCCAAACTCGTGCCTGAAGTCGTCTGTGCTTCTCGTGACTTTTGCTTGCATAGGCTCACACGAGTGGAAAGGGAACGACACCCGGCTAAACGGTGTGGCTCTCGGCTGGCCTCCCTTGCAACACCTGACAAGGACACCCAATTGGTTGGCATCGAGGCTTCTCTGTTTTGCATCTGTTGCTGAACTTGACCAGGTGATTTGGAACTGAATTGCTTGATTCCTCAGCTCAGTGCAGCGTTCCCGTACTTGTGTGCTCCTTCCTTTAGGTTACACAGCAGGTGTGTACAGTGCATGAATTTTTTTAGGTGTGTAACTTCTGAGCTTGTGTACAACAGCTGAGTGTGCCTAACTCACACCACATGAAAGGCTCGGCATGTGTACCACAGTTTGCATCAGTAGAGGCCTAGATCAAATCACTTCTCTCGTAACAATTTTAAGATATGTCACCCTTGGTTTAAGCTGTTAAAGCCACATGTATATCTTGGGAACAATGGGATACTATGCAATCTGTCATCACTGCAACAATCAACACAAGAAGCTTTGAAATGCTTTAGAACAGGGAAATGTAAAATTACGAAACCACTTGGCTAGATTGGGTGTTCTCTGGAGCTGTCAAACATATGACCACAAAAAGGCACATTGTGTTGTGAACTTGCACTGAAGAAAACTTGAAGACCCACTTGTGAACTTTATATAGAGTTGTACTTGTGGGAAAAAAGTTGGAAGTGAATATTCAGTGTGTTTTAGTTGTAGCAGCATTTTATTACCTCAGCGAACTGTTTCAGCTATGATGATTGCTTCCAGTTGAGCTTAGTCATCTGCTGTTTAGGCTCCTCACTGATGCATGCTACAGAAATGAGGCAAAGAAAGAATGATGTTTTGAGGCTTCGAAGAAGCCCACAGAATCTCTTTCAGATGCAAGCAGATATATGGTACTTAGCTTGACTGTGTCACGATAACCAGTGCACCAGTGTGAATACACATGTGATAATTAATGTGTAATAGGCTTCAGAGTTGCAAGGCTCCAGTGATCATTTAGTATACCTGAGACTAGCATAGTTCAAAAAGGGAGCACTTGCCTTCAAGAACAGTGGTGCTAGAGAGATTCATCATGTTTTGAGATCTGACCTTGATGCTCCAAAAATCATTGGTGAAAAGGCATTTATTATGCATAAGACATTTTACACTAATGATGTAGCATTGTTTTGTTATGTTTCTATGCCATTTACATACAGTGCAGATACACGTACAGGAGAACTTAGCACATTCCCTAGAAGAAACTTGTCACATTCCCTCAGATTTTAGATATTTAGCTTGGAATTTCGTACATTCACCAACATACCTCTCTGGTTAGTGCTTACGTATAACAGAAATTTCTGCCAAAAGTAGGAAGCACCTTGGCACACTGTGTTATCTGTATATCATTGAAGGCTCATCATTTCAAGAAGTGGTCAAGTTTACAAACACAATGGGATGAGAAGACCTTAAAAGAATCTTCATATTCTTCATTCTAGCAGTGTACTTGTAAAATAAATTTATTCCACTGTTCTTGCTTTCACTGAACAAACATGTACAGGATCCATGAGAATGAACACTAAAGTCTGGCATGAAAATTAATACAAAGCCATGATATTACATGGCTTAACTTCTGTCTGCCATATGACAAATGTTCTGAATGCGTGGTACCATAGGATCTTATCATCCATTGCAAACGGTGAGAGGTTAAAGTTGCTTTGCCCAAGAGTCTTGTGAGAGCCTTAAAAACATTTAACATGCAGCTATGATAGCCTGCATTACAGAATTTTTTTTCACTAGCATTCCTTCTAACAAAGCACAATGATGTGCAGATTTTGTTGGGAATAGGAGGCCTTTGTGGGATTGCGCTCAGATGCCTTCATGCATGCAGTCAACATAGTGTACTCACTACGTTAGCTTACATCCTTGCATTCCATTCTTTGCATTCCATCTGCAAATTATTTTTGCAGGCATAACTTGCTATTTCTGCAGTGCAGCAAAAGGTTTTGCGTCTTAGAACATTCTAGATTGCATTCCATCCAAATATCTAAGTAATAGGCCATGTGATTTGTTGTCAGGATGCCTACACACACCTTAAGCTTCATATCATCCTGCTGATATCACTATGTGATTTCTCGTATGAATCTCAGCCCAATTGTGTTGTCCCATCTTGTGACTAATAATATATTTAATATTCATGTAAATCTGGCTTTGCCTTTTCAAAATATCACCAAATCTGGGGTGCCTTCATTTTTCTCAGCTCTTCATACTACATGAACTTTGAAGTTAAAAACGAAGTGATGCTATTGTTTCACTGAAAAATATATTGAACAAGCACTTCCCCAGAACCTGTACCTCGCTGTCCAGTCCGTCCATTAAACATAGCGCCTCCGTGTAATTGAAGGCTCTATTTTTTTAACGTGTTCAGAGTGTGCGTGCCAATGTGTTTTTATATAGTAGTGGGTTCTGGCTGGTGCCATGCTGCTGGAGCACTTTGTAGGAAAAATATTTACACAAGTCGTGCGCTGTTCTTGCACGGTGATTATCCCTGCCGTTTTGTTTCCGAGGGACCCCACCTGTAAATAAAATAAATATTGCCCAGGTTGTTTGTTTTTATGTTGCAGCTGTCTCATATATGTGAAATCCTAGCAGAAGTTAAGCATTGCTCAAAGCAAGAAAGAACGCCTTCACATTTGCACTGGGTTGTGTCTTGAGATGCACTTGTCATAAACTTGTATGGCTGTCGTGCTAGTCTCAGATCATTGTGCTGGCACGTGATGGATTGTTTCCACTGTTTCTGCAGAATAAAGATGTGATGACAAAGGGAGGTATATCATCATTTTTTGACTAGGTTTGTAGTCCAGAATGCAGCAAATTAAAACCACGTCGCCGTGTTCGACAACACGCCACCTCCTGAAGGCCACGGCTGTCATGCCCGAACATATTCATGATACAGATGAGTGAAACTTGTAAAAATTGTCGTTCCTTATAAAAGGTGGAAAGACATGCTTTCACATCTAATCCCAAATTTCTCGCTGTCCCGATTCAATTAAAACTCGAGATGTCGTGCAAGTCTGCAGTGACCACACTGAGTGTTGTGGAAACAGAAATATGAGGCAATTGTTACATTTGCATGAAGTGTGCTTTGAGAAATGAGCATTGATCGACAAAACATGTGGCATACAGAATGGTGCAGAATGGTTGGTGACACCGGTATTCTTGGTCCTGCAATTTCTATGGTTAAGATTTGGGGGGGGGGGGGGGGGGAAGCAAATGCAAGTGCTGCGTGCTTTTTTTTTTTTTTGCGAGGCGACCTTTCTGGGGCACTGCGTCGTCTCGACGAGGGGAGACCATTGGAGAAGGGCAAGTACAATGGTTAAGAAGGCAATTTCCTTCCAGGAGCACCAGATTACAACAGGTAGAGCTGACACCATCACCAGACAGGAGGTGCAGCTGATTGAGAATATCCCCAGCGGCAGGTTCAAGAGCACATTCGTCCTCAATACGTACAGTCTTCTGACAGATCAGAGGCAGTTTTCGCGGCCTCCTAGGCAGGGCAGTCGCCATAGCGGGTGACAGACCACGGATAGTGGCAGGGGACTTCAATGCCCCACATGGCCTGGGCGCATGGTACACAAACAGCGAGGGGACTTAGCTTGGTCACGACGGTGGAAGACATCGCGTTGACCTTAGTGGCGTCCCGCGCTTTCCCACGGATAGGCACCTCTGTCTCGAAAGACACGATGGTAGGTCTGGCCTTTGTTAGATCTAAATTGGCGAGTTTTAGTATATCAGAAAGCAGAAAACGTAAAGATTTAGCGCTAACGTTACCGTTGAACACACTCGCATGCGCAGAACGTAAACGCAGACAAAACCCTTACGTGCCTACGCTATTTTTAGAATATAGCGTTCAATGCTAACGCTCACAGAGGGACTCACGTTTGGCAAGATGGCGGCGTCAGTCGAGGTGAGGCGGCTCGCTTCAAATCTCTGGAGACGTCGGCATGCATTGTTAAGCTTAGTGCATTAGCCACTAATGTATTCGCGTCTGCTTTAGGTTTGGCTAATTAAGCTTCGCCAGCCGTGTACGGGCGACAGTATATGGTGCCGTTTTCAAGATACGCTGGCGCAGCCTGTACTTGCAGAAAAATTTTGGTAATTGTAACGTTATCAGTCGAGATCAGAGCGGCCCCGCTTAGGATATCCAGGTACGTCGATTGGGATCTCTTCCGAAAGATACGGGACGATTAGTCGCAGTACGGTGCACTAGAGCATCTGCTAGCGCAGGTCAAGAGGGACGTTGAAAGTGTCGTGTCCGCCAGCGCCGACCAACGCCGCAGATAAGAAGGAGATAACGGAAGCTGCTTGCGCGGCCGGAGCGGCGGTGACCACGGGCGAGTGGCGAGTGACGAAAGCCGTGGGGGCGGCGACATCGACGTCACAGACGCTCTTTTCCCGGCCGATTTCGGTTTCAAGGAGCCTGCCACGGGGAACTAATTGTTCGCTTAGCTCCGACATGCACTCCGCTATTCAAAATTTGATCGTTGGGATAGGCAATGTCGAGGATGGGCTCCAAAGTACTCATTTACTATAGCCACCAATTGCTGATAATTAAAAGGTTAATTAGCGTAATTTCGCTAATTATGCATGCAAGTGCGGTAATTGTTCTGTATCTAGAGGCCGCCAACCCGTACACTCGAATGGTACACAAGACGTTCCCTCGATATATGTTTTTCTAATTTAAAAAATGTGTTGCAGCTAAAAAAAAAAACACCCTGTATAGTTCCGCGGTATGAAAATGACGGAGCGCGTGCGCCTCATTCTCTCTCCTATGCAGCGCCGCGATGAGCGCTCGGGCCATCACGGTGGCGTAGTGGTTACGGTACTCGGCTGCCACCCAAAGAACGTGGGTTCGATCCCGGCCGCGGCGGTCGCATTTTTGATGGAGGCGAAAATGCCAGAGGCCCGTGTACTGTGTGTTGTCAGTGCACGTTAAAGAAGCCCAGGTTGTCTAAATTTCTGGAGCCCTCCACTACGGCCTTTCTCTCCTCTCTATCTCTTTCACTCGCTTTCCTCCACCCCCACGGACGCCTAGCCGTGCTCCCTACATGGGCTGCAGAATTAGCGTCCTTTCCTAAACAAACCACAATCAATCAATCACGCAACTGCCGCGTTCTCTCTCTTATACATTCTCATTCGTCCTCTCAATAAAATTACACCATCTCCCCGCTGCTTCGCATCCTCACATGGTTCCCTTAAGCGGAGATGGTGTAATTCTTTTTCAAGCACAGGCTTAGCTCAGGGGTAGAATGCTCGACTGCCACCCATAGGCTGTGGGTTCGACTACTCCTCGGACCTGGTTATTTTTCTAAAATTTGCGTGATAGTGGTTATGGACACCGGCGGCGGTGGCGGACAACTACGGCGCCAAAAACGGCCCTTGTCATCTCATAACAGCTTATGCTGCAAAAAGGAAGGAGAGAGGGCAATGCCTACAGGACAGTCCTGTATAATGTCACAGGCGCTCGGTAAGGCCACATGTTTTCAGAAAGCCCAAAAGCGCTTTCATTGCCGTCTGAGCCGTTGGTCCGTGAGGACGGTATTCCAAGATTGTCTGCTCACTTATAGGACGATCGTCGAGCTTTTAGAAGGACTCGGTCAGAGGCAGTCTATGTTCATCAAATTGTGGGCAGCGGCACAAGTGATCTATGGTCTCCTCGCATCCGCAGACAGCACACGTAGGACTGTCAGCCATTTCAATCAGCGCGCAGTAAACGTTCGTGAAGGCCACTCCCAACCGCAACCGACACGGAAGCGAGTCTTCACGTTGGTGCAAACAAGCCGGAGGTCCTTTTTGCAGCGATGGGTTTAGCCCGTGCAGTCGGTGCGCCTTGTGTATGGGTAGCGAAGGAGTGCGAAGTTGTCTCGCAGCGTCGGTCCTTAAGAGTGGAATGGAAACACGGCGGTCTTCTTCGACTGACGTCCGAGCTGCCTTATCCGCGGATCAATTTCCAGTGATACCGCAATGGCCTGGTATCCACTAGAAATAAATCTCATGTCCTTTTTCATGCAAGTTGTGAACAAGTGCCGCGATTTCGTATGTAAGGTGATCGTGATCCTCGTGTCGAAGAAACGATTGTAGACATTGTAGGGCTGATCTTGAATCGCAGAAGATTGACCACTTTCTAGGGCTCTCAGCATGTATAATATGAAGCGCACCGCGAAGAGCGCGAGCTCTGCACTTTTATGTGGTGACATGGGAAGTTTTGAAGCGCTGGGTGGTTCCCACTCTTAGGATAACTATAGCACGACCGGAACTGATGTGGTTGAGCCTTCGGTATTAACTTCTGCGCATACGTGTGTAACAGACTTAGTTGCTTGAGTGCACATGGTGTAAGTCCGACTTTCTCAGATGACCAGGGATGATGAGGTAAACTTGAGGATGCTTCGCACACCATGGAGGAATTGAAGCCCTTGTTGCAGGTGCATACCTTGACAAAAGAGAGGAACGGTGGGCGAGGACGTTTGCGCTGAATATTGTGTGGGGTCGTTCCACTGAAGGCCTGCGAGGTGGTGCGTAGGGGTCCGGGCAAACTGTCTAATGTGCACACGCATTGTTTCAATGGTTACATGCGTTCTGACATTGTGATCGCGAGCGCTTGCAACAACTTCTGTCGATGACGCGCTCCGTGTGTTAGCAGTGATGGCCGTAAATAAATAAAAAGAACTCGCACAGTTTAAAGGGAATGAAATGAAAACGATTTACTTCGACAACTAAAAGGGTGATATTACAACATTAAACGCGCACACTCTTCGCACAGTCACACAGCCGCTCGCACATCGCTTACACACACATCGCACCGTCCGCACTCCGCACTGTCGATCGCGCCCGCTCGCTTGCGTGGCTCCACGCACTCACGTCGTCTCCCGCGCACTACCGCACCTTGTCGCTCTGTTACCAATCAGTTTGTTTTCCCGCGCTTTTCTCGCTCACTCCTCTAATGCCACATGTCCACCGGCACTCACAGCCGCGCCGACACACGTTGGCACAAACGCCGAAACACGCACATACACGCACTCACGCGCACACACATTTGCACAAAAGGTTCTGGGAACCGAGGGAAAGACCACCCGGCCCGCGCAGGGCAATAAATCACCAGACGTCCCCAAACGAGGAAGCTCGTTTAAACTGCCGACAAACACTCACGCGGGAGGACAGAAAAAGTTAACGAATAAAAAGGAAAATAGTCAAAAGATTGGCCAGCAGTCGCGTACCCTTGGTAGACCAAGGCATATTTTCAGGGCTTGGGCTTGGATGCCTTGAAGTGTATTCAAGTTAGTTTTGCAGGTGTTCGCGATGACTGGTAGGCTGTACTGTAGGTATCCAATAAAAAGGACTGGGTACAGTTGCAGCATAGAATTGACACTCCCCAGGTCAGGAATCTGCTAGGAATCTAAACACATGACAGAATCCTGTCAACCGTTTCCTCATATAGTTCACGTGAGGCGTCCAGGACAGGTCAACGACCACTCCCAAAAATCGGGGACTTTTGCTGTAGAACGCTTGCACAAAGCAACTGCAACTTCAAGTTTGTCCATAGTAAAAGGGCAGTCCATGCGGGGGTCGCGTGATGTGGATGAGTGGTCGGGCATCAGTGTCCCAGCGGAGCTTGTAGAGGTTCCAGCGATCCCCCTGCAGGAATTGTCTGCGATGTCTATCTCGCTGCGCTGTTGGTGAAGAGACAAAGACCTAAAAGGGTGGCGCTGCTGAGGGGTTCCACGGAGACCACGAACAGTTCATATCAGAGACAGAGGTTTTCTTGGATCGAAAGATTCGCAATAAGATCTCCATCTTTGCGATGCGAGTTTGTCTAAACGACACTAAATTTTCGTTTGAGCCCTTCTGGCCAACTTCAAGTCATGTACAGACTTTGCACGCCTGTACCTACGCTCTGCGCGGCGACGAATCGCACGGAGCTTTTCCAGCTCGATGTCGTATTGAGCGCGTGTAGGTGTTTTTGAAAGGGAGTGTTTAGCAGCCTGCAGGACTCCCTTTATAGTGTCCTCAAGACTAGAGGTCAGCAATCCCCCGTAACGGCAGTTGTCTTCCATAATTGATTTGGAAAATCGGCCCGTCAGTATAGTGAGAGCTTCCAACAGGCTTGAAGTCCATCAACCCTTCAATCCTAAGTGAGGACGTGGTCACTTCCTCACGTTTCAATATCTGAAGAGCACCTAACTTTTCTGATGAAGGAGCGTGAAACAAAGGCGACATCCAGGCAGCTGCTATATACAGTTGTACGCAGAAAGGTGGGGCTGCCCATGCCATCATTCAACGAACAAAGTCGTCTAGCCAATCCTGAACGTCCTCTCCGCGGAGTCCAGCGAACAGGTGGGGTCGCGCTGGTGCCCGTTGACAATCAAATAGGGAGGGGATGCAGCAGTCGGGGCCGAGAGGGCGGAAGTAGAAGGATCGGCTGGCGCGTCGTGGGACATGACGGCGGACAGATGGCACAATCGGCAACCTGATCGGAGCTCCAGGAGTGAGATTGGAATGGTAGAGGACGGGGGACCGAAAAGCACTCTCCACCACTTGTGGGGATGCCGTTGTCAAGGTGTATTTATTAGGCCTCGATGATGCAGCGAACCGGCCGCGCCCAAAGCACCGAACAGACTCCAGAGGATTACCCACACCCGATGAAGAAGCCTTTGTGATGATGATGATGTACAGATGACGAGAAGCCTTTTAAGCACCCACAATAGTTTTTATTCGGAAGCAAATGTCACTAATCTTCGGCCCCGCGAATTTGTGCTAGAGCTTCCCCAGATATGGCGGTGAGCATTAAAATCTCCGGTCATCATCCAAGGCTGAGGAGTTGCTGTTATGATTCGGCGTAACCGCTCGCAGTCTAGCCGGCTGGAGGGCGATAAGTAGGCTCCAACAGCTGTGAAAGTGAGCTTGCCTCTCTTCACTGACTCACACATATTGATTTCCATGGTCGGGTGGCACCGGATGAACATATATAAGGCCATGACGTATGAAAACAATGACCTTGCTGCATTCTCCATGTGTGGCAGACACGAAACACTCATACCCGGACAGCCTGATGTGAGTTGATAGGGGCTCGCAGATGACGATAATGGGGAAGTGATTCAGGAAAACAAATTGTCCAAAGTCCGACATACGTGACTTTAGACCTCTGGCGTTCCATTGAAATATCGACGCGTTCCGGACATCGTCACAGAACGACGGCGCCTGGCTAGCCATGATTTTAACGAAGAGCTGCAAGTACTGGACTCATGGTGTCCAGTACCTGCAGTGCACTTTGCGCAGACGAAGATAACGCAACGTTTTTGTTAAAGGTTTTACTATTTTGTATGTAAATGATTACAATATGCCGTTGTGCTCATGTGCAGTGATCATGAGGTGCGTGTCGAGAGTATATATATGTGGATGCTTTTCGAATAAAGGTCAGTTGATAGTCTGCGCTAGTCCTTGTGTACTTCTTCGTTGTGGCTTCGTGTTGTGTACGCAAAAGTTTCATTATGCAGCCAAACCAACTAGCCCGCCTTTCCGTTTTAATGAAGATTTCATGTTGCTCAGAATAATGCGAATGGCACTCATAAGGGATCGTAAAATGTTGATGACCTGGACATCATAAGCCGTCGCCAATTCATTAGTCACCGACGTCGTCGGGGTTGGTGCATTCTGACGTACCTCAGTAGCATGTTGTACCCTCGGTGGCTGAGGTCGTTCTTCCGGATGGGCAACTCGATCCACATTGCTCGTCGCCTCTGTATCCGTCTTGGTGGTGCTATGCATTCACGTGGCAACTTTTCTGACGGATGATGTCGCTTCACTATTTACATCTGGGGTTTTTCGTGAGCGTCTTCAGTGGCGACGCCACCGGAGGCCAGGAGGTCTCTGCTGGAGAGGTGGGAAATGCCAAGGCTAAACCGCAGGCTTACAAATAATATCGTGTAGCTTAATCGCAGCATAGAGGAACACTGTACGGAGCGAAGCCTGCTCGGCAGCAAACGGACGAATGCGCAGAGGGGGAAAATGAAACCTTAAGCACTTGCTCGGTTTCAGAGACCGGTGATCAGAGGCTCGCCATTGATAGACTAGCCCAAAAGCAAAAAGAAGGAGGCTTTCCGATACGTCCCTTCTCCGAGAGATGGGACAGAAGTATCCTACGGGAATGCCCTCAATACGAGGGGAAGGACGCCACAAAGTTCTATGATCCGTTTTCGGAAGCGGATATCAGGGAGGTTCTTCACACGGCAGGTCGGCCCCTGGGCCGGATGGCATAACCAACCGGCTCTCGGGGAACACTGGACGACCGGTCTATTAGCGCTATATTGCGAAAGAAATCATCAAGGTACGGGAGGAAGGTAATGTCCCGTACACGTGGAAGCAGGCGACGGTGGTAGTGATTCCTAAGCGTGGAAAGCCTCCAAGCCTGGACAACCTCCCGGCCATATCGCTAACGTCGTGTTTAGGTATAGATTGCCGAGTACGTAGTACAAAACAGGAGTTCGAAATAAAGAGCGCGAGGGGTTGTTTCCGTACAACAGGGTAGGGTTTTGGGTAGACGCCAGGAGCATTCTGGCACTGGACTTGTCCAAAGCCTTCGACACCGTGTCTCAGATTTTATCTCGAAGGAGACTTCGGCGTTGAACTTGGGAGGTCGATTTTGCGCGTTCGTGGAGTCCTTCCTGGGGATGAGCAAGGTAAGGCAGACCAAATCAGAATCATTCGTGCAAGGAAACAAAGGCACGCCACCAAGTGGCGATGATCTCCCCTTTCCTGTTTAGCGCGGGCTCTTGAAGCGGTTAGCTGGGCCTACCAAATGTGGGACACGCGCTTTACGCCGATGATATTACGTTCTGGTGACCGGGAGGCTCAGAGGCGGCCGTAGGACAAGTGCTCCAGGAGGCCTCGGACGTGACCGAGTCCCTTCTGGAGGGCACGGGTCTCCGACTCTTCCCAACCAAATGAAAACTCATGTTATAGAGACCGGCAAGTCAAGGGGTTCGGGGACCGCTCGGGCAAATTCCCATAGGTATACGTGTATGTGCGGGACATCCAGAAGATCCCCATAGTGAATTCGATCAGAATTCTGGGATTCCTGCTCGATGCCAGGGGCTGTAATGCGAAAACCATAGCGCATCTGCCTTCCAAAACCCCCAATATTCCTGAGATTAATCATGCGAGTATCCCGTAAAAAAAGGGGGCGTGGGGAGGCTGGGCGAGGGCAACGTACTTAGGGCACACCACGCTTTTCTTATGAGCCACATCAATTCTGTGGTCTCGGCCTTGCAGTGGACTAAGACTGAAAGGGACAAGCTCGATACTTTGATACGGAAAAGAGTCAGGAAGGCTCTGGGTATCCCGGTCGCTGCGAGCGTGGACACAGGCTAATGCAGCTCGGCGTTGATAACACCACCATTGAACTAGCAGAGGCGCAACGGTCAGCGCGGATCACGAGGCTCTCGGGCTCCAGCGCAGGCAGGCGCCTCTTGAAAGTGGCGGGCTTGCGGCAGTGTTACAGTCCAAATGAAGTGGTTCAGCAGCTCTGCGGGGGGACTTACGTCGTCGTCCGCTTCCACAGAAACTTTCATCCGCAGCATGATGCGGGCCGGCGAGCAGCTCGTGCCATGACGACACTAAAGAAAACGGTCGGCATCGAAACCATCGTGGATGAAGCAGCTCAACACAGGTGCTCCGGTAAATTTGCTGTCTCGGTGGACAGCGAGAAGGGCGAGCTATCCTATCTGCGGCCTCAGTGGGTGCTGCCACGGCCGACGTGGCTAGCCGAGCAGGTGGCGATGCAGGATTGTACGAGACCGTAAATCTACACTGCCTCACGCGCGGCCTTCAGGCCTTTCGCTTCGGGAATGGTTGCGAGCAAGGCCGCGGCGCTCCTGAGAAAGCAAGTCCAGAACTGATTTCGATGCAGTACACTACGTCACGTGGTTCCCCGCTCATATGGGCCACAGCGTGCTGCCGGGCCACCCAAATCAATGATATATTGCTCACCGCCGTGCACGAGAGCTCACACGTCGCGACGGTAGTGGGCCGTCATTGGATCCGGAGGATGTCGGCCACCGCAACCCTTTATTAACCTTCTATGAGATCGTGTTCCGCTGTAAAGAGGAACGCAAGCGTTTCCCGCCTCCTCGCGCAAAATTATGTAGGCTTCGAGCGATCAAGCTTAGGATGCTTCAGACGTGGTTATGTATATCACTCGCGCGCTTTGATGAGCAGGATAAATACAGAAATTGATTCGCACTGCCCGGACTGTGGAGAGGAGTTTAGCACTCTAGCTGATATGCTCTGGCAGTGTCCTGTTACGAGATATGTCATTCACCAGCGGACAGGACTGGGACGAGGCCATGACAAGTAACGAACTCGAGATCCAGTCCAAGGCCGTCCAGAGAGTCCATAAAAGAGCGGAGAGGCTTGGCCTCCCTATTAATTCCGATATAAGTGCAGCCAGCGGCGAACCGGGGGCCCCAGCGGGGCTCCTCAGGCTAGTCCCTTAGGACCTAAATTTCAATGGCTGTCTGTCTGTCTGTTTAAAGCAACCTTAGCCGTTACACTTAAAATTGTTGATGATCATGAGCACGCTCTTTGCACGTTCTAGCTCTCTGTGAAGCACGTACGCGGCTAACAAACCAAGCTAGCAACATTTATAGTAACAAATTACATTGTGTTTATGCGCAGTGCCAGTAATCAATGTCTGAAAGGAGCACATCTCTGAAATTCTTGTTGTGTGAACACAATGTTAGGCCCTTGAGACATTTCTTTCAATGCCCACTGTTCATTTAATTTTCGAAATAGGAGCAACTTGAAGCAGCATAATGGTGCCGTGGAGTTATCCTGATTTCTTTCCAGCCAGGTTTTGTTATGAATTGCAGTCTACCTGTGCATACATATGTCATTATGAAATAAATAAATAAATAAATAAAGTGGCACTTATACTTTTGGGCGCTGTAGTGGAAGTCAGCGTCATAAGATGGCAACTCCCTCTTTCGCGGCCCGCACACATGTATATCGGACATTACGGTGCTGCACAACTTGCAACATGTCCGGTAGGTTCAGTCTCTGTTGCATAGCTTGAAGAAACAGCTCACATGGTCAAGGCAGGAGGTGGTGCGGAGTCCTACGTCTCGCCTAAAGCTTCCCCGCTGGCTCAGAAATACTATGGGACGTACCTTGGTGCCTTTCGAACTTGTGACGACCTATTTACGTGAACTTGTGACGACCTAGTCACGACGTGACGACCATGTGACGGTATCACCATTGGGCCAGGGCGCAGTTTCGTAGTGCCAATCAGGCAAGTTGCTGCGTTCACTTCCCCCTCTATGACTTCCCCTATGAAAAGAAGTGACGTCACTTCGCTGGCAAAGGGGACTGCATGCAGTGACCTAGAATAAAGGGGAGGGTCCAAAACGCCGCGCCAATGCATAGGGAGAGGGTGGCCGTTTTTGCGGGACTCCCACGTCGCAGCGCTGCTGCGCCAGCGACCCGTCGGCTTTCTCCGCTTAAAGGGACCCTGAAACGGTTTTGACGATTTTGTGCAAACATGGTGATCCAGTAGAGCGAGTCATTTGGATCATTTGAGGGCAGATTTCAGCGCTGTGCGTAAAGTGTGGATTTACAATAAGGTTTTCAACACGTGCATCGCAAAAGATCTCAGCGGCTCGCCAAAAGGCGTCGACCGATCGAATGAGAGGTCGCTGATTGGCCCCGAGCCAGTGACGTGCACGTAATTTTCAAATCCTAGCTGCGAACAACGTGCTTCTACAACGTACTCCTTCGTTTCAGCCAACGGTATCGTCGCGGCATCTGGCGGCGTACACACGAGTCGCCGGCGCTCTATTACAGAGGCTAGCACTGCCGAGGCGGGCGACCTCAGTGAGGATATCGGGGCGCTATGTCGCGGTGGAGGGCTCGGCAGGGCGGCTGACGCGGGAGGCGCTGTCGTCGCTAGCGCGCACTCCGCAGCAGATCGAGTTGAGGGGGAACAGCCGTGGTAAGGAAGAAGGCGACAGAAATAAGCCCATAGCTGCCTTAGCGCATGGGGCTTCGCTTTATTTATGGTGTGAATGATTTCATAATTGTGTTGCCTAAGCAGTGACGCAATGTCAAAGAAACGTTTCAGGGACCCTTTAAAGCTTGATCTCCGATGTGGAAGCTGCGCTGAAGCGGCAGACTCTGCTACTTGAACTGGTATAGCGCATTATGGAACAAGAGAAACGGCAAAGCAGACCGACACAAGAGGACAGAGCGCTAACTTCCAACCGAGCTTTATTTGCAAATTGCATCAAATATGCTACACTCGCGCAAGCATACAAATACACCCGAACGTATCGCCAAGATCAGACAAACCATCGCAAAGTCACATAGCAAAGATTCATAGATGGTTCGCCTGATTAAGGAAGGACACCTCATGTTCAGATGAAGCCAGCGAAGGCGCGCTGATACATGTGTTTGCAGCTCTTGCTATACAGTGCGCTTCAATTATTTCACGAGTGGTTTGTAACGGGTGCTTCTTCACCACTTCGCATTGATCAAAGACAGGGGAACATCCACAATCGTGGCAGTGAATGCCAGTGTGTCCTTGGATTGCTTTGTGCACATTGTAATGGTGCTCTTTGTGCCTTTCATTGAGGCAGCGCCCCGTCTGGCCAACATACCTCTTGCCACATGGGAGTGGTATCGAGTAAACAACCCCAGCTTCACATGTCCCAAACCGCGTTTTGTGCTTGGTTGGGCAAACAGTAGCACGTGATTTAAAGGCCAACTCCGGCGATTTTCTGACCATGTCCAAATAGTGGCATTTTTAGCTTCTAGAGAACGCCCTGTCACCCGTATGACAGCATAATTGCCCCTATGCTATTTTTGTCTGCATATTTTTGTCTCATATGGCATATTTTTGTCTGCATATAGAATTGGAAAATAATTTTAAATAAGCAAGAAAACGTAAAAAGTCACAGTTTCGCCGCAAGGACGAAGCAATGAATGCGATAGCAAGAAACTGTAATGCTATACGGAGTGAGGCTCGCATTTTCAGGAGCAATATTAATTGTAGCAAACATGCACTTGCTGAGTGAGCGTCTCTCGTTGGCAGCGCGTGCTGGTACGAAGCGCTTTATACGTTGTGTGTCACAAAGCTACACATACAAAGCTAGGGGAGGCCGCTAAATGAACAAACAGAAGATGAGCTGTTGTTTTGTGGGGTTTTACGTCTCAAAACCAGCTCTGATTATGAGAGACGCCGGGCTCCGGAAATTTCGACCACCTGGGATTCTTTAACGTGCACTGACATCGCACAGCACACGGGCCTCAACATTTCGCCTCCATCGAAATGCAGCCGCCGCGGCCGGGATTCGATCCCGCGACCCTCTGATCAGCAGCCGAGTACCTTAGCCACTAGACCACCGTGGCGGGGCAACAGAAGATGAGCGCGAACTATCAAGTGAAGCACGCACGAAACGAACGCACAGATATACACCTAACGAGCGCGAATAAGCTGTCACACTGGATAATCTCCCCGCCACGGTGGTCTAGTGGCTATGGTACTCGGCTGATGATCCGCGGGTCGCGGGATCGAATCCCGGCCGCGGCGGCTGCATTTCAATGGAGGCGAAATGTTGAGGCCCGTGTGCTGTGCGATGTCAGTGCACGTTAAAGAATCCCAGGTGGTCAAAATTTCCGGAGACCTCCACTACGGCGTCTCTCATAATCAGAGCTGGTTTTGGGACGTTAAACCCCAAAAAATCAAACACTGGATACTCTCAGTTTGAACAGCGCTCCTGTTGCAAAGGCGGCCGAAGCAGCGAAGTAAACTAGCGTGCTTCAAGTGTCGAGCTGTGACACTTTATAGTTCGCGCTCATCTTCTGTTTGTTCCTTTACTGGCGTCCCTTGAGCTCGAGTGACTTTCGTACGCTCCCGTAACATCAGCGCGGACATCACGGTCAAAACTCGAAACATCCCTCTTCCTCTCACCGCGATACAACCGCACGAGCAGACAGCGGAAGGGCAAGGCCCTTCGCAAATATTAGAAGAAGCGAGCGAGCTGGCCGACGACTTTTATATGCGCCCGCTGCGCTCCTCGCGCCATCTCGCTGGTAATGAAGAAACGCTTATAAGGGCCTGCCGTCTCCGAGTCCTGCCAGCAGTAAAGGCTGTGTATATAAGGCTATAAGGCTCGCCGTTAGCTCTCTGAAGGATATGCTCTTCGTGGCGTAGTGGTTAGCGCCACGCGCTGCGGAGCGAGAGGTTTCTGGTTCGATTCCGCGCTTTGGAAGCATTTATCTGATTTATTTTTCTTTGGGACTTCCATATATATATATATATATATATATATATATATATAAGCAGTGAAGGAACGGACGAACGTGCAAGAATTTTTTACTTTCCAACGTTTCGGCCGGTGGTCCGGCCTTCATCCGGTCATCACTGCTCATCCTTCATCACTGCTCATATTCGTCTGGATCCGCAGACACATTTACTGGATTATATATATATATATATATATATATATATATACATATATATATATATTGTAACGAAGAAGAAGAGCACCGGCGCAGAGGCAGCAGCATCGTGGGCATTTTTTCAGAGACTTTGTCTTGGTCATATACCTTGCGCCTCCCGGATTATACACCCATAGTCGAAGCAGAGCTCTTAGCCATTCTTTTAGCCATTCTCAAACTTCCTGCACAAAATTCGGCAGTTGTTATAGTGACTGATTCGCTTTCGGTATGCACATCACTCGCTTCGGCTTCTCCTTCCAAGTGTTCTGCTCTAAACGCATTCACTTCATTAATTCCTCCCCACTTGCGTGAAATACGATTGGTGTGGGTGCCAGGCCATCGTGGCATATTTATAAACGAGATGGCTGATGTTCTCGCGCGGTGGTCCCTAGATGGGCCGGTAATGCACGTGGTGCCTACTACTGCCTTTGTTACTTTGTCTAGATACCGTAAGTACTCCTTACTTCAAGATTCTTTAAAAATGAAGTTACCTATTGAAGAATATGGGCATCTTTCTTTTGTTTGGAATAATAAGTGGTGCCCCTCTCGTAAACTGGAAGTGGCAATAACAAAATTTCGCTGTCGTATCCCTTCATTAAATTTTTATTTACACAGGTCTGGTCTGGTGCCATCTCCGCTATGCTGCTATTGTCAAGAGCCTGAAAACATTGATCACTTTTTAATTACCTGTCAGCGTTATAGTAGTCAGAGGAAAAGACATTTCGAAATTTCATTCAGGAATTTAAAGATTCCCCTGAATTCTCAGAATATTCTTTCCTTTGGAGCGTCCTCACTAGGTTACAGCAACAGGGACGTCTGCTTAGCCATGTGCAATTTCCTTCGTGACACAAGAAGAATTCGTTGCTAATCATCTTTCCAACCAAAACTTCGTACCTCGAAATTGCCGCCACTAGTTTATTAAACCCCAAATTATTTATTATGGTTCATTAGTATTATAAGTAGTCTATCACTCTAACATTTCATTCTTCCTTACATTACCGATTCCTTACTCTTCCTTTGTTTTAGCTCACTTTTTTTTTCCTTTTTTATATTAACCGCCGGCTTCATGGCCAATCCCCCGTAGTGGGCAAGAGCCAAATAACAAGGAGAAAAGAAAAGAAAGAAAGCATCGTGCGGTGCAGCAGGGAGCTCGAGCTCGGAGAACGCGCTTGGCAGATCCTTCGACCGGCAGCCGCTTGATCTTGATCTCCAATAAATCTCCTTTATATTTGGTGGAGCCGTGCTGGGTACCGTTCTACTCTACCATCCTGGAACTCCGTTCTCGGACTCTACCCTCTGCCATGCCGGACGCCGACCAGCAGACTCTCCCGTCGCCGCCTGTCCTGTGCTCTGGCACTGTTCGCCAGCGGGAGCCTCCCATCTTCAGCGGAGCCGATGACAACGAAGTTGAAGAGTGGCTTTCGTCTTATGAACGGGTGAGCGCTAACAACAAATGGAATGACTCGGACAAGCTGACCAACGTATCGTTCTATCTCGCCGGCGTGGCCAGCCTTTGGTTCAGAAATCATGAGGCTGACATCCGAACGTGGCCACCTTTCAAAAGGGCAATAACGGAAGTGTTCGATCGGCCCGCCGTGAGGAAGCTCCGAGCCGAGCAGCGTTTGCGTACACGCGCACAGGACACGGGTGAAACATTCACCAGCTATATAGAAGACGTTGTCGATCTGTGCAGACGTGTGAATGCTGCCATGACGGAAAGTGAAAAGATCAAACACGTCATGAAAGGCATCGATGATGACGCGTTCCAGATGCTATTGGCGAAGGACCCACGATCTGTCGCCGATGTCATTAGCTTGTGCCAGAGCTATGACGAGTTGCGAAAGCAGCGAGCTCTGACAAGGCGACTTCCCACACCGAATGCAGCGTCACTCTGCAGCCTGACCACCGACCCCGAACAGGCGTCGTTGATCACACAGATCAAGGCTTTTGTTCGCGAGGAAGTCGCGCGACAGCTTTCCCTGGTCCCCTTCACCCAGGAGTCTACCAGCCCTTTGCCGTCTCCTCTCCGTAACGTGATCCAAGAGGAGGTCGCGGAGGTTCTGCCGGCTGTTCACCAGCAGGATGTCTGCCAGCAGGGCGTCCGCCGGCAGGATGTTGTGGTTGCACCGGTTACGTATGCTACGGTTGCTGCAATGGCGCCCCGTACTGTGCCCCGCAGTGTGCCCGTAAGGCGTTTCCAGCAGCCTGTGCACCGCCCTCCTCCTCCCGTCTCCTGGGCCACCCCTGCCGTCGCTAACCCGTGGCGTACGCCGGACAACCGTCCTATATGCTATGCATGCAGGTATCCCGGACACGTCGCGAGGCTCTGCCCCCGCCAGGTGCGGCCATTTGATGAGGACCGACGAGCGCCCTATTGGCCGCGCGATGCGAGTGCGCATTACGGACCCTACGAGCCACCGCCATCTCGCTCCCAGAACGATCACCGCCCTCGTTTTGAAGACCACCGCTCGCCCTCCCCGCGTCGTCGATCGCTGTCCCCGATGCGTCGACGGCCAATATCTAACGAAGAGGGAAACTAGACGACGCAGTTCCCGAGGCAAGAACTGCTTAAGTGTCGACATACCGAAGTCCTCGTCCTTCACCTGAAAATGTTATTGATGTGTTCGTCGAAAATGTCGCTACAGTCGCTCTTGTCGATACTGGTGCCGCTATTTCAGCAATGGATGCCGGATTTTGCCGCTCGCTTCGTAAAGTCACGACGCCAATGTCGGGATTATCGCTTCGTACAGCCAGTGCTCAGCCCGTCCACCCGACCGCCGCCTGCACAGCCCGTGTGCTCATTCAGGACGTTTTATACACGATAGAGTTCATCGTCCTTTCATCGTGTTCACACGCCATTATCCTAGGATGGGATTTTCTTTCGCGCCACAACGCCGTCATTAACTGCGCTCGGGCTGAGATTGAACTTTCTCAACTTGGTGACCTCGCCTCCGTCGATGCCCAGTCTTCAGCTAAACTTGTCGTGAAGGAAGACACCCGTATTCCGCCGTACTCTTCAGCATTCATACCAGTCTCATGTAGCGCTATATCCGACGGCACTGTCCTCTTCACGCCCTCTCAGAAGTTTTTCACCCGTAAAGCGCTTCCTTTGCCCTTCGCTGCTCTTGACCTCACTGCTGGTTCCAGTGCAATGCCCATTTATAATCACCTTTCATCACCGTTATCACTGCTGAGCCGCGAATGCCTCGGATACGTTGAGCCGGTTGGTTCTGCGCGAATTGTGTCCGCCGCCGACGAGATGTCTTCTGCTACCGTCAGTGAACTGAGCGTCCTCTCCGTACCTGACGCAGCATCGCAAGATGTATTCCACCCATTCGTCGCCGACGACCTGACACCTCACCAGCGGTCTCAGCTCCTCACTCTACTTCAGCGCTTCCGCCGTTCTTTCGATGTTTCCCAAAAAACCCTCGGCCGTGCATCGACCGTCGAGCACCACATCGACACTGGCTCGCACACACCTCTGCGACAAAGACCATATCGCGTGTCCGCCACGGAACGTCGTCATCCAAGAACAGGTCGATGACATGCTCCATCGAGGCGTGATTCAGCCTTCGCAGAGCCCGTGGGCCTCTCCTGTGGTACTCGTCGCAAAGAAAGACGGTTCCATCCGCTTCTGTGTCGATTTTCGGCGATTGAACAAGATCACGCTGAAAGACGTCTACCCACTACCACGCATTGATGATGCTTTGGACTGTTTGCAAGGAGCTGAGTTCTTCTCTTCGTTAGACTTGCGATCCGGCTACTGGCAGGTACCGATGGCAGAGGCTGATCGCCCAAAAACCGCTTTTGTTACACCAGACGGCTTGTATGAATTTACCGTCATGCCCTTCGGACTTTGCAACGCGCCTGCTACGTTCGAAAGAATGATGGATAACGTTTTGCGTGGCCTAAAATGGAAGACCTGCCTCTGCTACCTTGACGACATTGTGGTGTTTGCCCCAGATTTCGCAACGCACCTGCGCCGCCTTGAACAAGTACTCGCATGCTTGAGCAACGCCGGTTTGCAACTGAACCTGAAGAAATGTCGATTTGCCGTCCGTCAGCTCGCAATTCTAGGCCACGTCGTCTCCAAGGACGGTATCCTTCCCGATCCCGAGAAGCTACGAGCCGTCACTGCATTCCCTAAACCCACTACCATCAAAGAACTCCGCAGTTTCATCGGGCTATGTTCCTATTTCCGACGATTCGTTCGAAACTTTGCCTCGATTATATCGCCTCTCACTCAGCTCCTAGGCGGCACTAAAGATATCACGTCATGGTCCCCTGCCTGCGACGACGCCTTCGACACCTTGCGCCGTCTTCTGACGACGCCACCCATCCTTCGCCATTTTGACCCTAAAGCACCAACCGAGGTCCACACCGACGCAAGCGGTGTAGGTCTGGGTGCCGTGTTAGCACAGCGTCAACCTGGCCACACCGAATACGTCGTCGCGTATGCAAGTCGCACGTTAACCAAAGCGGAGAGCAATTACAGCGTAACAGAAAAGGAATGTTTAGCCATCGTGTGGGCGCTTGGAAAATTTCGCCCATATTTATACGGCAGATCTTTTGACGTAGTCACTGACCACCACGCATTATGCTGGCTTTCGACGTTAAAGGCCCCTCAGGACGCCTCGCTCGCTGGGCCCTGCGAATTCAAGAATACAACATCCGCGTGGTGTACCGTTCCGGACGGAAGCATTCCGACGCTGACGCGCTTTCCCGGTCACCGCTCCCACCGAAGGCCGCTGATGACTACGTCTGCGAGGCCACAATGTCATCACTGGACTTTGACACTATTGCTGCTGAACAACAGAACGACCCCTGGACTGCGTCTCTTCTCAACCTTCTTTCAGACACGTCGAACGTCCACGCTTCGCGCGCGCTTCGCCGCCAGGTTCCTCATTTTGCTATTCGAGATCAGCTCCTGTATCGCCGCAACTATGCTCCAGACGGGCGCGCATGGTTGCTCGTCATCCCAAGAGCCCTACGATCAGAGATCTGCTCCTCGTTCCACACCGACCCCCAATGTGGCCACGCAGGAGTCTTCAAGACGTACGAAAGGCTTCGACAACGCTACTACTGGCGCGGAATGTACACTTATGTTCGAAGCTTCGTGCGCTCTTGTTGCGAATGCCAACGCCGCAAAGCGCCGCCGCCCAACTCCGCCGGTGAGCTCCAACCTTTGCCGTGCCCATCCCAACCCTTTGATCGCGTAGGCATAGACCTTTATGGACCGCTACCATTGACTCCTAACGGCAACAGGTGGATAATTGTTGCAGTAGACCACTTGACCCGTTACGCCGAGACTGCTGCTCTACCAAACGCTACAGCGCAAGAGGTCGCCACGTTCGTACTACGCCGTTTTGTGTTACGTCATGGAGGCCCGCGAGAACTTCTGAGCGACCGTGGACGCGCTTTTTATCAGAGGTCACCGAAGAACTGCTTGCCCAATGCGCTATTGTTCATCGCACGTGCACTGCTTATCATCCGCAGACCAATGGCACTACGGAGCGCTTTAATCGAACTCTGGGTAACATGCTCGCCATGTACGTCACGCCTGACCACTCCAACTGGGACCTTGTTCTTCCGTTCATCACCTACGCCTACAATACCGCGACGCAGGCCACCACTGGTTTCTCGCCCTTCTACCTTCTTTACGGCCGTCATCCTTCACACACCATCGACACAGTTCTGCCGTACAGACCGGATTCATCAGACTGCCTACCAATCTCTGAAGCCGCCAGACACGCTGAAGAATGTCGCCAGCTGGCCCGCCGTTTCACCTCCGACGACCAGAACCGCCAAAAAGCACTTCACGACGCCCAGAACTCCACTCCTGCTTTTGTCCCGGGCGCTCTCGTCTGGCTCTCAGTGCCGCACCGCGCACCAGGGCTCGCTTCAAAACTACTTCCAAAATACGACGGACCATACCGCGTACTCGAACGAACTTCACCGGTAAATTACCTGGTTGAGCCACTCACGCCGCCGTCTGGTATGCGACGTCGCAACCGTGAAGTTGTTCATGTTCAGCGGCTCAAGCCGTACCATGATCCCACTGTCTCTCCTGAAACCTAAGTCGCCAGGATGGCTCCTTTATTTCCGCGGGGCCATTGTAACGAAGAAGAAGAGCACCGGCGCAGAGGCAGCAGCATCGTGCGGTGCAGCAGGGAGCTCGAGCTCGGAGAACGCGCTTGGCAGATCCTTCGACCGGCAGCCGCTTGATCTTGATCTCCAATAAATCTCCTTTATAATATATATATATATATATATATATATATATATATATATATATATATATATATATATATATATATATATATATATATATATATATACGGTTCATGACGGCGGCGACGGGGACGGCAAAAACCAGCCGAGACTGTCCATATAATTGCTATCGCAATAAAACGAAACCGTAACTCCCCCGGGAAGCCAAGCGTGCCCCTTCGAGTGACGTCACAAATGTGTAGTCAAAGTGGGAGGGTGTGCAAGGCATGCCGGTCGCGACAGAGGAAGCTCGAAAGCGCTGAAGAGCAGACGCTCAGCGCGTCCAATTGCCGCGCCGGATAGCACTGATCCACCGCTCGCGAGGTGCATCGCCGCGAGGAAAGTTGTGGTAACTTTCTTTAGTTCCTGCGCGTTGTGAGAGTGGTTTCGGCAGCAAACAACGCAACACCATTTGCCACCCGACATCACTGTACCATCCACACGGCAGCAACTTGTAACGCCAAGCTCCAGCTTACGATCGTGCACTTATCCGCGTTCTCGTCGCTGTTGGGCTGGCATCTGCAGAATCCCGGCATGCTCCGCGTTGGACACTTGTAGCGTCATACCCAATGTGGCCGGTAACTGATGGGCTGGTTCGAGTCAATTAATTAAATTCATTTGTAAGGAATATGTGCAACTCTCGAGCCTAATTTTCTCAGGGCATGATGTAAGTGCGTAGAGTAACGTACCGAGTGAATTTCGTCAACATCCGTTGACATGAAAAAATCGCCGGAGTTGGCCTTTAAGGGGATTGATTGCTTTGCACAACAGCTGTAGCTTATTGTAACGGTTGTAACTTATTCTAACCTCTTGTGTCGCTTTGCTTGGCCGTTTCTCTTGTTCCATAATGCGCTATACCAGTTCAAGTACGACGAACCAACTCGCCTAATCTTCAGCAGTTGTGGACTCTGCTACGCGTTCGTCATTTTAGTCGTTATTCGCAGGCGTTCCCACAACTTACGTCGATCACTTAAACGTAATCCCACGGTGATTCGTTCCACAGATGACGCGTTTGTGAGTGTAGATAAGCCGAACTAGTGCGTTCAGTTTTTCAGCTGTTGCATGAATTACAGCAGCTCAACTCTGAAAATCCATGATAAGCCTGTTTATAATGCATATTTTTGTCTCATATACGTTTGTCACACAAAGTTGTTACATGGAAGGCATATTGTCAAGTGGCCGTGACGCACGTAGCACTAAGACGAAGCACGCAGAACTCAAGGCGATGTGAGGCGAACTGTTTATGAAAGGTGATAACGGCATTCTCTTCAAACACACGAAAACAACTGCACGTGTCAATGTGAAATCGTTTACTGCTCTTATTTTTTATGTACAGTCGTGGTTTATACTACGACACATTTCTGAATTGATTCAGGTTAACATTATTGTGGTTGTTCATTGTTTACCATGATTTCTATGTCGATGTGGCGTTTATACAGTAATCCGCCGTGATAGTTTATAGCTAGCGGCTCGATTGTTGGCACGCGAACCTTGAGGTTGCGGGGTCGAGTTCCAGCAACGGCGGCCGCAGTTCGATAAGGGCGAAATGTTAAAGAAAAAAAAAAACAAGAACGCCCGTCTACTCTTGTTTGGGATCGCATTAATGAATCCGGCCAAAATTACTACGGAGCCCTGAACTACGGGACGTGCCTCATAATAATAGCGTGCTTATGGCACGTAAAATTCCATCAATAATTATAATAACAACATTTACACAATAATAAGGCTGGTACTTTTATTTGTAATTATAGCTTTACCTAGATATCGGTAAAGCTCTTCCGGTCGGACATATTTCGTTAGAAACTTCCGGAATGGATTTGTGTGTCTGCCATTCGTCTTCTCTATATAATGCCTGCATTTAACAGAATTTTCGGCTGTGCAGGACAGAGGTCTTTCCTGTACGCTATCTCACGCTCCTGCGCGCTACGGCCATCTATGCTCTTTCTTTTGTTTTCCTTGAGCCGGGTTTCTGGACTTCTTGCGTAATTAATGAGTTAGTCAGGGTGACCAACTTCACGAATGAACGCATGCGCGGGTATGGCTGTAAACCAGCAGCGAAGGTGACGGAAAAGCTCGAGGCCAGCGGGACTGTCACTGCACGCAAATGTCACAATTGACCAGCAGTTTCATTTGTTCGTCAATACGTGCATGCACGAGGCTTTTTTTTTTCTTTTTCAGCTTACCTATGCGAACTACTGTGTTTTTTTTTTTTCGTTCTCATCTTTTTCGTGTGATTTTACTATGTGCGTTTTTATGCATCCACTTCCAATATTGCCGTTACCGCTATCTAGCAGCAGCACAACGCAGCGCTAGAGACGTTTGTCATATGCTTTTGCATGATCTCGCTGCCCAAGTGCCCAAGTGCTGAGATAACGCTTTTCCGTGTCTTACCACATCATCGAAACTACATAGCCCACTCCCCCTCCCCCAGTGTTCTGCGTCGAAACTGAACGCGAAAAACTACAGCGCTTAGCAGACGCTCCTCGCCTACCACGCGCTTCCCGAGCGCAAAGAGCCCACGGGTTCTAAGAACCTTAAATCGATGGATTAATAAATGTTAGGAGCGTCCCCTTTATAACGGGGCGGTATCCCGCGGGCCACCAAGCTCTACCTTCATTTTATCTTCTACAACGGGTCCGGCGTAGCAGTTCCGGCAAAGGGGCCGCGCGACAGCCGGCTCTTTGGCCACTCTCCATGCTTTTCTAGCTCACTCTACCGTAAGTGCTCAAGCACCGAGAGGGGAGCGGAAACTGGTTTATGAAATTGACCGTGCAGCGTGCAGCGCTGGGATATTCGCAAAATGTGGTCGCTGCAGCCTTCTCTACGAATGAATGAGCTCATTTAGAAGATTTAAAAAAAGAGGGGTGGGGGAGGGGGGTTCTTTATTTATTTACTTTTTTTCACGTCTACCGCATCGCACGCCTATCACGCTGCTGTAGTACGGATAAAAGTTTAGTTCTATTTCCGCAATGTCAATCGCGATGCGCAACAGCCTTTAGTTCAACTTTGCTGCATTACAGCTTTCTAAATGTCTCGCAGTGAAGCGTACTAAATGTCGCAAGGTTCCTTACGCCGATCTGTCACGGACATACCACACTTTGTCCTTTGACTGCAAACTCGCACACGTGTCGCATAATTGCGAGTACTAGCATGATTGCCGACGTCGATACACCTCGCTGGAAATCATTCCGAGCGGTCTGTGCCGTTTCTGCGGCCCTGAGAAACAGTAAAACCATGCGCTATAGAAGAGTTTCCATTCAATTTTCCCATCGAGTATTAAGGCTTAACTGCGAATGGAATAGCAAGTGTTGTTCGGGACTAGTTATTCACACACCCGTACTGCAAACGCATGATATAAAGTAGCGGCAAATATGGAAAAAATTGAAAAAGGAAAAAAATGTGAGTGACCACATTTTTATGACTGGCGGTTCTATACCACCAATTTCCCACAAGGATGGGTGCCCTCCCAAATACAGTACTTTCCATATGGCGAGCACCAGGCCACAAGCGCGCTTGTCCCTATTCTACCGGCAGATACCCGGCGGCAGTGGCGGATGCCTCTCTGCCTCTCACAGCAGCGGCAGATGATCAACTTTTCTTGAAACCATAAACTTGGAGCGCTATAAAAGACGTGGACAAGTACTATACACACAGGACAGGCGCTCAACTTTAAACTGAGGTTTATTGGAGCAACACGCGAAATATACACAGACAACCAGCATGGCTAATCATGTTCGCGATAAACTCGAAAACCACGCGCCAACATCTCGCCAAAACCATGCACCACGTCATGGCCACGCTCGCGAGCAGTCACACATCACGCAGAAACCAAGGGAAGAAAAACAGGATAAACGCATCTAGTGCTGCCAAATTACTTTGGCCAAGGAGCACGTGCGCAACCGCACCTAAAAACAACGGTTCCCAAGGGAAATGAGCCATCACGAACACCAGACATGCCATGGAAAAGACCCAAAACAAAGGAAGCAAGGCCAACAACGAGAGAGAGCCTTAAACGACGTAGGGAATACTTAAAACAACAAGGAGTTGCGTCAAAGGAACAAAAGACACAGCAATAAAGAAATCAGACTGCAGGTCCCACGCACTGTGGGAATCGGAGTCATGCGAAGCAGTTAGCGGGGAAATTGTCAGCCAAGTATTTCGAGTAGGATCGAGTTCTTCGCGCAAAGCGAGCTGTACGGGTGTGAGCCACATGGGGTTGCAGTATCGTTAACCGTGACGCACATAACGAGTATATATCATGCTAACGATGTAAAGATTAGTCATTAAAGTCAGTCATAGATTAAAACGCCTGTCACACGGCAAAATAAACAACGAATGATGTTTAACTTAGTCAATGTCATTTTCCTTCTGCGCTATCCCACGACGAAAACAAATGTCATTCTGTAATGATGGCCATGACAATGACCCTCTTTTGCCCTTATTTATGAAGAAAAAAATGTCCTTAAAACTTGTATTTCGCACGTCCATATCTTGCAGCTAGTTGTTTTCAGTAATAATATGGTTCTTTAAATTTTTTCTTGACCATTCAACGTACCATTGCACAGCTGAACAACACAAATCAAGCCAAGCCAAGCGGAAACACGCTACCGAGGTAGGGTGACTAGAATGCCAATTCTAGCCACCCTAACCGAGGTAATACACTCCAACCACATCTCCAACCGAGGGAACAAGAACGACGACGATAATAGCCACCGTCCACCCGCTGTTGTTGAGAGTGACTTCCTTCTCGAAAAATATTCATGAAATTTTACGTCAATAGACCAGTAATTGCCTATTTAAAAACTATTTATTAATTGCAATATTTTGATAAACATGAGTGAACATGGATCTTCGGTAAATGGTTCCTGGCGTCGAGGCAACGCGTTCTGTCCCAAAACGAACGCGAATGAGTTTCGCGAGCTCATTCGATGGGAGGTGTCGTTTCCATCGAATGTCATTAGTTTCTCCGTGTGACAGCAAACAAGTGACATTGCAAACGAACATAATTTGCTGTGAATGACATTTATTTTGCCGTGTGACAGCGGTATTACACCCTTCAAAATAATGGGTATGAACGAGACGACCAGGAGAACACCGAGATGTAGGCGGCTGGCTGGACAGACAGACAGACAGACAGACAGACAGACAGACAGACAGACAGACAGACGATAGATAGATAGATAGATAGATAGATAGATAGATAGATAGATAGATAGATAGATAGATAGATAGATAGATAGATAGATAGATAGATACCGTCAGAGTGACTCAAGCTCGCCAAGAAATGCTTCGCATTTAAAACAGCAAACAATGCTTAAACAAAAGGCGCTTGGTCAGCAAATAAAAAAAAAAGTGAAACGATGACAGGTGAAAGACTACAAATCAAAAATGAAAGCTATAGGGGAAAAGCCGCTTCAAAAGAAGAACAGAAAGAACTTCACATATCCTTCCACGAAGGCCACCTCCTTTTCAGTAAGTGCGAGTAAGGCGCGCTGATACATTTGTCACCAGACTTCATGATATAATAAGCATCTATTAGTTTCTCCTTCACTCCTGTCATGAGTACGCTTAAGGAAGGTAGTGCGTGCCGATTCGGGGATGCAACCACATCTTTTACAATGTTCAGCTAGGTGGCCACCAGAGTTATTATGGTTAATGATCATTTTAAAGTGTCTTCCGGTTTGACGTTTAGTATACACATTGCCAGTAAACGGGTTGACACGATTCTTATCAAACTGCTCGCGGGTTTTCTTATAAGCCAAGTAGCACATTTTTGAAAGCTTGCACGCGGCAGAAAACATAACTTTCAGGTTGTACTTGGAGATCGCATTCGTCAAATTGTGGGAAATACGGTGGATGTACGGAACTGACATTGTTGATTTTATTTCATGATCTCTGTTGCTGATTTCACATGTGAGTTTCATCAGCGAAAGTGACTCGCAGACACTGTGAAGCTATGAATACGGATCCTTGGCTGCAGGAATACGTTCCATCTGTTGACCGAACCGCTTTAGCAGCTCATGGTTGCAAGGCCGTTTCCCAACAAGTCATAGCGATGCCTCTTTGCCCAGTTTTGAGTGAGCGCTCTCAAATGGCAACCAGCATTTCTTTGTTCTAGGATTATGCATTCCAACACAGGCGATCAGCTTTGCAGATAATTATTAATCCGAAAAATTGAATTCCATTCACACGTGAACCGCAAGCGTTGAAAAAATTTCGAAAAGTTTCGCGACGTATATTGTCGACCCTCGCTGTGCCATATTTACATCTTTCATAACCATAAGATAATCGTCGACATTTGCAAGGACTTTGGAGACATGAAATTCACTAAGTTTGGGTACGAGGTGCTATCTACAGAATATAAAAATATGTCGCTGAAGATCAGGGACTACTGATGAACCAATACGCATTCCCTATTTTTGCACATTGTGCTTTCCCTTAAAGCAAATGGCAGTCGACTCTAGATAAAACTCAAGAATCGCCAGGAAGTTGTCACTGCTTATACCCCTGTAGCAATCTGGAATCTGATTTCGCCGTTTTCCATGATCACATCACGTAGCGCGCAGAAGAGTTGGCCACGACGTATGGAATACCTCGTGGCCGTTACCTCGTGGCCGTTAAAATCTGTTAGACAACAACGGATAAATCCTTGGATAAATCGAGAGATTATCCAAACCAAACGTAAAATTAAGAGACTGAGAAAGAGGAGCAAATCGACGACCACACAGTTTGAACATCTGAAACAAGATTTATTGGTAAAGGTAAAGCTGGCCAGGGATAGGTTCTATAGCACGAATATTGAAGGATTTCTTTCTAGTGATCCGAGGAGAGAGAGAGAGAGAGAAATAAGGAAGGGAAGGCAGGGATGTTAACCAGTCATGAGTCCGGTTTGCTACCCTACACTGGGGGATGGGAAAAGGGGAATAAAAGTAAAGAGAAGGAGAGAGGGGGAATGCCTACAGGGCAGTCCTGTAGTGATCCGAGGAAATTTTGGTTACACCTAAGCCAAAGAAAACAGCAGATAGACAGCATTAAAGTTAATGGAACGGAAATAAAGGACGCTCACAGCATTGCAGAACACTTCAATATTTATTTTCAAAGTGTGTTTGCGGAACAAGATCAGACTGAGTTTTCGAGCACATGCAGCCCTACGGTGGATGACATTCTAATCACGCGCGAGGGTGTCCTGGCACTGCTGCTAAATATAAACATAAAAAAATCTGCTGGTCCGGATAACATCCCCAATGTTTTCTTAAGGCGATATTCCGATCAAATATCCGAATTTATTTCAAATTTCTTTCAGTTATCCTTAAACTTAGGAGAAATACCGGCAGATTGGCGCATAGCTCGCGTTGTGCCGGTACACAAGAAAGGGGACCGTGCAATAGTTTCAAACTACCGGCCTGTATCCATTACTAGCGCAAGCTGCAAGCTTTTGGAGCATATTGTCGCTGGTTTCATACACGAATTCTTGAAAGATCACAACATACTGACACCTCTCCAGCACGGATTTAGAAAAGGACTCTCTACGGTGACTCAACTAGTAACGACCGTGCATGAATTTTCCCAGGTACTTGATTTATCCGGGCAACTAGATGTGCTATTTCTGGATTTCAGCAAAGCATTCGATCGGGTACCACATGGAAAGTTATTACATAAACTAGAAAAAATTGGACTGCCCAGTGGTATTATAAAGTGGATTTATGCTTACCTAACAGACAGAGAGCAGTTTGTTGATGTCCGAAATTGCAGTTGTGGTGCCCGCCCGGTCACCTCAGGAGTTCCTCAGGGCAGTGTGTTAGGGCCATTATTGTTTTTAATTTATGTTAATGATACAATAGATGTTATTCCTACAAATGTGTCTATTAGGTTATACGCGGATGATAGCGTTATATTTAAGGAAATTGTGTCACATGATGATCATGAAGTGCTGCAGAGATGTCTTGTAGCAATTTCTGACTGGTGCTCGAAATGGGGAATGCAGCTGAATGCGGAGAACACCGTACTTTTGCGTGTAACGAGAAAAAAGTCTCCCAGCGAATTTTATTATCAGCTTGAAAACAGAACTGTAACCGAAGTCGAAAAATATAAGTATCTTGGCGTTACACTTACCAATAAACTAACATGGGCAACGCATATCTCAGATATCTGCTCAACCGCCATAAAGAAACTGTGGTTCGTAAAGAGGAAGCTTAAACACGCGCCTGTAAGAACTAAAATGTTAGCTTACAATGCAATCGTAACATCTAAATTAGAATATGCTGCTGAAGTCTGGGACCCGTATACTAAAAATGACATTATGAAACTTGAGCGAGTCCAGAGAAAAGCTGTGAGGTCTATATACGGAAAATATGCCAGGAAAGATTCCCCGTCCTTACTAATGTCCCAAAACAACATACAGACACTACAAGCGCGCAGAAAAATCAATCGTCTGGTGCTACTACACAATACACTTACTGGGAAAAATAATATGGTATTGCCCTCTTCGGTATGTAGGCCTACTACGAGAAGAACAAGACACAGTCACGAACACTTGCTTGCGCCGATTTTCGCTCGAACAAACGCTCACAAGTACGGTTTTTTTCCTCGAACAGTGAGCGAGTGGAATTCCCTTCCTATTGATATATTTGAGTCGAATGATTTCATGGCTGCTTTGACAAACCATTGTTTCTTCTGAATTTTGGTGATATCGAGATGTGATTGCCGCTTTTTTTTAAGCATTATGTTCATTTCATATTCATTGTTTTTCGCATGTTTGTATTTTCTTTTTCTCTTGTGTATTTTGTTTTCTCTTTTGTTGTAATGCCCCTCCTGCTTGGGCCAAAGTATTGGCCTGCAGTATTTCTAAATAAATAAAATAAAACAGGTCCTCGACATCAATAGAAAACCCAGTCGAACCGGACACATCACTAAGTTCCTCAGTGATGTCATGTGAACGTCAGACGAGGAGCGGGTCTTCTACTATTAGTGCATTCATGTGCTGCTGCAAATACCGGCTCACAAAGCTTTGCCAAGAACCTTTCCCCGTCATAATCGTACAATATGGGCAGCCAGGCTTGTTCTTTTCGCCGATGAAGAGGGCCTCCAAGGTACCCGCGCCGGCCTTCTCATCTTTTTTCCGGAGTGAGCCCAGGTTGAGGTCCTTTAACAGCCTGAGCGCCTCCGTTTATCTTAACCTTGCGTTGAACTCGCAAGGCCTTGAAGTTCTTGCTAATGGCCGCTAAGTCCTTTTCATCGAAAATTCCTTTAGGCATGACAACAAACCACCCTTCTTTGTCGGCCTGTAGGGCAGCAAGATCTCGATCTCGAAGCGCGTTGGCGATGTAGTTTAAAGGAGACTTCTTCAAGGAGTCGGCGCCTGCCTTTGATACCGCGCAGCTCACCGCATCACTGGTAGCACGATCTCTTTCCGGGACACCAGTGCAATTAGCTGTGTGTCGTGCAATGACGAACAGCTGATGCTTTTCAGCTCCAGGCTCGAAGCTCAGCTTCGGACCTTTGTCCAAACTCTTATGAATATTGTTCGGAATGCTGCCACCACCTAGAACCGTCACGTTGCTCGTAGCGCTGTTTCTGGCCGGTCGGAAGGATGGTACGCGTGCGGTGCCATAGGATCGAACTCGCTGACCTGGCCTGGTGGCTTCTTTTACTCAACGTAACACCTGTCGTCGTTGTTTCCATTTGTCCCGTCCGCCAAAATCAAACGCAAGCAATCTTGAAACCGCGGTACCAGACGCCAGAACTCGGCCTTGATGATTTTAGTGATTCTTCTAGCATGTCCCCAAGAAGGGCTTATCACACCAAACAACGCTTGTACTTCCAGATGGAACCAATGTCCTTTTCAAGCAGAAATGCTACAGCGATGAGTTCACGTCCGTGTCCCTTAAGCGCTCCAAGTTTCCCGTTTCCATTACATGAAACGACTATCCCAAAAACACGTCCTCCTAAGTCAACGATTTTGCCAAGGCTGCTATGGTAGCGCGCCCTGGGAACCAGCCACGTCCTTAAGGGGGCAACTTTCGAGATAAGTACACGTAAACAACCGAGCGCCCTCCTCTACCCGATTTTGGAAAAAACCGGTGGGTGTCCGGCTTACAGTGGGATTTGAATCCGGTACCTATCGCATCGCAAGTGGACGATCGCCGTGCACCATTTCGCCACTCCTGTTTGCCTATCACTCCCAAGAAAGTACAGCAGAACCCGCAGCCGTGTTATACCATAGACCTCCTAAGCACGGCGTCGTGAGACCGAATCCCGACAGTGGCGGCTGAACGTTTATCTGGGATTATTATTATAATTATTGTTGTTGTTGTTGTTTTTATTATTACTATTATTATTATTATTATTATTATTATTATTATTATTATTATTATTATTATTATTATTATTATTATTATTATTATTATTATTATTATTGTTGTTGTTGTTGTTGTTGTTGTTGTTGTTGTTGTTGTCGTCGTCGTTGTCATTGCTGCTTGGTTTATTTATTTATTTATTTATTTATTTATTTATTTATTTATTTATTTATTGTACGCTCATGGCCCGAGAGCATTACTGAGGGGAATGGGGATACATAAGTAAAAACAAAAGAACAGCAAGGCATAACGAAAAAAGGAAGTAAAGGTATAAAGCGCACGGCGGAAATTCAAAACAAGACAAATACTTAAAACAGCAGCAGGGATACCTGAGAACAATTTTAACAGTAAGAAAAAGATTATACACACAGTAACAAGCACACACACACACACACACACACACACACACACACACACATATATATATATATGTGTGTGTGTGTGTGTGTGTGTGTGTGTGTGTGTGTGTGTGTACACACATATATATATATTTTTTTTTCAGAGAAGAGCAATTGTTTGACGAAACAAAATAAAATCTGCTATATAAGCGATGCCATGCGGAAGGTCCTTCCAACTGACACAAGTTCTGCGTATGAATGAGTCATGAAATCGTTTAGTGTGACAAGATGGAATCCCAACTTTATTGCGATGATCAATGCGAACTGATATGCATGATGATCTTGTTAGTAAATTTTCTATCAGAGAGCTGTTCTGGTAAACATTACGAAAAAGACATAATGAAGCTACAGGCCTGCGATGAGAGGGAGGAGGGAGGGACAAGCTTAATTTCATGGCGGTTGCGCTACTTGTTCGGCGATAATTAGACAATATGAAAAGAGAGGTACGGTTCGGCAGAGCTTCCAAGTCGGAAATGAGTGATTCAATGCAAAGGCTCCAGACATATGCAGAATACCCTAATGTTGAGCTAACCAGTGTTCTGTAAGGCAATAATTTTATTGCACTGGATGAATGAAAGAAGTTCCTGCGAAAATACGCAAGTATGCGGCTGGCGTTATGATTAATCGATTTGAGTTTTCCAGGACAGGTTAGAAGCAATGTGAACACCTAGGTACTCATAAGAGAACACAGTTTCAAGAGGAACATTGTTAATGCGGTAAGTTGGAGGTTCATGTCAATTACGAGAAATGCGCATGTGTTTGCACTTATTAATGTTTAGTTTCAGGTTCTAAGCGTTACACCAATCCAGAACTTTGTTAGTATCAGATTGAAGGCCAGAGACATCGTTACTGTCGTGAATTTCGCGGTAAATAACACAATCATTGGCTGAAAGATTTATTGAAGAAGAAATGTTAGTAGCTAAGTCACTTATATAGACGAGAAAGAGGAGGGTCCCGTGAACGGACCCCTGAGGCACGCCAGAACGGACAGGTATAAAGGATGTGAATCGGAGTTGTTAGCTGTTACGAATTGAGAACGGTTAGAAAGAAAGCAGATAAACCATGCAAGCACATTCGAGTCAATATTAAGATTACGCAATTTGAGAAATAGCAGTCCATGCGAGACTATGTCTAACGCTTTCGAAAAATCTAAATATATGCAGTCTGCCTGAGATCCGTGATCGAGGACGCAGTGCAGGTCATGTGTGAAACATGTGAGCTGGGTTTCGCATGACAATGACTTGCGGAATCCGCGCTGTGCAGTGCTGAAAAAGGAAGTGTGTTCTAAAAAAGAGACGAGATGAGAGCATATGACATGTTCCATGATTTTACACGGTATACTATAGTGAGAGAAATAGGACGAAAGTTGTCAGGGCAATGTTTATTTCCAGAGTTGTGCAGGTAATCACCCTCCCAACTTTTCAATCATTCGGGATACAACCTGTTTCAAGGTGTTTTTCGAACAATTTAGTAAGGATTGTGGAACTGTACAACTTTGTATTTACCAGGAACTTGGAATTAATGTTGTCAACGCCACACGAATGGGAACTTTTAAGTTTTTCTATGATGCTCTGAATGCCGTGCGTCAAAAAGAACCGGGTTTGTGGGAGGAGCATCAAAAACTGGGTAGTCGCAATTGTCACAGGAAACATCGTTAGCAAAAACCGCCGCAAAGACGCGAAGATTAAGGAAAGAGCGCTAATTTCTGCAGCCCATGTCGGAAGCGCGGCTAGCGTCCGTGGTGGTAGGTGAAGGGGCTGCAAGGTATAGAAAGGAGAGAAAAGCCGTATTGGAGGGCTCCAGAAATTTCGACCACGGTTCTTTAACGTGCGCTGACAACGCGCAGTACACGGACCTCTGGCATTTTTGCGCCTCCCTATGGGAATAGCGCAATCCCATCCTGCCTCATAATCAAATTTGGGTATACGCACACGACACAGCATAATTCCATTCTAAACGGTGACTGCTCATAGTACCCAAAGGCAAAGAGAGAGAGAAAAAAAAATCCCATGTAGGAACAGCCGTACCTGTGGTGTGCGAATAAAATCTGCCCTCAACTGCATGCGTCCTCATGTGCCTATTTGGAGAATAGTACTTGAACGGATATTATTGCTGGGCGTCATACTACAGTCCGTAGCAATAAGAAATGACAATCTTAATTTTTCTTCCTTTGATGAAGGCGCTGTTTATCTGCATTTACCTGGAGGTCACAAATCGGAACGCCCTTTTTCTGCAGCATTTCTGTGGTGCGGAGCTTGCACCCGCCGCGCTATCAAAAGCGCATCGATGCCAGCAGAGCCACCGTGGAAAATTCCTTCGTGGGCAATCGTCACATCCGTGCCTGTGTTCACGAGCAAGAAACATACACCCGGACAAACACTAACATATTTTGTTCTAGAACATATCGACAACAGCTACAGGGCTCACCGCCATATTTTAACTGACGGCTCTGTTACGCCCACATCATCTGTCATTGGTGTCTGGGTTCCTTCAGCGAATGTCACCATCTCAGCCGTTCTCAGTCACCGTACTTCATTTACGGCCACTGAGCTCGCTGCGTTGTGGGCTGCTTTTAACTACATCGTCGATTGGACAGCTCAGTCTTCGGTAATATTCACCGAATCAAGAGCTGCCCTACACTCACTGATATTCCCACGCACGCAGGAACAACTCGTAGAGGTCATCAAACGCCTACGCAACAGAGCCAATTCGAACGGCATCACATCATTGTGCTGCAATGGTTACCAGCTCACTGCGGTATACAAGGCAATGTCCAGGCTGACCACGCTGCCTAACTTGGACATGAAGCCCCGAGTGAAACGGTCCAGATACCTTTCTCGAGAAAAGATTCGGCGACACTCATACCACCACACGCTTGGAGTTTCCAGCGATCACTATGGACAAACGCAGGACATCAGTACGGACTCGTAGAAAACTGACCCATTGTGCCAATTCTACATGCCGTGATACCTGGATAGACAAGACCAAGCATGCCTACACTGTTTCTGACTAAACGTATAGCCTACACCAAATATTTCAACAACAAGCTTCAACTATCCGACTCGTCATCATGACAACTGACCCACTGTGCCAATTCTACGTGCCGCGATACCTGAATAGACAAGACACCAAACATGCCTACACCGTTTCAGACTAAACGTAGCCTGCATCAACTATTTCAAGAACAAGCTCCAACTATCCGACTCGTCATTATGCCTCCAATGAGACGCCCCTAAAATCATTCAGCACTTTCTGTGCGAGTGCAAGCGCTACGCCCCCGAGGGAGAATCTCTAAGGGCAGCAATACACCTTCCACGGATCCGAGAAGTGCGGCATAGCCCATGGCAAGACGCCGCTTGTGCATCCCGCGCCACGACAGCGCTGATGACATTTTTGCGGGCCACGTGCCTCAACGAGACTTTGTAAATTGTGTATGCGTTTGTGTGGTTGTATGTGATGTTCTATTATGGGTTTATCAGTGTATATATCATTGTCATCACCCAGAACCTGAAGTAGCATGTCAGGCCCATTGCCAGGCCAAATATCTCCAGTATCACATTAAAGGTTTTTTTTTTCTCTCTCTCTCTTCTACAGCTTAACCATCAGATATAGGCAAGGTACGACCCCATGTTTCATGTACGCATGTGCGCGTTCATCCTTAAAGATTCCGAAAAATAAGCAAATATGCGGATTCATAAAGATCGAAGCACGCCCGTGTCAGTGGTGTCACAGGTAGCTTCCCCCCAGATAAAAATTAAAAGAAACGCCATACACGGGAGGCGGAAAAGAGAATGGAGGAAGGGGCGAGGGGGAGTAGTCGGAACTCCGCGAATTTTTCAGAGCGACTGTCAAGAAGCAAATGCAGCCTTAGTAAGAAATGCAGCAGGCTTCCTCCAATGCTCAATTCACTCAAGAAGGAATGCCAACACAAAGTTGGCATTCAATTAATGTTAGTGTTTGCTGCACCATGATTACGTAAATAAATCAGTGTTCGTCTATACACCGAATCATGTATTTTTTAGGTAATGATAAGCAATTCTACGTATTCTGTTTTTGTGCCGCTAGTACTTGTTTAACTATGATCTAGATTTCTCCCCTAATATTGTGTAATTTCTTGTGTTCTTGACTCCCTTGCGATGTCGCTATTTCCCCACTCCTCTCTCTAATGCCATTGGCCCTGAGGGTATTTTAAAATAAATGAATAAATGAATCTTTTGTAGAATCCATGTGTGGAAGCTGAAACGGTAAGCTGAATCCTGGAGGCATTTTTTCGGAAACTGCAGAAAAATGTGTCATAGCCAGGGATAGCGCAGTAATTCTCTTACACCTTGCGTCATCGTGTTACCTGCAGGCGTGTACGCCGCCTCGATTGCCAAATATTTCACATTCTCATATTTTACACAATTAAGGTTCTCACAAACCACAGCTAGCATACTGCCACGTGCAGGAACAGACTACTATTATTGTACTATTACCTCATATCACTATTACTGTTACTATTGCTAGTACTAGTACTTCATATCATATAATTGCTACACCTGCAATTAAGGTCCCCTCTGCTTTCCATAGCCTCATTATTTGTTAACTTCACATGGCAGCGTCTACAAAAATGGACCCCCAGAGACATTCTCGTTCATGACATCAAGCGTGGAAGGTATACATATACGAGTGAACCCACGAAGGCAGGATGGTATACGTAGAAGAGGTAGTGGCATTGTGTGCGCGACTTCCGGCATTCTCCTAAAACTCGGTACAATGCAATCGCTTGGCAAATCGCACGCGAAGTGCGGTCGTGGAGGGGGCTTGGGAGAGCGTTCTGGCGACATTTCTCTGTGGTCGTTTTGGCACCGTTTCAGAGCTGAGAATACGTAGCGCATCAGCGCTACCAACAATGTCGAAAAAGGAAAAAAAAAGAGAGTCGCAATAGTCTCTGAATATCCAACATTGTGGTCCGTATTCAAAAACTTGTCCTTATCGCTTCTTCTCCTTATGCTGTCATCACTAGCCCTGACGCAGTGGTCCCTGCTTCTCTTAAACGAAGCATACTGCGACCGTATACCACATTTACACGGACAGTTCCACGAACCACAACATCTCTACCGGAGCTGACATTCTTCCACCGGAAGTCATAAATTTCAAGCTCTCGCACACTACCGCATCGAATGGAGCAGAACTTGCAGCCCTTCAAAGAACTTACCAATATGCGCCCAGCCAAAGAAAACTACTGGGTCCAATTGGACAATTTCCAATTGCCACCAAATGGTGCTGGACCAGTTGGATTTTCGCCACCCTTTGGATGACATACCATTCATAACTAATTGTGAGCACCAAGTGAATCCAACTGGTGTCCCAAATGTGTTCAAATGGTAGCCAGTTCGAAATAACTAGTGATCGATTGGTAAACCTTGTCGACCTGATGGGTTGGCCAAGTGGATTGCTTTTGCAAACCGTGCAGTTCGATCAAACTGGTCACCCAACTGGATATCTGTGTTCAATTAGGGAAATCTTTTGTGCGTGTGTGTGAATTTGGGCAATTAAAACAGATCGCGTCTGTCACACCACAGAAACCACGCAGTCTGACTGCGCGGTAAAATGACTTGAGAGAAAACTTCCAGTGGACAAATGCAAAATTAAAAAAAACGCAACACTGATGCTACGTAGACGGATACAATCTCGTCTACGAGAAATATTCTAACCTGCTCAGTAGGGCCACATTTTCACAATTGACAGGCACTTTCTTGGCAGATCCGTAAATGCAAAGATAAATTCCGTGCTCTACTCACACGACTAAAGTACACATATATTTTATTTAATCAATGTTCTTACATCTGCGAAAATATTATAAGTTTCTTGTTTCAAAGTGTTTTCCAATTGAAACCAGTTGGGTTGTCAGTGAACACCCATTGAAACCAACTGGTTGAACCAACTCCCGACTAGACATACAAAATAATGAAGAAGTGACACCCATTTAGAACTGTCCTAGCACAAACACCTTAATGCCAAATTCAAATAGCTTAAAGAACCGGACATGGCAATCTTCAAGCATTCCGATGTTCGAAAAGGTCGAATCAACCGGAATTATGCAGCCATTTGGACAATCCAAATATTCCAATAGGGAAACGGCTGTCCCAATGGCTTCCCAATCGGACCGTGTGCAACAAACTGGACTACAGGTACTCCGATTGGGAATCCAAATGGAAAATTCTACGCCAATTGGCATGGCCAATTATGTCAAGTCCAATTGAACTGTCCCGTTGAAGTTTAGCACTCCAGTTGGATTCCGGTTCATTCCATTTCTGACCCATTTGCTAACAAATGGTGTGCCCGGTTGGACCAACTGACTTTTCTTGACTGGATTGTACAGTAGCCACCTACACGCTAGGCCGTCTTCTGCGACTCGATATCAGCATTAGAAACGCTGCAGTTTGCCTTACGTCGAGACTTGCACGAGCAGCTGGTGCGCGAAATAAGGCTGCACTTACCATCAAGCTTTCGAGAAAGGACATGACATTGTATTTCCATGGCTGCCAAGTCATTGCGGGATTGCACGTAATGGCAGCGCCAATGAAGCTGCACGCGTGGCTCATCTACAAGATCTATGGGTGCACGTACCACTCTCTAGAAGAGACGCTGTGTGGCGACTTCATTCCATTGCCCACCACATCACGCTTCTACAATGGTATTCACCGGAGTTCTCCAACTCCCATTTGCATTCCCATGGACACAGACTTGCGACTTCGATTGCCACGAGGACTCTCTCGTCGCTATGAAACATTAGTGCGCCGCATGTGGCTGGGTGTGGCATTACTGCAATGTCTACTCGTTCCTGAGTGGCGAACAGTCCGACATGTGGTTTTTGCGACAGCGAAGAGACAGTCGCTCATGTGCTCTGCACATCCTATGCAACTCAACGGAGCAAGTTATATGTTAAGCTTCATCGACTTGATGGCCCAGGGTCCATGGCCTACGCGCTCCTGCATGCTAAAGGCTGCAAAGGCGATGCTGTGCTTTGTGAAGTCGACGGGGCTCCATGAACGCTTGTGAAAGGCGCACCCATGCTATAGTTCTTTGCCGCTTTGCGCATGCGTTCGGGGGGAGTTATTGGTACTATGTGTAGACGGCGTCACACCGCCTCTCCTAAATGCACTTCGAAATACGATGCGCTACTGTGGCATTCATGTGGACGCGGCTAGTTCTTGGTTAGGATTCACGCCGTGAAGTTTTCATTTCCGTGTGTACTCGCGCCTCAGCGACGTTAACGTGCATTGCGCAAAGCGGACAAGCTTTGCATGTGACACCGGCACGGTGTCACCGCGAATGTTCTCCGACGTCTATCACCCTAGTGCGATTTAACGCAACATTTTATTTGCCCATAAAAAGCAATAGAACGTCGAAGGCGACCATCAGTAAATGCGAACTCCTGTTTACCGAAATCCGGCCCCTCTCATATCGTTCGTAGCTGCAATTTCCCCCCATCTCTCTCCAGAGCCGATGTCACCAGGAGGGCGCATACGCAACCGGCAGAGTGGACTACATACACAGCAATTCTACCGGCAGACCTGACGTTATTCCATAGCAGGCGGCACGGGATCTCTGGCACCAAGGGGAGGCCCGTTCGGGCCTTGGCGAACAAACGGGCCAGACCGCTTTCCTGCTTTAATTTTGACGCTGCCGCTGCCCCGTTTGCGTCTTAAGGGCATCCCTAAAGTATATTTTATAAGGGCGCACTAGCTGTTAGAATCTGTGAAAAAAAAAAAAAGGAAGAACGAACGAACGAACGACCGACCGAACGAACGAACGAACGAAGGGAGGAAACAAAGCAGGCGCCGGCTTGTATGGCGTCAGCAACTTACGACACCAAGTGCACATTTACACATGGAAACCAACAACAGCAATAATAACGTTAAAAAAGGCGGCTCTCGTAATTAACAGTTAGGCAAGATAAACAACAAAACACACAAGGAACCAAAAGTCAGAAGTGATTTTTATTCTGACCTCTGGGGGCGCCATTAAATGAATTACAAGACCTGTGTGTACAGAAAGAGCTCCCATCGTCAGAGACTGAATCGAGACCTCCTGTGGTAGTTGATAAAGAGAAGTTAATTGGAGCAGCAAACAGCACTATAGCGAGGACCAGCAACAAAAAGATATCGCAGGCAAAACGAAGAATTCGATAAAAAGAAACTAAGAAGAGCAGTAAAGACTACAAAAGTCACAGTTGTTGTTTTGTGGAGCTTAACGTCCCAAAATCAGCTCTGATTATGAGGGACGCCGTAGTGGAGGGCTCCGGAAATTTCGACCACCTGGGATTCTTTAACGTGCACTGACATCGCACAGCACACGGGCCTCAACATTTCGCCTCCATCGAAATGCAGCCAGAAGTCACAATTAGAAAAGTTGAGAAACAAAGGCGATTCAACACTCCTAAGTAATTGCCGAGCGGTTACAGGGTGAAAAATAGTGAACATAAAAGACAAGAAGAAAACAGATAGAAGTTACATTAATTTTAAGAAATATAAAACTACTCTTTACGCGATGAACCACCGAATAAATTTGTGAACAGGTTGGTATAACAGGAAAGCAGGGCAAGAAAAGAAAAAGCGAAAAGTAACCACAATTAATCAGATGGCGACATGGATGCGAGGAAGGTCTTCAGTTCTTTTCTGGATCTGCCAAGCGAATGAGAGATTTTGATTGTCCGTGGTGTGGTTACTATGGTACTCCAGAGACGGATTCCGGTGAAGTACTCTGTTTGTTTGCCATATAGTTAACTCAAGGTAAAATCAAATTGTGGTTGTGAGTGAATCTTGTTAGGCTTGTATTCGCTAGGTGAATTGAGGGATTATGAACACAGGAAGCTGATGGTTGAATTGCTTTAACAATAGTACAGCTAGCTTGTATTTGAAGTTGTCTTCAACCGTTAGGACATCGTTAGCATGTAGGAGCGCTTTCGTGTCACTTCGATAAGGACTACAGGTTAGTATTCTAATGGATTAATTTTGCATAGCTTGAAGGGAGACAAGGTGGCTGCTGTAGGTATTGCCCCAGGATGTGATGCGGTAATTAATATGAATAAAAGTATCGTATAACGAAAGGGATGTATGATGAGAAAAACCCTGCAGATCCCACGCACTTTGTGAATCGGTGTCATGAGAAGGAGTCAGCTGAGAAATTGCCTGTGGGGGATCATGTGGCATTCAGCGACGTGTTACGAATAGGGTGAACGTCAGTGCACAAAGTGCATCAGTAGGCACGCGGTGAACATCCATGGGTTAACTAAGAAGCTCGAGAGATGCCGTGGTGACTGAATTGCAGGTCACGGCTGCGTAACGTTGGTATACTGACGTTAGTGCACAGCACAGTTCCTGTTTCGGCGTCGTTCGTTGCTCTATTGCTAGGCGATCGAGCAAATTGGACTAAAATCCAGGCCGATTGCTAGCAAAACATATTTATGAATTATTTCATCGCTGTGAAGCCCAAGTGACGTTACTCAAGCACCTTCATCACAACTACCGGTGCATTAGGTTTGTTTACTATATTATAATACTTGGCTCGAGATTGGAATGGGCTGTGTAAAATTGAAACACCTGTGGCACGGGCCGGGCACTACGGGTGTTAGCCATTCTTGATTAGAGCGTCGTTAATCGCGACGTATACGATGAGTATAGCGTGCTTGATACGTCATACATGGTCGTGATATATCGATACATCCCAGCATCCAAATTTTGGTGCATATACCAGGTCAAGGAGACGACCGGGAGAGCATCGAGACGTACGCGGCTAGATAGATAGATAGATGCGGTCAAAGTTGCCGAAGTTCGCCAAGAAACGCCTTCGCATTCAATATTTTACAGGATTTAATTCAAACACGTACGCCATAAGCCATTTCTTTCATAGTTTGGCAACATGCGAGGGAAATTTCAAGTGACGGTCCATTTGAATTCCTGACAATGTAGCCTGTTCTTCTGCTTCTATTGCAAATTGTTTTAAAAATACTGGCGGGATAAAATGATGTACACGTTGGTGAACGTGAAAGACAACAAACCTTCTTTTAACAGGTTTAATTTGCAATTTTTACGGGAGCAGCACGTCGCCGAGCTTCCCGGGTCACCATTAATTTATGCCTTAGAGAGCGGTGGAATTCATAAGTGTTAACAATTGTTTTGTCATCAGCATGCATTCTGAAGTAGTAAGACAAGTTGGCAGATCACTTATATCAATTATCAATGAAGCGGCCGAGAATAGAACGCTGTGGTACAGCTGTATTTTTTACCTTAGGTCTAGGTTTATAACCTGACAGACTAACAACCTGACTTTTGTTGATTAAGTAATTTTTATTAATGATAGTGCAGGACCAGTTATGCCTACAGCTTCAATCTTCATAAAAAGAATGTGGTGGTTGATAGTGTCGAATGCTTTGGCGAAATCGACAAATACAGAACCAGCGTAGTAGCCCCCATCAATTGCTTTCTTCAATTTATCGGTTAAAGATAAGAAGGCGAAGTCAGTGGAAAACGTTTCACGAAATCCAAATTGAAATTAGTGATAGAATCTGAAATTTATTGAGATATCTTGTAAGGCGAATTTCGAGTAACTTTCGCATACAGTACTGAAAAAAGCGAGCATGAAAATAGTGCAGCCACCTTTAAAAAAAATAACGGTAATGACTTGACCACTTTTCGGTTCCTCAGGAAGGACGCCGCATTTGGAAACTATGTTGACAGTGGTTGCCACTATGTCCGAAACAGCATGTTCAGTAACTTTTACGTCTGTAGGGTGAATACCATCAAGACCCAGCAGTTGTTTTCAGGTTGCGATTGACGACGCGTGAACTTCATGAGATGTGGTCGGAAGCAAGGAAAGAGCTTGTGGCAGGTCAGGAAGCGGAAGGTGTTAGTCGGCGCTATAGGGATAACATCAATTTGAAGAAAGCAATTGCTTAAGGCCTCAGCAATCTCTGACGGGCTACCATACGTATCGCTGTTATAATGAACAGTACTTGTGGTCCGCTGCTTTTCGATCCTGTTCGGTAATAAGTTAATGATCTCCCTTTGAGGCAAAATCTTGAATTATCCGTTCATAATAGATGAACAAATCGCAAGTACGATTTAAAATAGGGAATGTCACGGGAGCCAACGTTTCGACAAGCGGACTTGTCTTCGTCAGGGCGAAGACAAGTCCGCTTGTCGAAACGTTGGCTCCCGCGACATTCCCTGTTTTAAATCGTACCTTGCGATTTGTTCATCGATTCAAGCATCCATCTTCCCCTGAGCTTCTCTTCTAGCTTCCGTTCATAATAGGTTATTTTTGCATTTTTCAGTCTTAATGTAAGAGCGTTACGATATTTTTGTAACGATCAAGTAATTTTAGATTAAAAGGCTTCCGTTTTGTTTTAAATGCGAAGCGTCTCTTGGTGAGCTTCAGTAACTGGAGCTGGTGATAGATTAAATAGTGCAGAATCAATTAGCCTGCTTCCACCATCCATGCAGTGAGTGGGAAGGGAGATTAAGAATTCAAATCTATGGAAAACACTGGAGTAGCTCAGAGAATTGGAGGAAGAGAGGTCGAGTAAATTTATGCTGAAATCACCCACGACTACATTTGTGCGATTGCCCAGTTAAATGTGTGTAATACTTTGTGGAGGTCTTCATAGAAATTCACGCCTGAGGAGGATGGGAAATGTATCCAAATATGAAACACTTATATTTTCTAATTTAAGAAAATCGAGGTTAAATCGTACCCGAACACCTCCGCAGCCAGTTACATTTAACTCTACATCATATGTCGTCGTTTATATAATTTGTGCTGGAATTGATATAAAGGGCAACACCGCCGTGATTGTTGCTTGCTCTATGCGAGTGTTCAAATTTGTATGAAGGGAGAAAAAACAAATTTTTGTCGTCAACGCAAAGCCAAGCTTCAGAGATACTGATAAGTGAAAGCTCCGCCACGGTGGTGTAGTGGTTATGGCACTCGGCTGCTGATCCGAAGGTCATGGAATCGAATCCCGGCCGCGGCGGCTGCATTTCGATGGAGGCGAAATGTTGAGGCCCGTGTGCTGTGCGATGTCACTGCACGTTAAAGAGCCCCAGGTGGTGGAAATTTGCGGAGACCTCCACTATGGCGCCTCTCATAATCAGAGCTGGTTTTGGGACGCTAAACCCACCAAATCAATCAATCTGATAAGTGAAAAGCGATTGTAAATAGCACGGAAGAGATGCAGTATATTGTCAAATTTTACGGACGCTTCTTGCGCTAATATGAATAGCAAATCGGACGAGAGGTGAAAGAAAGCTGCGGAGTTGATGTGTCGAGAAGTAAGCAGCCATAAGTTGGAATACTTAATTGCAACAGGGGGAGAATATCTGAATGAAGTTTGCTAGCACATTTTATACAGGTCAGCTTCGCAAGTTATGCAGAGCACCTTGCTTTCTGTAGTCCTTCTGGCTTTGTTCTGACACTTGCCGGTCCATAAGAACTTCCAGTTGTTGGCCTTTTTAAGGAATAGTCACCTGAGAAAAGGGGGCCTTGTTTCCGGGTGTGAGGTGATAGCTAATGTACACAGAGCTCCACTTAATCCCTGTCATCTAGACACAGTTCAGCCTTCCGCGCCTTGTTCACGAATGTCGCTTTTTTTTTTTTTTTTAACGCCCTGGAGCAGGAGCGAGCAAGCAGATCCTTTGCACCAACTTTCAGGGTCACACGACGGTGACCCGATATCACTAGCTTCCTTCATGCGGGCACATCTATTTTATTGAATTTTCTTTCTTTTTTTCGCCAGTTACTAACGGCGACAGTATATCGTTGACGGTTCTGTTCTCGTTTTACTATTACTATGATTTCAAGATGCACCATTACTAGATCAGCGGCAGATATATTCTCCGTTGTGAAGAAGGAGCATTTCAATCGGACGTCTGCTTGTTCGAAAAAATTGCGCTGAGTGACGGTAGCAGACGACGCCCAAACAAGTTTCTCCGTCGTCACGTGACAGCAACATCCGGATTTCTCGTTGGCGTCATTTCCCGCGCGCGGCCGCACGGCAACCAGCGGTGGCGGCAAGCGTAGCATCGGCGCGGCGCAAGCGGTAGGAGAGCGGTGTCTCAGGTGTGCGTCGGTGGTTTGGTGCGCAGCAGTCCCGTGTGGTGAGCTCATTCTGGCTTTCATGTTTACTACAAGTGCCTGCAGTGCGAACACAGCGGAAACCTCCGGCATGCGTGGTCTTGCCTCAGTTATCGTTTCCAGCCGTACGATTTGTGCAGCGGCGAGGAAGCGCTTTTCACGCGTCGTTCAAAAAAACAGGTTTCTCCCGAAGCGTCGCCGCGTTGTTCAGGGCGGGGCGCACGGTGCGAGCCATTTCACCGAGTCGGGCGCTTGAACCTTACAGCGAAATCGAGACGCTTAAACGCGCTATTTAGAAATTTCCTTGGTATGTATCGTCTGACGGCCAGTGCGTTGCGTGTCTCGTTCGCGCCGCCGAGCTCCTTGTTTGGAGTAGGCCATGCGCGTGTGATCGCCGCAGCACCTGGCGTCGTCCAGCGATCGCATTGGCCCGTGGCTAATTGCCTGCCATGTATCTAGACGGGGACCCCGCATGCATTCTGAATGAGGTTACGCACTGCACGCCGCGCGGTCGGAGGGCATCGCTGCAATTCAGTTCGTCTGGCTACGATCGCTGGACCGCGTCTCCTGTGTAGCGCCTCACTCGAGGTATTGTTACTCACGGGACGGCGCGCAACTTAGTTCTCCGAGAAAGCGCACGGATATTTCGGGAATGAATTGACATTGGAGCGAGCTTGCATGCGACGGACGAGAGTTCATGGTGTTCGTGTTTCCGCATGCACTCGTTGCAAACTGTCACCACGGGCATGTTTGCATGAAGCCCACGGTCATGTGTCATTGCTAATAAGTGGGTTGTGCGAATGTCCCACCATTATGTATCATCGCAAGCAAATATTTGGATACCGTAGCACCAACAAACAATTTTATTTCCACCTAGCACAGCTCTACTATGTGGAATTGCCACGGTACATTGCATTGTTTAAACACGCGCACTCAGGCCGGACTACTTGATTTCAACCAGCATACTCAGGCTGCGAAGGGAAAAAGAAGTGTTTGCAGCACCATTGGTCCCCAAACATTTGGTCGTGATTACTTTCTCCCGCATTTGCAGGAGAAAAAGAAAATTCAACTATCTCTTGAAAGACATGAAATTTGCGCGATGCAGTGCTGGCACACTGTTTGTTCTTAGCAGCCCTCTCGACATGAAATAAACGAAAGCTGCAAGTTGTGTGGTCATTTTGGCTGTCTATAAAAAGGCAGAGAAGGTGCTTTAGACATGTGAGGCACAGAAGTAATTGCAGCAGTGCTTTATTTTGAAACAAGCAACTACGTATATGGTGAAAGCCTGTAATGCATCACTTCTGGGCAACTTAATTGCAGAAAATTCCCATTTTTATATGCTGGGGAGATAGCTCCTTTAAAAAAACACAAAAGTGTCACATTACCTGTAAAATCTGTTACACTTTGATGGTCTTGCAGCTGAACCATTTACTACTTTAATTTAAAATAAATTGATTACTGTTACTACTCAAACTGATTACTGCAGTTGAGCAGGCGTTACACACCGGACTACACGGGCATTTTTATTGCCTTTGCTGATTACGCATGCAGTTTATGCAGTGCGTATCCATTTCAGACGCCTTGTAACAATCGTCCTGAAGAATATCATTAAGGCACTGTCCACTTAACCTATGTAGCTGGTCCAGCAAGTCACGTTGTAAGCAATTCCTTGTGGGCAGTCAATGAAATTGGGCTCATGTCTCTTTTTGCATACAAGCTTCCTGGATGCACGTGCCTTGGCCAGTGTACACAAAGATTGCAGGTTTTTGGGTGCAGAAAAAACTGCCTTAACATCAGCCCACTGACTAATCCTTTCTAGATGGTGTGAAATGCTGTGGACGAACAGAATAACTGGCACTGATGTGCACTGTAGAAATAGCATGCATGGTCAGGCAAATGACCATAAGAAAAGTGTGTGTAGTCCAGTATGTCATTAAAAAAAAATCACAGCATATCCACGGGGTGAATGATGATGAGTGGGCGAAGCTCCTGAGGGGAAATCATCGAAGGTGGCGAGAAACGTCGAAGGTGGCGAGAAACTCTTCCAACGAGACGAACAATCCCCTCTCCAAAGCGTCGTGCATCTCTTCGTACCGTTGCTTGAGTTTCTGACGATGTGCCTTCTCGGCCTCGACCTCGGTCAGAGGAAAGGGGACTACAATCCTAGTGATTTTTGTTATTAACTGATTTGGGGGCCAAATTAGTTCGTTAAATCGAGTTTTAAATGTACCTCATACTCGGGGGGTCAAGTTTATGCTGCAGTTCATAAACTAGAGGTAGCAGCCTGGACACACAACGCCATCTATTGAGCCATTCATAAACTAAACTAGAGGTGGCTACATACATTTGGAGGAGGGAACGACCCACACCCTACGGAGCTTCGCCCCTAAAAGGAAGCTGGACAGCTGTATGTAATACCTGCTCATCTCTCAACAAAGATAATTATCAGTTAACCTGCAAAATCATCGCAGTGGAATTGATTCAAAGCAGAATAAAACTTTTATGTATTGTGCTTAGTTGCATAAGATTTGATTGGAATGGCTTGAATAGAGAACTATAGCAACATCTCAACAACATATGTACAATAATGACAACAAATGAAACAATATTAAAGAAAGGTAAAACAACACAAAACAAGCAAGTCATGAGGGAGAACATTTTATTTCCTTGCAAAGGTACTGTCACATATATATGCAGCACGTAAGTTGTAGTTTGTAGTTCTGACTCCTTTTGACACATCTGTACCATCAGCAGATGTTATTTCTGTTGCTGTTCCCAGATAAGGTGCCAGCAATATAGAATGCGCACATTCGAATGTTACCTTTAACAGTGGACCATACTGTACATTCTTTTTGTCAGTTGTCGCATTTAAGCAGTGGGAACAGAATGCAACTGTCGGTTCCCTGTACCTTGGCAGGCCATGGAGAAGTCTTCGAGTGGCCAGGTGTACCGATACCCGCCTGCCGTCGGGCCTTCTGCTAGGTGCCGGCTTGGTCGCCTACTGTGCCACGCTTCTTCTGCTGGTGAGCTTTGCGAGCCCTTACTGGCTCGAGAGCTACCAGGAGGCCAACATGGAGTTCATACGGCTAGGCCTGTGGGATGTCTGTTTCCACAACTACCGTCATCCATCCTACCAGTATGACGAGACCTTCAACGGCTGCCACTGGATTCACTCATATGCCTACCAAAACATCCGTGACTGGCTCCTTCCTGGTCAGTGGCATCATCCCCTTTCAGGCCTTCATCTTCTCCTTCCCAGCTATTGTTCTCTCACTTCCACTTACTTTGTTTTGTAATGTTCCCTCTCTTGTTATGCATTGTGATTGTTCTCTTTTTCTTTGTCATTGTCTTATTTCTCTTCTCCTTCTAATTCGCCATCTTCTTAAGAAGAATAAGTTATTTTCCTGTTTTCCTTCTCCTTGTTCTAATACTTCTTCTCTTCCACCATCTTCTTTTCCCCTTTCCTCATCATTGTCTACCGCCTCCTACTCCTTCTCCTTTTTCTTTGTGTTTGTCAATGAAACCACAGCTGACGACTGAACAACCTTTAATATCCTGAAGCATTACTAGTACCACCAGAGCTGTTGTCATGGGAGTGACACTTCCATAGAACCAACGGGAATTAAACTTGGAAGCGATTGTAGTACCACCTGGCTTTTGACAATAATTGCACTAACAATAAAAGAGTGTTTTAGCTATTTTATACATGCAGTTTAAGTTTCAGAACTCTGTTGCGTGCCCTCACTATCACAGCATTTTTTCAATCCTCCGAAGCCTTGTTTTCATTCCATCACTTACAATTAGGGTAGGATCCGTGAGCACTTACTTTGTCAGTGTGCTGCTTGTCTTCAGCGTTGTGCATATGACAGCATCAGGATAAACTGCACAACTGCCAACACTGATCTGCCTTGTTCTGCATAACCCCAAGTTAGGTAATGGTTGATTAGTGATTGTAGATGGGTTAATCAACCTGTCGGGTTCGGACATGCGACTGCTATGTCTCGAAAGGAATACCTTCAGGACTTGAACCCAAAAATGTCGATAGATTGATGTGGACTAAGATGCGTTCAGATGCGGTAAGACGGATGGATATTTTTAATGTGTGTATACACCCTAGTATGCACAAGCTCATTTCTAACGCCGAAGCTGCTTAAAGGGCAACCCCGGCGGTTTTTTCACCAGGTTCTGATATCAATGTTTTCCGATGGTACTGACAGTCCTGCAACCGCCAGGGTGGTTCAGTTCGCTCAGAAACGCACCAATAATTTTAAATAAGCAATTGAAAGTCGTCTTCAAACCGAAGCCGAAACGTGTAAACGCTTCGTGCAGCATGTGTGGTGACGTCACAACCTTCCCGTCACCAGAAATATGGAACTGGGGCCAAAGAAATGATAGTGGCGAGGTCAACCGATGATATATGGAGTTATGCCAGCTTTTATGATCATGACAGCGACGATTTGAGCGCTGAAGTACTGCCGTTTTGCTTTTGAAGGCCCGATGGCTCAGGTAGGCAGTGCGGAGGTGATGACGTCAAAAAACACAGGGTGGCCTGCGCGAGAATCCGCTAAAAAATTTTAAAATTCATTTACAGGAAAACTAAATGACCTACATCCACCTGACTTGGCATATACTATTACAGTGCCTACGAGAATATATATTAACAATTTTATTGAGATCAGTGAACATGGAAAAATCGCCGGAGTTGCCCTTTAAGGTATTGGTGACATTGGGAAATCTGCAAATTCCACTAGGCTATGTAATGCTAGCGTAACCATGCCACGCTATAGTGAAGCCAACTTAAGCTCCTAAGGCTAATGAGGTAAGGCCTAATTAAGCTAAGTCTAATTCAGTGTCTCTTATTAGGACTAATGAAGTGAAGCCTAGTTCAGAGAGGACTAATTAAGCCAGATGGCTCATTCAAGGTTAATTAGGCTATGATAAAATTAGTCACAAAATTAGATTAGACTAATAATTAACAATGTAGGTATAATGCTAATTACGGCAGGTCTAATTAATGCGAACAAATCAACCAAGGTGTAATTAAGCTAATATTATACTCTAGTGCAAGTGAGCATAGGCAAATTAGACAGCACAATTAAGCCAGGACTAATTAAGCCAAGCATAAATTATCACTAATGAAGTCACCAAAATAACCTGACTAATTAATCCAAGGTTTGCTAGGTTACGACTAATTAAGTCACATCTAATTAAGGTGCTATGGATAATTCATGGGTGATTAGGCTAAATCAGGTCTAATTAACTTAACACTCATTCAGCAATGCTTAATTAAGCGAATACAATAAAGTTTAGCATAACTGGCTCCAGACTAGCTAGGCCAAGCCTAATCAAGGTAGGACTAATCGCCAGCATAATTATGTTATGGCTAATTAAGTGATGCCTATTTAAATTAAGTGATGCCTAGTTTAAATTATGTAGGCAAAGCCTAATTAATCATGATTAATTAAGCCATGTCTAATCATGTTAAGACTAAGTCGAGCCTAACTTAGCCCAAGACTACTAAACTACACCTAATGAAGCTAAACATTAAAGGCACAATCCATTTTAATCCACGTTAGACATCCCTAATCTGCTGCAACTCTTAATCCATCCTGATCTCTCTTAATCTGCTGTTTTCCGCACTCGTATGCCATACTCCACATTAATGTATTTTGTCTTATACCCCTGTCACACTAGATGTTTTAACGTCATTTATTCGAATGACGTACGGTGCAACGAATGTCATTCGACCCATGGTTGTGCTGCACACGACGAAGTAATGTCATTCGTTTACGATATCAATGACAATAGTTCCAAAAGAACTGGACCTAGAAGCTGCAGAGCGTAAGTGCAGAGTGGCTGAAAAGTCGTCCAAGGGCTTTGCTTCACTGAATTGCACCAACAGAATAATTTGCAGCTGATACGGCAGTGCTCAAAGGGGACGCTGACTTGCAGCAGGCGAACCATTCATTTACTGTTTTTGCAAGCAAAGCGCGTTAATGAGAAACACAGACGCTAAATTAAGACGCAGTGTAATAAGCGCAGCACTCAAGCACACGGCGTTCGTGATTGCACCCTGTGGTGAAATAGCGAAGCCAGTCAGACGCCGCTGATGTCGAGAGTAAACACATTTTGTTACGGCCTGCCTGGCTGTTTTCTTTTTAAAATGATGAATATCGGCAAGCGCGCTAAAGTAATACCATTTTCACATGATGTTTCACAAATTAGGAATGCTCAGTGCCGTACGTTTACGTTTTCTCTGGGCTAGAGAGTACACATTCGGTCCCAGTGCGAATGCGAATGAGTTGCTCGAACTCAATCGATTTCAGAAGTCATTCGATTCGAATGGTGTTAAATGTCGCTGTGTAGCGGCAGAATAATGTCATTCGATGCAAATATCATTACGTTCGAATGACATTAAAACGTCCAGTGTGACATCCACCCTAGTGCACCTTATTCACTCTAATCCGCCTAAATCCACCCTTATCCGTCCTAGTCTAATCCATCTTATCCAATGAAGATTTTGGGTTCGACTCCAGTAATGTTGTTGAGTTCGAGTCCTCTAGGGGATAAACCCATCTACAATCACTGATGAATGGTTGATTACAGTTTGGGAACCATTTATCATTTGTTACAGGCTGCTGGCATGCACTTGTTGGCTCCTTTGGAAACTATATTTATGGTGAATTTTGCACAGCACCGGTTACGTCGGTGCCAACGTAGTTTATTGACACCTTCAAATGGTGTTTATGAGACTTGCACACTAACATATAAATTTTTCCATATTTACAGCAACTATTTTACCTGTGCACTCACAATGGAAAGAAAAGTGAGCGCCGAGCACGCATGCGCTTTTGGTTTTAAAAAATGTGCGGCGCCAAGGCCTCGCACATGGGCGCGGCAGTCGCAAGGCGGGTGGGTTAATTAATGTCTGCCATCGGCCAATAGCAGCATTGCTCGTTATACATGCTCTACGACGAAACAAACCATATATAAGGAGCGTGAGCAGAAGCCTCTTTTTGAGTTGAGGGCTTCTGAGGAAGTCGTCGCAGTGCCTGAGGGACTGCTCGGACACCATCTTGTCTCGTAGTGCGTCGTACGTTTTCGGAGTCTTCGCCAGCTCTTGCCAACGGTCGAAGTATCCACAGAGACGTCCCGCGAACTGTTGACCTGTTTCAGTATTCTCGGGCCGGGCATCCCTAAACTTCGTGCGTTATCCCTCTTCTGTGTATCGAAAACGCAGAAGGAGAGTCTGTTTTAGCTTTTCGTAGTCCGTAGACTCTTCTGCAGACATTCTTCCTACCACGGTCAAGGCTTCTCCCGAAGCCCATTCGTCGTTTGGCCACCCTTGGCTCGTGGCAACCCTCTCAAATCTCTGGATGTAAGCATCCAGTTCATCCCTACCCTCATTATAGGGAGGAATCATCTTGTGCGGGCTTTTAAAACTCTGACCAGCACCTACACAGTCATCCATACAATTCATGCTCGAACGCTGCGCCTCTGCAATTCGACGCAGCTCCTCGAGGAGGGCTCTTTCAGCTTCCAAATGTGCCATCTCTTGCTCATGATCCTCTAGTGCTGCTCTGCGTGCTTCCGCTTGTCCTTTCGCTCTCTAGTCTCTCATTTCTTTTTGCTCAGCGCTCAGCTAGGCCAACAACGCCTCTCCACTCACAGCCCCATCTCTTTCCCTAGCTTCACTAGCTTTCTCGTCCATTCTCGTCTGCTACACACAAAGAACGTGAGGCTTTCAGGTGTAATGAGAAACCTTCGTCCTGTCTCATGGACGCCAGAAATCGTGATGTTTAAGGACGCTCGTCACAATGTCTGGTGAGTTCGGACGAGAAAAGATTTGAGCAGATGTGTGAGAGGAAAAAAAGTAGCTATGCAAACTTTATGTTTCACACTAGAGAGGAGAGCAAAGAGAAAGAAGGGAAGGGAAAAAAACTATAAACGCAGCGCTACTTGACAACCTTAATGTGAGATACGCTGGAGTCCGCCCTGAACAAAATAATGTCCAACATCCGGCTACACTATCATGCAGCGTTCTGCACGCGAATAGTTCTCGTATAAAAAAACGAAACAATGCCTCACAGTTGTGGTTCACTGTCCTCCCGGCATGATGCGCTGGTCGGAGCAAGCGAGGGCAGTGGTGGAACGGTTGGTCGTCGGGCAGTGGAGCGGTCATCGGCACACAGATGTGCTACCGTGTGCGGCGCCGCTGAGCAACACGTCACGGCCAATGACTGGCAGCAGCCCTCGGGTTCCAGGGCCAGTCTCAAACCACGTATACAGCACCGGTTAGGCCTCGTTCCTGAACCTGCCCCGGGAAATTGCACCCTGGCAGGAGTCGCTTCCCAGGGATGTCCTAGAACCTGGAACAGGCCACTGGAGCCGGAACTGGCAGGCGCGTCCTGGTCCAATGCCCGCCTCAGGAACGACAACCAGGGCTCTTCCTCTTGAGTGGAACACGGCTTCGCCTGTCTGCTGGCTTCCTTGCTCGAGCTCCCTGCACGCCCTGTAGCCCTTCGCTTGTCTTTTTCTTCCCTGTGCCACCTGCTCTCCACTCGTCTTCTTCACTTTCGGTTTCTTGAGGTTTACACACAAATATTGTGTTCTTTCCTCACACATACATAGTGCTCGTAGAAACTTCACCAGTGAACTGTCGCGTCACTCCCACTGTCATGCCTTCTGACGGCTGCTGCCGTGTCACCGAGGTTGGCCATGTTCCCTATTTGAAACCCCTTATCCAATGTACCTCACCGATATAGACAGCGGCCAAATTGGCTGCTTCCGCATGAGGGGGAATTCATGTGAGCAAAATATTCACCGTTTGTGATCTTTACCTGTATACAGTTGAGCCCTACTATATCGAACCCGTTTATATCGAGTTATCCCGTATATCTAATAATTTCTAAAAACGGTAAGCTTACATTGAGAATATACAGTCGGTCCCGGGTATATCGAACTATTGGCTATATCGAATTATTGGCTATATCGAACAGCCGAAAAATCCCCCTGATAAACACATGTAAAAGTATAGGGCACAGGTGCGCATATATCGAACACTTGTACACCGACATATTCAATATATGAAACGGTGCGCCGCACCGGAGCCGTGACATTGATCACAATTCAGTCGCGTTCCAGGAGAGTTACGGACCCTTTTAGTGCGCGCGTGTCGACAATGTGATTGCGTTGCTTCAATAAGTTTGCACAGCGCTTGCGACCACAATTCTGTCATGTTCCAAGAGAGTTACGGACCCTTTCCATGCGCGCGCGTCGTAAATGTGATCGCGTTTGCACAGCACTTGCGATCACAATTCAGTCGCGTTCCAAGAGAGTTACGGACCCTTTTCGTGCGTGCGTCGAAAATATGATTGCGTTGCTTCAATAAGTTCGCACAGCGCTTATTCAGTCGCGTTTCAAAAGAGTTACGGACCCTTTTCGTGCGCGCACGTCGAGAATGTGATTGCGTTGCTTGAATAAGTTTGCACAGCGCTTGTGAGTGCACCTGTTTGTCTGCTGCGGTACAGCTTGCAAGGTGTGGTAAAGCGTTATTTAATAAGTATGCCAACAGCTTGAAGCACCAAATAAAACTTACACTATAGTCTGCACCGGCGGCTTCAGCACGATGTGCATTCTCAAGCTAATCCACGCACTCTGGCATGCAGTCCCCAAAAACATAGCCTTTGAGATCTGTTTCCATCGGCGCCCCATGCAACAGTGGCTATTTCAAATCTCGAAGGCCATGCATTTGCGAATTGTACACCCCTGGCGGTTTTTCGTTTCCTTCTTTTTTTTTTTTGCTGCTTGTTTCAAAAAGCCCAAGTGGCATTGCCACCGCCGAGAGCATGTTTCGACAGGAGTAGGACCCTGTTGCAATCGTTGCTCTTGTTTGTGTGCAGTGCTGGCTTAGTGTTCTGTCGCCGCTCTCACGTTCCCGACTTGTGCGCGGCCCACGGTGTGCGCGGCATCTCTTGGCCCTGGTAGCCATGGACGCGAAGAAGCGTAAGAACTTAGACTTGGCGACCAAAACCGACATCATTCGGCGAGTGGAGGCTGGAGAGAAGAAGTCGTCAGTCGCAGAAGCTTTCGGCATTCCTCGGAGCATATTGAGCACGATTCTGCGGAACAAAGCCGATGTAAAGGCGAAGGCTGCCCAGTCGTGCCGTTCTAAGGCTTGTCGCGTGCGTGCTCCTGCGTACGACAACATTGAAAAAGCACTGTACGCCTGGTTTTTGGACACTCGGGCGAAAAACATTCCCGTTGATGGCCCGATGCTCATGGAAAAGGCGGAGTGGTTCGCTGCGGCCTTGGGGGTTGACGACTTTACTGGTGGCACCAGTTGGCAGCAACACTTCAAGAATCACTATGGCGTCGTCGGGAAGACCCTCTCCGGCGAAAGCGGCGCCACAAAGAGCTAGGACATAGAGAAGTGGCTCTCCGAAGAGTGGCTGAACATTCGCGACAGCTTCTCGCCGTCGGATATACACAATGCCGACGAAACGGCGCTCTTATGGCAAATGTTGCCGAACAAGACTTTGGATCTAAAAAGGACCTCTTGTCATGGAGGGAAAACGAGCAAAGCGCGCGTCTCAATCTTGCTCGCGACGAACGTGCATGGCTCTTGCAAGCTGCGGCTGTTCGTTATCGGCAAGAGCAAGTTGCCGTGCTGCTTCAAGAACGCGAAGAGCCTCCCGGTCCGATACGCGTTCAACAAAAAAGCATGGATGACGCGGATGACGCGGGACCTCTTTTCCGAATGGATGCGTGCATGGGATGCCGAATTGGAGAAGGCGGACCACAATGTTTGTCTTCTTGTAGACAATTGTTCTGCACATCATGTGGTCAGCCACCTGAAAAGGATCACAGTCAAGTTTTTGCCGCCCAACACCACGGTGAGGCTGCAGCCTCTCGACCAAGGCATCACCAAATCTTTTAAGGTCGGGTACAGGTGACGTCTGGTGCAGAGGCTCCTGATCAACCTTCGGTTAGGGGTCGAACTGAAAACCGATCTCCTCGGAGCGATACAAATGGTAACCGGCGCGTGGAATGACATCAAACAAGCCACGATCGTGAACTGCTTCGGTAAAGCTGGCCTTCTAGCTTCACCTGACGACTTAGGGAGTGTCACAGAGTTGGCGGCATGCCTGATTATTCTTATATTTTGTATAAAGTTGCTGCGTCCGCTCTGTTACGAATGTTTGTCAAGTCCGAACCTTATTTTGGTCAGTGCACGAGCATGCATACGTACTCGCTGAATCGCGTTGTAGTTAACCTAACTTCGCAGCCCACAAGCGGGGGCCTACGTGCCGCATGTTTTTTCTATCTCTTGCTTTTCACAGCTCAAGGTGTCCTCTACTAAAGCCAAAGCCGGCGAGCTTCGTTTTGTATATCTGTAGCTGCTTCTCGCCTTCGGTACGACCCTTAGCAATACTGGAGTTGTTGGCGTACGTGCATCTTGTTTTGGTTGTGTTTTATTTTTTGCCGCTTCAAGGTCACCCCATGCATGGCCAGAACTTGGCCTTTCTTTTGGTTGTTTGTTATTTTTCGTGACGCCAAGATGGCGGCCATGCAGTGTGAGAGTGACATGCCTACGTGCTCATCCGTTTTGTGTGTGGACTACCTGCGGCGCTTTTGTGTGTGTGTGGTGCTTTGGGCTGCGACACTGAGTGAGCCGGTGATCACAAGCGCCGCTCAACCCTCTCCCGAAAGCTATATAACGCGCTCTGCCGCCCGCCTGGGGAGACCGCGAAACGGAGGGAAAGAGTCCGCCGCGAGTCTCCCGAGGAACTCTCAGCCGCCTCCCCGCATCCCGAGACAACGCACCTGCAGCCCCGGAAGAGATCATCTTCGAGGGCCGCGCTCTTCGGCCGTCGTCTTCGTGGATGGAGGGTCGCCGCATTCCCCGGTCAACTGTATGTTCCTTCAGACTATGAACTCTTATTTCCGCCTGCCAATCCTTGGACTCTCGTCATAATCTGTGTAAGCGAGCGTTTGTTGGCTCCCATCCGTAACTTCTCTAAATATGTTCCGTTGCTTCGCTGTCTATTAATTTGTAACTTAAACTCTTTCCAAGTGTTCTCATTCTTTTGTATTGTTTGTCGTGTTGATCTTATACATTTTTGTTTCGTTCCGTTGACGTGCCTCCGTCTCAGTCACTGCGTTTGCTTACCGGCTCTGCCGGGCATCAATCGACCTCACCCCCCATTGCCACGCCTCGGTGATTGCCTCGCGCAATCGTGGAGACTGTGACAATTAAACTGGCGTCCGCGACGTAGGACTGATTGATGCAAAGGGAACGTGGTGAACTGAGAAGGAATTCTGCTGTGTTTAGAGAAGTTGAGCGGTATAGTGTAGAGTGTTGTGCACGGTTGAGCTGCATGATTGAGTTGCACGGTTGATTTAGTGCCAGATTGAGAGTTGTTTGAGCTTCTGTTCGCGTTAGTTGAAGTGCTTCACAGAGAAACATGGATTTGGAGCGGTTAATATCCATGGGTAGCCAGCTTGGCCTGACGAACGCAGAGCTCAGGAAATGGGTAGAAGATAAGCAGCGCGAGGAGCGAGCGTTCGCGCGACAAGCAGCGGAGGAGGAGCGCGTAGCCGCGAGGGAAGCTGACGAACGACAGATGCAGCTTATGAGTTTGAAAATAGAGTGTCAGCGACTAGAGAAAGAGACTAGAGAAAAGGAAGGGAGTCGGGAGAGAAGCGACTTAAGGCTGGATGCGAGTAAACTCCTTATGCCCTTCGACGAGAGGAAGGATGATTTAGACGCGTATATAAGACGGTTCGAAAGCCTGGCAGAAAGTCAGAAGTGGCCCGAGGGCCAATGGTCGACAGTTTTGGCTACTTGCTTGAGTGGAGAGGCACTGAGTGTCTATGGGCGTTTGCCACCGGGTGATGCAGCAGATTATGCGAAGGTGAAGCAAGCACTTTTGAAGAGATTTCGCTTCACGGCAGGACGGTTTCCGGGATAAGTTCAACTCCGGCAAACCGGCAGATGGGGAAACCGCAGTTCAGTTTTCGGCACGCCTCAGCCACTATTTTGACCGCTGGATCGAGCTCTCCGGTACGAAGGCTGACTACGAGGATCTTCGAGAGCTCCTAATTAAGGAGAAATTTTTGCACGGATGTCACCCCAATATGGCCCTGTATCTAAGAGAGAGGAAAGTGAAATCGCTAGAAGAGACGCTCGAGCTAGCGGACCAGTATTTAGAAGCTCAAGGCAGCGTGAACCTCTCCAAAACAAAAGAAAGCCGTGACGATGCTGTGAAGCCACGAGTTGATGACAGAGGAAATGATCCCGGCAGAGCACTCCGCTGTTATCTTTGCAACCGCGGCGGGCATCAGGCTTCGCAGTGCCGGACGTACTCCGTCAACAGTAACAGCGTCAGATGTTTCCGGTGCGGACGAACGGGTCACACGTCGAACGCGTGCCGATCATTGCTGAACAACAGGCCGCAGGCATCGTGTGTGTACTCGCCGGCTAAAATCGCAAATCAGGAGGCCATTCACGATGGTTACGTCGAGCTCAAGAATGGAGGGAAAATCCCCGTCGTGAATGCGGTAATGACGATGCGCCTGAAGTCTCTAGTAGACGGACAGCCTGTGGTGACTGGAACGTTAGAGGGCAGAACTATCTCGGTGTTGCGCGACAGCGGGTGCAATACGGCGATCGTGAGAAGAGAGCTCATCCGCGACGACCACCTCACGGGTGAGAAGAGTCCAGTTTACCTGGTAGATGGAACCGTGAAGATGCTGCCCGAGGCCCAGGTTGAGATCGATACTCCGTACTTTTCCGGGGTGATTACGGCGCTATGCATGTCGGACCCGCTGTACGACCTGATCATCGGAAATATTGAAGGCGCGAGAGCACCGGATAATCCGAAAGAGGCAGGCGAACGGGCAGTCGACGATGAGCGCGCCAAGGGAGAAGCTGTTGCGGCAGCTGTCACTCGCGCCCAGGCGAGGAAGCAACCCCAGAGGTTCCAAAGACTGAAAACCCCCGATGTCGCAGTCCAACTACGAGAGAAGAATTACGCAGACGAGCAGGAAGAGGACGAGACGCTCAAGCCATGCTTCTCCCAGATGGGCAAAGAACTGACCTGCAGAAACAGGGAAAACAAATTCGAATTCAAGCGTGAGGATGGGCTACTCTACCGAATGTACACGGAGAAAAGTGGGCAGGTAGTGCGTCAGCTCGTCGTCCCAAAGTACCGCCGCTCTGAAGTATTGAAAGCGGCCCACGAGGGAATAATGGCAGGACATCTGGGAGCACAAAAGACAAGATACCGAATTTTGGAGGAGTTTTTCTGGCCAGGGATCACTGCGGACGTGAAGAGATTTGTCGCCTGTTGCGATATCTGCCAACGACGAAGTCCAAAGGGCAGAAAACTATCTCATGCCAACTTGCTCAAACCGCACGAAGGGCGGGAGAATAAGCCAGCAGAAAAAGTTTGTATTGCTATTTGCGGCGTCACGGAGACGGAAGGCGATGGGGCGATTCCGGTTCCAGCATTGGAGCAGTCTGAAACGAGGGAGACGTTCACAGGCTTTCGGATGAACTGGAGGTGGAGAAGAAAAAGCAACTTCGGGTTGTCGTTTCGGCACGCTCCATCCGGTGGCGTACGCTAGCAGGAAGCTACTCCCCAGAGAAGCCGCTTGCAGCACCATTGAGAGAGAGAGTGCTTAGCCTTAATCTGGGGGGTGCAAAAGTCTTCTACCTATTTGTATGGTGTGCCCTTCCTAGTGCAAACGGACCACCAACCGATTAGTTACATCCAAAGAACAAGGAAGCTAAATAGCCGCGTATTGCGTTGGAGCTTGATACTCCAGGAATATCAGTTCAGCGTTGAACACATCAGAGGCAGCGAAAACGTAGGAGCGGATTACCTGAGTCGGCTGTAAACTTTGCATGGCATTCCTTCCCAGTGTATAGACATTCATATACGATGTTCGTAATGTGTCGAAATGAAATGAATGACCTTAGTTAGCTCATGTGTCCTGTGTATGCTTTATCCTTATTTTTTGTACAGGCCTGCGCGCCGCCTTCTGTGAGTGTAGAATATTATGTTATAATATTCCGAAAGTGGGGGGCCGTGTCACAGAGTTGGCGGCATGCCTGATTATTCTTATATTTTGTATAAAGTTGCTGCGTCCGCTCTGTTACGAATGTTTGTCAAGTCCGAACCTTATTTTGGTCAGTGCACGAGCATGCATACGTACTCGCTGAATCGCGTTGTAGTTAACCTAACTTCGCAGCCCACAAGCGGGGGCCTACGTGCCGCATGTTTTTTCTATCTTTTGCTTTTCACAGCTCAAGGTGTCCTCTACTAAAGCCAAAGCCGGCGAGCTTCGTTTTGTATATCTGTAGCTGCTTCTCGCCTTCGGTACGACCCTTAGCAATACTGGAGTTGTTGGCGTACGTGCATCTTGTTTTGGTTGTGTTTTATTTTTTGCCGCTTCAAGGTCACCCCATGCATGGCCAGAACTTGGCCTTTCTTTTGGTTGTTTGTTATTTTTCGTGACGCCAAGATGGCGGCCATGCAGTGTGAGAGTGACATGCCTACGTGCTCATCCGTTTTGTGTGTGGACTACCTGCGGCGCTTTTGTGTGTGTGTGGTGCTTTGGGCTGCGACACTGAGTGAGCCGGTGATCACAAGCGCCGCTCAACCCTCTCCCGAAAGCTATATAACGCGCTCTGCCGCCCGCCTGGGGAGACCGCGAAACGGAGGGAAAGAGTCCGCCGCGAGTCTCCCGAGGAACTCTCAGCCGCCTCCCCGCATCCCGAGACAACGCACCTGCAGCCCCGGAAGAGATCATCTTCGAGGGCCGCGCTCTTCGGCCGTCGTCTTCGTGGATGGAGGGTCGCCGCATTCCCCGGTCAACTGTATGTTCCTTCAGACTATGAACTCTTATTTCCGCCTGCAAATCCTTGGACTCTCGTCATAATCTGTGTAAGCGAGCGTTTTGTTTGGCTCCCATCCGTAACTTCTCTAAATATGTTCCGTTGCTTCGCTGTCTATTAATTTGTAACTTAAACTCTTTCCAAGTGTTCTCATTCTTTTGTATTGTTTGTCGTGTTGATCTTATACATTTTTGTTTCGTTCCGTTGACGTGCCTCCGTCTCAGTCACTGCGTTTGCTTACCGGCTCTACCGGGCATCAATCGACCTCACCCCCCATTGCCACGCCTCGGTGATTGCCTCGCGCAATCGTGGAGACTGTGACAGGGAGCGACGGCGATGTCACAGCAGACGACGTAGAGTGCCCCGAGGATGAATTTCGCCAGCTTTCAGCGTTTCTGGGTGCCATCACTGATGGGGCCACAGTGAGCGATTTCGTCAGCGCTGACGATGATGTGCAAGCCGTTTCGGACCGCACCGATGCAGAAATCATGGCTGACGTCGCCGGTGCCGATGAGGCCGACCGGAGCAGCGACGATGATGCCGACGACGCCTCGACGCAACCCTGTACCGCTGCAGAGCTTGCGTCGGCGTTCAGCCTTATTCACCGCTGTTGTGGCGCTACGGAAAGCGCTGGACTTGCCTATGTGGAAAGCCTCAACAATATTGAGGATGGCCTCATGAATTTAATGGCTCAGACAAAAAAGCAAGCCAAGCTCACAGACTTTTTTCGTGCCAAAGAAAGTGCGGTGGATTTCGTGTTTTTCTTTTGATATTCTGGGCAAGTCGGCAAGCGGAAGCTTAGCACAGTCTTTGGAAACCGCTCCGAGACTCGCAGCGCTTCAAGGTAACCCTTAAATGGACATATTTTATATTTCGAATTATCGATATATCGAACTATTTCGTGATCCCCTTCGAGTTCGATATATCCGGGATCGACTGTATAGCAAAAGTTACGGTTACATGAAACAAAAATCGTAACGACAACCGATATATCGAACTCAGTATGCCTCAAACGTGCCCCCGCAAGTTGGTTTTCCCTCGCGATGGCGCAGCAGCAGAAAAACTGCCGGTACCACCCTAGAAAAAGTGGTTCAGACAGAAGTACGGCTGAAACAGAAGAACATCCAGGACTATTTCGTGCGAGAATAGGGCACACAACTCAGCCATTATATTGATAAAATTCTTTTAGTTATATGGTGGCTTTACATCATCAAATCCTACAGCGAGCCTATATCGAATTATGCCATATATCGAACTTATAACCATTTTCTGGCGAGTTCGATATATCCGTGTTCGACTGTATAATCATCATCGCTGTCAGCATATTCTTCGCTAAGTGCGTAACTCGGTCGAATAAAGGCTTCGTGACAGCAGCTGTGCTTGTGCCTTACAATATGTGCATTTCCTTCTACATACTGCAAACCACCATGCTCTTTCGAGGCTCTTAGAAATGGCCGGTACGGACCACAGTGCAAGGCTGCAAGATTGCTGAGTTACTGTTTTAAGCTGTGCAAAAACTGTCAAAATGCCTCACATTGCAGAGCTGCGTTTTTTATCAGGGAGAGTGATATGCCGATCTGTGAGAGCTAGGATATCCTAGACTTCACCGTTGTCAAAACCTGAAAGCTTGACACCAATTTACGCTCCCGCAGAAGTGGTCTGTAACTGCAGGAGAAGGAAGGACTGCAGTGAAGTTTCCCATCACCTGCTTTATTGAGCTGTTCTCAAAATTTGAAGGCTTTGCATGGTAAAAGATCCAGGCAGCTCTTTACTAGTGGCACAAAGACTGAGGATATAGTATAACTGGTCGTGTCCCGCTCCTTATTTTTCTGCACACTCTCACATCCCTTCCCCACTCCTTGGGAGGCTGTACTGTGCAAAACTAGAAGTGTTGAAGATTGGGCGAGCTGGTTTGGTCGTACTTGAACTGGTATAGCACATTGTGGAAAAAAGAACGGCCAAGCAGACAGACACAAGAGGACATAGCACTCTGTCCTCTTGTGTCGGTCCGCTTGGCCGTTCTTCTTTCTTTCGCAGTGCGCTATGTCAGTTCATGTACAAGACTATTCTATGCTGTACCCTCTCATCTCCTCCTTTCCCTCCTGTTCACCTTCACACCCCTTTCCCACCTGCTACACTATACTGTACGGCACTACACTTATCTTGCGCTTCCCTTTTCCACGCGTTGCTTCACAATACTGTGCAAGACTATGCTATGCACTACCCTCTCCCCTCCTTTTCCTGCTCCACAACCTTGCTTTCGTGTCCTAGTTATTGCTGCACTATACTTCAGAAAACTATGCTGTGATCTACCCTCACCCCTCTTCTCTCCTCCTCAGCCTCTTATCATTCCTCCTCACAGCTCCCTTTCCCATTCCTTGCTATGCTATACTGTACGTGGCAATACTGTACTCTTTTCGCTCCTCGTTTCCCTTCCCATCCTCACCTCCCTTTCCCATGCCCTCTCCTTCCTTAAGTTCAGTTACCTTTCCCAGTCCTTACTACACTCTACTATACAAGACTACACTATGCTGTACCTTCCCTCCTCCTTTCCCTCCTCCCCACCCTCACCTCCCTTTCCCACACTTTGCTACGAGGCTATGCTGTGCTCTACCCTCCTCCTTTCCCTCCTCCCCACCCTCACATCATTCTCTCTCACCCTCACCTCCCTTTCCCACTTTCCTTTCCCAGTCCTTGCTGTTACTACTGCGCATGTGTGGCTATGTTGAAGTTATGCCAGGTGGGACGACAGCTGTGGCATGGCTAGTAAAGTGACCCGAAGTGAGGTTTTCTGCGTGCAACAGACTACTTGCCTTGTGCTAGAACAGCCTCACTGTTGAAAACTGGCCTTCTCCCTTTGCTTCAACTTTAGTACATATTCTGCTTTAACACCAACATCTTCCTGCTTTGAAAGCTTGTGTGGCTCTCTCACCCTTGCTATAGCAATAGCTTGTCTCTTTTTTGCTCCTTTCTTGTTGGTCTTTGGGGTTGCCTTTGTAGTAGTTAAAGGGACCCTGAAGTGGTTTTGGTGATTTTGTGCAAATGCTTTACTCCTACAGCTCAAGCCCTCCTGGTCATTAGCACACCAATGTCAGCGCTCTGCATCAAGTGTGTAATTTACAAAAAGGTTTTAAATATATGCATCGTGAAAGATTGACATGACCTAAAGAGTTTTCAACCACCCCTGCTCACGGGCCATGCAATGGGCACGTAACGTTTACTTTGCCAGCAGATATTATGAGTGCCCGAGAGCAAACCAGTGGTGTTGTTGCAGCATCTGGCAGCACACAGCTGTGTTGCCAGTGCACTACTACAGAGGCCAGAACTACTGAGGCCGTTGCCCGAGGTAGGGATATAGTGGCGCCATGTCACTTTTCAGACCTCGGCACAGCCTTTGCTAGCATGCACTCCCAACTAAGCAAGTAGAAAAGGAAGAGCAGTGGTAAGAAGGAAGACAATAGAAATAAAGCCATAGTTGCCTTGGTGCTATGTGTTTTGCTTAATTTGTGGTGTGAATTATTTGATAATGTTGTAGCCTAATCAGTGGCATTATCAAGACCATTTCAGGGACCCTTTAAGTTGGGTGAGAAACACAGTGGTGACAGGAGATGCTGGAGAGCATAACTGTTGTAGCTTTCCCACTTGTTTGGAGAGCTACTAACACTTGCAAGTCAAATAAATGGTGTCCATGGGCAGTTACAAAAGCTATGACATTATAGAACGTGCTTTGAAAGCCAGATGAGAACTGAGCGAGCAGTCTTTTATGGCAGATATTGGGTTCCTTGCTGTCTGCAGTGGGATAACATTTGCTGTATGTTCAACATAGGCTAGAGATCACAAACATTTTTTAGGGGCGAAGCTCCTTATGGCGTCACCCGTTCGTCCCCATTATCGTTTGTTTGTAACCACTGCTCGTTGAGTCTACAATCCGGCCATAGATGGCGCTACTTGTACAATATAACGAATGCATATACGCTGAGAAATGCAAAATCGCCCCACACTAGAGGGCGTTTTGTAGCAAAAGATAATAATAAAAGGTGAGTTTTATGAACACAGGATTTACGTCACACGTAGGGAAGGAGAGAGAGACGATCGCGCCACTGCGATCGCGTGTTCTTCGGCGGCGTTTTGGCGCGCGCGCCAACAGAGGCTCGTCGACGGAGGATGGACAAGGCTGCCGAGCGGCGTGCGCGCAGGGCGGCGGCGGCTCGCGCTCGAAGAAGCGACCTCGCCGTGCGGGCGCGGGAGGCCGAAGCTAGCCGTGATTCTGCGCGGCGCCGCTGCGAGGACCCTGCAGTACGAGCGCTCACGTTACTCACGAGTTTCATTGAGGTGTGTGGCGAGGTATCTTTAATACATAAGAGCTTCGCCCACTCTCCATCATTCACCCCGTGGATATGCTGTCATTTTTTTTACCATGCTTAACCCTTCCACTGTCAGTCCTGAGATGAACTTCTGTGATGAGACACGCACAAGCCCTGCCAATTACAAGTGCACTTGTTTTGCTTCTTTAAATCAGTTCCTGCCAGTTGTGAAGGAACTCATAAAAAAAATAATGTGGGTGTGTCCTGCTGTCTATGGAGAAGATGTATGAACAAGTGTAAGTAGAATTGACATCAAGTGGAGTGAATGTTTTACATCTGTATCAGTTTGTGTCTCAGAAGAGCAGCCATGGCATTCCACGTGGGTGCGCTATTTGATGGACAAAGAAGTTCAGCAGCTAGAATACCACACTAAAAATGTCCTATAGCCACATTGGCACCCTTATTAGTTGTTAGTACTTTTGGTAATTAGTCACATGTTAATTTGCTTGCAATGAGTGAAATTTTATGTGATGAGCTAATTCTCAATTAAAAAGTTTGCATGTTCTGGAGAGCATCCTACTACTTGCTAGTACAAAATTTCAACATAATTAAAAAAACAAGAAACCTGGCAGGGAATACAGTGCTGACAAAAATTAACTAATTAACTAATTAGTTAATTAAAACTGAGCATTTGAATGATTAAAAAAGGTGTTGCACTGCCATTTCAGTGGTATGTAGATCGCTCATATTTTCTGAAATTCGCCACTTGTTTCCTTTCTTTGCAGGGTGGCTCATGTTTGTGCAGAGTATGATGACACTGGCGCTAATGTTTGCTCTGGGTGCCTTGGTCTTGCTGAGTGTGGTGCTCATGCGCTACATGCTACGCTTTGAAATCATTTTCCTGCTGGGCGCATTCATTCTCGAAGCTATTACAGGTACCCAGCACCTTTGTTTTGTTGTATTCTTTTTGCGAACATTGCTTTTGTTTCACATCGCCGCTGCTGGTACTGGCCATTGGGCAGTACAAATCAGTACTAAGTGATTAAGATCAAAAGAATTCAGTGTGTCATGTAAAAATTGAATCTGATGTTGATGGAAAAGCTGAGTTGCGCAGTAATTCATTTTTAAAGAGTGTGCTACCATTTTGAAACTGTGCGGGGGGAGTTCCAAGGTACTGTGGTAGAAGGTAATTTAAAGGGACTGTCTAACTGTCCATCGATTTCCTGTTTTCGTTAGAATAGAAAACATATCGTTTAAAGTGACAAGTGTGCAGTGGTCTTGCTGCAGTATCAGTGGAAATTCTTATAACGAATTTTTCTATCTTCACGGTCGTCTCTTTTGCTTGTGTAGGGATGCCAGCAACACTGGTTACTGGCATATTGCAGTATTAATTGAAAAATGAAAATTACTCTCCATTGCAAAAGAACACTACCAGATGGGTATAAAATACAACTAGAAGTAATAAATTTTCACTTATAAGCAAGATAAGTGAACCTGCAACACACATCACCAACGATGGCGCCACCACTCATTTTATTGTAACTTTCTGGGATAAGTTAAAATATTATTGCCTTTTTATGGGGTACAAGCACGCTTGTTTCTGTCAATGTAAGAAGCAATGTCAGTGTAAGGGCAGCTACGCACTAATGGTGTGAACACTAAGGATATAGCTTAGCTGGTGGTATTCCCCTCCTCGCTACACTCTCCTGTGTAAGACTGCTGTTCTTTACCCTCTCCCCTGCCCTCCTTTCCCACTTCCTCACCTTCACATCATTCAACCTCACCCACACTTCTCATTCCTACCCCTTGCATACTATACTGTACAGTCTGTTTCACACTTAAAGGGGTCGTGAAATGTTTTCTGAACATTTTGTACTAAGTGCGTATTGGGGATCCTGACCCTCCAATCAACAATATGCATTGTTCCGTTGCACCGTGTGCGTTGATTTAGAGCGATAAAAAACGCGGTTTCGGGTTCACTGTGCGCGTTCCCCTCAACTCTGCAGATGACGTCATCTTAGTAGCCGTCACACCTCCGAGATTGGCATGCCCTCGGAGGCCATGGGAAAACAAAGCGTGCTGCCGCTTTTCTTCCGAATGGTGGCACCGCACGGTTTCCAAGTATTTTTTTTCCTTTCTAGCTTTCAAGTAAATCGATTCCTTTAGAGCAAACGCGAGTTCACTGTGCCTTTGAACTTAAAAGTATCCTAACTCAACGTCACCAAATAGTACCACGCCAGCCGGTAGTGTCGCATAGTCGTTTCGGGAGCGCAAGAAAGCTGAGATTTAAAACGGGCGTTGTTAAATGTGCACTGAATATTTCGCCGAAATATTTCGGAATCGGCTTGTCGAATGCGTATTGAAGCAGTGAAAATTATAAACCGGCAGCTCCAAATTCTTTTCACGACCCCTTTAAGGGAAATCTTGGAGAGCCTTGCAATGCGATGCGGCCATGATGCAGCCATGATGGAGCCATGATGCGGCGAGCTCTGAAGTCGGCCAGCAGCGGCTGCTCGCACAGGCGCAGACGCGCGATGCATGCAGCCTGGAACCGTGTCGTCTGCTACGACAGTGTGTCCTGTCGGGAAGCACGCGACTGACTGTGTGCGGCATCGCACCGATTTCATTGTTGACGTGAGGAGTCAGCCGATATTCTTCACTAAAGGATGTGCTGTGCGATGTCAGTGCACGGCAAAGAACCCAGGTGGTCGAAATTTCCGGAGATCTCCGCTACGGCGTCTCTCATAATCACAGCTGGTTTTGGGACGTTAAACCCCACAAAGCAACATCAGTAAAGGATGTGCAGCACCATCCTTTCGGGCCTACACACTTGCCTTGTGCTGCCGGAGGACCGGGGTACTGAGCAGGTGCACATATGATGCTACTGTAATGCACAGCGACAATGAACCCTACAACGTGTGCACATCGTGCTCGGTTTTCTTGACAGAAAATGAAAAAGCATTCCACAGTAATAACTATGCAGGTTGATCACGATCAGACAAGTGGATCGGAATAAAGGAATGCTTTAGGTGACGAAATTGAGAGGGAAGCAGCTCTTCTCTACAACATTGCAGTGGCACGAGACAGGCACTCTCCGTCGGCGTGAAATGCACGCACCACACTCCCAACTTTGGTTAGTCATGTTGGGTCGTGTCCCCAGCAGCAGCCATGAGAGTGCTCATTCTTAACTGAAGCAAGGCATAAAGGGACTGAGTGAGCGATGTGTCCCGTCGGAGCGTGGCCCACTCGTTGACGATGTTGGGCTTCTTAGTGATTCGGCGCTCTTTAAACTGCATGAGATAAAAAGGATGAAATGATATTGAAAAGACAAAATGCAAAAGCAGCGCATTTCTTCGGCCATTGGCGAGGCTAAAACGACACGACTATCTGTAGATACGGGATTCAAAGATTCTTTGAGGAAAACTGGTGCAGTGTTCATTGTCTCTGCGCATTACAGTAGCAGACACACTAACAAAGCATACATGCAGCCGCCCAGTGCCCCCCCCCCCCCCTCCGGCAGTACAATGCAAGTGTGTTGTCAAATTAGCTTCACAGAACTCCTTTCTTGCCAATGCAGGCTCAAAAGGATTGCGCTGCACAACCTTTAGTGAAGAATATCGGCTGACTTCTCACGTCAGCGATGAAATCAGCGCGATGCCGCACACAGCAGCACGCGTCCCGACAATACAGCCAGCACGTGCTGTCGTAGCAGACGACACGGTTCAAGGCTGCACGCATCGCGCGTCTGCGCCTGCGCGAGCAGCCGCTGCTGGCCGACTCCAGCGCTCGCCGCATCATGGCCGCATCATGCTTGTAGACTTGTGCTACAAATGGGTGGATGCTAATTTTCCCTTTCAAGAAATGAGTGCACGTGCAAATGCTGCACTTTTCATGGAAGTGCATGTGTACTTATTTCCTGATGATGACAGTTTGTCGTCAGAGTCCATGGACCAATGATCAGCTTGGACAGCTCTCCTGCTAAAACATTTTCCAAGTGGTAGCCAGTCCTTTTTAGTCACCTGGTGTCCTTTGCTATTCATGGAAGGCGTGGTGCATATGCATGTTTAATCAGCCACCTTGGAAGACATTCAGGTTTTCTTTTTTTTACAAGAACGAGCCTTGTTTGGTGCATAGGTACATTTGTATTCTTATGAGTTGTACTACTGTTCCTTGCCAACTTTTGCTGCTGAGGGCATTAGTGTTGAATCAGGCATTAGTGACATTGTTACAATGTAGAAGCGAACCTAGACATACCGAATGTAAATATTGTTCGGAATTAAGGATCGCAAAAGAAATGCAAATGCCACACACACACACACACACAACACCATGCGTAGACTCCTAACTAAACTTTGTATGTGTTAGTGTATGTTCTTGGCATTCCATGTTTTTTTTTTCCTCTTTAGTTCTATGCAATATACTACTGGCTAGCTGAGCAACAAGTTCCTCTAAATGCGGATATAACGAGTTATTGGTTGTAACAAATGAAATGAAATGTATTGCTATTGCAGCAGTCTTACAAATCTAGATTTATAATGAATTGTCAGATATATATAACGAAGCTATTTCTGTATCACATGGAATTTGTTATGATGGTGCTAGGCAGTAAATGAAATGTCTAGTGTGGTGACTCCAAAGTGATTTCTGTGCCTCCGCAGCGGTGCCTGTGTTCCTGTCGGTAGCGGTGTTTGGGGGCATGTGCTTTGATCGTTCCTGGCTACAGTACCCAAATTACAACCACCTGTCGTGGGCCTACGCGCTTGCCGTCGTTGCCTTCTTCTTCCACACTCTTGCTGCCGTGATGCTGCTGGGAGAGACCTTCAAGGCCCGCGAACGTCGGCGACGGGCGAACAACCTCATCTACAACATGCAACCCAGGTCCTGAGCTGCTCGTCTCTCATCACCACTGCTGTATTGGGGGGGGAGGGCTCATATCACTCTCTTCACGTCAGAGAAAGTATTTTGCAGTCGCTCTTGGTTGCGTCGGAACTAGATGGAAGGGACAAACGAGATCAACTGCTGCTTTGCAGGTGGTGTGGCCCGTTGGGTGGTATGTAGGCTTTGAAACAAAAGTAAGGACACGAAATACCACTCCTGAATGGAAAAGCACTGCAGGTGTACGTATGTGCCCAATGAGCTGTGAATAGATAGATATCCACCATGTTCCCGTGTCCTTCACACAGCTCTAGTGACTGCACTGTTACATGAAAACACGGCATTAAAGCGAAATAGCCATAACGTTAGCCAATTTTAAATGCACGTGCTGTCAGTGATCAGTCTGTCATGCCACTAGCATTTACAAAGGCATGCGTACGCTGATGTTCTTGAGCTATTTGGCTTATCATGATGGAAGTTGGTAGAGTGTTCGTAGTGGAGAAGCAGCAACAGTAAAGTTGGTGGAGCAAGTGGTCAGTAGGTGTCCCGACAGTTGCTACTTTTGACTGACACTCCTCGTTCTGTGCAATTCCATAGAAACGCTAGTATCTCTGCCTCAGAAGTGACATTCACTTTTGCTTGAATCAATTGCAGTCACTGTATTATAGCCATTTAATCACTAGCGTATCCCAGATTGTTGCAATGATTTCACTGCCAGCAGCAAGAAGCGTTATTCTTTGTTCAGGAGTGCTGCATAGCAGACGACTGAGCGCCCTTAGTTGCATGATTGTTGATGAACATAGATGCAAAGCTCATTTCATTACTGTAGAACCTCGTTTTAATGAACCTGGATATAACAAACTATTGGATATAACGAAGCAATCGCAATTCCCCTTGAGATTCCTATAGGTGAAATTGATATTGGTTATAACGAACTAATGGTTATAACGAAGTAATTACCACTCCATAAACCTCGTTATAATGATGTTGGTGGGGAGTGGGAATTACTTCGTTGTAACCAATATCAATTTCATCTACAGGAACTTCAACGGGAATTGCGATTGCCTCGTTATATCCAATAGTTCGTTATATCCAGGTTAGTTATAATGAGGTTCTACTGTAGTTGTATTGAACCATGTCAGTGGTTCTGGCATTGATTTTTGTTGCCCGGTGATTTAATAGAGCAGGTAACAATAATAGCAGACACATTGTGTACTGCAATGCTGTGCACTGTTACAAAGTGCCTGTTAAAGATGAAAAATGCACTGCCAGCCTCAGAACATTTTTAACATATACACTTTGAATGTCTTATCCATTGTGTTGTTCTTGTTGTTTCATTACATGATGGCCAGAAGTTGCAATAATGCTGGCTCTTTCATAAAGAACAAAGAGTGAAATCTGATTCCTCACTCTCGGAGAACAACCATAGCATTTAGTGCCTATTGCATGTATGCTTTTTATAGTAATTTTCATTAGTACTCGCTAACACAGTGGGTTCTTGTTAATTCAATGTAACTCATGTCTTGTCTCAATGCTGTATTGGCACCTTTAGAGCTCGTGATGCATTGATTAGTGATGTGAGCCCTGGTGTGTGTGTGACAGCCTTAAGTACTATTTTGTAACTGTGGGGAGTTGTGCTACTTTTGCACTCGCAGAACCCAAAGGCAAGTTGCGCTGCCGGTTTTTGCATATCGTGCTTGAGAGATGTTGGAAAGTATTCAGAAAATGCAGTTTCAAGTTGAGCTAAGCAACTTAGGGATCATTCAGGAAGTAGCCTTTGGCCATTGTTCTCACTGCCACTCACTGTCATGCCCTGAAGCATGCAGAGTGTGGGAAGGGCTTTTATATTATATCCGAGCCATTCCTCCCATCAGCACAGAACAACTCTGGGCTCCCTGATGTAGCTTTTTTTCATGCATGATCAGTTATAACAATGTAATTTCCATGGCACTTTAGTATTGTTATAGGTGGGTTCCACTGTAATATATTCTAGCATAACAAGATGGTAAGTTGACCTAGTTGGTACATGTTCTGAAGTAACAGTTCGCAGCACATCAGTGATGCGGGCAAGAATGTTCTGTCCAGTGAACTACCTTTTCTCTTCAAAAAGCTATCGCGTTTTCATGATGGATATGGTTGAATTAATGGATGTGGACACATTCCTCTTTTTTAGACATTAAACATGTTCAACAAAGTCTTTAACACAGAGGAGTCTCCAGCTTGTGGTGAAAGGTAACTAGTATAGCACAGACATGTTCCTCTACAGGACGATTCCAATATAAGACCAATGTTTTTCTGGAGTATTTAGCCCAAAGGTCAATCCTTGTATTACATGTGGGACTGGTAGATTAAGTAACTGCCTCCATGTTGTTCTACATTTCTGGCAAACCAGATTTTTGGTGCCATTGTAATTATTACATGCTGTATTGTTTGTTGATGTCAGGTGCAATTGAAAGAGTTTCTCAAGTGCATTTGAGTCCTCTTGAACATGGGTTAAATGAGCCAATCAAGATAGAGAAATCTGATCCTGATCTCGCTGAGGCATGACCAAAAATGCGTTGTTTTGCCAGCGTACCCATGTAAAATGAATGCACTTGCCCATCAGAATTGTCGATGAGCTCCTCGGAGAAAGTGCCCCAAACATGTATCAAGCGTTTCTAAAACATGAGATAAACTTGTATAAAGAAGTTTCTGGCATTTTACTTAAAAATTAACAAAGCTTTAAGTCAATTTGGGCCACTGAGCATTTTTTTTTACATTGTCACAGTGTTGTGTACATGAAGACACCTATTTGAATCTGTGCAATGGCATAAACGCTTGGGCGCTACTACAAGCATAGTGTGAAGATTTTGCTGGCAACCATTTCAGTGCACCCTGAAAAGCAGTGTGTCTGGCTTAGTCAGCTGCTTAGTCTATGCACTTCAACATGAACCAACTATGTAGCTGCAAGGAAACTTTTATGTGGTAGTTGTCGCCCAAGCCATCAGGAAAATCAAGCCAAGCCCAGGCCAGTGAGTCACACACTTTCATGCATTTACATGTGTGAAGCATCAAGTTTAACATAACCAAGACACTTAAAAGGATGGGAAGCTCAGTTGGTAAGGATTCATTATGGAAAGACATGCAAAACATGGACACAGAGGACAGGTTCGTGCTATCCACTCCTCTTCCCTTGTGTCTTGTTCTTCATGCGTTTTCCATAATCATTGTAGTGATGAGATCTTGTATGACTGGTTTTACTTTACGAGTTTTTTTTGTTGCTTCGTATCGTTGACCAACTCCAACCTCACTGGCCATTGACCACATAAGTTAGAGTTACAAACACAGGGTTATTCGGCTCGAAAGAAACCAGTAACTTTGTCCCAAGTTGCTGAGAGCTTTATTGCATGCTCTGACTATACAGACGGCATGACAGTGTTCAGAATGTGACAGTATGGTTGCATGTACATTTCATCAACCTTTTAAACCTTTCCTGGCGACTTGCTACATAGGCACACTCTTTGTGCCATGGTAAATCATATTTTGTCTTTTCGCGCTTCAGTTAATGACTAGTATTTCAGGAAGTGTGGCTATGATTCATCACTTACTTATTACATTGCCATAAATCAGTGGGAAAATTTAATTAATTTTTCCTTGGTACCTCAACTGCCCCTTCGCCTTACATTTGAATAAGTGCTGTATACGCGGGATGTTTTGTAGAGCAGCATCTAATGCATCAAATGTGTATTCTTTAGATGCATTGTTAGGTGCGTTACAGACACGTGATATTCTATTTGGCTCATGAGTTGGTAGTGTTCTTAGGCTTGATACACGATGAATCCCAGACATAAAGGAAAACACCTGTTTCCTGCACACACTATTTTATCACATTCTTTCAGATGTAACAAGCTTGATGTAACAAACTTGACATTTCCAATGTAACAAATTTGCCACGGTGGTTGCCAAAAGAAAACAATTTCTCCAGTCACATTCGTTAATATAGGACTCCCTAAAGTATAACCACCTCATAAGTACTATAAAGCTAAAGGCAAAGTACTTCTGTAACAAATGCAACAGGAAGTGTAATCACACTGTGACTCCATTACAATTTCACACAGTGCCTTTCACGCAGTGCCCTAGCACCTTATGCATAGCTTTTCAGCACTCCACTGCAATAAGGCCTTTGGCCATCTCCCCTGTATGTCTACTATGTGAACCTCAGTTCACTTCAACACAAATGTATATACAAGTTATAAATATTCATGCCCTTGTGCTTCAAGTTGTCAATCAATTTGCCCTTGCACATTTAATTGCTAGCCTCCTCGTTGGCTCAAGTGAGTGCCCTGGGCAGATGTTGGTCCTGGGCTTGAACCCCGGACCATGACGAGTTTTTCATGAACTAAGAAGCTTTCATTCCTGAAAAAACATACGAGTTTCCTTGTAGCTTCGTGCTAAAAACAGGCGGATGCTAATTTTCCGTATCATATATCCAAGTTGTATACGAGGTGAATTCATTGGCTCATTGGTTGAGCATCATGCACCAGGAAATAGTGCAGAAATAAAGACAACAACAAAAAAATGTGGTTGATCCCTCTGTCATAGGAATCGGCATAACAAGAAAGTGAAACCTGTCTTCGCAAAGCTGTGAAATGCATAAACGGCAATCTGGCAAATCGAGGGGCAGGATATGGGTTGGCTACTATGAATAGGTCAACATGTTATATGCAGACATCCACGGCACCTCGACACGACACAGGGATCCTGGGCAGTTGCTATAAGCTAGGAGCAACTGGCAACGGTGACACCTTGTAAGTGAAACCGAAAAGGAGTGATGGTTTTGTGAACGCACAGGCCACTGCAGCGAAGGGCCGCTAATTTGCTTGTCGATAGCCATCCTTACATTCCTGGGGCAGTGTGCGTCACTACTCAACAGACGTGGCCACGCAATACAAATTTTGTAGTGGCCGTGTTCATACTTTGGCCGAGGAACGCACGTTCATTATGCCGCCACACCCCTAGCTTCCGCTGCGATGGAGGCACGAAGACTACCGAAGCGCTGACTGCCGGCACGAATTAGCACGATAGTCTGCTTCGCTCTATCTATTGTTCCTAGATGGCAGTACCACCGCAGTGAACCTAAACGAATCAGTAGTGCAGTATAATGGAGGTGATGCTAATTTAAGAGTAATTTTGCTTGTTAGTTAGTTATGTGGGGTTTAACGTCCCAAAACCAGTTCTGATTATGAGAGACGCCGTAGTGGAGGGCTCCGGAAATTTCGACCACCTGGGGTTCTTTAGCGTGCACTGACATTGCACAGCACACGGGCCTCAACATTTCGCCTCCATCGAAATGCAGCCGCCACAGCCGGGATTTGATCCCGCAACCCTTGGATCGGCAGCCGAGTACCATAACCACTAGACCACCATGGCAGGGCAATTTTGCTTGTTAAACACTATAGTTCACTGTACTAAACATATTTACTTTAACCGGACAACGATTAGATGCAACTCGCAAAGTGCAGCAGTGAAGATATAAGGCCCATCTGTTCCCTATATAAGCAATGTTGGGGTAGCATATCGGTAAAGCTTCCAGCTCCTCTCATCGGATCCCGGGTGAATGTGGGCTTGAGTCCGAGCGGACGGAACTTTTTTGATGAATATTTATATCCATTTTTTCAGAAATCCACTTCTGTTACAGAAGTTCGTCACTGAGTTTTAATGGACCCCGGCATAAAACACTTCTGTGTTAAAAAAAAGTGTGGCAGTGGTCATGTTCTTTCATCATCTTTGTTTCTGTGCTGTTTCCTGGTGCATGTTGTGTCACGGGGTGAATACAAACCAGTGCAGTCCTCTGTAAGGAGGGTAAGCAAAACGAAGTGTGGCTGTGAAGGGACACCAACGAGAAAAGTCAACTTGAGCTGCTGATTGACTCGCAAAATGAAGAAAAGCTGCTCTTATCGCAAGAGAGGCTCGGTTAAACGAGAAAAGCAGAAGAAATGCAACGAAGATTGATGCGGAGATAGCATTCCACCCTCATCAACTCGCCATAATAGGTTGTGGTGACACTTGCTGTTGCCAAGTTAACTTTTTATCATTTCAGGCAGCAAATTGCACTTTTAAGGGAGCAAGGATTGCACTTGAAAATCCTAATCCACAATAAAGGAATTAAACAATTACAGACCAATTAGCCTATTCCCAGTAATATACAAGCTAATTTACGAAAGTAATTTCTACGAGGATAAGAGAAACACTCGACTTTAACCAACAGAGAGAGCAAGCTGGTTTTAGGAAAGGTTACTCGACAGTGGACCACAGCCACGCTCTCAACCTCGTAATTGAGAAGTACGTGGAATATAACAAACCTCTTTATATGGCGTTTATCGACTACGAGAAAGCATTTGACCCCATAGAAATACAAGCAGTTGTAGAAGCTCTACGTCGACAAGGGGTACCTGATGTATACGTGAAAACCATAAACAACATATACAAAGATTGCACGGCCACACTACTACATGAGAGAAGCAGAGAAATCCCGATCGGGAGAGGTGTGAGACAGGGAGATACGATCTCCCCGATGCTATTCACCGCATGTTTAGAGGAAATCTTTAAACGTCTAGACTGGAAACAAAAGGAAATTCGAGTAGACGGAGAATATCTAAGCATTTTAAGATCTGCAGACGACATTGTGCTATTTAGCAATGATGGAGACGAACTACAACACATTATTGATGACCTAAACCGGGAAATTATTAAAGTTGGATTAAAAATGAAGAGGCAAAAGAACAAAGTTATGCTCAATAGCCTAGCTAAGGAACATGAATTTAAAATTAATAGTGAACCCTTAGAATGTGTAAACGAATACTTAAACCTGGGACAGTTAATAACAGGAACCCCTACCCATGAAAAAGAAATTCTCCGTAGAATAAGGATGGGCTGGAGTGCATTCGGAAGGCATTACGAAATTATGACTGGGAACTTGCCGCTCTCACTAAAGCGAAAAGTATTCAGTCACTGCATTCTTGCAGTACTAACATACGGGGCAGAAAGGCGGAGGATAACGAAATAACTAGAGATGAAACTAAGGAGCACGCAACATGCAATGGAAAGAGAAATGATAGGGGTAACGCTAAGAGATAAAAAAACGAGCGGAATGGATCAGCGAACAGACAGGAGTAGCCGATATTATTATATCAATTAAAAGAAAGAAGTGGACCTGGGCAGGACATGTCATGAGAAGGAAAGATAACTGATGGACAGTAAGAGCGACGGAGTGGGCACCAAGAGAGGGAAAGCGCTACAGAGGCAGGCAAAAGGTTAGATGGAGCGATGAAATTAAAAAGTTTGCAGGCATAAAGTGGAACCATCTAACTCAGGATAGGGTGGATTGAAAATCGTTGGGAGAGGCCTTTGTCCTGCAGTGGGCCTAAATAGGCTGATGATGACTAAGGCACACAATGGCCAAAGTGCAAGAGTATACTTAAAAATTAGGGACACCATGTCGACTGCTGGCACTGAAGTTAAGATTAAACATTTAAGAATATGAGTGATCATTTCATTCTGTGATAACCAAGCTATTACTGGAATGTAACGAGATGGAAATGTGTGAAAGAAAAAATATCGGCTTCCCTTAAAGGGATACTATAGAACAGCAGTGAGTTACACTAGGCGAGCAGCATCTGGAATTGCAGATGGAAGGCCTGATTTACTGAGACCAGAGCTTTCATCAACTCTGAAAGGAATGGTTGCAATGAAGCCTTTAAATTCTGATATCGGCTCTTTTTAGTTTTGTTTAGTTTCAGTGCTTGAGCTACACAATTGTCAATACACAAGGATTGCATTAGATTTGAAATTTACCTATCGCTTATCTCATGGGTGGTGTGTTTCCGTGAGGAACACAGAAGGTGGGAGGGAGGCAGCTCAGGAACTATGGAGTAATTTTGGGCACATTTTTTTTTAACATTGCACCAATGTAGTGGTGCCATTGGACCTTGTTATGATGAAAAAAGAGAATGTGAGCATTGTATGTTTGCATTGTTGTTCACTGCTAGATATTACGTTGTTGACATTACTTAAATGCTTTTGCATTCCCCTCGCTTGTACTGCAACTTCATGTTCACCAGCCAATTATTGCATCTGCTGTTATGTAAAAGAGGCCATCAGTTATTTGTGCTTATGTTTGAAAAAAGAAAAAAAGAAAGAAAGGCCTGGTAACAGTGCTTCGGCAGTCTAATCTGATTTGAGTTTGCCATTGGTGTTCCTTTAATGAGCCTGCCTGAGAAATATCTTGGCACAATTGAAGCTATGTGCCACACGTGAGTGTGTGTGTGTGTGTGTGTTTAAAACAGGGGCGCTAAACATTTGTGCAATATGACAACTCTTCACTGCCTTTGAACTCTGCTCAATTGGGTGAGTAAATGTAAAGGCTAAGGAAGTTTTATGACCTGGATTATGAACACCTGGTACAGAGAGCGTGCACAAAATGGCACTGGAGGCAAATGTTTGTATGATGTTGCCTTGCCAAATTATAAGATGTAAGCAGCAAATGATGCACACACATTTCTGACCTGTAGTTGCGTGTGAGTTGCTGCCGGATGCCACAGGTTGCATGAATGGGTTGTGGATAAACTAACATGCGCAAAATGAGATGTGGGAAATGCACTATCTGGCTCTGTACTTAGTAAGCAGATCATTTTAATAGAATCAAACAAAAACAAACATTTCTCGAGGGAGAGACGTGTTTAGGTTGGAGAAGTTACGTGTTTAGGTTGGAACTACACACTGTGGCTGGTGGTTCAGGTGGCTCTGCTTTGGGGAAGTTAGAAGATTTATGTATCTGCAACCATATATACACTAGTGAAGGCATCCACACTCATATACTACTGAGCCATGTGATCAAGTTTGATACATAGGATGCAACTGGTATATTTTGTAGAGAATAGGTGATTCATTTTATCACAGATTGTCATCATGTGTTGATTTTATCTGCTTCATATTTGCTAAGCTAGCTTTCCCACGAAGCTTGCTCGACAAATGGTGGCATAGCCTAGCAGACTGTGCTAGCAATCTTCTTGTACGACAAATTACAGGAAGCTGTAGTGGTGGCTGGAGTATTGTCTTATTTGGTGACGCAGAGTTGACCTGACGCAGAGAAGTTACTTGCAAATTATGAGAAGGGTGCATCACTCAAATAAGAGTCAACTATGGTAGATTACTAGATTCAATGAATATTTATGCTTTGCAGTCATTTTTCTAGTGCAGACATAAACACACAGACACAGGGAGAAGGCAAGTAGAGCAGACAAGTGCTAGGGGTTTATGCCTTATGTCAGAAAGGCATCAACAATGCAGTGCTAGCATCCTACTCGAGCACTCTATGTGGCTACAGCAAAAGTCCAGAGTTGTTGGATGAATCATTTTTTGTGAAAATGCATGCGCTTCTCCCCCGTATGTGACATCATGCATGTGCTTTCCCTTTTGCAACATTCTGGGCTCTCTCTTGTGCTGCATGTTCTTGCTGCGCCCTTATGCTTTGAGACTTCAGGGTTCGTAGCAGTCCTGCAGACCCCCTGATCACCAAATCCCTGAAATTAAAATGCTGAAATTTCATTGAAGTGCCTAAATGTTCTTGGATTTCATACTTGGCTAATGTCAGAAAATTTGACTTTGGTCAAGATCCAATCTCCTTAACATTTATGTGGTGGCCATACATGAATAACCAATTTCACATGCATCATTAAAATAATCTGCACACCATTAGGAATGCTTCTTCATTCTTGATGGTACAGCTTGTTTTTTGCATTCCAGTTATACATGGGCTCATTTGAATCTTCAAAAACCTTTTGTGAGAGCCTTGAAATTCTCTGTCCCACAAAGACTGCTACGTACCCTGAACAATTTCTGACTAACAGCTGCTCACACGTCTTTCCTTCCATCTGTGACCTGTCCCTAACACAGGCCCGGAACTTCCCTCTCTCTGCTTGAAGCCACGTCTGTGGAAAAGCCGCCCACTCCAGCTGAGTAGCTGTTCCCATACCATCAAAAACACTGATAGCCGTTGGGTGGGGTAGCCCAAGCCTTTCGCCGTCCGGAAGTTTCCAAAGCAGCGCCCCGGGTCACCTAATGAGGACTCATAGTTGTAAGCAAGATCTGCTGGATACAAAGGCTCGTGCGAAGCCACAGAATTGCTTCTTCAAAATGACGAGGACTTGTCTCCGTCAGTGTCTTTGCATTCTGCTAATGAACGTTCATCAAGAGGAATGTGGCAAAAGAAAAGCTGTCGTGTGTAGAGAACAAAGCGGTCAACCTACGTGCTGCTGTGGATCACAACATATAAATGTGAAAGACAGAGCAACATCTGATGTACAGGCAGTGTATACCAATCTTGAAGTTTTGTTGAATTACATATATGTGCATTAAGGGCAATGTATGTGAATTGTGATGAGCCAGGCCACATATTCACGCTTCTCTGCTTTTCCATGTTTTGTAGGAACATGTGCTTCTGCATGTTCCTACAAACATAACTCAGAGGTATGACCCAGGCAAATCGAGGTAGGCAAGGTGTGGAGAAGGGGCTTAGAACAGAGCTTCTTAGTATAGTTGCTGCTGCTGTTCAGTTCCTGACAGTCAGGGAGACCACTGTTGTCCACTTGGGAGTATAGGAATATTTACCTTGGAGCCCATCATGTCTATCACGGAGCAGTGTGTGGGACTGTGTTAGTTATCTAAGCATCAGCTATAAAACGATAGTGCTGTCAAACCACATAACGAAGTAGCATCAGGACCACAAATTAGTTTGCTATATCCAATATTTCCTGTAACAATAGATGTTTTTAAAAAACATCTATTGTTACAGGAAATATTGCATATACAAACTAACTACAGTGAACTCCCGTTAAAACGAACCCGGTTAAGACAAATTCTCCTATATAACAAACAACAAAGGTATGTTTGTTTGGTTTCCCACTGACTCATTGCAAAATAAATCCTCTTAAGATGAACGGCCTCACAGGTAACCTTCTGTTAAGAGGAACTTTCCCAGTGCTGTGGACAGCCCCACCCCCTCCCCGCCCCCCCTTAGTTTATTGTAGGGGGCCCCAAGGGCTGGGAACCTGCGTTCTTTTGTTGTCTCCCCACCAAGGAGAGTACAAAAGAACCAAACACTAAACAAGCAAAGCCACTTAGGTGCCAGCAATCAAACTCTGTTACAGAGTTTTATTGCTGGGGTCCCCAAGTGCTAGGGGCACCCTGCCTTCTTGGGTCGTTTTGTTGTCTCCTCACCTCCTGTTCAGCACCTACAGGGAGAGTACAAAGGAACACAAGGCATAAGAATCCTAGAGGGCTTACTCAGAGACTCTGGGTACTTGAATAAGGTTCGGCCCCTCCTCCCCCTGCCCCCAACTAGTAGAGCAGTGATAAAGCAAAGCAGGAGCAAAAAAGGGAGGACAAGGGCTCCCACAGAGTAGCAAGGAAAAGGGGGCGGATATAAAAAGGTGAATGCTGCTCTTTATCCACAGCAACAAAGTGTACACATTAGACCTTTTGGCTGATCAGCACCTCCTGGTGCAAGTGCAGAAAAACCGCCCTGAAGAAAGACAGGCCTAGTTTCTAGTTTGTCCTTGGGGACATGAATGTATCTGAGTATCCTCCAAGATGTGCCACAATGCCTAATACATTGACTGGCAACGCAACTGACATGCTCACTGAAGAAGTGCTTGAAGTGCTTTCAAAGAATACAGGAGGTAGCTTGTGCCTGCTTATGTTCTTTAATGAACAACCTTTCCCAGCAGCATGGAGATATTGGAAGATACTTAAAATCATTAGACGAAATGTTATTTATGCCTGCGTGCCAGTGCTTGAACACAGTTTTAAAGTTGGGTAAAAATATGGTTGTAATTTTTTCCCAATTGCAAGTCTACTTGATTGACTTTTTGAAGTAAGATCTTCGGATCCACCTGGGCAAGTGGCCAATCCATTCTTGGAGGCACTTCTGATAAGACGAACTTCTGATAAGACAAACAAATTGTCATGGTCCCCTCGAGTTCATCTTAAAGGGAGTCTACTGCATATTGGAATAGGAAATCAGCTATAAACAAATAAACAATTGGCAGTCTGGCTTGTGCTAGAATCCTATACAGTTGAGCCCCTTTATAAGAGACACTGATATGAGAGATGACGTTTAGTCACATCGTTGGCTGCCCTGTCTCTCTCATTAGCTGGATCGTTTTTGTAACAGACATGCTGATGAGGACAGCTGCTTATAAAGGACAGAATGTCACTAAATTTTGGTCTGCAGCCTTGTATCGGATACCTTGACTCTAATTGCAGCACTGTTGACTTGGCTGTTAGCTGCAGTTAATTCATCAAGGAAGAAGAATCTAAGGGAGAAGAATCTCAGAAGTGGCTAGTTGGTTCATGTTAAAGGATTAATTGCAGCGCAAATGGACAAAGACGAACAAGGCACACCTCTTCATTTCACCAGGTCCTGTTCATTCGTGTGCCTTCTTAGTCTTCGTCCATTCGTGCTGCAATTAATCCTCATCGAGGAAGCAAGGGAAATGTGTGACAAGGTTGTGCTGGAAAAAAAAAACATCAAATCTGTTTCGAGTCGTACAGTCCACCAAAGAAATCTCCTAACATGAAAGCAAATGGCATATAATAAGTGCTCCCTGAGGCATGTCTCTTATAGAAGGGTTCAACTGTATACAAAAATGCATTCTTCAGCAGTTTTGGTTGTTGGCAGCTTCTCTAAGTAGCTTAGCCTCCAGGCACAGTTCGCAGTGTGCACACTGCTAATCAGTGAGTCACTGCTTATCAGTGAATGGTGCAACGAGTCACCAAAAGTTTCGCTACTTTTCTGAAAAGGCATAGTTGCGGATTATCTTTCAATATTTATTTTGCTTTTTATGCTATATTTGAAGCTTTGTGCCTCGCACGAACCGGATATTTTTTTCGCTACTGTTGGTATTGCGGCAACTGTCACATCTTAAGCTTTGTTATCAAAAGAATAAATATCACTGCAGTGAAGCATAATGAATGAAAGTTTGTATTTAGCTTGCTCTAGGTGATCTTTTGTTATATCTGCATTTGTTGTGAGGTTCCACTGCACAGTAGTTCACCTTGTGTGTTCAGTTATACAGTCGACTCTCGCTACAACGAACGCCGCTTCAGCGAAATTTCCGCTACAATGAAAAATTCTCGGATCCCCGTCAGCCGTCCATAGGAGTCAATGCATAAATATGCTCGCCACAACGAACACATTCCTTTGTGCCGTTTCTTTTCAACGAAATTTGACGATGCAATTTCAGCCTGGAAAATTCGATTTGCTATGCAGTAAACACAATCCGAAACGTTTTGGCGCATTTCAGAAGATAAAAATACGACTACAAAGTCGAAATAGCGTGTTGGCACCACCAGAAACGGCCGCTGTTCATTGCGTGATTGATTACCGATGTCTATCGATGCCGTCTACCGATGTCTGTCGAGATAGTGCGCGTGACCCCCCCCCCTCTCCCACCGGCGCCCCTTTTTGGTCCTTCGCCCGACGAAAAAAGGGTTGGCCGTTTCCTCTCTGCTTGAGAAGCAAGTGACAACAGCCATCACACGCGGTGCGATGCTGTCGCATTGTTCAGTTCGTTCGGCGGAGACGGCCGGGTCGTTTCATCACTGCTTCTGCCGTGTTCGCCCCCAGCGTTAGCGCACATTTACTCGCGCGTAGAGCATACGATGTGTGGGCGGTGTTATCGAGTTGGACTTCGTACAGGCGACTGCAAAAACCCGCTAACAGTGTCCATATTATTGCAATAACTCCTCCACTGCGGTGGCCAGTTTCTTCTTACTTTTTTTTTTTTTATGGTCCAAGCACCCCCCGCCCATTAAGTACCGTATTTACTCGAATCTAACATGCACCTTCTTTCTGATATAACGGGTCCAAAAATCGTACGCGTAGAATCGAGTGCGAACGAACGACAAGGTTACCATTTCGCAGTCGGCATCAAAATGGCCACCTCCTACGTGCTTGGCGCTGTCGAACGGTCACCTGCGCAGCACGCATGGCAGCACGCGGCAGCGTGCTGCCGGATGAATGCAGCACTGCGAGAAAATGATGTTACCGCCACTTGCACGTGGCTATGCCCAGCAATGTGCGGCAGTTTTTTTGGGGCGCAGCCGTTATGAATCAGTGCGTCGAACATCTTCGAGACACCGCGGATCAAGTGAAGCGGGAAAGCCACAGCACCGCTGTTCGAGTGACTGCAGGGGTCCAAAGTCGGCGGTCTGTTTATTGTGCGAGTGGGTTCATTACGCGAGTACCGCATTTGTTTTTATGAATGTGAGAAGTTGATTACTAAGGACTTTTTTTTCCGTCGGTGCACGTTACAATCGATGTTTCACTTCTTTCTTTTTTTTTTCTCGCGGGAAACGGGTGAGCGTTACTATCGAGGGCACAGTCGAATCGAGTAAACACGTAATCTCCCAGATTCCGTTTCTCCAAACTTGGCAGATATGGTTTCAGTACTCGCGATTTCCGAACCCTTCTGACTACCGCCGTGATGACGCATGCCGCATGCAAGATTGAGGCATAAAAGTTTCACTGTTCTACGAGCTCAGGTCAGTTATATTTTTGCGATTTCACTACAACGAAATTTTCGCTTCAACGAAATTTTTTCCGCGCACCGTCAATTTCGTTGTAGCGAGAGTCGACTGTATATACACTGTCAACAGGTGCAGCAGCTGGTTTGTAAGCATCAAGAGGCTGAGAAAGCAGGCACTCATTTAGCACCAGCCTCGTTGTTTACTACAAGTGAGCTTGCACTGATGCAAGACATGTTCCAAGAGGACTTTCTAAGACTCTTTCGACTTCCGTTGACATGTTTAAAAGCAACAAGCTGCATCGAAGTGGGGGGCCATAAAAAACGTACTTTGGCTTTTATGTTACTGACTCGCAGGCGGTGATGCCATAGTTTCCGATGAGTAGTACTGTAAGAAACTGTGTGGCAGTTTCTGAAACTTCGTGATTCAATATAGATATGTGTGTGCCACAACGCATATCTCAGTGTTTTCATACAGTTTAAACCATAGGCTGCATTTTGTTCCTGAGATTAAAGTTTGTGAGATTAAAGTTGAGATTATAGGGCGTGGAAGGCCTGCCAATCGCAGCATTCTTGCAGAGATTCTGCTTTGTGTGGCAGTTTAAGCATATTCCAAGCTCGTTTCCAAGCAGCATGAGGAGGTACAACCGTCGTCAAAATAAGTCGGGACGCGCGAGCGACGACCGCACTCAGATAAAACTGCACCGCCGCGCCATCTGACGTGCAGCGTCTGGTGTCGAGACATGACAGTGCGCGTCCGCATGCTTTCATTCTAGCAGCCATGTATTTTTACTCGCTTGCAGCGGACCAGGCCATTACATGTAGCGTTTAACACTAGGTGTCACTTTCTTCAATCCATGACGCGGGGGGGGGGGGCACCGGTGATAAGTTTGGCCGATGCTATTTTTCGCTCGCCCTCAGCCTAAATCGCTTTCCTTTTTGTTCTTTCAAGGCCAACGCATGACAATATAGCAAGTTTTTTCTTTTTCTTTTTTTTTTTCGCGTCCCTTCGCCTATTATGTTACATGTGCAAGGAGATCTGCCTGCCTCTTGTTATATTAAGTTAATAAAATGAAGCATTCTTTCGGCTCAACCCCTTTTCGTTTTCGGTGTCCTCGTTCGTATTTCAGTATCACATAGTACGCTTCAACCAAAACAAACATGCAAAGAAGACAACTATAATGATGTGTGTGGCACCGGTTTGCCACTGAGACAAGATATGATATCTCTTTAATCAGGGCATAGCGAGCCGCGTACACTTCACCGTCACTGTGCCCCCGTCAAACTGAGCGCGTTGAGGATTGAACAAAGAAAATGACACCTGGCGCAAAACGCTACACGCAATCGCCTGGTCCACTGCAAACGAGTAAAAAGACATGGCTGCAAGAATGAAAGGACGCGCACGCGCACTGTGATGTCTCGACACCAGACGATCCACGTCAGATGGCGCGGCGATGCAGTTTTATGTGATTGCGGTCGTTGCTGGTGCTGCCAACCATCCACACATAATCTTCCTCAACAAGAATGGAAAACTCTTGTTTTAGTTTTTTTATACCCTCTGAAGTTGAATAAGCAGCTGCGTAGTGGTATAGTGTGCTCATCTAATGCATCAGTCAAAATCATAGCAGATCTTTTTACTTATTCTTTATACTTCCCCATTCTTTAAAGCTTCTTTTAGCACCATAATTGAGCAGTTATAGTGCCTAGGCAAAGAGATGTTACAATACCAATTGTGCTTTCAAGAATATTTGCTTATATTCGCGCAAAATATGAGATGGAAGACAAACCTAAACAGGTGTCCCTTTGTTCACTTCCAGAGTGTGGAAAGACAGTACATCCTCGATAATTCAGACTTTGATAATTCACGTTTTTGTTTACTTTCAGACAAAGTTCACATTTTTGGCTGGCCTGGTACATTTTTTTACATATTTAAGAGCTGCTTAACTCAAACTGCACCATTTTGGTGATTCTCTTAATTTGTATGCTTTGCTTATACTTACGAGAAATATTAGTTGCTTTTGCTCCTCCTAGCTGGTCATTTTGACTGTCGGGCTTTGAAAACAGCAGAAAGTAAGTCGAATTGCCAGCCTTTATTTGCAATGGCAGGCACTGAGCAGGTTCCATGAGCAGAGAGAAAAAAAAAAACATGAATGTGGTAGCACTGCGTGAAGCAGCCAGCTCTGCTTTTCCTGATGTACTGCACCAAGTCACACTTGTGCTTGTATCTAATAATTCAAACTTCTGATAATTGAAACGATATTCTTGGGTCCCCTCATGTTTAAATTATTGAGAGTCTACTACATTTCTACGATTCCGCTTCTTGCGATGTTGAGCAGGGACAAAGTGGCATAGTACAAAATGTAGTAGTGTGATGAAAAAAAAAAAAGAAAAACATTTCCAGTGTTAACCTCCATTTCAAGTTGATGCTGATGTCAAATTTTAAAATTTCCTCCTTACTGTGAGGCACATTACCTGTTCTGTAAGTGTAAGTGTAGTAGGTGTTTATAGAGTTGAAAGCGCTTTCTCACAAATGTGATGTCACTGCTTTATGATGAAAACATCGTGCAATTGGCTACCTTAACAATGACAGATTTTGTCTGTCTGCCTTTAAGGTATTTTCTCCTCTTCTTACTATCCAATATATAATCGTAGCAGTGAATTTGCGGTCGAAACTAGGTGCCTTTGTGTGTTCAATGAAGCTACCAGTACAGTCCATCCATAATTCCATTCACCCCTGCAGCACATTTTGATCATGAGCTGTCATCACAAAAGCCATCTAAAGGTTTCATGTCGCAGCGGTGCATGACCTGTCTGCATGCGCTGGCACGAAATCCATAACTTTCCCAATAACGTCATATTTCATGGCACCTCTTTTATCCCAGGGCTTCACAGCATACTAACTACAGTTAACTCACTCTAATTCATATTTCTATTAATTGCAGAATATCTTTACTAATAAACAGGTAAACCGTACCGGGATTCAATTCAGTGCCTTTATTTTCTTGAACAGTCAAGAGGGCGGCACGGACTAAATGCTTGCGAGCCTTTAGTCCTGATGAATATATCATTCCTTTCCAAATGATATTTATCAGTTATTACACACAGTTTTGTGTTTGAGCAAATAGACTCCAGACATAGTTGTATGGCCCAGATTGCAGAACATTTCTTGCACTGGCTTGCTGTCACATATTGTGTGCTTTATATACATTTAATGACATGACCACTGCCAAAGAATGTACGCTAAATACAAGGCGTAGTTCAAGCGCTTAGCCAATGCACCCTGGTACAGGAAATGTGTGCATAGTTGTTTGAATGAATTGCGTATAAATGGCATAGGAGATCAGGAGCAACTTTGTAAACGTCAATAAGTTGTCCAGATGGATGTATTATTCCTGATGCTCTTTACTTTGCAGTAGTGTTGGATTGATTCGTTAACCTGTTGTCTTGCCAAATGCCCTTGTGATTCACATTGCCAGAAAGCTATTGTAAGGACTTTTTCTAAAGGGCAGGACTCTACCTTAGACATAAAGCTCCCTTTGTGTGAGGTAACAGATGAGTAAAGGCTGCTCTTTTTGAGAGACTGTCCCTGTTGGTGCACCCTGACTGTCGCTCTTCCCTGCTCTCTCTTTTCCCTCATTAAGGACGGCGCCGGCTGATCCGGCAACGCGCCTTTACCTTTTCCCCGCCGACGGCACCTCAGTCTGAGGAGAGAGAGAGAGAACTGCCCGTGGCTGACAGGCACAACCCCCCCCCTCCTCTGTCGCCTGACTAACCGCGACCTTGACTGGCCAGCAAACCATGGTCTCTCACACCTGCTGGTCAGGCCACTTGTGATAGCATAAATGCTGGGCCTGGCATAGTTGCGATCACACACTGCACAGTGAGGCAGCACATGATCTATGGTAGTAACTGCAGGAAGGACAGCTGGTCCAGTTGGGCAGATATGTGGTAGCTGCAGTTACAAGGCTTCACAGTGTAGAAAGGGTCACGGTATGTACAGTGGGGTCCACTGTTAAAGGGAACACTTGCGCGCAGGGCATGTTTGCATTTTGTTTCCTCGTAAAGCCTCTGTTGCATATATTTGAGGCACGTAAGTTGCGGTTGGCAGCTCTGGCTCCCTTCGAGCCATATGTACCATCAACGAACATTATTTCCGTACACATTTGCAGTTAAGGCGCCAGAAATAATGAAGGCGCAAATTCGAGTGTTCCCTTTAACAGTGGACCGTACTGTACACCAGTGATGGTGTACATACATGGTGTACACCAGTGATGGTGGCCCTTGAAGCACCTGTCTTTTTGGACTACTTGATTTTGAGCATGAGAATCCAAAAGGGGAAATTCACTGCTGTTCTGATGTGTCATCTGAGCTGCAGCAACCACCAACGTAAATGATGGAGCACACTCAGTGTACTGCTGCTCTATGGTGGTTCCTGTTCCTCGGTGTAGAGCGGCTCACTGATTAATGTATGGCGTAGGCAAACCAATGAAGTTTGAGGAAAGCTTTGAGTGACGTGCCCTCCTTTGGATCGTGGCGAGCTGCATTAATTATAGGTTTGGGACGGTGCTGCCATACAGCCAAGCACGCTGCTTGCATCGGCTCACAAGAAAACTGGCACTGAGAGCGTATTGCATGTATTGTGTATGCCACATAATGTAAATGTTGCTAATGGCTTTTCCGCTAATAAAATGGCAGTCTATTTTCCTGCTCCCCTTCTTCTTGGATGGTCCTTTGTATTCGCTGTTTCAAGGCAGACTGCCTCCAGTTATGTAGAATAGGTGGCTGTGCATGACGACCTTGCATGCATCCATCCTTGTATGGCTCCTCTTGTTTCACTCTGTCGCAATGAAATAATTTCACCTATGCAAGCTTCCAGGTATACTACCATATGTTCTAGTATCGTGACGAAAACTCAAATGCTTTGTGAGACAGCCACTTTATAGTCGAACACTCGTACAGTGATTGGAGTCTTGAATCTGTGACTACACAAGTTTTTACTTTACATTTGCACTTACATCTATCACGAGGGTGCATTAATTGTCCACATCGCGGACTTTTGATATTCATGTAGCCTTCTTGGGCCTTTCATTGAAAGCAGGGCAGTATCAGTCCATGTGGTTTAGATTGCGTTTGTTCATTGATGAATGGAGAAGTGGTAGAGGAATTTCACGTTTTCTTTGTGAACCAGACAACAATGTACCACATCGTGCGAACCAGAAAATTAAACCTTCTTCGCAAAGCTTTAGTGAAGGCAATGAAGCAGAAGTGAAAAATTTATTTTCTTTAGCACTGTTAAAACAAACTTGCGACTGCCTGCGTGTCTCGCTGCAGAAACCTGGCTGTTTCTCAGAGGAGTATGCTGAGGGTGATGATATGCTTTGTATTTTAAGCAATGACTTGTATTGCCCATTAGAAATTCTGTGTACATGTCTCTTGCTACATGTGGTCACGTTTCCGCGCATATTTGCTACTTGTGGTCTTTACAACTCCTTCATCGTGAATGTGAATCATGCACTTAATATAGTGTAATTGATATGCACATTGTTTACTGTGCCTTTGAGTGTGCAAGCTGGTTTCAGTGCAGTCATTTCTTCTCTTTGTTTTTATCGCCAATTTCATTTTAAAAGGTTGTGAATAAAGTATGAGGTTCGTGAAAACATGACAAACGGCATCAGCTTTTCCAGTTTCTCTATTGGTTGAGGCAGAACCATTGATGTGCCCAATTGCACATCCAATCGTATCACTGAAGAGTATGGCGCATGGCAAGATAGCCGACCATCCAGAGCATTCACTTGTACCAAATGCTGTATTAATACAATAGGCTCCTCTGTATATTATTGCTGGCTAGTATGTTCTCGACCACCGTTGTGCTGAGGTGCCATTGTTCAGTGCATGCACTCTAATAACATCTTTGGAAGCATCACTTGCGTGTCTTACACGAAAGCCTAATGCGTGCTTGATTCCTTTGCATGCATCAATGCGTCAGCTGAAGCAGTTCCTGACAAAAGAAATGTTCTTTGCTTGCTTTGCACAGTGGTTGTGCCAACTGTTACATATCACAACACTGTTCCTGAGATTATATCTTTTTTATTGGGCATTGCTGCAGATACTGCACTTTTCTTGATGGTTGAACAGGAAGCAATGTTGCCAAACATGACATTATTCTGCGTACATTGCACATGTGCACTCCAGCATGAAGAACAAGTCAGCAGTTTAACTAGAAAGTACAGAGATATTTGGAATGCTTGTTTATACATAATTTAATGTGTAGTGCATTGATTTCACTGAAATTATTGGTTATCGTGGAGCACCAAACATGTATAATAGCAAGGTTGCACAAATAGCCACGTTGATGACATTTCATGTTTGCTTAGCAGCACCATGAAAGATGTAAGAAATGAGAGTATTGGAAGAATGGAAAACTTTCCTGTTACGTTCATTTTCTTATTGTACACCACCAACAAAAGATGAATAACAGCAACATGAAATGTAAAACATGCATGTTATTGTCATTACACTGCCTGGCATCAGTGCGTTCGTGTGAAAATTTGATAGTATTTATGTTTTATTGTGGGCTGACTTGTGTTTCTTGGTGTGGTGTGCTCCTTAGTTGATAACCATGTATGGTACTACACATATTTGTTATTTATTATATTCTCAAGGTACAGTTTCAAACTGGAAGGGAAGCTCAGGGGTAGATGGAGGCTTGATTCGATGAACAGATCGCTAAAAACACTGTAGAACAGGGAGTGTCACTGGTTCCAACGTTTCGACAAGTGGACTTTTCTTCGTCAGGACGGCAACTGCCTTCTCGAGCGTTTGTTTCTGTATGCTTTTCATGCTCTCCCCCATCCACAGAAGGAGAGGAAGAGAAGAGCGGCACTTACGCAAAAAAAAAAAAAACATACTACGCCTGTACTTAGTGTATGTGTTCTTCATCCTGCTTTCTAGCGCTGCGCACAGAGTGTATTTCCAAGATATGTACCATGACCAGATTCTATGGAAGCATTTGTTCTTTCCATTTATACTAGTCAAGCTAACATCTGTAACCCAACTTCCCTCCCCATACCCCTTTCTTTTTTTCACACGTACCACACTTCTCTCTTTATGTGGATGGGGGGAGCGTGCGAGGCATACAGAAATGAATGCTCGATAAGGTAGCTGCTGTCCTGATGAAGACAAGGCCACTTGTTAAAATGTTGGCTACAGCAACATTCCCTGTTCAACATCGTTTTTAGCGATCTGTTCATCGATTCAAGATGCAGTTTATACTTTGCTATGGAGGTTGCAACGTGGTCAGAACTATGTGCAGAATAATCTCAGTGTCAGCTAATGCCACAATGTAAATGTGTAAAAAATACATTTCATAGGATTGCACTCAATTCATTATACCTGTGGTGAGACGGTAAATATGGAGCACAGGTGACGATACAAGACAGAGGTAAAATGAAGGCCGCCGGAAATGTTCTTTGTGCTATGGTCATAACCAGATAATGGTAGCCCAAAACATATTTGTTTCTAAAGCAAAGTACGCAATGTCCATCTCTGTTTTGTGCATTATAGAGCAATTTTATTCCAGGAGAATTGTGTAGTATCACTTGTGGAAACTGCAATAGCCTGGTGCTGTTTGTCTTATAGGGTTTGTAATTGCACAGAATATTCTGCTTTATGTGCACACTGTGCATTTTCAACACCTTGTACACAATGTTGTATTTAAGGATGTACCTTGCAAGCATGGTGTTGGTAAAAATTGTGATACCTTTTTATTGTACCAGTGCTATGACTCATGATTTCATTATCATAAATGCTGGTTTGTCTTCGAAAATGAGTAGCAATGAATTCTGGCAGGGTAAAGTCTAACATTGCTTCCAAAGCTCACTGCTGTGTGCACCTGTGAAATACCACACACAAAAAAAGTGTGCTACCTTTTTCTTCCATGACATCAACATCTTTGTGGGCATTTCAAGTGGTGTCAATTTATTTGGTTTGACAAGAACAGTATTCTGTAACTTTTTATCTGCACACGAAATGGCAATGACTTTCACCTGACTGACTATCTAGGTAGCCCAGTTCTCTGCAGTTTGCTGACTCTTAATGAAGGCATCTATATATATATTTTTTTTTGTACGGTAGCTGGCACCAGGTAGCTTTGCTTTTGTGCAAGTTATGTTACATTATGCTGGAAGTAAGCAATATTGTGAGGGGAAAGGATGTGCTGCAAAATGTTATGCATTATAATGCTTTAGGTTTCAAACACCCACGTTAATATGTCAGACTGGAACGTTCAAACCAAAACATTGTTTATTTGTTTGTAGGGAGTAATTAAGTGCTGACATGTTCTATTTATGTGACAAAAGTCTGAAATTTTGCTTGTACGATATTAATGATTACTGGCACGGTTCATTGAAGTGTTGTAATATGGCATAAAAACTACACCAGGATCATGCAGGAAATCTGAACCTAAATGCTGCTAAAGTGTCCTTAACTCTGGTGCTATTTGTAATGACTGTCCAAAGTATAGAGTGTAGACATTTTGTGCAAAACTGCATCTAGTCATGCTTGTACTTTCCAGTATGATACAACCGTCATGGCTTCTGATAACCATTGACTGCCATGCTGTGCACATGTGACGTGTGAGATCTTATTTGTGGCAAGTAATCGCTTTTGGACTTTATTTTTTGTGATTACATTTTCTTGTACTTGCTATTGCATGATGCAAGTTGTTTCAATGACAGCTAAGTGCACCGACGAATATTATTTCACATGCATTGTTCGCTAAATTTATGCCTTGAAAACTTTTTTGTTACGAACAAGGTCCCTGTGTGGACATATTACCTTATGCGTATATTCAAGGGGAATAAACCCACTTTTAACATTGCTGTACTGAAGCTGCCGTTTCTTTTCGTTTCCTTTTTTTTTCTCTTATGGCCACATTGTGCATAACACAACATTCAAGCGTACCAGTCGGCTCACCCAATTTGCCCAAGGATGATTCCAGACTTTGGATCACTCTTCCCTATTTGCGGGCACGGCCATGAATCTTGATAAGGAGCCCTAACACCACCGCGAAAAGAAAATAACAAAAGGCATGCAGTTCTAAATTATTTCTGGGCTTTAGGAACACCAACGACTTGCTGCGTAACCCTCCCCAGTTATGTGAAAATAATTGTTTTTAATTTTGCTCTAAAAATGGCGCAAAAAACGCCACTAGCGACACCCAAAAGCGTTTTTGTCAATTTCCTAGTGTACTAGAGCCCACTCAGGCATACATACTCTGCTGAAAAACAGTTACGTATGTCTTACAAGCGTACTTCACCCTATGAGCAACCTTTTTATAGCGTACAAGCGCAATTCGTTCTTTTTTTTCGCTGCTTTCGGGGTGGCGCTGCCTTCGAATTCGTCTGCCTGTACAGGCGCGTAGTACTGCGCTTGTCATGCATGCGGCGCTGCATGTCCGCGGAGCACACCGGCGCGCAGACTTTCCCTCGCCTCTCCGCCTTTTAACCTCCGCCGCAGTGGTCTAATGGCTATGGTACTCGGCTGCTGATTGAGGGTCGCGGGATCGAATCCCGGCCGCGGCGGCTGCATTTCGATGGAGGCGAAATGGTGAGGCCCGTGTGCTGTGCGATGTGGATGGATGGATGCTATGAGCTTCCCCTTTGTAACGGGGCGGTGACATGTGCGCCACCAGGCTCGTAAGAAGATTTAAGAACTTTTTTTTTCTCTTTTAATTTTCCTCATGCCTTTTAAATTTACTTCAATCAAATCGATCATGCCATATCAAAAACGGAATTTCATATCCCAGTTCCCTGCCCCTTATGGCAGAAATTCCATATTTTTCCCTATAATTATTTTTGTCCGTTCTCTCTAGTTTTCCGCCACCAGTATTCTAACCGTCTCTTACTTATTTCAATCGCGGCTATGTTCAGCTTCCCGTTGTTCGCCCTAAAACCCAAGGCTTCATGTAGGGTGGTGCCCAAACGTACACCTGGGTGGATATTTCCGCATTCAATCAGAACATGCTCTGTCGTTTCCCTATCTTCCTCACAGCATGTGCATTTTTCTTCTTCTTTACTGAATTTCGCTTTATAAACACGCGTTCTAAGGCAGCCCGATCTCGCTTCAAACAATAAAGCGCTTCCTCTTGAATTATCATAAAATGCCTCCCTCTTTATTTCGTTTTTGCCCTCTCGGTAGTTATTCAGAGTCGGTTTTTTTTCCATCGCTGTCCTCCAGTAAATCTTCTCCGCCTCTCTGACTTTTCCCTTTACGCTCTTTGTTGTCAGTTCTCTTAGAGCCGTATATTTACTGGTGAGCCTCCTAGTTCTCTTTGTCCACTGCGTGTCAACGCTCTTTCTATATAAATAGCGGAACACCTTCACTGCCCACCTAACCTCTTTCATATTCCTTAGCCTTTCTTCAAACCTTATTTTGCTCTGCGCTTCCCTTGCCTCAAAACTCGCCCATCCCATATCGCCCTTTACAGCCTCGTTTGTAGTTTTCCCGTGAGCACCCAACGCGAGGCGTCCCACAGTTCTTTGATTCACATCCATTCCCGATTGTATCTCTGGCCTCATGCACACCACTGAGTTCCCAAATGTAAGCCCCGGTACCATTACCCCTTTCCACAGACCCCTAAGCACCTCGTACCTATTGTGTCCCCATAACGCTCTGTGCTTCATTATTCCTGCGTTCCTCTTTCCTTTTGCTGCCAAGGCTTTTTCCTGTACCTTCATGTATCTATCACCCTCATTTACCCATACGCCAAGGTACTTGTATTCGCTTACTCTCGGTATTTCTTGGCCCTGTATGTATACCGCCTGGTCGTTGGGATCATTGAATACCATCAATCCGCATTTTGTTACACTAAATCCTAGTCCTAGATCCTCGCCTTCCTTCCCGCATATATTCACCAGCCGTTGTATATCATCTCGACTGTTTGCGAATAAGACAATATCATCAGCATAAAATAAACCCGGAAGCATCTGCTCAATCATCACGCCGCCCTGTTTGTGTGACAGATTAAAACCAATGTGGCTATCTCCTAGCGCTTTTTCCATTCTAACCATGTACAGCATGAATAACAGCGGCGACAAAGGACATCCCTGTCTCAGCCCCTTGCTAATATCAACGTTCTCTCTGCTACTTATTCCTTCCCATTCTATGCAAACTGTATTTTCTCGATATATTTCCCTCAAAAGCTGTACACAATCGTCGCCTATGCCCATTCCTTCCAAAATTTCCCACAATATTTCCTGATTAACATTGTCATACGCCCCAGTGATGTCTAGAAAAGCCACATACAACGGCCTCCTTTCTATTTTAGATATTTCTATACACTGACTAAGAACAAATAGGTTATCGTCTAAACGCCTGTCTACTCGAAATCCATTCTGAAGTTCTCCCAAAATATTGTTACGTTCTGCCCAGGCTTCTATTTTTAATTTTACTGCTTGCATAGCCATCCTGTATAGTACCGATGTAATGGTTAGCGGTCTATACGAGCGAATGTTATTCTTTTCCCCCTTGCCTTTATAGATTAAGTTCATTCTGCTTTTTCGCCAACTGTCCGGTATTTGCCTCTCCTGTAAGCATTTTTCTACGGCTTTCAATAGCGCTTCTTTAGTGTTCTGTCCTAATTCGTTAATGAGGCTAACGGGGACCCCATCTAAACCCATAGCAGTGCGCTTTGGAATTTTTCCTTCGGCCTTTTTCCAGTTGAAATTCTCAAGTTCTAGCTCTTCCTTAGTTTCGCTCTCCGTCATGGTTTTATCCACTGGGGGAATCTCTTGGACGATCTTTTTAAACGAATCGGCTGTTACCTTCTGGATGTAACCCAACGCTTCGTACCCTTCCAATTGATTTCCTCTTTCATCAACAATATGTTGTTGCAATGTGGCAGACTTTTTACCTAGCGCTTTTATGTGGTTCCAAAATATCCTAGGCGCGTCCTTCTTTTTGTCATGAATTTCTGTAACCCAGCGTTCGCTTTCACCTTTAATTTTTGCCTCGACCAATTTCTGTACAATAGATTTTTTCTCTAAATATATTTCCCATCTTTCCGTGACTTCGACTTGCGGCCGCTTCTCCCTTTTTGCCTGCCTGTGCTCCCTTGATGCTTTACGTCGATTTTCGATCGCTTCCCGGATTTCCTTGTTCCACCATCTTTTTGGCGTTCTCTTTCCTTTCCAGCAAACAGTTTTCTTCTCTTTACTTATTTCTTTCGTCATTGCATGAACTAGCTCATTATACCCCCAGTCCTTGCCTCGTATTTTGCCTACTTCTTCCTCTACTCTTGCGGCTATATTTTTTATTTGTTTGTCATTTAAGTACGACCTGCCAAACTTCGACTCTACGTTATTATTTTCAGTTTTATATCCTAGTTGTAACGTTATGCGTTTATGATCACTACCCAAGCTGTTCATCCCGTCCTCGTCTATTCTCATTTCTCTCAGTTTTTCATAGATTCCTTCCGTCATTAGACAATAATCAATGTTCGATTGTCTGTTTCTGACCTCCCACGTGATCTGTCCACCACACTTGGGCCCTGTGTTAACTATCACGAGACTATGGTGCTCGCAAAGATCGAGCAATAATCTCCCATTGGTGTCTGTATATCCGTCAAGGTCATGGATGTGGGCATTCATATCCCCTAGGAGGATGATTTCAGCCCCATGACCAAATTCTTTAATATCGGTGTTTATGCAATGCTTTATCTCCAGATTCTTTTCCTTACAGTTATTTCCCGTCCACATGTAAGCTACACCTAGCCACGTTTTCTTTCCACCTACCGTGCCCGAAACCCAGAGGTGCTCTGAACACGTTTGTTTTACTCTCTCCCATTTGGCTCCGCTATGAATAAGCATTCCAACACCCCCACCTTTTCTTTCTGATATGATCCTGTTGCACCCTTCCCAAACATAATTGTCAATATGTGGTGGCTCTTCCAGGTCTCTAAGGTGTGTTTCTGTAACCGCATAAACGCCTATCTTTTCTTTGTTTAACTGTTCCTCAATCTCTAACCATTTTGCCTTTTTTCTGCCACCCTGCATGTTTATGTAACTAATTGCTACACGTGCCTTCGCTCTTTTCTTCCTTTTACCTCTTTTCTGCCATTTCTCAGTGCTGCCTGCCGGAAAAGCCCCCTGGTTGTTTCCTTTGTTCCTTGCTACCTCGGACTCCGAAGGGCCCGCGTACCCCCCAAAAAAGCTACTGCACGTCGTGCAAGCCGCCAACCTACCTCATGACCAAGCCTCCTATCGAAGTGAATTCTGAAGCGCACGTTAAAGAACCCCAGGTGGTCAGTTTCCGGAGGCCTCCGCTACGGCGTCTCTCATAATCGGAGCTGGTTTTGGGACGTTAAACCACACAAATCATCTATCAATCATCTCCGCCTTTTCACCTCTGGAATGTCGACCTTGGAACAGGTTCGTGTCGAGAGGCCTCGCGCGCCCGAGAGGGTTGCCAGGGAGACGACGACGCACCCTGCGCGGTAACCATTGTTGCCCGCGTCTGTACAAGTAAAAAACGGACGACTTCGTAGATAAAAAATTGCTTTAATAATTTCTACTCAGTTTCTGGAGAAACCACTGCGCTCTGGGACACTTGTAAAGGTGCGCTTTCTATTGAGCCAAAAAACGGGAGAGCGACGAAGGACGGTAGACAGTCCCTTTAAATATTCAAAGAAACATATCATGATTCGTGGAAAGATGCAACATTTAGTTTGAAAGGCTGACATAAGCGGGAGGTAGAGTAACAAAGTAAGAAAATAGAGCTTCAATCGTTGAAAGGAAAGAAGACACATTGTGGCTATGGTTCAACTTTCCATATAGCACAACACACGAGAAACCTTCCTTCGTTGAAATAAACGCAGATGACCTTATTCATCGGAGATATCCGCTCAGTGTGCTTTTATGTACGAGCCCTTAAGGAGGGACGGGGCTTTCGTATCGCGAAAAATGAACAAAAAATCAATTTGTTGAAAAAGCACACATTAGGTTTCTACAAGTTTTTTTTTGTCTGATTCCGAAATATGAGCGCTGAAAACCGCCTAGAAGTGCTCAAAGAAATGTTTATAATGGCCAACGTGGCGAAAAAAATTACACCATCTCCCGCTAAAGGGAACCATGTGTGGATGCGAAGCAGCGGCGAGATGGTTAGCTTGAGCGTTTATAATGTTTATAATGGTGTAATTTTTCGCGGTAGCGGCCCGAGCGCTCATCGCTGCGCTGCACAGCAGAGAGAATGAGGCGCGCGCGCTCCGTCATTTTCATGCCGCGGAACTACGGTGACGCCCCCAGCGGAGTATGCAGCTGTCGCACCGCCTGCCGTGCGCGCCGCTCCGTAGAGTAGAGGATTCCTAGAGGAGCGAAAGGGGGGAGTGCAGGAGAGCAGAGAGGGTGGGACGTGGGCGCCGCTCCGTAGAGTAGAGGATTCCTAGAGGAGCGAAAGGGGAGGAGCTAGCAGACGCTGCCTGCGTCAGCGTTGTCTCTCGCGGGCGAGGGCGCGTTCTCGTTCCTTGCCAGCTTGGGCCAGCTTTTGCGCATGCGCAGTGGGGGGTGTGGACGGCGCAGGGACAGAACAGGCTCGACCATAAGCTGCTTCGCATCTAAAACTCCGCAGAAATCGCGAAAAAACGGCAATTTTCAAGCCGCAATATCTCCGGAACGGCGCAACCGAGCGCTGCCCTTTTGCCCCTTGTTGGAAAACGCAATTCCCCGCCTTCAAATCTGCCGCTTCAGCCAGCTCCTCCATACAGAAGCAAGCGAACAAAAAGCGAAAGATTCAAGGTCGTTCCGAGTCCTCCGATTGGCCGCGCACGTCAGGTTGAAAATCCGAGCCTCGCCATTGGGTCCGCGTCTTCTGCTACCGTGCCGCCGCGCCTCTCTGCGCGGTAAGTGCAATGCCGGCAGGCCGGCGGTGTGTAGATAGAGAACAGAAGCTGGGTCACAGGCTGATATCGTATCGCTCGTGACTGGCGCCGCGCGTTTGACGATCGCCTAGCCATGTTTGTCTATATACGCGTAAAAGGAGCGTAGTTTCGGCAGCCGACTCCGCGAGTGATGTGTGCCGCTTGACATCTCAGCGCGCCATTATCGTCGGCATTTGCGGAACGTAGTTTCTGCGGCTAATTTGTGTAGTGATGCGCGCGTCTGGACTTTTCGGCTCGCTGTCGGTGCGCGCAGAGCATAGTTTCGGAAGTAACGCGTGTGAGTGCCGATGGCGCACCCTAGTTCACGATCCGCCCCCGATCGCTCGCGCGCGGGCGATATAATTGCTTTTTGTCGACTACATTGACGGGTCGCTTTCTGGTACTTCATCCGCGAACGAAACATCTTGTGCGAGCGGCAGTGGCACCGTTGCCCATGTCGCGCCGCGTTCCATATTGCTGACTGCATGTAGCGATGGCGCCTCGGATGTGCCCGAATCTCGTCTCGGCACTCCGCGCGATGTTGCCACGCCATCCGCAACTATGGACGATACTGCTCAGGCGGGCCTAGAGCCTCAGAATTCTGACTTGGTAGTTGGTTCATGCTCTTAAAATTGCAACGCGACGAAGACAGGAGACATAAAATCACACAAAGGAGCGCCGGCTTACAACTAGATTTACTTGTACTTCATCAAACCTTTTTATGCAAAATCTGGCTACATCACCCTAAGAAGTCCAACAAAACACAAAAAAAGAACAGAAGTTAGTACAAAGCGATCTAAAGCATACAGGCAAGATAAAACCTGCACATGTGCACTCTCTCAAGGCACACACTCAACCATGACAAGACGGATCAACTCTGGGCGAAGAGGCTTCAACCGAAGCATTCAGAAGCAAATAAAAAAATAATAATTCACGCACCTCCACGAAGTGAACCATGACGACTGGGCGAAGCACTGGGGATCGCTCGGTGTTACCGTAAATCACCCGTAACACTGCCCACTCATGCATGTTAATGAGTGGCAGCGCGTGTGTATTTACACACGCGTTGTCATGCTCCTGGTCTTTATGAGGTTGCTGCGCTCCCACGTCGTAGATCGTGCCGAGTTCCGGATTACCTTTAGTTAACGCGCACGCTGCGAATCCTTATATTTAAACTACGCACAACAGAAGTCTCCCACCGGCACTGCATTGCAGGTCAAGATCCAGTGCCTGTATATACGGGGTGGCCGGTGAATGGCTGTGCAGCGAGAGCAAGTCGGTTTTTTTTTTTTCAATCAAGAAACTCGCTAGCAGACGCTGCCTGCCTCAGTGTTGTCTCTCGCGGGCGAGGGCGCGTTCTCGTTCCTTGCGAGCTGGTAAAGCGTTCATCGCAAAAAGAGCGTTTCCATAGCCAACGTACGCCGTTCGCTCTCTGGATGGATTGATGAGCGTCCCCTTTATAACGGGGAGGCAGCCCGCGAGCCGCCAAACTCTCTCTACCTACCCCCTGCAATAGTTTGTTTCCCCTAATCACACATATATTCCCAACAAACTTTTCCCCTCGTCTACCCATTTTATCTATTATAGTTACGAACAATCTTGTTCGAATTACTTTGCGTTTCCGTTTCTTCCATACCATTCGACCACCAATACTCTAAGCGCCTTTTACTTATCTCTGTCGCCGACATGTTCAGCTTTCCCGAGCAGTGGGCGTCCGCCTGAATGGATGGATGCTACGAGCGTCCCCTTTGTAACGGGGCGGTGACATGTGCGTCACCAGGCTCGTAAAAAAATTTAAGAACTTTTCTTTTTTTTCCCTCTCTTTTTAAGTTACCCTCATGCCTTTTAAATCTACTTCAATTAAATCGATCATACTATAACCAAAAACGTAAATTCATAGCCCAGTTCTCTGCCCCTTATGGCAGAAAGTCCTTATTCTCCCTATAATTATTTTTGTCCGTTCTCTCTAGTTTTCTGCCACCAGTATTCTGTCTCTTACATATTTCAATCGCGGGTACGTTCAGCTTTCCGTTGTTCTCCCTAAAACCCAAGGCTTCATGTATATGGTAGTGCCCAAACGAACACCTGGGTGGATATTTCCGCATTCAATCAGAACATGCTCCGTCGTTTCCGTATCTTCCTCACAGCATGTGCATTTTTCTTCTTCTTTACTGAATTTCGCTTTATAACTACGCGTTCTAAGGCAGCCCGATCTCGCTTCAAACAGAAAAGCGCTTCCTCTTGAATTATCATAAAATCCCTCCCTCTTTATTTCGTTTTTGCCCTTTCGGTAGTTATTCAGAGTCGGTTTCTTTTTTCCATCGCTGCCATCCAGTAAATCTTCGCCTCTCTGACTTTTCCCTTTACAGTTCTCAGTTCTCTTAGTGGCGTATATTTACTGGTGATCCTCCTAGTTCTTTTGCTCCACTGCGTGTCAACGCTCTTTCTATATAAATAACGGAACACCTTCACTGCCCGCCTGCTCTCTTTCATATTCCTTAGCCTCTCTTCAAACCTCATTTTGCTCTGGGCTTCCCTTGCCTCAAAACTCGTCCATCCCATATCGCCCTTTACAGCCTCGTTTGTCGTTTTCCCGTGAGCACCCAACGCGAGGCGTCCCACAGTTCTTTGATTCACATCCATTCCTGATTGTATCTCTGGCCTCATGTGCACCACCACTGAGTTCCCAAATGTAAGCCCCGGTACCATTACCCCTTTCCACAGACCCCTAAGCACCTCGTACGTATTGTGTCCCCGTAACGCTCCGTGTTCTCCTTTCCCTTTGCTGCCAGCTGGATGGATGGATGGATATTAGGAGCGTTCCCTTTATAACGGGGCGGTAGCCGGGCCACCAAGCTCTAGCTTTATTTGTTTCCTCTACAAACAATTCTTTTCCCGAATCACACATATTTTCACAACAAATTTTTCTCCTCGTCTATTTATTTTATCTATTATCGTTCATCTGTGATGAAACAATCTTACCCGAACTACCTTGCGCTTTGCTCCATACTTTCGCGCCACCAATGCTCTAAGCGCCTTTTACTTATCTCTATCGCCGGCATGTTCAGCCTTCCCCTGTTACTCCTGAAACCCATGGCCTCCTGTAGGTTAGTGTCCACAGCTACACCTGGGTGGACATAGGTACATTCAATCAAAATATGATCTGTCGCTTCCCTAGCTTTTCCACAGCACGTACATGTGTCCCCTTCTTTATTGAATTTCGCTCTGTAACTTCGGGTTCTCAGGCAACCGCACCTTGCCTCAAACAGTAAAGCGCTTCCCTTTGAATTATCGTAAAATTTTTCTCTCTTAATTTCGTCTTTCCCTTTTCGGTAGTTGTTTAATGCCGGTTTCTTCTCCATTCTTGCTATCCAATCCGAGTTCTCCGCCGCTCTGACCATGCTCTTAACGCTCTTTTTCGTCCCATCCGTTTCGTTACTGGATGTATACTTACTGGTAAGCTTCCTAGTTCTCTTCCTCCATTGTGAATCAACGGCTGTGTTCCAATTCTGGACAGCATCGTAGACAGCCTATTTCGACAGCTTCAAAGACAGCTTCGCGTGCTTTTCGTCCGAGTAATGGAACGCGCCCGGATGACGTTTGCACGACGAGGCGCCATCTCGTGTCGACAAAAGAAAGAAAAAAGAACGCTTACAATGTTCGTTAATTTTGCTTACTTTGTGTTTCAATCTACGAAAAACTCAATGCAGCTCATGTAAATCGCGTAAGAAAGCACCCATTCGCGAGCAGACGACCACTCCGGCGAGGTCCGTGGATATTCAAGCAATCCTCGCAGCCGCCATCTTGTTTGGACAGCAAAGTAGCCTGCATCGTTTTTGTCTTCGTATGCCGTCTTCGCGAAGCTGTCTACTTTGCCGTCTACGTGAGAAATGGAATGGGACTTAAGATGGCCGCTGTTACGTAGCTGTCTATTTAGTCGTCTACCGTGAGTATTGGAACACACCCAACGTTATTCCTATACAGATACCTGAATACTTTCGCTGCCCATCGACTTTCTTTCGTATTCCTTAATCTCTGTTCGTACCTAATTTTACTCTGAGCTTCCCTTCCCTCAAAGTCAGACCATCCCATATCCCCCTTAACAGCCTCATTTGTGGTCTTCCCATGGGCGCCCAATGCGAGACGTCCGACCGTCCTCTGATTCACGTCCAGCCCTGATTGTACCTCTGACCTCATGCACACCACTGAGTTTCCGAATGTAAGTGCTGGCACCATTACACCTTTCCACAAACCTCGAATTACCTCGTACCTGTCGTAACCCCACAGCGCTCTATGCTTCATTATTGCGGAGTTCCTCTTTCCTTTAACTATCATAGCTTTTTCTTGTACTTCCATGTATCTACTCCCATCATTTATCCATATCCCGAGGTATTTGTACTCTCGTACTCTGGGTATCTCCTCGCCCTGTATTGATATGCTCTGATCGTTGCTGTCATTGAATATCATCCAGCCGCGTTTTGTCACACTAAATTTTAGCCCTAAATCTTCACTTTCCCGGCCACATATATTAACGAGATCCTGCAAATCTGTTTGACTGTCTGCGAATAGCACAATATCGTCTGCATAAAACAACCCGGGGAGCTTTTGTTCTATCACTATACCTGCCTGTCTGTACGACAGCTTAAAACCAATATTGCTCATCTCAAATGCTTTCTCCATTCTCCTCATGTAAAGCATGAATAATAGTGGGGACAACGGGCATCCCTGCCTCAACCCTTTACCTATATCGACGGGCTCCATTCCACCATTACTCGCCATACCTTCCCATTCCACACATACTGTATTTCCACTGTATATTTCCTTTAAGAGCTCTATACAGTCATCCCCTATACCAACCTCTTTCATTATGTCCCATAAAATATTCTGATTCACATTGTCGTACGCACCTTTAATATCCAAAAATGCCAAATGTAAAGGTCTGTTCTCTTTTCCGGCTATTTCGATACACTGCGTAAGCGCAAAAAGGTTATCATGTAATCTCCTGTCGACTCGAAATCCATTTTGGAGTTCGCCAAAAGTGCCATTAAGCCCTGTCCATATCTGCATTTTCAATTTAATTGCCTGCATCGCCAACCTGTAGAGTACTGATGTAATGGTCAGTGGTCTATACGAGCGAATGTTATTTTTCTCTCCCTTGCCCTTATAAATGAACTTCATCCTACTTTGACGCCAACTGTTCGGTATTCGCCTGTCCTTTAAGTTTTTTTCAATTGCTTTTAATAGGGCTTCTTTGCTGTTTCTTCCGAGCTCATTTGTTACAGTAATGCTAGCCCCATCTAATCCTGTGGCTGTTCGTTTGGGAATCATTTCCTCCGCCTTCTTCCAATTGAAATTTTCCAGAACTAGTTCTTCCATTTGGTCTCCTTTGCTACTGTTACACGTCGTAAAGAGAGTCTCGTCATGCTTCTTAAAGGAATCGGCTGTTGCGTTTCGAATATAAGTCAATGCGTCGTACCCCTCCAATTTATTTCCTTCTTCATCCACAATATGCCGTTGCATAGTTACAGTTTTCTTCCCCAGCTATTGCAGGTGGTTCCAGAAAAGCCTAGATGCGTCCTTCTTTTCGCGAATCTTGGCTTCAACTAAACTCTGTACCAGGGCTTTTTTCTCGGGATATGTTTCCCATTTTAGCTTGACTTCGTCTTGTGGCCTCTGCTCCTTTTTTGCCCGCCTATGTATTCGAGATGCTTCCCGTCGATTCTCAATAGCGTCCTGAATTTCCCTGTTCCACCATCGTTTTGGCTTTCGCTTTCCCCTCCAGCACCTCTTTTCTTTTTCTTTCGTAATTTCAGTCCTTATTAGATTAATAAGCTCATTATAATCCCACACTTTGCATTTTGTTCTGCTAACTATGTCCTCGATTGTTGCGACTACGTTCCTAATTTGTTTTTCACTTAGAAAAGAGCTGCCCGACTTTAATTCGATGCTCTCTTTACAATCTACATAGCCCATTTGCAAAGTTATGCGTTTATGGTCACTTCCCAAGCTGCTACTCCCTTCCTCATCTATGCTCATTTATCTCAACTTGTGAATTCCTTCCGTCATGAGGCAGTAATCGATTGTTGACTGCCTGCTTCCGACCTCCCATGTTGCCTGGCCATCGCACTTCGGACTCATGTTAACTATATCGAGACTATGTTGTTCGCAGAGCTCTACCATACAGATTATAACTTCCCGTTATAATCTGTATATCCGTCGAGGTCATGCACATGAGCATTCATATCTCCAATGAGGATTATTTCGGCCCCGTTACCAAAGTTTTGAATATCCTTGCTTATGCAATTCATTAACTCCTGATTTTTCTCTTTGCAGTTATTTCCAGTCCACATGTAAACTACACCCAACATAGTTTTCTTCCCGCTTACCGTTCCAGATACCCAGAGGTGCTCTTCATATGTCGAAGTAACCCTACACCAGTTTGCTTCCCGATGAATTAGCATACCGATTCCCCCACCTTTTCTTTCTGATTTTGTTCTGTTGCACCCTTCCCACACAAAATTTGCAATAATTTGCATAATTTGCAAACACATGAAGCTCCCATGACGCCACAGCGCTCCTAGCGGACCCCATGCAAACCAAAGCTACGGACAACGACGAGAGAGGGAAGGACAAGGCTCGCCCTAAGGTGCTTCGCCCCGAAAAGGAGTTAAACAAAACCACAGCAAAATCCTAGACATAAAAAACACACGTTGAGGATGAAACTGGTGACCAACAATAAGCACGGAATGCGCGTGAGGATGAAACAAAGAAACTAGACAAATAATTCAGCGTCGAATCGCCAAATCCGTGAAGATGAAGGGATGACCAATAAAAATCGCGTGACAACTTGTAGGAATTGGAATTCGGCGCTAAACGGTGGGTGCCCGCCTTCCTCTTCGTTTCCATAACGATATCGCAAGCTGAGTTTTCTTCCAACATACAAACACATGAAGGAAAGCTCGAACGCGACAGCGCAAACGTACACTCACGCCGGCCACTTGCGGGTTGAAGTCCTCCCTTTTCCCGCCACTTTCTCACGTATAAACGACAGCAGGGTCACGGCGCCACTCGCGGCCGAGAGCTTTTCCGTCACAGCGCCTTCCATATAGACGCCCGCTTCGCTCTTGACACTGCCGAAAGGTATTCTGGTACACTGTAACAGCGGGCTGACTGATTTGACGTCACCGCTGTGTTCGGTTTCGCCCTCTTTTGCGATTTAAAAATTATTTTCGCATTTGCTGAGCATTTCTACTATCAGGAGTTTGGCAGGAGCGCCTCAGGAACATAGCATCGCCATTACCTTGACATGCCCGTAAAATCGCCGGAGTTGGCTCGATGACGTTCTTTGTCGCCCAGCTTCGAAAGCCATTTCCAGCCTCTCCGCCGTTTTTGCCGTTTTCAGGAAAGCCGGTATACAGCTCAACTATGCGAAACGCCATCTCAGGCGCCGCCACAACAATATCCTTAGCCACCTCGTTGACGCTGCCGGAACGGAATACAGCCTGATCATGACAAGGACCATGGTGTAAAGGAACTTCCGCTTTCACGCGCGTCAAACGATGTCTAGTTATTTATTTATTTTGTAACGAGGTGTAATCAAAGACAAGACGTTGACAGGATACGCTCACTATATTAGAACTAGCTGAGCTCAGAACAACACCAACGTCAACGTCGTCTTCGCGATGAGTCAGACCTGCTGCCGGTCTGCTCCACTACAATCACTCCCCGCGCAGAAAGGAGCCAACCTGGCGACTTAGGGAGAAGTCACGACAGGAGGGTCGTAGCACGGTTTGAGCCGGTCTGCATGAACTATTTCGCGCCCTCTGCAACGGTGATCGGAGGAAGGGTTGAGTGGCTCGATCACATAATTCACTGGTGAAGTTTGTTGCACGATGCGGTAGGGGCCATGGTAGCGTGAGAGCAGCTTTGTCGAAAGGCCGGGAGTTGTGGAGGGCACCCACAGCCAGACCAGCATTCCCGGGGTGTACTCGGGAGCAGATGCGGAGGCATCATGGCGCGATTTTTGGCGCCACTGATCTTGCGCGGTAAACGACCGAGCGAGTTGGCGGCACTCTTCGGCATGAGCCGCCGCTTCGGATACAGGCGTTGCTTCGGACATGTCGGGCTTGTAAGGGAGAATGGTGTCCATGGAGCAGGATGGTTCGCGTCCGTACAAAAGAAAGAAAGGAGAGAATCCGGTGGTAGATTGTGGCGCAGAGTTGTAGGCATAGGTGATGAAAGGTAGCACTTGGTCCCAGTTGGAGTGGTCGTCATTAACATACATGGCAAGCATGTCACCCAAGGTACGATTCAAACGTTCCGTCATCCCGTTTGTTTGGGGGTGGTACGCCGAGGTGGTGCGGTGAACAATGCGACATTCGTGGAGCAGTGCCTCGACTACGTTGGAGAGAAAGACGCGGCCGCGGTCGCTCAGTAATTCACGTGGTGCACCGTGTCGGAGAATGAGACGACGAAGGATGAAGTTGGCGATATCCTTAGCGGTGGCAGCTGGCAGCGCAGATGTTTCCGCATACCGGGTGAGGTGGTCAACGGCGACAACGATCCACCGGTTGCCATCAGGTGTGTTGGGCAGGGGACCGTAAAGATCAATTCCAACGCGGTCGAATGGACGTACTGGGCAGGGCAAAGGCTGTAGAGGAGCAGCGGTGGTATGAGGTGTCTTGCGGCGTTGGCACGCAGAACATGACCGAACGTATTGGCGAACATATCGGTACATGCCGCGCCAATAATAACGTAGGCGAATGCGGGAATATGTCTTGAAAACGCCAGCGTGGCCGCATTGAGGGTCATCGTGGAATGCGGCGCAAATATGTGAGCGCAGGTGACGAGGAATTACAAGCAGCCACCGGCGGCCGTCGGTTAGGTAGCTGCGTCGGTACAATATGCCTTCGCGTACGACGAAGTGTTGCGCTTGACGACGAAGAGAGCGTGGTAGCGGCCCAGGGGAACGGCGGGAGAGAACTTGAAACAGGGACGCGATCCAGGGGTCCTTCAGCTGCTCGGCCGGCATATCGCTGATGCTCAGAGATGACGCATCGCAGATGGTGACAGGTGAGCTAGCAGGGTCAGGAGGTAGCGGAGAGCGTGAGAGGGCATCAGCGTCCGAGTGCTTACGTCCAGAGCGATAAATGACACGTATGTCATATTCTTGAAGACGTAAAGCCCAGCGAGCGAGGCGGCCAGTGGGGTCTTTCAGAGAGGAGAGCCAACATAAAGCATGATGGTCGGTAACGACGTCAAACTGGCGTCCGTAAAGGTATGTACGGAATTTTCCAATTGCCCACATAATTGCGAGGCACTCCTTTTCCGTTACGGAATAGTTTGACTCCGCCTTTGTTAGGGTACGACTGGCATAGGCGAAAACATATTCGTCACAGCCGTCTTTGCGTTGAGCGAGAATGGCGCCAAGACCAACACCGCTGGCATCTGTGTGGATCTCAACAGGCGCAGCTGGATCGAAGTGGCGCAGTATTGGAGGGGATGTAAGGAGCCGGTGGAGCGTCATAAATGACTCATCGCAGTCAGAGTTCCAGGCAGATAGCGAAGTGTTGCCGGCAAGAAGTCGAGTCAAGGGGGCGATAATTGAGGCGAAATTACGTATGAAGCGGCGAAAATAGGAGCAGAGACCGATGAAGCTGCGTAGCTCTTTGAGGGTAGTGGGCTTGGGGTACTCTGCAACAGCGCGCAGTTTCGCAGGATCTGGCAAAATGCCTTCTTTGGACACGACGTGGCCTAAGATCGTGAGCTGGCGCGCGCCGAAATGGCATTTTTTTAGGTTCAGTTGCAATCCGGCAGCCTTGAGACAGTGAAGAACTTGCTCTAGACGAGTGAGGTGGCATTCAAAATCTGAAGACCACTATGTCGTCCAGGTAGCAAAGACAGGTATGCCACTTGAGCCCTCTGAGAACAGTGTCCATCATCCTTTCGAAAGTCGCAGGCGCATTGCAAAGACCGAAGGGCATTACATTAAATTCATATAATCCATCTGGGGTCACAAAAGCTGTTTTGGAACGGTCAGCCTCGGCCATCGGCACCTGCCAGTATCCAGAGCGCAGATCCAGCGAAGAGAAGAACTCGGCACCTTGAAGGCAATCGAAAGCGTCATCTATTCGTGGTAGGGGATAAACATCCTTGCGTGTGATGTTGTCGAGTCGGCGGTAGTCTACGCAAAATCTGATTGAGCCATCCTTTTTCCGCACCAGAACTACCGGCGAAGCCCAAGGACTTTGTGAGTGCTGAATCACGCCACGCTGAAGCATGTCATCGACGTGCTCAGTTATGACGTTGCGTTCAGCCGGGGAAACTCGGTAGGGACGCTGGCGCAGTGGAGCATGGTGTCCGGTGTCAATGTGGTGTACAACCGTCGACGTACGCCCCAATGAAGGTTGACCGACGTCGAATGAGGTGCGAAAACGATCAAGCAGCGTAATGAGCTGATTCCGCTGTGCTTGCGTCAGCTCCTTATCAACGCAGCGCAAGAAAACGTTGTCAAGTGACGCGGGTTCGGCGACAGAAGCGATAGCATCAATAGTCAGTGGGGTCTCGTCGAAAGGTGCGATCGGGAAGACAGCATCGAAAGTGTTGAGATACCCAACGCACTCACCATGTAATATAGCTGCACGGCAGGGGAATGGATTGCACACGTAAACAGCACCGGAACCATCAACAGGTGTGATAACGGCAAACGGAACAAGAACGTTACGGCGGCGAGCACATTCGTAGGACGGCGAAAACAAGGCAGTCGAACTGAGGGCAGTGTCACAGCAGATGGACACTGAGGCAACAGAAAAAGGAGAGATGACGACGTCAGCAGCGGCAATCACTTTGGCAGACGGACGAGGTGTATCGACGGTCATGTCACTGAACGGGGACAAGGCGAGTTGTGGACGAGCGCAGTCGATAACTGCACGATGCAGAGAAAGGAAATCCCAACCTAGAATGACTTCATGCGACGCATGCGAAAGAACGACAAGTTCGACTATGTACAGTTCGTCTTGGATCAAAATGCGGGCCGTGCACGTCGCTGAAGGCTTGAGGTGTTGAGAGCTGGCTGTACGTAGTGAAATGTCAAGCGGAGTCGTCACTTTCTTCAGCTTGCGGCACAGTGCGTCACTAATCACAGAAACAGCAGCTCCAGTGTCTACAAGAGCATTAGTCGGTACGCCATCTACGAACACAACAATCTCGTTAGCGGGCGGAAAATGAGGGCTTGAAATCTTCGATGGCGACGCAGCTCTTGCCTCGGGAACTGCGGCTCCTAGTTTTCCTCCTGGACACGGTCGGAACGCCGAAGCATCGGCGAAATGGAGCGCCGGCGTGGAGACGGAGATCGACGAGCGTTATAGGTGGCTCGACGTGAGTGCGAGTCGGATGCGTCAGGCGGTGCATGGTGCGCTGGCTGCTCGTTAAAGTGGCCGTAGCTCTGCACCGCTGGCTGTTGGTTAAAGTAGCCGTAGGTCGGAGCGCTGTCGCGAAAATAGGATGCACGGCGGTTACAGAGGCGCGCCACATGTCCTGGGATGCCGCAAAAGTAGCAAATCGGCCGGTTATCCGTAGTACGCCAGGGGTTCACAGGTGCCCTGGGAGGCGAGAAGGGTGCACGAACGGGGCGTACAGGACGTGGTCGCGTGTAGTAAGTAGCGACTTGGCTGGCTGAAGCAACTGTTGGTTGTGCAGGCGGTCGTACCACAGCTTCAGCATACGTCAGTGGTGCTTCAGAATACGTCACTGGTGCTCCAGCATACGTCAGTGGTGCAGCAACGTGCGTTGGCGCAGCGGAGGGTGGGAGAGCCTCGGCGACCTGCCTCTGGATAACATGTCGAAGCGACTGGTCGAGCGAAGTTGGAGGCTCAGCGACAGAGGCCACAAGAGAAAGCTGGCGAGCAACTTCCTCACGTATGTATTGTTGAATTTGTAGCAGCAAGGCGGTATTGTCGGAGCCACTAGGCCTCTGCTCTAACGCTGAGAGGTCTGCCGTTTGCGTACTAGGGCGACGAGTGGATATGCGCTGCTTACGCAGCTCATCGAAGCTTTGGCAAAGTTCAATTACTTCACCGACACTCTGCGGATTTTTAGCCACGAGCATATGAAAGGCGTCATCGTCTATTCCTTTCATTATGTGCTTAATCTTATCACTTTCAGGCATGTCCGCATTTGCCCGCCTACATAGAGCGATTACATCCTCAATGTAACTCGTGAACGTCTCACCGATTTGTTGAGATCGCCCACGCAGGCTGTGTTCAACGCAATTTATTCAGAGCAATTTATTTATTTATTTATTTATTTATTTATTTATTTATTTATTTTAAATACTGCTAACCCCAGTGATAGGGGTTCTAGCAGTGTGGTACAAAACATGTAACAAGGTTTCTTAACACACACAATAAATTCAGACAATACAAAATAATTCAACTGACAATAGCCACGTGAAATGTCAAAACCTTATATTGTGAAACAAAATGCAGACAAGCCTTTGATAATACAAAATACATCAGGGTTACAATTCAAGGAGGGCCTGAAATTTGTCACTGTCAACTACCGTTACTACGTGTTTATCGAGTTCATTCAACACAGTTACAGTTCGAGGAAAAAAAATATTTAAACACATTGTTCTTGAATTTAAATGGCAGTAATAAGTACGGATGTCGTAGCCCTGTAGAATAACCTTCGGAAAATGAAATATAGTCGCGTGTTCGGCTTTGTAACTTACCCTTGACAATTTTAAACACGGACTTAAGGCGAGCGACTTTATTTCTTACTGTTATACGATTTAAGTCTGCTTGGTGAAGTAAATGAGTGATAGATGAGGGACCGTAACTATTAAAAATAAATCGTACAGCCTTACTCTGAACTCTCTCTAGCTTAAGTGTGTTCGTGTGTGTAAACGGATCCCAAATAACATTTGCATATTCTAAAATCGGCAGTATTAAAGTTTTGAAAGCAGCAAGTTTACAAATGGTAGATGCACTGTTGAGGTACCTCCTTAAAAAATGAAGTTTAGACAAAGCCTTATTAGAAATAGCTGTGATAAGACTATCCCAGTGAATGTTATCAGTTGTAACGAGACCTAGATATTTGTATTCATTGACGCGATTTAATGTTTTACAATCAACTGTATATGTATATAAAAGAGAATTCTTCTTGTTACTTATGGTCATTGCAGAGCACTTTTTGATCTCTACTGTTTATATGTGATATGTAAACCCGCTTATATTGTGCTCCTCCTCACTGTAATGCCTCTGATGGCGCTTTGAATATTGCGTAAATAAATAAAACTAATTTGTCGTAATATCACAGCCATCTGCCACGTCCTACACCAACGCATCACTTTACCTAATTAGAAATTCAGTGTATCTTGATCAGAAGTTGCATTTATCTCACTATACAAAACATAATCGTCGGCACATAGTCTTATTTTAACACCACAGTCATCCACAATGTCATTTGTAAAAAGAAGGAACAATAACGGCCCCAGAACTGATCCTTGGGGGACACCCGAATCGGCAGGCAGATTTTTTGAGAAGTGTTCATTAAAACCAACACACTGCTTTCGAGACCTCAGGTATGCTTGTATCCAATGACAAAGTTGTGGGTTTTTCAGTACTTCCCAAAGTTTCGTAAGTAGCTTGGAATGAGAGATTTGTCGAAGGCCTTCACGAAGTCTAAAAAACAGCATCTATCTGTGACAAGTTATTTATCGGAGTGCGAAGTCATGGACAATTTCAACCAATTGTGTTGTTGTGGAAAAACCACGCCTAAAACCATGCTGAGCTGCTGAAAGTACTGAGTGTGACTCCAAAAAGCAGGAAATGTGTTTATGTATTATGTGTTCCAATAACTTGCAGCATGTACAAATCAAAGCTATGTAAAGCACAGATGGTGTAGTGCTCGTGGAATCGGCGCTGTTATTGCAGAACGATAGAATGGCTTGTCTCGTGTAACCGCCTTCGCTAGCGGATTGCTTTCCTGATCTGAGCAGAATTCATTAAAAATAATTGTCAGAAATTTTGAGGACCATTCAGCATATCTCTTTAAAATTGGTAAATCGTCTGGTAAATCGTCTGGCCACAAGATTTTCTTACATTCAAATTTAATAATAATTCAAATACGCCAACTTCTGTGATTTCCAGATATTCAATGGCAGGCACGCAGGTATTTCATTATGCTAAAAGTGGGGATGGCTTTGTCATCACATGTAAAAACAGATGCAAAGTGTTCGTTAAATGCATTGGCTATTTCTGTTTCATCTGATGTAGAAACGTTATTTGTAACAAGCGTGTCTCTATTGGATGACTTCGGCTTTATAAACTGCCAAAAATGAGATGGTGATTCCTTCATCATGTTATTTACCTTTACATCGTAAAAATTGCGTTGTTCGATCTTCATTATTTTTTTTAGTTGTCGAGACAGGTCGGTGATCAGAGAACCTGTTGTGGTGCTCTTGTGTTTTTTTAGTGATTTTCGAAGCCGATTAATTTTTCTGTGCTCCTACGTTTGGGCGTTTTGTTAAGAAATGCACATACATCGCTCGCTGCTTGGCTGGTCTTCTCAAGAGGGGAACTTGTTTTTCGTGGGGGCCTGAACAAGCCGCAGCATTTGCAGAAACTTATCACGAGTCCAACTAAGCCGAGGTACGCACAGATGGTGTAGTGCTCGTGGAATCGGCGCTGTTATTGCAGAACGATAGAATGGCCTGTCTCGTGATACCGCCTACGCTAGCGGACTGCTTTCCTGATCTGAGCAGAATTACTCAGCAGCAGAGCGGGAATGCCTCGCTCTCGTGTGGGCCACCGAAAAGTTTCTCCTCTACCTTTTGCGGGCTATCATCATGTTCGCCAAGGATAACCAGGACGTCCCGGCCTCTGGATGCTACGTTTGCGGGAGACATACAAATCACGTCGGCTGCCTGTGTCGTCAGCCGCTTTGTCCATCAACGAAAACAACACTGAGGCCTGCGCGCTGTCAATTACGGACTTTCTGAAGGTCGAACAGCGCCGTGACCCAACGGTCACCGACCCTCTCACCGCGAAGAACACGGGCTCTCCACTCCGACTTTTCGTTATAGAGAGAGAGCTAATATTTTATTGATGAATCCGGAGATGTTAGCCTGGTTAATGAGCTGGCTTGCTACTCCAGACTTTTCGTTTTAAAGTTAGGTGTGTTGTACCGACACAATTTTCGCCCCAATGGCGCTGAGCTTGTCGTTACCGAACAGCTACGCTCAAATGAAGTGCTCGCGTAGATTCACTGTGCGCCCACCGCTGGCCACTTGGGCTTAACACGCACATATGATCCCGTGTGTCGGCGTTTCTTCTGGCCTGGCTTTCATCGTACGGTTCGACGCTACGTAGCGGCCTGTGAGTGCTGTCAAAGCCGCAAAATATAGTCCTTGCTGTCAGCCGTCGACATTCCCGAATAATTAATTCCGCGTTGGCTTGGACCTACGTGGACCTTTTTTTTGTGTCTGCACTTGATAACCGATGGATTACCGTCGCCTCTCTAACTGTCTAATTCGCTCTCACACGTCTTTCCCCACGATCTGCATCACCGACGTCGCAGAATTTCTCCTACACTATATAGTGTCGGAGATTCTGGTTTATACACGTATTATGTGCATCTATGTATTTTCTACTAAAGGAACACACCACCTAATACTTACGTATTGCTGTTGCGCCTCAGATATGCGTAATATTTGCTTTTTGATCGACAATGTTCACAAGTATGAACGCAGCTACCAGTTCAAGATGGCTGGGCGCTAGGCAAGTGCTTAAACTTTGGCCGGGTGATTAAATCGTGTGACAGACAGACAAACAGACAGACCAAAATTTTTGCGTTCAAGTATCCCAAGAAAGACTATCATGTTTCCCCGTTATACGCAGCACCCTACCGGGTGGTGCGCCAAGTGATTGACTTGACTTACGAGGTTGCTCTATTGGCTGCACCCTCTGTAAGTATACATGCGGCACCGGTCACAGAACTCGCACACATGTCGAGGCTCAAGCCCTACCACTTGGACCTGCACGATGTAGATTAGGCGGCACCAGGACGGTGCTTTTGTCTCTGGGAATTTCTGTTACAGTGCGGTATGTGCCGCAGCGCGAGAAGCGAGAAAGAGGACGCTTGACTGCTTCCTGACGTGAGATCGGAGCTGCTGTTGTGTATATTGACAGCTTCGTCTACACCGTCGCAATATTGTCACAAATAGCAGTAGCGTATGACATGCATCCGGGAACTAACGACCACCATTTGTAAAGTTCGATGGCGCCTTTCGTAAGTTCGACGCAGTGAGATGACGCATGCATCGCCGGCTAATTAGAGCAAGGTATCGCTCACCTGGTACGCGTCGCTCGCCACACAGTCTTAGGATGGTGCTGATCGTTTCGTCCGGGATGTTGCCGTCAAAAACGACCACCGGTGCGCGCGCGATGTGTTCTTCGTTTTCCTGGATCTGCGCCGGCATTGAGCGTCGGAGAGGACAAAGGAAAGGTAATCACTCACACTGATCACTCATGGTGGCCACTCACGGTTCCATATGCACTGTCGTGTACATTTACAATATGGTAGGGTGAGGGCTAACTAAAACGCACTATTGTTTCTGCCGCTACGCCCAAGGAAACCATAATTTCTGCTTTGCACGCGTATTTTGAGCCCGAAACCATTTATAATTTAATATAATCAGTCCTATGCACACTGCCTCTATCTGGTCTTTCTCGACACCATGGCCCCGATAAACACGTTCTTGCATTCAACAGAGCAGACGACGCAGCAATAATAACATATCTTAATCACGAATTACTTGCGTTCTATGATCTTTGCCTGGACAAAAATTTGTCGATGGATCACATATGGTTACAATTCAAGGCACGTGTCATTCATTGCATTGAGAACTTTGTCCCGACAGTGCGAAAAATTACAAGAAAGCATAACGCCGGGATCACATGCGAGATAATTCATATAAAACGAAAAATCAGTAGGCTGAGGAAAGCTAGGAGGTCTAGCTCACGAGCTCACTACACCGCTCAGATCACGACGTTATCAAAAACACTGAAAAGCAAAGTGCGCACTTCGAAAAGGCACTATTGTGGTACCACTCTAGCAAAATTCATCAAAACCTCGCCAGCAAAATTTTGGCGCTATGTAAGTGGTAAACATAGTGGCCAAAACGCTTCCCCCTCGATAGACACAAAAGATAAGGCAGACCACTTCAACCGCTACTTCCAGTCCGTCTTTACGGTCGATGATGGGCTAGTGCAACATCCAGAGATTATGCCACCTGTTATGTTGCCGCTCATAAGGCGATCGTGCAGAAGCGACGGCGTAGCACTGTACGCTATACAAAGCTTCTTTCTCGGCTCTCTCTCTGCATGGTCTTGGACAGCAATTATCAATGGAAAGCAAACTGCTCCCATTGAGCGGCTGGTCTCCCACGCTGGCCCCCAGGGGTTCCTGGTACGAGACCCTTCCCTTCCGCTGAACGTCGCTCGGGGGGGTCGCGGCTGCGCGACCATACTTGTCCTCTCAGTGGCCGTTTCGGGGAAGAAGCAGCTCGGACGCGTAGGAGGACAATGCATGAGAAGTGCGCCCTCGCTTGAAGCGACAATGCGCTTGGCCCAACCAATTCTTTAACGACCGGCATGCGCTCTCGGCGCGCCGACTGGAACAAAGGGTTGAGTCGCAGAAGTGCACGATCCGAACTGCGGGAAAGGCGAAGACACGCTGTGTTTCCTGGAACGACAGGGTTCGACTGGATGAGCGTGGGAGATGGCCCGAATGCCGCAGGGCTGCTACGATACCGATATTTCGATTGTGAGAATATCTGAGAGCGTGGGATAAGGAGAGGGAGAGCCATGATGGGAAAGAATGCCAAAATGCCTGTTTAAACTGCAAAGACGCTGCTGTCGGGATTAGGGACAGCCCACTAGGGAGTGGCTTAATCTGAGGATAAACAGATTGGATGACAGAAGGTTGAGGCGGACCAGCAGTGGCCACCTCCCCTTTTTCTTTGTCACCGCAAGGTACTAAAGACTGGACGGGATTCGTTTCCCTTCAGTCTAGGCTGTAATCACTTAACTGATCGATCAGTAAGACTCCGTACGATGCAACTTCTGTCTGGGCCGTAACCACTCGGTGGTCGAACAGTGAGACTAAGTTCGTTGTATGTAGTAACAGTGTTCTAGGCTCTAACTTAAGAAAAGTTAAGTAGAAGAGTAAGACGCTGTTGATGTCTATGTTATCATCAGTGTGCTTCGGCAAGATGTACATATGACTGTAAATATTTTGCTACAATATACCTTCAAGTTCATTACCTCCAACCTGCCTCCTGCTTCATCGACGTCGATCATCTCCTTGACGAGACTTCAATCCACATCAAGGAGAAAACGAATAAGAAAAACATAACTGGCGCAGTCGGACAGGGATCGGCGAAGCTCTACAGCACCATACACCGGACCAGTGCCGAGGAGACCGAGGGGCAAGGCATCCGTCAGCCACCAGCGGCAACGTCGAGACGATCCCATAGCAGCCAACTCCGGCACCGTGGAGAGATCCAGGAACGACAGTGCATACAGCAAAGGGTGAGCAGGATTTCTTGCGTTTTTCTCTAGTTGGCATGGCAGTTTATGTGTAGAGCACATGGTGAGAACACGCGGGGGTGCTGAAACAATGGAGTCTAATGGAGATGAAGGTGCGAGTGCGGTAGCAATGGATCGGAATCGAGAGCCATCAAATCATGGTATTCTAAATTCTGATCAGTCAAATGAGGCGAGAGTGCCTACTCAGAGGCAAGAATCGATGCAGCAGGCATCTCAGGTTTTGTCCGAATTCAAGTGAAACGAGAACGCTCGAACTTGAAATTCAAAAGCTCAATCTCCAGATTGAGTACGAAAAGCTATTGCAAACTAGAATGAACGCGGAACGTCTCAATGGCACGTTGTCCAACTCTGGGTCGGAGACGGGCGATCGGGGGCGACGGTGTTTCGATTCTGTCCAGCAATGCTGCAAAAGTGCTGAAAGGGTTCCGCCTGCCGAGTGACGCGGATGTGCCATTATGGTTTGAGGAAGTAGAAAAACTATTTGCTACTTACCAAGTACCGTATGAGAGTCGCGTGCATTTGGTTATACCAGCACTAACTGAACGAGTTCGTTACTTACTGCGTAACCTCAACTCTGAAGAGAGTGCAGATTACGAGGCAGTTAAAGCAGCAGTACTGACGGAACTGAAGCTTTCTCCGGCAGAGTATCTGCAGAGGTTCGAAACAGCGGTAAAGCGGAAGGAAGAGACGTGGGCGCAGTTCGCGTCCCGCGTGAAAACTTATTTCTCCTACTACCTCCAAGTGAGAGAGGCCGACACGGTAGAAGTGATGGCAGAACTCATGGTTGCTGACCGCATAAAATCGGGCCTTAGCACGGAGGGTCTTGAGTATGTGAGACTAAGAGAAGGCGAGGGATGGCTTAGGCCAACTGAGATCGCTAAAGTGCTGCAAACTTTCGAACAAGCGAAAGGAAAAGGGCGTGCTTCAAAGCAACCAACTGTAGAAATGGGGCAGAAGCCGGCGACACGAGTAGAGAAAGGGGCTCTGAAGTGCCACTTATGTCACGGCTCAGGCCATTTCGCTAAAGAGTGCCCGAAGTCTAGTGATAAGGAGAGCAACCCGAAGAAGGCTACCGAGCCAAAGCGGAAGGTCCAAAAGGTAACGTTATCCCACGAGACGGAAACTGAAATACCTGATGGAGTACTTAGCGCAAAGGTGAAGTCTCTAAAACACGAGGGTGAAGGCACAAATAAACTGCAGTTAATTCCCGTATCATGTGCAGGTATATCCGCAGATGCAATTTTGGATACAGGGAGTGAAATAACTGTCTTTCGGGAGAGTCTGCTTCCGAGAAGTTTAGTAGAGCCGTCTGGCAAGGTGAGATTGGTGTCTGCTTTTGGTAAAACTATCGAGGCAAGGCTAGCTACGTTGCCGGTCAAATTAAATAGCCCGCGAGAGGTTACGGAGCCTCAGAGCGTCGACCTACTCTGCGCGTTAACTGATGAGCTCGTCGAGGGCACAGATTGTTTGTTGACCGAGGAAGATTGGAAACTTTTGTCGAAGGCCAGCAGCCCTCTGGCACCCTGTCGAGCACCGGCCGAGCCTGCTCCCGAGGCAGAACAAGCAGTAGAGAAACCAAAGGTCGTGGCATGTAATCTTACTTTGGACAAGAAAGACGTTTCCGGCGAAGATGCGCAAATTGATGAAGAAAGGGAGGCATCATTAGGCCAGAGAGAAAGCCCCGCTAAGTATTTACAGCAACTTAAGGAGCAGCTCGAGACGGCCGCTAATATTGCTGAGCTAACTAGTGCAACTCATCAGGAGAGTTACGCCAGTGCCTATAATCGCAGCACCAGGCTCAAAGCTTTTAACGTTGGCGACCAGGTTGTGGTTTACGACAATGATCGGAATTGTAAGATGTCACCTAAATGGCTAGGCCCATTCACAGTGGTTGGACGTGAGCGCGAACACTCTTACCGCGTTGAAACATCTGAGGGAAAGGTGAAAAGTGTCCACGCCAACAAAATTCGACCTTACTATACAAGGGTCAGTCATATTGGGGTAGTCTTCGATGAGGACCATGATTTTGGGGAGGTGGAATATGCTCCACAACCAACCACTATAAAGCGGGAAGAGCTAGTGCTAACGAGCGAGAAGGTTGCTCACCTTGATGCTGACGCGCAGGCGGAAATACAGGCGGTGTTCCAAAGACATTGCACACTCTTTGACGGCACCCCGGGTATAGCGAAGGTAGACGAACATAGGATAGAAATAGAACCGGGCCACCAGCCAAAAAAGGTGTTTCCTTATCGGGTGCCGGAACTATTAAAGAAGGAAGTCAGCCGGCAAGTTGACGAACTTTTGACTTGGAAGTTGATCTACCCCACGGAGAGTGAGTTTGCACACCCGGTAGTATGCGTCGGAAAAAAGGATGGGACTATCCGCATGTGTGTGGACTACAGGGCGTTAAATGCCGTCACCAAAGTGGATGCGTTCCCTATGATGAATCCTCAGGAATTGATTTTCCGAGTAGGCAGAGCGCAGTTCATTACGGTAGTGGACCTTAGGCGCGGGTACTGGCAGGTACCGATGGAAGAGAAGAGTCAGAAATTCACCGCGTTTGTAACGCACGAGGGTCAGTACGCGTGGAAAGTGATGCCTTTCGGGCTAAAAAATTCCGCGGCAACCTTTCAAAGAATGGTGAATAAACTCTTGTCGCAACATCAAATGTATGCCACGGCATACCTTGATGATATTGCTATTTTTTCTAGCACTTGGGAGGAGCACTTAAAGCATCTCGACATTATTCTTAATGTCTTAGAGAAGGCGGGACTGAAAGCCAGTCCGGAGAAGTGTCAGATTGCGCGATCCCATATACATTACCTGGGGCATATTGTCGGTTCAGGGACACACGCACCAGACCCTGAAAAAATAGCAGCGATTAAGAACCTGGTACCACCGCGCACCAAAAAGGAACTACGCAGCCTGTTAGGACTGTGCGGTTACTATCGCGAGTACGTCCGAGGATATGCAGAGGTGACGAGCCCGCTCACGCTGTTAACAAAGAAAGCGGTACCTAATAAGATACCCTGGCCGGAGGAAGCTCAGGCAGCATTTGAGATGCTCAAACAATCTTTGTGCGAGGCCGTGGCGCTAAACACCCCAGAGCCATCTCAGCCCTACTGGCTTTTCACAGACGCCTCAGCTACGGCGGCGGGAGCATGTTTGGCGCAAATGTCAGCTGAGGGAGGAGAGAAGCCTATCGCCTTTGCAAGCCACCGCTTCTCACCGACCCAGATGCGTTGGTCGACAATTGAGAGGGAAGCGTTCGCAATAATATGGGCCTTAAAGAAGTTTGACTACTGGCTTTTCGGTGCCATAGTAAACGTCGTTTCCGACCACAATCCGCTGTCGTACCTTACAACTTCTACTCCGCACGGGGCGAAATTGGCAAGATGGGCGCTGGCTTTACAGCGATATCATGTCTCGGTACAACATCGGAAGGGTATATGTAACGGGAATGCGGATGCATTATCGAGGCTCCAGAATACTTTGTGGAAGCAATCAGAATAACAGTGCCATGCCAACTGAGGGGGGAACGTGAATGTTCCTGCCCACTCGCTGCTGTATATTGTGGACTGTGTGATTGACAATCCAAGAAACAGACACTAGTGATCTTACTGCTTGAAGCAGCAATGGTGTGCTTGATCGTTTAGCATGTATTTGTTTTCGTTTCTTGTATTCTCCTGTCGTGTTGTCTCGCAATTGTGTTTGATGTTTGTGTATGCTGTTGTATGCTTAGAAAGTCCAGTGACCTAATCGCGGCAGTGATTTATCGTACCACTGAGCGTAGAACAGCCCAGCGTACTCTTAAGGGGGGACGTGTTATGTTGCCGCTCATAAGGCGATCGTGCAGAAGCGACGGCGTAGCACTGTACGCTATACAAAGCTTCTTTCTCGGCTCTCTCTCTGCATGGTCTTGGACAGCAATTATCAATGGAAAGCAAACTGCTCCCATTGAGCGGCTGGTCTCCCACGCTGGCCCCCAGGGGTTCCTGGTACGAGACCCTTCCCTTCCGCTGAACGTCGCTCGGGGGGGTCGCGGCTGCGCGACCATACTTGTCCTCTCAGTGGCCGTTTCGGGGAAGAAGCAGCTCGGACGCGTAGGAGGACAATGCATGAGAAGTGCGCCCTCGCTTGAAGCGACAATGCGCTTGGCCCAACCAATTCTTTAACGACCGGCATGCGCTCTCGGCGCGCCGACTGGAACAAAGGGTTGAGTCGCAGAAGTGCACGATCCGAACTGCGGGAAAGGCGAAGACACGCTGTGTTTCCTGGAACGACAGGGTTCGACTGGATGAGCGTGGGAGATGGCCCGAATGCCGCAGGGCTGCTACGATACCGATATTTCGATTGTGAGAATATCTGAGAGCGTGGGATAAGGAGAGGGAGAGCCATGATGGGAAAGAATGCCAAAATGCCTGTTTAAACTGCAAAGACGCTGCTGTCGGGATTAGGGACAGCCCACTAGGGAGTGGCTTAATCTGAGGATAAACAGATTGGATGACAGAAGGTTGAGGCGGACCAGCAGTGGCCACCTCCCCTTTTTCTTTGTCACCGCAAGGTACTAAAGACTGGACGGGATTCGTTTCCCTTCAGTCTAGGCTGTAATCACTTAACTGATCGATCAGTAAGACTCCGTACGATGCAACTTCTGTCTGGGCCGTAACCACTCGGTGGTCGAACAGTGAGACTAAGTTCGTTGTATGTAGTAACAGTGTTCTAGGCTCTAACTTAAGAAAAGTTAAGTAGAAGAGTAAGACGCTGTTGATGTCTATGTTATCATCAGTGTGCTTCGGCAAGATGTACATATGACTGTAAATATTTGCTGCAATATACCTTCAAGTTCATTACCTCCAACCTGCCTCCTGCTTCATCGACGTCGATCATCTCCTTGACGGGACTTCAATCCACATCAAGGAGAAAACGAACAAGAAAAACATAACTCCACCCATCGACAAGAAGTTATCAGAAACTCCGGAAATAACTGAAAACGGTATACTGAGTCTGCTATTAAACCTTGACGATAAAAAGAGTTGTGGTCCAGATGGGATACCGAACGCTTTTCTCAAACGGTATGCGGAACCGGTTAGTAAGTACCTGCGCTTAATATTTACAAAATCTATTCAAGATTCGCAGATTCCTTCCGAATGGAAACTTGCAAAAATAATCCCAGTGCATAAATCTGGGGACAAATCGACTCCATCAAACTACAGGCCCATTTCCTTAACTAGCACTAGCTGTAAACTACTCGAGCATATTATCCTTAAATTCATTAAAAAGTTTGTCGAAGACAACGACCTGTTACACCCCAATCAGCACGGTTTTCGGAGAGGCCTATCGACCGTAACACAACTAGCCGAAACAATCCACGACCTGGCCGAAGCCATTAATCAACACTCCCAAATTGATATAATCTTTATGGATTTCTCAAAGGCGTTTGACCGGGTTTCCCATGAAAAGCTAGTTTTCCAGCTGGTTTGCAAACTCGGGGATGGGCCAGTAACCCGTTGGATATCTAACTATTTGTCCGGTCGCCAACAATTTGTACAATGCAGTGATCACGTCTCTGACACTTTGAACGTTACGTCCGGTGTGCCTCAGGGATCCGTCTTGGCACCGATATTATTTCTTCTATTTATAAATGATCTAGCAGTCAATATTAACGCAAACATCAGGCTTTTTGCAGATGACTGCATATTGTACAAACAGGTTAAAAGCTGCAGTGACCAAATAGAACTGAACGATGCCCTGAATGACGTTGTACGATGGTGTTCTAAGTGGCAAATGGTGATTAATTCTGACAAAACAGTCGCGATGCAAGTAACAAAAAAGAAGTCAAGCCTACCCTTCCATTACGGTTACAACAACATCGTGCTACGCAACGTAAGTCAGTATAAATATCTTGGTGTGATTATAACCTCCGATATCAGTTGGACAGTGCACCTTGAAAGTATAGCCGAGAAAGCCTTAAAAAAATTATTTTTCCTTAAGCGGACTCTGCGACACGCTGACCGAGACACTAAGCTACTTGCATACGTCACACTTGTGAGACCGATCTTGGAGTATGCGAGCATAATCTGGTTCCCCTTCACAGGTAGTGGTGTCAGCACGCTTGAAAAAGTGCAGCGTAAAGCGATTAGATTTATTTTTAACCGATATCGTCGCCTCGACTCCCCAACACAATTACTACGCCGCGCAGGTTTGCCGACACTCGAAAGTCGAGCAAAAATTCATCGCCTAAAGTTCTTATATTTGTTATTGCACAATTGTTTTAAGATAGACCCTGCAAAATACGTGGAAACCAAGAAAACAAGGGAAACACGCCACACACATGATCACACACTCCAAGAGTACTCGTGCAACAATAACACATTCTATTATTCTTTTTTTCCTAGATGCATTCGTGAATGGAATGCTCTTGATCGACATATAACCGAGCAGCGTACAGTTGACGACTTTCTAGAAATGTTGCAAAATGCACATAGCACTTAATCGTAACGCTGATAACATAAGATGTACTGTATTTTCATTTCTTCGTTTACTTCCTTGAATTGGCTTGCTTGCCAACATTTGTATTTTCATCAACTGTTATAGCTGCGATTTATCATCCTTCTTTTTTTTACGGGTGTATAATATGTATATTCGTCCACTACCACTTTTATTTCATGTATGTAGTCTCCTTATTCTTAATTTAACTTGTTCAGAAAAGCTGCTTGGTGCAAAATTTGTTGCTACTGTTGATGTGAATAATGTCTGTTTTTCTTTTCCCTTTGCTCCCACTCCTGTAAAAATCCTGCAAAGGGTTAACAGTATGTTGAAAATAAATAAAATAAATAAATAATAGGCAAGCATTATGAGCATTGCGCGAGATGGTGTTCTGTAGGCATCAATCCCGATACATATACTGCGCTTAATTTTTGGTGCTTCATTTGCCCTTGTCTTTACGTCACGTGGCCTAACGTACTTTGCGCTCCGGGTATACGGTGCCGAAGCAAACGCAGAAAAGACAAGCGCAGACTATCAACTGAAGGATCACATATATACATGGGGGAAACAGGAGCTAACAGAGGAATACGCAAGTCAGTGCGGAAAAAACTACCTCAGACAAGAAATGCACACGGAAAAAACAAAGACAACTCACTGACGCGTGCCATGCCTGTGTCAGTGAGTGAAATCGACAAGTGCGCTTGTGTTGAGACGTTTTGCAACCTCTAGTCGCCCAATCGCCCACTCTGATTAGTACTTCGAGCTTTGATAAACGGCTTTTGTTTCACAGCCACACGTAAAATGTTGCTTAAATATTGCTTGCGCATAATGTGCGATAAGTCGGGAAAAGTCAAGGTAGAGCACATTAAAATAATTTGCCATGGCTTATGTCTAGCCATTAGCCGTACTCCATGAAGGCCTAATTAGGGAGGAGATATATCATCGTCAAAGGTGTAATAATCGAGTACAAAAATAATTGCGTCTATTGTCAAGAATAAACCTCGCATTCAGAATCAAGGTTGAAGTCTATACTGGTATCGGTGCACAACGTAGAAATAATTATACAGAAAGAGGTTCGGGGAGGGTATGGATGCCTCGGTAATAGCTTACAAACAGCAATTTCTATGGCGCGCAGCGTCGTGGAAGCAGGGAGTATGCAATAAAAAAAGGAACAGGTAATTCCAGTCACGATTCTGGATTTCGATGAACGTTTATTTGGATCGAGAACAATGATATTACAGTTAGTTTTGTGAATAAAAAAAGATATTTGTCTGAAAAGACGAGCATCAGATGCCGCAAACTTTCCGCCTATTTCGCTATTTCTGAACTTTGAGTGCGCTTAGCGAAAAAGATAAAATAAGAATGGCACACTTGTTGATCACAACATTCTTTTTCCCAGCAGAGAACAAGTGAAACGCAAGCTTTTGACTGTCTTACTGGATTTTTCTCGGAAGAAATTATAAGAAAAATAATCTGAAAAACAAGAGACAGATTCAATTATTTTTTATTCCAAAATTGATTGCTGCAGACTGGGGAAATGAATCTCGTCGGGCATTTCATTCATTTCATTTCATTTCATTTTATTACATTAAAGGCCCCCTTTTCAGGGGGTATTGCATAAGGGGTGGGATTACAGAAAAACAAAGAGCAAACAATAGTTAACATTGAAGATAATGAGTTATGCGTCGTTGGAAGGTAGATGATGAGGCGATAGCGACGACGTCATAGGGCAGGCCGTTCCAGTCTACAGCTGTTCTGAGGAATAATGAGGCAGAAAACGTAGTGGTATGCGATGGTGGGCGGGCAACTTGGAGTGGATGGCTGGTGCGGTGGGATATGCGCGCTGCAGCTGTGATATATGGTGCTTGATTGAGAGAAGATTAAAAAAAAGAACTTGTGATAAAGTGTGATGCTAGGAAAGCGGCGACGATGAGACAGATCTGTTAAGCCAGATTGGCTCTTAAAGGATGAAATGCTTACGTCATACGAGTATGAAGAATGAATGAATCTGATGGCGCGATTCTGGAGGGCTTCCAATGCAGCGATTAGATATGCATGATGCGGGCTCCAGATGGCAGATGCATATTCTAATGTGGATCGTACAAGTGATTTATACGCGAGTAATTTAACATGTGGCGGAGCAAGGCGGAGGTGACGCTTCAGAAAACCAAGTGTTTTTGTTTGGTGCTGAGATGATATTAGTGATGTGATCACACCATGACAAACTGGAAGTGATGGTGACGCCTATATATTTATATGATTGTACTAGCTCGATAGGTGAAGTAGAAATGCAATAATGAAAGCGGGATGGGTTGTGACGACGAGAGAAGCACATGAGTTTGCACTTCGTAGGATTGAGAGACATCAGCCAATCGTTGCGCCACTTTACTACATTATCAAGATCAGTTTGGAGGGACTGCTGGTCATGAATGTGAGCAATAGTGCGGTATAGAACGCATTTGGCTGCGAACATTCGGATACAACAAGATACATGCAAGGGTAGACCATTGATATAAACTAATAATAAGTGGGGACCGAGTACAGGGCCTTGTGGGACACCTGAGGTAACTGGGAGGGGATTACGTAAGTGGCAGTTGAGGTAGACCGACTGCGAGCGGTTGTTTAGGAATTCTTCAAGCCATTTGAGAATGTTGGGATGTAGATGCAGCTTCGAAAGTTTTAATAACAGGGGCTGGTGAGGAACCTTGTCGAAGGCTTTAGCGTAATCGAGGAAGACGGAGTCAGTTTGAACATTTTTGTCAAGGTTAGTGTGCAAGTCGTGTACGAATAGCGCTAGTTGGGTTTCACAAGAGAGACCCCTGCGAAACCCGTGTAGTGATTGATGAAAAAAAAAAGGTTGGAATCTAAAAAACTGATAATCTGTGAGTATATGACGTGTTCCATGATTTTACATGGTACGCTGGTTAATGAAATGGGCCGGTAATTCAAGGGTGAGTTTCTATTCCTGACTTGTAGACTGGAACGACCTTGCCAGTCTTCCAATCAGCTGGTATGTTGCCTGAGGAAAGAGACTGCGAAAAAATAAGACATAAATATGGTGCACGAACTGATTTCACATTTTTTAACAGTTTCGAGTTAATAAGATCCATACCAGCTGATGATGAAAGCTTCATATTGTGAATGATAGATGAAATTCCTTCATCAAAAAAAGTGACGGCCGGCAGGAAGGTTTCTATATTATAGAATAATGACTGCGAGGGCGTGCCAGACTCAGAGGTGAAGACTGATGCAAATGCGTTGTTAAAAATCTCAGCACTGTCACGGTCACTGGCTGGTTCGTGAGCATCATTTGTCAGCTTGATATCGGGTGGTTGCGTGGGATTTAGGATTTGCCAGAATTTCTTGGGGTTTGTTATTAACAGGTTAGTTAGGTCGTTGTGATAAAATGAGTGTTTTACGTTACGAACAGATAGCAAGTACGACTTTTCAGCTGCAAAATATTTCTCCCACGCGACAGGCGTGTCGTTTCGTTTAGCTCTACGAAATAGCCGTTACTTTTTGTTTTCTAGCTGCTTTAAGTGTTGGGTAAACCATGGTCTGTTCCGGTGGCTATGAAATGTAACCTTCGGGATGAACATATTGGAAAGTTGATTTAATTTTCCAGGAAGAAGGAGGCAGACCGAGGCCGCGTAGAGTCGTAGACCTCGTCGTCAGGTTCTCGTTCGGCGGGACAGCACTCGGGCCTACACCTGACGGTGCTGTCGAAGGCTTGAGCGACTCGTCAGGTGTTGGATGTATAGGGCGTCAGGAACTCGGTGCCAAGCAGAGCCATACACCCCGACTCTTGGTGCCACGCCAGGCACTCGGAACTACGCCCGACCGTGGTTCTGGCGGAGAGCTCCCCTGCCACGTCCGCGCTGGTGGAACGCCGCTTTGCTTCCCCCCAACATGGCGCCTCACGTGCACGCGCCACGCTCCGTCTTTTTAGATGCGGAGCATCTCTTGCTCGCGGGTATGTCACGCGTCCGGCGTCCGCACTCACACTACGCATGCGCGACTCTCCTCTCCCTTCCCTCTCTCCAACAGCTGCTGCAAGAAATAAAGCGGGTAGAGAGCGCGCGCGCGCTTTGCTTCAGTAGTATCTCCTCCTTCTCCGATGAAAGAAATTGGTGGTGTTGTGTGATGGAAGCAACAGTTCCGTCAGCGAGTGGGTTGACGCAAGTACGCATCAGCATCAACCCACACTCTGACAACGGTCACGCGATGCGTGGTAACGAACCAAGTTAACAACGTAATAACACGCAAGGTTCACAGCAAAGGTAACACCGAAAACACTGCAAACCTGTAAACACCGCCGTTAAATGCACCGTTGAATTTCCCAGCGATGCTCCGCATCACCCCATGGTACCCTTCGGGGATATGGTGTAATTTTTCTTAACGGCCGCGTTTTTCCTCCAGTCGTCGTCATCTTCACCGCCTCACGTGCTGAGGCGGCGCTTATTCGTGCCCGCTTCTTCTATGGCGCCGTCGCAGGAACACCAAACGCAACAAGCGCGCACTTCTCCCATGACATAGTTACAATATGCGAACAAAAGCTGTGTTTCCTTGGTCTCGTGTATGGTAACATGCAGAACGGAGCTATAAAATGTTATTCTCTACGTTAATGCGGGCACAGAGCACTTCGTTTTGCTGACGTTCCATCTGCAACCCATGTGTCTTACAGAATCAGGACGATTAACTAGCTACATCAACTTTTGCTGAAATGAATGCAGCACTCTTTCTTCGCGGCGCTACCGTACAGTACTTCGTCCACAATCGTGGCCGAGTAGCACCTGCTCAACATGCCGAGAAGTGGGCAGGGGCCAGGTGGCGTTGCATGCATACGTACCAGCTGCGGGGAGATGTGGCGGTGGATGTCCATATCGCCCACGCCGAACAAGCAGTCTCCCCGGTTGTCCAGGAGTGTGCAGTACGAGGCCGTCCTGGCGCCCTCGACGCGCACCACGCCGCCGGTGTCCTGCGGGAAACGAGCTCACTTTGGACGCCGTGCTGCACCGAACTGCAGTCATCCAGTTCACTTTCGCGCTCTTTATAGCCGGTGAAGATGGTATAACAGCCGACTTAATCAAAGACGGAGGAGATGTTGTACTTGAAAAACTTGCATCGCTCTTCACGAAATGTGTCAAGACATGTAGTATACCGCGCAGTTGGAAAAATGCTAATATAATCCTTATCCACAAGAAAGGTGACATAAAGGAGTTAAAGAATTACAGACCAATTAGCCTACTCCCAGTAATATACAAGCTATTTACAAAAGTAATTTCTACAAGGCTAAGAGAAACCCTCGACTTTAACCAACCGAGAGAACAAGCTGGTTTTAGGAAAGGTTACTCGACAATGGACCACAGCCACGCTATCAACCTAGTAATTGAGAAGTACGCCGAATATAACAAACCTCTTTATATGGCGTTTATCGACTACGAGAAAGCATTTGACTCCACAGAAATACAAGCAGTTATAGAAGCTCTACGACGACAAGGGGTACCTGGCGCATACGTGAAAATCATAAACAACATATACAAAGATTGCACAGGCACACTACTCCTACATGAGAAAAGCAGAGAAATCCCGATCGAGAGAGGTGTGAGACAGGGAGATACGATATCCCCGATGCTATTCACTGCATGTTTAGAGGAAATCTTTAAACGTCTAGACTGGGAAGGAAAGGGCATTCGAATAGATGGAGAATATCTCAGCAATTTAAGATTTGCAGACGACATTGTACTCTTTAGCAATGATGGAGACGAACTACAAGACATGATTAATGACCTAAACAGGGAAAGTATTAAAATTGGGTTAAAAATGAATAGGCAAAAGACCAAAGTTATGCTCAATAGCCTAGCTAAGGAACAGGAATTTACAATCGACAATGAACCCTTACAATGTGTAAACGAATATGTATACCTGGGACAGTTAATAACAGGAACTCCTAACCACGAAAAAGAAATTCTCCGTAGAATAAGGATGGGCTGGAGCGCATTCGGAAGGAATTACGAAATCATGACTGGAAACTTACCGCTCTCACTAAAGCGCAAAGTATTCAATCACTGTATCCTCCCAGTACTAACGTACGGCGCAGAAACGTGGAGGATAACTAAAAGACTAGAGATGAAACTAAGGAGCGCGCAACGTGCAATGGAAAGAAAAATGATAGGGGTAACGCTAAGAGATAAAAAAACGAGCGGAATGGATCAGAGAACAGACAGGAGTAGCTGATATTATTATATCAATTAAAAGAAAGAAGTGGACCTGGGCAGGACATGTCATGAGGAGAACAGATAACAGATGGACAGTAAGAGCGACGGAATGGATACCAAGAGAGGGAAAACGCAACAGAGGCAGGCAAAGGGTTAGATGGAGCGATGAAATTAAAAAGTTTGCGGGCGTAAAGTGGAACCAACTCGCTCGGGAGAGGGTGGAGTGGAAATCGATGGGAGAGGCCTTCGTCGTGCAGTGGACCTAAATAGGCTGATGATGAAGATGATGATGATGATAGATACCAGTTTCTTCATTATGTTAAAAGGTAGGAGTGAAAGCTACAGCGTCGCTCTTGTCGCAGACAGCTGGCGAAAGGTATTACGTAGTAAGCCTTGGTCTATTTCATCGGATATTCGTCGGTTAGGCGAGCATTTCGGGAAGTAGAAGAGAGTCACGGTTCTCTCTTGCGGAATTAGCATCTCGTTGTGCAGAAGTGGGGACTTCCTTTCACGTTTGCTACCAATAAGTATTGTAATAAATAATACTAGAATCGACTATGAAACCTTTAACTTAATACTACTAGGTTCGGGCAGCCTCTGTGGAATTTCTATTTCTGCCTCTGTACCAACAGACCTCACGCTCCCCTAAATGCAAACACGATGTCAGCACCATGCGGTAAGCATGCCGAGCGCTCTAGGCACTTCCTAGAGCCGTTAACTTCCTTCATTACACTTCCTAGAGGTGTAATGAGGACACGTCAGACGGGCTCAGTGAATGCCAATACACGTATAGAGAGAGGAGCTTCACGCATTGGCGTAACTAGGACGGCGTCCATGGCAAATGTATATTCGCGCGTCTCGTGATTATTATTATTATTATTATTATTATTATTATTATTATTATTATTATTATTATTATTATTATTCATGCCGAAAGAAACCCATCCGAATGTTTGGTGCAAGCGGATGAGCGATTTCTTGATTGACTGTTCACTACAGTCGACTACAGCTATCATGCATCCATGCATCGTACGATACCCCAGAAGTCCACAAGGTCAGAAAAAATAGTGACACAAGAAATGGACCTTGCCGGTCACGTGTTGTCGTCTCCGCTTACACGAGATATGCGACATTCATAAATTAGATACAACCACACAAGAGAACGACAATGTAGGAATGTAAACAGTTCTTATCGTTTTCCGCTCCATTGCCATAAATGTACTGTTCAAAATCATTTATTGCACACATTCAATATGCGTACTATATGGCTAGAATACGCATAATATAGGCCATTTTTTATGAATGCTAATGATGAATTCAATAATTAGTTCCGGCAAACTCTCTTCTCGCCTCCTTTTTGCATATTATCGCCTTTTGTGACATCAGTGCTGATGTTCATCGCGAACTACTGTTGTCAAGGAAAGTGCGCTCTTTATGTTTAATCACTTTATTTTCATCTGTCACTCTCTATTCATAGGTTTCCGCTGTCAGCGATACTCCATAACGAATGCGAACTTCACTGCATACTTTGTACTGTAGAGCTCCTCCAGACGCGGCGGTGCGTCTTTCTCTGTTCATATCTGGCCCCACGAATGACATTTGAGCGAGCGCAAGCGTAACCCCGCTGACCAAAACGCCCCGCGCTTTGCAAGTTCTAGTGCGGTAATTACACCCGACAACTAAAGAGGCAATCTAGCGGCGTCAGAAGGCACCCTCGGCGCCTCTCGATCCGAGGTGAACAAATGTGCGGCTTCCCGCAGAAGCACATTGACAGCGTTTCCACGGAGCGCCGGCTGCTAGCACCCCGTTTGTGTCCCCGTATGTGTCGTGCCAACAAATCCTCTTCAACAGCGACTTTTGCGGCTGCGCCTCCCCGCTGCGTCGCGTATACAGCCTCGCTGCCATTTTTCCCCCCTCGGGCACATCGCTGGGCGGACTTGGCTCGGCGCCCAAGTGGCGCACGAAGGAACTTGTACCCCTATTTCCCCTCGCCACCAAAACCAGCTCTGATTATGAGAGACGCCGTAGTGGAGGTCTCCGGAAATTTCGACCACCCGGGGTTCTTTAACGTGCACTAACATCGCACAGCACACGGGCCTCAACATTTCGCCTCCATCGAAATGCAGCCGCCGCAGCCGGGATTCAATCCCGCGACCCTCGGATCAGCAGCCGAGTACCACAACCAGTAGACCACCGTGGCGGGGCGGAAATGAGAAAAGGCGAGCGCACTTGCGAAGTACACCATTTATTAGATCAAGCGCATTTGTTAGGCTAATCTCCGAGGTCTCGTGCCGGCTGTGCGCAAGGACCCTCCTCCCGGCCAGAGGAGCGTGGGAGAGGAGGTTTCCGATGCAGCCCTCCTCCTCCTGGGTGCTTATTACCTCGACGTGGTTAGTGACCGCAACTTCGCCGTCATTATGAGTGACCAAACGGACTTTCGCTGAAGTCTCGAATATAAAGAAAAATGGCTGAGGTTGAACCCTTTTGTAAATGTAGACATCACGAACGTAAGGCTAATATGACTTTCCTTTGTTCCTGCGTTTCAGCAAGCAGCTTTGCATTTGCTTGACATTTCGTAGCCTGCCGTGTAACTATATGTCTTCGATGACTGTATGGAGCCAGCCACTTCCGCTGAAGCGTGCACGCACCAACGGGAAAGCGCGCTCGGAAAGTTAAGCGGTGCGCCGAGGCGAGTGGTTGAATGGCGGCCGAGAGGCGAGCCGAGGAAACCGCTTCCATGGATCGCGGAGATACATCTCTCCGGGCAGGTTCAAGCGAAGCTCCGTGGCAGTGATGCCATCCTAGATCATCCCTCGGTTGTACCCACGGAAATATCTAAATTATAAAATATGTATGTATATACCCTGCTTCTATTTCCCACGTCACTCATTTGGCTAATTCACCGCTAAAAATTCGAAATTCAGTTTACTCTTCGGCAGTGTTCTCAATTTCGTTAAAGTTAGAGCATAGCTTGTCAGCAGCACCTGCAACACATTTCTGTACCTTTTTCTGCGGAGTAGTGAAAACTCAAGCAAACAATAGCTAGCAACAAGAGTTGCGATGCGGGCTTGTTGGTGGTTCATATTAAACGTAATTTGATGTAGCGCAAAAAACAAGACACGGACAACAAGAAGGCACATATGGACACCACACAGCGCTACTAGCAACAAGTTTATTTTCAAAATCAGACCGCTTATAAACCATAATCGCCAAGCAGAAAGGTCAGCACGTGGGATCACTCAGATAAAAGCAACAACAGTGCCACACATCAAAAACGAAATCAGAACACAGAACACCATCTATCACCGCTTACGCAGAAAACCCAGTTCCTTATGTGACAAAGCTATCGAAGGCTTACTAATACACAAATCACCAAGTGCATCGATACGTTCCGCTTCCACGATTAGACGCGTGATCTCATCCTTATGTCGACCAACGATGACAGTGTTCTGGAACAAAGGCCGGCAACCACATGCATGAACGTGGAGAGCGAGAAACCCTTCAGGTGGCAATTTACTCGACTTGTACTTGTGCTCTTTCAACCGTTCATTCACGCACCTGCTAGTTTGGCCGACATATTGTTTCCCACACGAGAACGGAATACAATAAATAACACACGTCTTGCACTCAACACCAAAATTGTTTGTATGCTTTCTTGTGCACATAACTTTTTGCCTTCTAGATGGATTAGTCAATGCGCACAATTTCCCGAGTTTATCGGGCACAGAAAATACCACCCTAATATTGTCACGTACAGCTACCTTCTTGAGATTATGGGACAACTGGTGAACATATGGAATTACAGCCGTGCGTCTAATTTCTGCCGTTCTGCGATGATGAGCGTTAGCATGCTTTGCACTTCCGCGAATTCTTTTTAGCTCTTTTTCTACAACAGAAACTAAAACATGATCTGGATAGCCAGATTCTTGCAATCGTATGATCTGATTATGGAAGCTCTGCTTAGTTAAGTGGGCACATGACTTGTTCAATGCATTACTGAGGCATGTCGTCACAATACCTCTCTTGGTTAGTTTTGAATGATTCGAATGAAATGGGAGCAAGGCTTTTTGAGCACGTGGGTCATAGCACCAGCATAGCCGGTTGTCAAAACAAACGAGTCTTAAATCTAAAAACCTAATGCTACCATCACTCGGCCACTCAACAGTCACTTCAAGCGGCTTAAGACCAACGCGAAACACATCCAACACATTGGTGCTAGCACTTTTGAAATTTTCCCACGAGCTGTCGATAAAAATAATAAAATCATCCACATAACGAAAAACTTTCTTCACATTTGTTCCTTTCAGACAAGCCAAGTCTCTGTCAATTTCCGCTAAAAACAGGTTGCTTAAGACAGGCGCTATACATGACCCGATGCAGATACCCTTTTTTTGCAAAAGAATATCATTGTTCCATTCAATGAACGTCGATGTAAGATAAAATTTCAGCAAAGTAATAAAACCATCAGGAGACACACCCGAATGAACAGAAAACTTGACTACCCCAAATTGGTCAATGCTACTTTCAACACATTTTAGCAATTGTGGATGGGGGATGGAATAGTATAGATCAGTCACATCAATAGAGAAGGCTTTTAGCCCTTCATTTTTATGAGCTTCCATGAATTCTAAAATGCCACCGGAACTCTTGACTAAAAACGGGTCTCGGACCTCGAGAAGACTAAGTTTCTCCAACAGAAAAGTGGCGAGTTCCTTTTGCCAGGTGCCTATTTCCGAGACTATGACTCGGAACGGAACGTCAACTTTATGAGTTTTCGCGTTAAAAAATACATCCAAGCTATTCTTTTTACTCTTTTGAATACATTTTAGAGTTCCAACGACATTCATATTTTTGCACAACTGAATAGCCTTTGCTTTTACTTTCTTCAACGAGACGTCTCTTTTAACACTGAAAACCCCAGAAATGGCATCATTAGCTTTTCCTAAGAAACATGCATGCGAAAAAACTGCGAAGCCTCCTTCTTTATCTGCCTGCAGAACACATAGCGAATTATCGACCAGGTATGACAAAACGCGCTTTACAGGAACATGTGAAACCACAGGCTTACACCGTGACAAGGCGTCTACTCCTTCTGAGGTAAGCCTTTCTTCCTCACCCTCTGTAGCATTCCGCGACACTTGGCGAACGACGGTCAGCAGTTCAGGATTTGTCCTCTGACATTGAACACCAAACTTTGGCCCTAGTTCCAGGACTTGAATGACGTCATCGGTGTGATGATTTGAGCAGGTTCTTGAACAGATTTGTTTGAACGACTCTCTCAGGTAAAACCTCCGAGAGTCTAATCGAGGACAAAGCCGTTCATATCACTAGATAACAAAACACAAAGATTTTAATGCGAACAGAGTAAATGGAAAGTTTAAGAAAAGGAAAAAGAGAGAAAGAAAGTTATACACGGAAAATTCAAGAAATGTTCTATAAGCGGCATGCAAGTGCGAGGAGTTCGAACGCGAATCGTTCAGTGGCGAGGGGCGGAGCGACAAAGAAGATTCTCGAGGTCTCACCAAATCTTGTTGCACTTGCGTGAAGACCAGACGACTGGAGTGTATGAGGCTAGCCAAGATGACGCCGGGTTCTGGTCGCGACGGGTGACGACGGATGAGCCGCTGAGAGGCTCGTTCAGATGTTAGAGGCCTCCTGGCTGGCCTCGCGTGACGAAGCTCGGGCCCGCAGCCCGACTGCTCCGGAGCTGCCCGAAGGAATAGACATTTGTAGCTTGCCGGCCGAAATCCGTGCCCCACAGAAGCTTCCAAGACGCCAACACGAGTTCCGAGGGCAGGAAGGGATGCACAGGACGTCCCGGACGGGTGAAGGCCCAATGGCTCGGCTCTGGAATCCGACTGCCGCCTTCAGCGCCCGGCCCGGTAGATGACCTGCCCGCTTCGCCTTCTCGAACCGCTCTCCCTGAATCCGATCCCGCCAGGTCTTCCTCTTCTTCGTTGTTCGCATTGGCCACCACTAAGGCACCCGTGTTCCTCAGCCATTGGGCGCTGGGAACCCCGTGGCTCTTCTTGATTGGGTCCTGTTTTCTCTTTTATTTTGTACGACCACGCCTTTCGTCCTTCGTCTTCGTCTTCCTCTGTCACTCGCTTTTGGATCGCGCACTTTTTAAACCGCGCACTTCACTTATCACAATCGGGAAGCTTTCAGGAACATGAATTTTGCCCTTGGCTTTCCGGCTTACCCTGGTCACACGCTCCCGAAGATAGCGCAGCTGTGGCACCCAAAGCACTTCGGTAACTTGCCCAGCCAATTGCAGGTACCTTCTCAACTGGAATCCGGCGACAGACGACTCCAAGGAATTGTGAAGCTGTACACCAAGGTGGATTCTGAACAGGCGAATTTGGCGATACACTTCAGCACGAACAATCTTAAGCATCCTTCTTGCATGGCCGATGGACGGTGAAAAGCCCGCGAAAAGCGCGAGGACATCATCCGGAAGAATACCCATGCGGATGCAAAAACTGAGGGAACGTGCCTTGCAAGTTGCGTTGGCGATAAAGGCTACAATCCAGCCTCCATACCGACTATGCTGGTTCTATGACCCACGTGCTCAAAAAGCCTTGCTCCCATTTCATTCGAATCATTCAAAACTAACCAAGAGAGGTATTGTGACGACATGCCTCAGTAATGCATTGAACAAGTCATGTGCCCACTTAACTAAGCAGAGCTTCCATAATCAGATCATACGATTGCAAGAATCTGGCTATCCAGATCATGTTTTAGTTTCTGTTGTAGAAAAAGAGCTAAAAAGAATTCGCGGAAGTGCAAAGCATGCTAACGCTCATCATCACAGAACGGCAGAAATTAGACGCACGGCCGTAATTCCATATGTTCACCAGTTGTCCCATAATCTCAAGAAGGTAGCTGTACGTGACAATATTAGGGTGGTATTTTCTGTGCCCGATAAACTCGGGAAATTGTGTTCATTGACTAATCCATCTAGAAGGCAAAAAGTTATGTGCACAAGAAAGCATACAAACAATTTTGGTGTTGAGTGCAAGACGTGTGTTATTTATTGTATTCCGTTCTCGTGTGGGAAACAATATGTCGGCCAAACTAGCAGGTGCGTGAATGAACGGTTGAAAGAGCACAAGTACAAGTCGAGTAAATTGCCACCTGAAGGGTTTCTCGCTCTCCACGTTCATGCATGTGGTTGCCGGCCTTTGTTCCAGAACACTGTCATCGTTGGTCGACATAAGGATGAGATCACGCGTCTAATCGTGGAAGCGGAACGTATCGATGCACTTGGTGATTTGTGTATTAGTAAGCCTTCGATAGCTTTGTCACATAAGGAACTGGGTTTTCTGCGTAAGCGGTGATAGATGGTGTTCTATGTTCTGATTTCGTTTTTGATGTGTGGCACTGTTGTTGCTTTTATCTGAGTGATCCCACGTGCTGACCTTTCTTCTTGGCGATTATGGTTTATAAGCGGTCTGATTTTGAAAATAAACTTGTTGCTAGTAGCGCTGTGTGGTGTCCATATGTGCCTTCTTGTTGTCCGTGTCTTGTTTTTTGCGCTACATCAAATTACGTTTAATAGCTAGCGCCATCTTCGTACAGTAAACGGCGCGGCCCTCTTGGAGGAAAGACCAACAGAAGAAATAAACAGACCAAGAGGGCCTGAGGGTGAACATCCTTATTAGACGAGTTTGCGACGTGGTGGTCGATTTCTAATTTGCCACTTTTGCAATTATTCTTGCGTGGTATACGCGGTGCAGAGTGCCCTTTTCCTCCACACTCTATCAGCTTCTCATTTCGCCATAAATTTATCCTCTCTCTACTCGGCTCATCTCGCTCCAAAGCTCCTGGTCGCTAAGTTACAATTTCACATTGGGAAACCTTGCACGGTGTAGCATGTGGCGAGAGTGAACTTGGCGCCTTTTCCCTTGCCACACAAGGCCAAATTGCACTTACTTTCACAGAGTAGCAATAAGTGTAACTCACCGTGATTGAAGTGCATAGGTCGGCGCACTCACTCATGAGTGCACTCACTCGCACGCACTCGCACTCATTTCATAGACGTGAGTGCGAGTGCGAGTGAGTGCCAATGAGTGTGAGTGGAAGTGAGTGCGAGTGCGAGTGAGTGCAAGTGAGTGTGAGTGGAGGTGAGTGCGAGTGCGAGTGAGTGCCAGTGAGTGTGAGTGGAAGTGAGTGCGAGTGCGAGTGAGTGCCTTTGAGTGTGAGTGGAAGTGAGTGCGAGTGCGAGGGAGTGCCAGTGAGTGTGAGTGCAAGTGAGTGCGAGTGCGAGTGAGTGCCAGTGAGTGTGAGTGGAAGTGAGTGCGAGTGCGAGTGAGTGCCAGTGAGTGTAAGTGGAAGTGAGTGCGAGTGCGAGTGAGTGCCAGTGAGTGTGAGTGGAAGTGAGTGCGAGCGCGAGTGAGTGCCAATGTGTGTGAGTGGGAGTGAGTGCGAGTGCGAGTATGTGCAAGTGAGTGTGAGTGGAGGTGAGTGCGATTGCGAGTGAGTGTCAATGAGTGTGAGTGGAATTGAGTGTGAGTGCGAGTGAGTGCAAGTGAGTGTGAGTGGAGGTGAGTGCGAGTGCGAGTGAGTGCCAGTGAGTGTGAGTGGAAGTGAGTGCGAGTGCGAGTGAGTGCCAGTGAGTGTGAGTGGAAGTGAGTGCGAGTGCGAGTGAGTGCCAGTGAGTGTGAGTGGAAGTGAGTGCGAGTGCGAGTGAGCGCCAGTGAGTGTGAGTGGAGGTGAGTGCGAGTGCGGGTGAGTGCAAGTGAGTGTGAGTGGAAGTGAGTGCGAGTGCGAGTGAGTGCCAGTGTGTGTGAGTGGAAATGAGTGCGAGTGCGAGTGAGTGGAAGTGAGTGTGAGTGCGAGTGAGTGCCAGTGAGTGCCAGTGAGTGTGAGTGCCAATGAGTGTGAGCGGTGTGTATGTATGTATGTATGTATGTATGTATGTATGTATGTATGCATGTATGTATGTATGTATGTATGTATGTATGTATGTATCCGTGGCCGTCTCGTTAATGGATTGTATACGAAAATCGCTATGCCATATGACTGCATGACGAATAAAATGACAGGTCATTATATGAAAATCATGACATGCATGATTTACATGAAACGGTCTTGGTGCTCTCCTGGGCCGTTTCGTTAATGGGATGTATACGAAAATCAGTATGGCACAACATGACTGCATGACAACCATGAATGACAGGTCATAACATGAAAATCATGACATGTATGGCATGAGCGGCTTGATTTACATGCCACGGTCTGGTACTCTCCTGCCCAGCTAGCATAAAAAGGATTTATGACGACTTCCAAACGGATATCCGAGACGTTAACGTTGCAGACGACACGCGTTAGAAGCCTTAGTCATGGATACGTCGAATATCGTCTGATGTCCGGCTCGTTGCACATGCGTCTTCAAAAAGCTGGTCTTTTCGACGGCTTCGAGGAGACTCCAATAATCCCATTTTCCGGGATTTCTGGATCCGTTCAACGACTTGCACGTGCGTCATCAAAAAGCTGTTCCTGAAATGTTAGCCGTAATCTGAAAAAGAAGCAGGAATCGTGCTCGGGAACTGGGCGCGCCCACCAATATTTTGGTCTGGTTGCCACCCTCAGAATATATAAATGATAATCTGACCTCAGAGCTAACGCCTTAGGGGTTCAAATGACGCCAAGGCATTTTTTGCACCCCTAAGGCATTAACTCTGTGGTTCTGAAGGTGTCAACGGGATAATAATTTTGGGGGGCACCCACGATCCACGGACGTCGTCCCTGCCTTATGGTAGTAGCTGCGACCCGCTATGTTACCAGCTCCACCATAAGGTTCAAGGTGCTGCAGAGTGGGGGTTAGTGCCAGCCCACCTGAATACTTTCGTCCTAGGAAGAAGTGCTGATGTCGCACTTGCGTGGAACGTTTTTTTTCTGGTGGGTCAAAGCACCACCATTGAGTGCAACAGAGCAATAGTGCAGTAAGGTAGGCACACAGTTGTCTGCAAAGGCTTCATCGGTCTTAGCATTTAGGTCACAATTAGTTGTCATGCATACAAAAATCAATATAGCTTGTGCTTTGTATAGTATGAAGCAAATCTACCAAAAACAGTAGTGACATATCTTTCTACAGTTAAGGATAGAAAGTTTCTTGGCAAGCGGCCTAACAAGGAGGCCCCTCTGCCAAGGATCATGACGTCAACAACATTTTATTCAACATTTCATTGAGAAACTAACTTATGGTAGTTTAAAAAAAAGAGAAATGCGAAAAAAATAAAACCACCAATATTCAAAAGGAACTGCAGAAGAAATAATTTAAATATATCTGGAACTTATTAACGACTAGAGGCTTACAGAAAGCGCACTAGTAACAATAATCAAAAGCCAAACGACAATGCATTTCTCAGCATGAGAGCAGCGCATCCTGTTATATGAGCACAGACAGCATAATGGATGACTGTGTGATAGCCGCTTTCAGTCATGTTATGCAGTATCTTCGCCACATAAAATCAATGAGTATGAACAAAGGAACTCAAATATGACCCAGGTATCAAAGTGAAAATTTGCCTAGGACATCAGCTGATGTAAAGAGGCAAGCTTGGAAAGACTACCAAAAGCATCAATTAAGTGACAATGAATACTGACCAAAGTGACCTTCAAAGAAAATATCGCATAAAATATTAACATAATCGTTATAATGAACAACATCACAATGCAGTGCATAATCTGTCACAGCGAGCAACGTTATATCGAAGCAACCTCAGTTTCATAATGAAGCTACATACTCGCGTACTTGAAGTCCAATACACTGGAGACAGGTAGAGAGGGTGGCCTGATCTAGTACGCCCCGGCCTTCTACTCTACTTCGGGGACAACGCAACATGGGAAGAAGAGTGATGAAGCATGAGGATGGGGATAAGAATGAGTGATCGGTATATACATAATAAGACATGACTGCTTGCGCAAAGGGGACATGGACGCCAGTAATATTTCATTACGCTTGATACGAACTAGCCCAACTTATGGCAGCTAATCACTTCTGCAAAACAATGTGCTGTGACGCGGAAAATGTCGACCCGGCTCTCTTGACATAAACACTGGCAATAGTCAAACCCCAGCACGGGTAACTGGGACCTCGCCTCTACTTGAAACGTGACAGGGGCCGCCATTAGTCGGACGAATATGCTGTGCAGGGAAATGCACTCGAAGAATATGATAAAGGTCTAATAGTCGCATAATGAAAAGAAGCCACTTTAGTTGCATCTAAGTTTAATAGTCGCTTTTCATAATCCGCAACTTTGCGCAGTGGTACCGAACGTCTAGCATCCAGTCCATTTCTATTGAAAAAATGACCTTGTAGCATTCGGTAATTCGGTATGGTCCCCTATTTCGGGTGAAATACAGCTTTCATCTATAGCTTGTACTCCCATATCAGCCAGCCTAGTGGCCACCGTCTGCTGCTGTGGCACGAATGGGGGACAGTCGCGAAATACTATGTGTTCTATTCTCTGATACATTAGACAGCGCTCACAGTTCGAGATGTACGCGCGACTGAAGAGGTGCGCGTAGTGCCGAGTTAGGTCGGCGACCAGGTGAAACCAGCGCAGTGTACTGGCACCGCTGCCGTTTATTCTACCCAGGAGGAAAAACTCGTGTCACTCTATTTGCCGCAGATGCCTGCATAGGTCGGCGCACTCACTCATGAGTGCACTCACTCGCACTCACTCGCACTCATTTCATAGACGTGAGTGCGAGTGAGTGCCAATGAGTGTGAGTGGAAGTGAGTGCGAGTACGAGTGAGTGCCAGTGAGTGTGAGTGGAGGTGAGTGCGAGTGCGAGTGAGTGCCAATGAGTGTGAGTGGAAGTGAGTGCGAGTGCGAGTGAGTGCCAGTGAGTGTGCGTGGAGGTGAGTGCTAGTGCGAGTGAGTGCCAATGAGTGTGAGTGGAAGTGAGTGCGAGTACGAGTGAGTGCAAGTGAGTGTGAGTGGAGGTGAGTGCGAGTGCGAGTGAGTGCCAATGAGTGTGAGTGGAAGTGAGTGCGAGTGCGAGTGAGTGCAAGTGAGTGTGAGTGGAGGTGAGTGCGAGTGCGAGTGAGTGCCTTTGAGTGTGAGTGGAAGTGAGTGCGAGTGCGAGTGAGTGCAAGTGAGTGTGAGTGGAGGTGAGTGCGAGTGCGAGTGAGTGCTTGTGAGTGTGAGTGCAAGTGAGTGTGAGTGCAAGTGAGTGCGAGTGAGTGCCAGTGAGTGTGAGTGGAAGTGAGTGCCAGTGAGTGTGAGTGGAGGTGAGTGCGAGTGCGAGTGAGTGCTTGTGAGTGTGAGTGGAAGTGAGTGCGAGTGCGAGTGAGTGCCAGTGAGTGTGAGTGGAGGTGAGTGCGAGTGCGAGTGAGTGCAAGTTAGTGTGAGTGGAGGTGAGTGCGAGTGCGAGTGAGTGCGGATGCTGGAAAAATTTGGGTAAGTGAGTGTGAGTGAGTGTTCCCCTACACTGCCGACCTATGTTGAAGGGATACGCCCGTCGCTCTTGAACACCCGCGAGGGAAGGTCTCGTTTTTTTGCAAGAATGCATCGCGCTCGAGGCGGCAACCTCGCGTTATTACTGCTATCACCTGCTACTGCCTCGGCAAGCGAACTTACTCTGACGACAGTGCGCGGTGACTCTCGGTCAGGATTAGGCCCCACATAGTTGTCGTACGACTCGAAGTTGTTTGGGCGCTGCACTTTTTAGTGGCGCTTGACCGTGCATCGTTCTATCGTTCTACCGCCTTCGTACCATGTGACTGGGGCCCACTTCCCACGATTATCTCCTTTAAATTTTTCATTACTCTGCTTCAAGATAGTCACGCGACGCCCTGTCATTTTTTCCTGCCTCCATGCGTAACGTTATAGTGCCTGGAATATCCTGGCTAGTGTGCCGTTCGCGGCCTTTCGGGTGGTGCCGAATGCAATGAATGCCGGTGGCCGCCGCTATGAGCGCTGGTTGGTCTGGTGGGTGGTACGAACAGAGATTAGGTACGAATTAGGTACGAACAGAAATTAGGTACGAACAGAGATTACGGAATATGAAAGAAAGTAGATAGGCAGCTAAAGTATTCAGGTATTTGTATAGGAAGAACGTTGACTCACAACGGAGGAAGAAAACCAGGAGGCTTACCAGTAAGTATACAGTCAGTAACGAAACAGAACGGACGAAAAAGAGCGTTAAGAGCATGGTCAGAGCGGCGGAGAAGTCGGATTGGATAGCAGGAATGGAGAAGAAGCCGGCATCGAACGACTGCAGAAAAGGGAAAGACGAAATCAAGAGAGGAAAAATTTACGATAATTCAAAGCGAAGCGCTTTACTGTTTGAAGCAAGGTCCGGTTGCCTGAGAACACAAAGTTACAGAGCGAAATTCAGTAAAGAAGGGGATACATGTACGTGCTGTGGAAAAGCTAGGGAAACGACAGATCATATTTTGATTGAATGTACAGATCTCCACCCAGGTGTAGCTGTGGACACTACCCTACAGGAGGCCATGGGTTTCAGGGGTAACACGGGAAAGCTTAACATGTCGGCGATAGAGATAAGTAAAAGGCGCTTAGAGTATTGGTGGCGCAAAGGTATGGAGCAAACAGAAGCGCGAGGTAGTTCGGGTAAGATTGTTACATCACAGCGGAACGTTAATAGATAAAATAAGTAGGCGAGGAGAAAAATGAGTTGTGAAAATATGTGGGATTCGGGAAAAGAAATGTTTGTAGAGGAAAGAGAAATAAAGCTAGAGCTTGCTGGCCCGGCTACCGCCTCGTTGTAAAGGGGACGCTCCTAATACCCATCCATCCATCCACGATGGTGCGTTGGCCGAGTGAGCGCTGTGACGCCGGCCGCTCTTCTTAGCACACCGTGTCTCCACGTCATCGGCAAGCGGGCGGTTGCCCCCCGTTTTTCTTATGTTACAGTAGACAAGTGGCTATGTAGGAAGGTGATTGGTGATTTAAGAGTTTGCTTTGATGTAAAAGCCTTAGTGCTTGTCGCTGCGTGAAAAATTTTGTATTAGCACAACTCGGAGGTCTTTTTCGAGCGCCGTACATTCGCTGCTTCAACGCAGGCAAAGAGAAAATTCAATTCATTCGTTAATGGTGATATTATAACGTACAAAAGGACAGAAAGTTGAGCGAGTTGGTAAGGGTCCATAGTCACTGTAGCTGCATGCCCGAGTTAGACGAAACCGAGATCATGTACAGACATAAGAATGAAGAGACGCGTTTATTGGTCGAGGCCTGGCATATCAGTATTAGTGGAAGTGCGTGCGTGAGTCAGCCGTCGATTAGCTTAAACAGAGAGGAGATAGAATGCCTTAGCAGTTGTCTATCGCGTAGACCGGCACGTGTAACCGTTTGACAGGTGGCGCTACCATTCCGAGCATGCGCAGATAAGCTGTGTGTCTTCTTTCTTTTTCGCCTCTGTGCTCTGCATCAGTTGTTAGTTGGCGTTCGTGTTGTTCGCTTCTCCCCTTGAGTCCCTGTCTTGCACACCTCTTCTTTTGACTATGGACCCTTACCAACTCGCTCAACTTTTTGTCCTTTTGATCTTCATTTCTAGTACCCTGAGCCCTTTTCCGTGTTCTCCTACTTATCTGCGCAATCCTGCTTCCTTAGCCTCTTTAATTGTTATGTGTATGTTTCGCGCTAGAACTATGTCGTGGTTCAAATGCAATAATATCATTCCGTTGGAAATACAAATGCTGTGCGGTTTTCTTCTTCCTTCTACGGGACACGCGAACAGGATTTGCGCGATTATTTCAGCCGAAGCATGGCGGCAAGTCAGATTTTATCGCCAGTGTTCAGAAGTCAGCTGCCCCACTCGGGGAGGCCGTCAAAGGAACCGCACTTGCGCCAATTGGTTGAGAGTTTCCGAGCAGCACGCGGATTTTTTGTGGGGGACGAAGCTACCGGATCTACAAAGTAAGAGGAATTCTTTTTCTACTAAATCGCCGTCAGAAAAGGTAATGATTCTCGGAGGCGCCATTTTGGACGTGAATCACAAGAAAATTCTAGCATTAGGCCCTAAGTACTGTTTTCATCCTAACCTAAAAGAAGTTTACGTTTTAAGCTTACCTCGATCTATAACTAAGGTTATTCCGGAAGTTGAACGGTCTCGCTGTATTTCAGATTGCTTCGCCAGCATCAAGCATTCGAACGATCTTGTTAAGGCCTCTGACCCTATCTGACCGGTGGTAAATTACTGTGTGGAACATAAGCTTCGACCTGTTTTATCTGATAAGGAAGGTTTTGTTATCATGCCGAATAGCACTTTTTTAGATAAAGCCTCAGCAGCTATTGAAAAGAATTTTAGACCTGTGAAACTGAAACCTTCTGTAATAAAACAACGAGCTGTCGATCTCCTGTTGAAACATAACCTTGATAAGGTAGCTTCTAGCGTTAAAAAGGCAAAATTGCTCACTTTAGAATTATTTTTCTCGGCGAAAACCCATAAGCCAGAAATTCCGTTTCGCTCGAGTGTGTCAGAGTCAGGGACTTGGCAAGTTTGTGGAGCTAGCTATTTGCAGAAGTGCTTAACATCTCTACGTTTTTCTAAGCCCTTCCGTGTACGTAATTCTCAGGCTCTAGTTCAGTTGTTAACAGAGGAAAATCCTGGCGACTGCACAGCGTTTAGCATGGATGTAGAAGATTTGTATTACTCGTTGCCGCATGAAGGTTTATTAAATTGCGTGAAAGAATGTATTCAAGAACAAGGGCAAGAGTCCGGTTTCATAGATAGATGCGGAGTTTCCATAGGCACTTTTCTAGAAAGTCTTTCCATGTACTTAACGTCAATTAGTTGGATACAGAGAAGGCGTGTTTGTACAGAAATCGGGGATTTGTATAGGTTCAAAGGTCGCCCCTATTCTAAGTGATCTATACTTGAGCAAGTTTGAATGCCGTTTAAAAGAGGCGTTAGGTGACCACATCATCAGGGTATTTCGGTATGCAGACGATTACTTGATATTTTGTAGTAAGGATGATGCTGAATCCGTCGTCACCTATGTAAGCGATCAATTTAAACTTAATGGAGATGGTCTAAGGTTTACGAAAGAACTACCGGAGAGAAACGTAATACAATTTTTAGATATCTCTTTGTCATTTGAGCAGAATTACGCGTGTTGGCAGGATTCCCCTAGAGCATCTAAGCCGTTGTTAAACTTTGACTCCAAGCATTCGAAAGTAGTAAAAAACGGAATAGCCTTGTCCTGTTTAAAGTCAGCCCTATCGAAGTCGTGCGTGCACCGTTTGACCATTAGCTTTAACTCGCAGGTCGAGCGCCTCTTAGATGCAGGTTACCCTAGACTAGCCATAGCCACATTAGCTGAGCGTCTGAAGAAGTCGATCTCGATCGGAACGAAAGCTGTAGCAGAGAGTAACATTAACAAGAAAAGAGTCGTGAGTATTCCGTATATCCACGCAGTTTCGCACAGGCTTAAGAAAGTGGGAAGTAGATATGGGGTTAATGTTATGTTTACGGCTCCCAATAAGTTAGGTAGGGTTTGTGCCGCCGTGCACAGAAGAAATGAGCTGATGGAAGGAAAGAAGCGAACGGATATCTGTAAGGTTAAGCATATAGCGAAGAACAATTTTACCGACTGCCGCATGGGTGTCATTTATAAGATTCCTTTTAGCTGCGGACGTTTTTATGTGATGCAAACTGCGCGTTGTATTAATCAAAGATTAATTGAACATAGAAGGTCGCTATCAGGTGGAACGCCGTCTAATCTATCGTTGCACTGCCAGGTCTGTAGCTGCACGCCCGAGTTAGACGAAACCGAGATCCTGTACAGACATAAGAATGAAGAGACGCGTCTATTGGTCGAGGCCTGACATATCAGTATTAGTGGAAGTGCGTGCGTGAGTCGGCCGTCTATTAGCTCGAACAGAGAGGACGCGTAGACCGGCACGTGTAACCGTTTGACAGGTGGCGCTACCATTCCGAGCATGCGCAGATAAGTTGTGTGTCTTCTTTCTTTTTCGCCTCTGTGCTCTGCATCAGTTGTTAGTCGGCGTTCGTGTTGTTGACTTCTCCCCTTTAGTCCGTGTCTTGCACGCCTCTTCGTTTGAATATTATAACGTAATTATTTTTCATAAAGCCTTTCAGGACACCTAATCCTAATAAAATTAAAGAATGTCAAAGTTGTACTGTCCGGTAAAGCGGGCTGCTTCTGTTCCTTGTGCCTAATGAACTACGTAGTTTTTTAATGTGCTATATCATTGAACAAAGATTATGAACAAAGCTTCTATATAAACGTAAAGAATATTTTATTGAAGGGCAGCATAGCCAAATGACGGGAGAAAAAGACTTCACCTTAAAAGAGGTCTTACTATGCATTTATTCGACGTTTCATTTGACGTTTCATGGTCAAAGAGTGGTCTTGAAAAGAAAATTATGTGGTCTGCGTAGAAATCGAAACCGGGTACCGAGAGTGCCCGGTAAACATGTTTCCTCGGTTCGACTGCGGCCCTTTAGCTCCGGCTGGCTAAACATATGCCTGGCCATAGCAGACCAAAGTTGCTTTCGCATTCGAACACGTAGTAAGCACTCATATGTGTCCTGGCCCAATTTTTGCTGCTTGGGTGTCATGCGTGGTACGGCAGAACCCTGTGCGTAACCACTAATTATCACCACCACCATCATCATAATCGCAATCACCATCGCTATCATCATCACATCACCACTAACGCTCACCACTAGCACCGCCATCATCACCATGCACCATCCCAATCGTCATCGCGTTACCATCACAATCTCCACCGCCACCACCAGCACGCTCCCGACTTGATGGCACTCCTGGTGCCTCAACCCCTGTTAACGATGTCTTTCTCAGTTACAATATGAACATGTTTTCCGCACCTTTGTACGAGCTTTAATTTCCTTACGCCAATTTGCGGACGTGACAGCCAGTGAAGACCAGTGAAGGAAAAAAAAGGAAGAAAAAGCGCGAGAGAGATGTGAAAACACGTTTCCAGAGCTCCGGGTGTACATTGACACAAAATATTTCTTGACGCGGAATGTAATCGAATAACACATTAGGTTACTCGTTCTCGCTGAAAATGATACTAACTCGGGAAGGTGGAGTTTTGAAGATTTTAGCCAATATTAAATTTTCTCCCCACCAAAGCTTTCGCGCTCGCAGGAGACGCCACGAGTGACGAATGTGCTTCGGCGATGCTTGAAGCCCTCGTAAACATGGCTGAAACTCGAAGCTCCTCAAACGCTCTCGAGAAGAAGCTCTTAGCTGATCAGCGGAGCGAACTTGGCGCCGTCTTCCGGCGTGTGCCGGGAGATCTTATGAATTGGTGCGAAGATAAAGCTTAGCTGTGGGAAGTTGGCGCCAGGAGTCGGGTTTCGTCAGCGACGACTTCAGAATGAGCATTCGAGCGCCGTGTTTACAAACGTGCCCGCGACGCGCGAATTGACAAAGCGCTATCAGATACAATGCGTCTTGGAAAGGAGTGCGTGGACGGCGCATGCATGAAATGCACTTTGCCGCGTCAAACCATAGTTTTGATGCTGTTGGTGTAGACACGTTTTTACGTTTCAAGAGGACATACGCGGCATGTACTGATTTGTTGCGCCTTTGACACTTATATGCTAGTGGTACAATACCTGAACGTAAGAAAATTTCCTTTCGCAATGAGAGCATTGATAACCATGCACATCAAACACATACCCAAGCACAAACACCGGACAAAAGAAAAAATGCTTCGCTTGATTGGAAACATACGCATTTTCTTCCATTGGAGCAGCAGTATGAAGATCAGCAATTTTTATGTTGAAACAAAAATGTCAGGATAGCCATGCAGTCTTCATATTTTCTAAATATTTCAAAATGGTTACAGGTAGGCACATGGCGGGTGTCGGCAAAAGTCGCCGCCATGTGGCATTTTGCTGCTGAGCACAGTGTGAAAACTGCTCTCGAAATTCTCACAGCGTGCGTGTCTTACGGTATTGACTGCTTCACATAAACCCTGATGTTTGCTTTTGGAATTTAGTTTTTGTTGTGATGAGTAGAATTTAAATCGCCAGATTAGATTTGGTGGCCTGTGTGAGTGCGCGTTTTTGTTTTCTTCCCGGTTAGTGAACATAGCGTAACCAACTCTTCCTTTTGAGGGTATTAATACGGTTACGTAATTAGCTAACCAACGAAATAAATGAATAAAATTAAACAAATAAATAAACAAAGCAAACAAGCATACATCGAAACAGACAGACGGACAGACGGACAGACGGATAGATAGATAGATAGATAGATAGATAGATAGATAGATAGATAGATAGATAGATAGATAGATAGATAGATAGATAGATAGATAGATGAAAACGTCCGGAAGGCACGGCTCATTGTGGGAATCAGTATCATGCGAAGCAGTCAACGAGGAACTTGCCTATGTTCTATTGTTTGGCATTCAGCCAACGTTACGAGGAGGATCGATGTCGTTGTGCGGACAGAGTATCTGCGCGCGTAATATGGACTTACGAGGCACGTGGACAGCCCTGTGGCGACCAAAGTGTAGCTCATGGCGCGATGTAGCGTCGGCACCCACGTTAGTGCGTAGACGCCTGTTTTGTCGGAGAGAAGTGCATGCAGTGGTGCGCTGATGTGCATGTCAAGAGCATTGTTTGCCGGAGTGATCTTACGGAGTCGAGCAAAAGCTTGCTGAGCGATATTAGTACGTGTATATTGCTTTTTGTTTGCCATTGATATAAGACTGGTCAGCACAGAGCACAAACATAATTGACTTCTGACAAGGGCCATTACCACGACTGCGGATGCAAGAGGTTTATTTACGACGTGTGCAGCGTGAGAAAGGCTGTTGTGGATGAGTTGCTTGCTTGGCACCTCGGGGGGCCGAGTTCGATTACTACCCGTCTACTGCTGGTCGCTTGTCTTCGGCCATTTCAGCCTGACTACTATGACTACATTTGAATCGCAAGCTACAACAAACGGCATGTCTTTCTCTCGTCTAACACAAGCAAAATGCGTTCTCACAGAATCTTCACTGTCTGTTGTGGTTGGTCTTTGACTGACATTGGCTCTAATGCAAACGCTCTAATGTAAACCTGTGGCGCACACCCGAAAACCCGGACCTAGCACCTAGGGTATGAACCACGTGTGATCTTATATCGCGGTGTCGAGGTAGGCCACTGGTGTTCATATACACGCATGCCCTATGCCGAATTTGGTGCATACTGAGTTGACGGGACGACCAGCAGAACACCGAGGCGTAGGAGACAGGATAGTAAGACGGTAAATAGACGGACGTGGTCAACGGGGCTTAAGTTATCCAAGAAACGCTTTCCATTAAAGAAAGGACTGCGTAAAACATGGTCTCTTCTTCCTCAGAAAACAAACATAGATCGTCGAGGATTGAACGATAGGCAGCCGTGGTATCGTTCATGGACTGCGGGTAATGTAGAAGTACGTTATGTGTACAAGCTCAGCAGCCGTGTTGTACCTGATCACGCATGTGTGATCAATACGAGTACGCATGTGTGAACAGTACGAGTAAGTAAGCTTTACTGATCGACGGAACTCGGTCAAGAGGAAAGAACAGATTGGAAATCGTTGGGCGAGGCCTTCGCCTAACAGCGTAACAGGCTGATGTTGTCGGGGAAGGACGACATGACAGCTATAGCGCAATACTTGAAGGGAGCACATGGTTGAAAGGCCAAAATTCAAAACAGGTAAACAGGCCTGGTTTTTGCGTACTGAGATCTCATGTCGACGATGGAATATGCGAGGACGCAGTCTATAATAGGCGGAACAGCGTATTCGCCATCGTGCACTGGTGGGTCGTAACTTAGCTGCACCTACGTTGCTGCTTGCAGCGGAAGGTGCGGGGATCTGTAGAGCACAAGCGGCTGGGTTTGTCTGAGGCGACATGAGCGTCAAAAGTGAGTTCAAGCTGAATAAGGCAGGTCGAGCAGACGATAACATCGAAGTGCGTCGAAAGTTAAGGCCGAGAATCGCGTTGTGTGGGCACTGCGCAAGCATGGCAAGCAAAACAGGGGTCTTACGGCTGGCAATACACGGATAGGAGGTGCACATGCCAAGAAAAGTTGATAGGAACCCTTCGGCGACCTCCACTGCGCGCGGAAAAGCGGGGGCAAGAACTTGGCGCAGCTGACGGCGGAAAGCTACTCTCATGACGGAAAACTAAGCACTAGTGCGTGTTAGCGTAGATGCAGTAATGTCGTCGACTTGAATGTTAGAAAGGTTTCGTCGCGTATAGGAATTGTCAATAGATGATTTTAGTGCGCGGTCATGCAGCGTCGCCATCGGGAGCTGCATAGGCTATGTTTTCCGAACTGTATGGCCCAGGCCGTGTAGGGGACGAAGATCGGCGAGCTTGCGGAGATGGTGAACGGCTGGATGGTTCGCATCAGAAGTCGGCGAATCAAGTTGAGGAGAGAATCCACGAGCGGTGCCTTCAGAACGACGACAAAGTCCACTTTCAGCAATGACGTGCTACGTGTCCGACGGGAGAGCAGTTCAAGCATATTGGTCGTTTATCGGACGTCTCTATTCAACAGGGTTTCTGTAACGTGAGACGTAGCCGTGTTTCTGGTTTACCGCGGCATAACTATTCTAGTGCGCACGAAGAAAACAAACGGGTGCGAGGTGAACGTTCGCAAACCCCAGTCAAGGGAGACAGCATTTAGCCGATCGACAGTGCCTTGGGTCAACATAATGTCAGTGCTGTGTGCCCCGTTAAAGGGGTCCTGAACCACCCTCCGGGCTTGGTGAAAAAACATATTCTACGGCTTGCCTACGCTGCAACGAACATCTCAGCCAAATGCTGTAGTCATCCGCGAAGCGTAGCGTTCACAAGCGGAGCACAAAGCTTCCACTTCTTCAGGAGCCCTCAACTCAAAACGCGGCTTCTCCTCACGCTCTTTGAATATGCTCTATTTCGTCATAGAGCATATTCAACAAGGAGCGTCGCTGAACAAGGAGCGTCGCTGCTATTGGCCGATGGCAGACACGTCCGCCTCGGCTGTGTGCGGGCCCTTCGCAGCGCGCCTTTTTTAAAACCGTAAGCGCGTGCGTGCCGAGCGTGCCGTGCACTCGCTTTTCCTTGCGTTGTGAGCACCTCTATAGGCAAAATAGTTGCTGGAAATATGTAAAAATATATTTGTTAATGCGCAAGCCTCATAGATGCCATTGGAAGGCGTCCGTAAACTACCTCGGCGTGGACGCGAACGGTGCGGTGCAAAAGATAAATATAGTTTTCCAAGAAGCCAACAAATGCATGCCTGCAGCCCGTAATACTTCACAAATTAATCCCAAACTTTAATTCATCAGTGATTGTAGATGGGCTTATTCCTTATGGTACTCCAATGCGCCACCTTCTAGTACTCGTACTCAATAACATGGCTGGAGTCGAACCCAAAATATTTCTTCTACAAGGTAGATTAAAGGACGAGGTCTGATTACGGTGTACTTGAGTGGATTAGAGCTCATTAAGGTGCATTAGGGTGGATTAAGACAGACGGAGGTGCATTAAGATGGACTATGGCATATTATAGAGCGGATTACGCTAGACTTAGATTGGGGTGAATTAAGGATTACAGCAGATTAGGGTTGACTAAGGTAAATTAGTTTCGAATGAAATCATTACATCTGTAATGTTTGGCTTAATTTGGCGTAACTTAATAATCTGACCTTATTGAGACTTGACTTAGTCTTAACTTAATTAGCCAGGACCTAATTAGTGCTAGACTAATTAGACTCAGTCTAATTAACTTACACCTAATGATACATTGTTTAATACGCTGGTCTTCATTACTCATGATATAATTATGCTTGAGGTAATTAGTCATATCTTAATTATGCATGGCCTAATTAGTACAGGCCTAGTTACGCTGTTCTTTGACATATTATCTTAATTAGATATCGCTTGATGAATACTGCCTGAAATAGGCCTGATTTAATCAGTGTTAGCCTAATTAGTCCTGAAATGTTTAGTCTCAACTTAATGAGGCTTGAACTTGAAGTCTTAGCATAATTTACCTTTGATTAATAAGTGCTAGCTTAGGTTTGACTTAACTAGTAATAACCTAGCTATGCGTGATTTAATTAGTACTGATTAAATAAACAAGGTCTAATGAGAAGCTCGCTTACACTAGATTTGTTCATATCAGCTAAATTAGGCGTCGCATAATTAGATTTACCTTAATTAGACATGGTTTATTAGTAGCGTGGTTTAATTAATTATATATCATTAGTATCCGCTTAATTAGGTGTGACTTGTCATAGCTCAATTCAGGTTGAATTAGTTCAGTTTGGCTTGATTTGGCTTAGTTGGATTAGTCCTGTCTGAACTAGGCCTCAATTAATTATTCCTAATTAGGCTCTCTTGAATAAGACTTAGCCTTACCTAACTAGTCCTAGGAATCTTAATTAGGCTACATTGAATGAGACTTACCCTTACCTAACTCGTCCTACAGAGCTTTGTCTTTAGTACAGCGTGGTAGTGTTATGCTAGCATTACATAACTTAGCGGAGTTTTCGGCAGATTTGCCAGTTTCACCAATAGCTTAAACAGCTTGACTGTTAAAATTGAACTAGTGTATTCACATTAAATTAATCCATCCATCTTACCGCATGTCAACGCACCTTACTCTACATTAACCTGTCGGCAAAGGTCCGAGTTGTGAAGGTCTTCCTTCCGAGTCATAGTAGTCACGTTCCAGCCCGGCAGCATGATTATCCCGTCTACAATCACTAATCAACAATTAACTAACTTGAGGTTATGCAGGACAAGGTGGAGCAGCGTTGGCAGTTGCGCTGTTTGTCCTGACGCCGCGTTATGCGCAATATCGACGACACGCAGCGCACTGACAAAGTAAACGCTGACACTTGCGAGCCTAAACGTATGTGATGAACGAAAACAAAGCTTCGGAGGATCGAAAAAAAAGAATGCGGTGATCGCGAGGGCACGCGACCGAGCCCAGGCGCGAAGCGAGCAGGCGGCCACAAGCGCGCTGCGAAGAAACAGCCCCTAAACAGCCCCCGGTAGTCGCGCGCTTTTCGTCAGCCACTGACACGTCGCTGAAGTCTGGTGACGTAAAGCAGTGGGCGGGGCACCTCCTTCGACACCGCCCTAAGGAGCTCTGTACCCTCTATTCTGCGGAGTTGAAATAGGACTGGGAAGGGAAGTTTTCCGGTCGCAATACCTTCGCTCCTAACAAACCGTTTTGAAAAATTCTTTCGGCTGTGAATTTCTGAGAGGCATTCAATACACACCCAGCCGTTTTCAAAACCAAGCCCGAGCGGTGGTTCAGGACCCCTTTAACGCGTGGATTACGTTCCTCAGCGTGTGATGGTTCGATAGCGATTTTACTTGCAGTCATTCGCTGACGACTATGTTACGTTACCCAACTCTTCCAAAAGTGAGCACCGTCTGGCTGCTTGATCGGTACGCAAATGTGCTTCTTTTTATTGTCGTATAATGTCATAGTAAACTGAGCTGGCCAGTTTTTCTACGATTACTAGTAACGTGCGCTACAATTTTGACCGATGTGGCAGCCCAGTGACTGGTGAGAAGCTGCGTAGCGAGCCGAGTTAACAAGCGTATATGACAGCTAAAAACACAAATTATGACACTACATAAAACCGCGGCGCTCGAAGCATCATGAGCGTGCATTTAGTCGCGTAATCTGGTCGCACTGAACGAAGTCGTGCGCGACAATCCGTCACTCTTGCATAGGCAGTGTGTATCTCAGACGTTTGTCCGGCATGGACACGCGATTTGCTGGTACCGGACATACTCGCTTCATTTCAATGTGCCCATTTCACTTATTTGATTGATTCGTGGTGTTTAACGTCCCAAAACCAGCTCTGATTATGAGAGACGCCGTGGTGGAGGTCTCCGGAAATTTCGACCACCTGGGGTTCTTTAACGTGCACTGACATCGCACAGCACACGGGCCTCAACGTTTCGCCTCCATCGAAATGCAGCCGCCGCGGCCGGGATTCGATCCCGCTACCTTCGGATCTGCAGCTGAGTGCCATAACCACTAGACCACCCTGGCGGGGTGTGCCCATTTTACTGTTGACGGCACTGCAAAGCAGTAGCGGACCGTCTATGGAACCCGTCGCACACAACCGGTAGAAGGCAAGAGGTCAAGTCACGATGCACACTGTGCTAACGACGGCAAAACGACATGGGCTGGCGACGGCATGCGAGTGCACGCGCTAAAGTGAAACCGAGGGGGTTCGGTGAGAGACGTTTCTCAATTTTTCATGGTCGCAAGAGGGCGGCTGCCTGTAAAGTGTGCCCGAAGGAAGAGCTCTCTGGCTTGAAGCCTTGAAGGGGAAGCGAAGCCCGCTTCTCCATTCTCGCTCCTTCCTTCCTTCCTTCTTTTCTTTTTTTAGGGTGAAGTTATTCTACATGTCAAATTGCCCCGAATAAATTTAAAGGCGACGGACCGCAGAGAACGCACTCTATGAAAAACCGAGTGTGGGTAACCTCGCTGCCTTTCGTTGCATTATCTTCCTCTATAGTGGTCATCGGTATTGAGCTAGCTTGGTTTAAATAAGCTAGTGAATACGTCGTAAAAGGAAACCGCTAAGAGTCGGCAAACAAATGCATAGAAGGGCGGGTGTGCCCGTTTCGACCCGCGAAACCGCGAGCGTAGTTGTGCGACCGCAGTGGTTCTAGTATAGGCTGTTCCCTTCGAGCTCAAGAGCTCAGGGCTGTGTTGCACTGCAAACAGTATTTGAATTACCGTGCCCTCAATGTGAAAAAGTAATTAGGCAATTGGAAATCCGCTTGGTGTGTAACTAGTTACAGGCAACTTTGATCTGCTGCGCACAAGTCTGCCTAAAGATCCCCTTGAACAGAGTAACAATATTTTTCCGTGCTTCTCTCACATCTTTGTTTGAGGGGAAATGCTCTTGCGCTTTTTTTTCCTCAGCACACACCCTCGGATAAAACGAGCCAACGGACCTAAGCCCTTCGCTTGAGTCAGTGGCAAATTTGTGGTAATGAGAAAAATGCAAAAGGAATATGAAAGAGTCGACTGCGTTATATTTGAATAGCTCTACTTCAGTCGCCTGTCTTTTCCTATTTCACTGTACGAAAAAGGCCCCGGCCTTCTTTATGCGGGACTCCCCGTCTGTTCGCATTATATAGCTGAATATACCCTCGAGCTGGAGCTTGCAATGAACTCAGTGACCAGCCTTACTTTTAGCAGCGCTAAAGAATCGCGCAACCCACGCTCATCCACGAAGGGGAATGGGCCCAGGGATCGTTTATTTGCTTGACACAGCCTAATGAAGACAACAGAGAATGAAGCCAGGAGAGGAATAGGGAGAAGTAACTGTACATTTTTAACAGTAGTACATTAAGTATGGAATAAATGGAAAGGAATTAATGTGGTCGAGAAAGCCCCTGTCGGGACCGAACATATACGTCCTTCGGACAGGGTGTCCGGAGCTTTACCAAGTGAGCTAATGCGGCGGTCGTTGCTCCGTCCACTTTTTGGGTAACACTTCCATGATTACTTATGCGTATAATCATGGGAGTGTTACACGGCGTCACTCGTTGCAACGGCTGCCAGTGTGGAGTAATCTTTTTGCCAGAAGGCGCCACGTAGAACGCGAACTTAGGGCGAGATGGCTGCTAGGCACTAAACCCTCGCATGCTACCTTAAGGCAAGAAGGCGGCCATAACAGAGGCCCAAGCTATGAAATCACGAAAGAAGAGGAGTTCCTCGACGAAGGAGTTGTAGGACAGAGCTTCATGCCTCGTGCCCACTTCCGGTGTTTTTCCTTAAAAGAAATCTTGTCTTCGTTGAGCTTATGGCTCGAGTACAAAGAAAAAAAAGCAAAACGAAAGATTAGAAGCCGAAGGATCGACGGACAATCCATGAGTGGAGTGGCCGCGCAGGCGCGCCGCTATGAATAGACATGCGCATTTAAGCGAATGCCTTGCACCACACAACACAAGCAAGCACAAATGTCACCTGTCAGGTCAAAACGTGAACCTTTGTCCCGGTCTCTGGTTTTCTCCTGGTTAAGAACGCAAAGTATGACTGAACATAATAATGATAGCTGCACAGGTACTGCTGCGCAGTTGAGCTAACGCAACGCCTCACGGTCACGTGCGAACTGAAGCGTGACGTTGAACACGCCTGGAAAGAGGTGCTCCGCCAGGGGAACGCCGACCTTCATGAAGCGGGCACGTTCGTCGGACGTGCCGTTGTCTTTGGTAGCCCGGCTGTACATGAACACTGCCTAGCTAAATGCGTGCAGCGTTGTGAACGATACACAGAAGGCGACACAGGCAACGATGACCGTGTGAAACCAAGGAAATGGATAAAATACGCGCTGTACACTAGGTAAAGGGAAACAGCGTTAATTTATCGGTGGAAATCCAAATCATTTGGTAGCCCTTACACCTGGAAAGTGGAAATGACTTATTATTTAAATAGTTCTTTAATAACCCCCGGCCAAAAAATTACCAGGGCTGTGTAGAGTACACAGAGCAGTGACAGCGTAAGCTCGACTATCCTGCGTACTTGCTCATTCTTCTCTTTCAAACTTCTATTCCTGCCGCCACCTCGTCCTCCTGCTCTCACTTTCTTGCCTTCGTCAATGAAACTACAGCCACATATAATATCGTGAAATATTTTGTGCTGATGAAAAGTTTGTTACTTGAAATAGGAAGTCTTGTTCTGGCTGCATACATAGCGAGATGTATACTGAGGCACCACAATACCCCCTGCCACGATTACAACCACATAATGTGCTGAAGCACCATCTTCTACCAGAACCATGGACGAGAGCACAACGTGCCCAAGTGCTATAAAGGCTACTCAATGTTCTGTTTCGTCCTCATCGATGATACCACAGGCACAATTAGAACCAAATAATGTCCTGAAATACCACCTTCTAGCACCACAACTATGGCCTAGAACGCAAAGTTGACGAGTGGTAATGCTAGGTTATTCGTGTGGTATCACCAACAAAAGCTGCGTGCTTGTTTGGTAACCGAGGCTGGGGTTGAACCCTAACTTGAGTACACAGCCCAACAAGCATGCCACGTAGAATGCTTGACTGCCACGCAGAGGGACGTGGGTTCACATCCTCCTCGGTCCTGGTTATTATGTTTTTTTCTCAAATTAGCGCGATAGTAGTTACGGACACCGGCGGCGGCGGCGGACAACTACAACGCCAAACACGGCCGTTGTTGTGGTCTCATAACAGCTTACGCTGTAAAAGAAGTTGACATTTCCCGTGTTTCGTAAAGATGTGCGTATGCTGCTGCTTTGAACAATTTGCATTGAGCTGATGATGGGGCACAGTTCCTACATATCGTACATTCTTCCATCCCGGTTGTATTGTTCTACCGATTTTGAATTCGTTGAAACTCACGCACGTTTCCTGGTCCTGGAGTCAATACGCGATAACTGTTAACATGATACAGACGGGAAACACATGAATGCATACCGCTGATATAAATTAAAGACCCATAAAGATAAAGCGCAGGTAATGAATAGGCTCCATTTGTTTGTCGCAGAAAAGTCACACTGACAAAACCAAGATATGTACGTACTCCTACGTGTAGTCTTGCCGAAGCGGCGATTCGAAAAGCTGCGAGCAATTCCTTTGTGTCGGGAGTATATTTAGGGACTGTAACTGGAGTGGCTCAGAGCTGTAACCGTCTGAAGGCCGAAGTCATTCAAGCATGAAAGTTTTGTTACGGGAAACGGAAGTCGCTGAAGAGTATGCGGTCTGTGAAAAAAACAAAAACCTTGCTGGTTTCCATAGTGGCACCAAAGGAAGGGCTACAAGGCGTACATCTCATGCATTTCCAGGCCACGGCAAATGTAAAGAGACAAGTGAGAAGGTAGGCAAAAGATGGACTACAAAGAAGACGACAGATTCCTCTCCTACTCGCTTCTTTCCCATTCGTTCGAGCGCTGGAAAAGTACGAATTCCAGCTAGCCGAAAGCAGCGTGCAGTCGCAGCTAATTGTATTTGAGCTTAGAACGGTAGAGATTTAGTGCGGATGAAAGTGCGCTAACGACGTGGATTAAAAAGAAGAAACATACAGGTGCCCTCTGTGCAGACTATAGCTGACATTTGCTTGTTCTCTTCTGTCCGCGTTTGAAGCCTTCACGTGGATAGTGTCTTACTTGCGTTTAAATGTGTTTATTGAGCGAGTTGGTGCGTAAACTTCCTATTCGTACTGGCTTGTGGCGCGGAAACCATTTCATGAAAAGGGACGGAATGAAGAAAAATGGCGCTTCACTGTCTCTCTCTCTTTTTATTCTGCCGTTTTCACGATATGGTTTTCGCTCCGCAACCCAGTACGCTTACTTGCGTGGCTGCATTGCGCCCGAAACCTCCCCGAAATGAATGTGTTTACTTCCGCCACCTCTTTCGTCAGTGTTTTCTTTCCCGAGAAGACGTGGTTCCGTCCAACTTCCGAATTCTCCCAAGTTGGATTTTAGCTAGCGACGTTGTTTTGCAAGCGGGTTGCCATAGCCACTGAGCCAACGGAGCCAGGTGCATTGGTAGGGCTGCACGGCTTTCGCCCGAAATAGCGCACCGGTCGGCGGCGGTAATCACGCTTATGGATGCGGCGACGACGCCAGCCCGCACTCGCGGGGCCATCCATTGCGTCCGTCGGGTTGCGGTACTGTTCCTCTCTGTACGTGCGAGCTCCCGGTCACGTAGCTTGTGGCCGAGGCGTGGCTTTGTCCACTGCCGCGAGTTGCTGCTATATCAATTTGACGAGCTGGCCGCTCCCCCTAGTGGGCGGCGGCCGCAAGCCATTCCGTTTCCCCACAACGGCGCAGCGGAAAAAATTTGGCGCCGAGGCACGCATTCAATTTGATGCGCCCTTCTGTCTGCCACGCTATAACGGAGAGGGGCGGGGCAGTCGTGGCGCTGCAGGTATAGTGGACACGCAGACCCCCCACTGTACTGTTGCGGTCGTCTCGCGAAGAGGGAACGGTGTCAGGGTCCGCACGGTGATGACGCGCCCGTGACCCACTCAGACTGTCGGACACGGGTCGGCGCTCGGTGTCTGCCCGAAAAAAGACGCGCCGCGAATGAAGCGAGATGGCGTGTGCTTCCTGGAACGAAACGAAATTATGCGTCGGAAAGTGAGGGGCGTTTTAAAACGATGAGAGAATTGAGCTGTCCCGCCATGATAATTCACGCAGGGGCGCGTACAGGCAAGCGTTTGTCCTGTTTTTATAGACGACGCTCGTTGAGTTAAAGCATTGCAAGGACCAGTTGTGTTGACTCCGACGTGCTCTCAAGCGTTCTACTCCTCCTGTCCGCCTTTCAGAACACGAATAAGTTGTCTTATCACTATTAAATTATCCGGCGATCATATGGGACATTTTTACGAGAACTAACATAAGCGAACTAGGAACAGTGCAAGAAAGAGTGGTGCGTTCTGGTTTAATGATTTTTCAAGAAATTCTGTTACGGACTTTTTAAACAGAGCTTAACTATAACCTTATCATTAAGATACCGTTGGCAAGGCTTAAGTTCTTGTATAAACTAATTAATGGCCAATATAAAGTCAGTATGGCCGATACATTTTCCTTTTTATTCTGGCTACTCTACTTGGCAGAGGCATGACCTCACCATAACTCCGTTTTCACACGCGACAGTATTCATTCTTTCCTCGCACCATAGTCGATTGGAACAAACTAAGTAACGCAGTTGTTTCAGCCCCTTCATTGCTGTTGTTTTCATCAGAGAGAGAGAGAGAGAGATGATGGGCGGAAGGCAGGGAGGTTAACCGGAAGGAAAATATCCAATTTGCTACCCTGCACTGGGGAAAGGGTGAAGGGAGACAGAAAGGGACGGAAGAAAAGAATAAACGGAAGAAAGAGAGAGGTCGAATCACGCACATACGCGGCAGTGCCAGAGACGGTTCACGAGGCCCGTTGCGCGCAAAAACTTGAGCACAGCCTTCGTGGCTTTCTGCTGCGAGACACTATCGGTCCGGCATTCCAATATGGTTTGCTCAGACAGCGGTCGACCATCAAGGCGTGACAATTCTGCGGCGAGAGACTGTCGCTGGGAGCAGTACCTAGGGCAATCGCAGAGGACGTGCACAGTCGTTTCCTCGGTGCCGCAGTGAACACTGGCAGCACTGTCTTGCAGTCCAATGCGATAGCCGAAACTTCTTGTGAATGACGTGCCTAGCCACAGGCGGCAAAGTACTGTCGTTTCAGAGCGGGATAGTCCACGCGGAAATGGAAGTTGTAGTGATGGGTCGAGGCGGTGTAGACGGGTATGCAGAAGACCAGGAGTGTTCCACTGCGCTGTAGCCATATCACGCGCAAGGGAGCGAAGTTATCTTACTGCATCCGTTTTTGACAGTGGGATGGCTTGCAGCACTCCAATTTCGTGAGCCTGTTTCGCAGCAGTATCCGCTTGCTCGTTGCCGATTATTCCAGAGTGGCCTGGCAGCCACTGAAACGTGATGCCATGGCCTTTGTCGGTTAATTGGTGATAGAGCTGTCGTGTTTGAAGCACTAAATGGTCATGCGGCCCGCTACGTAAGGCCGATAAAAGGCACTGAAGGGCTGACTTGGAATCTGTAAAGATGGCCCATTTCTGTGGTGGCTCTCCATCGATCATGCAAAGTGCGCTGCGTAGTGCCTCAAGCTCCACGGCTGTCGATGCCGTTCCATGAGACGTCTTGAAGAGTACATCTACTGCTTTGGCACGGAAGGTCACAGCTCCTGCAGATCTGCCTGCTGCTGTTGAGCCATCAGTGTAAAGCTGCAGATGATTCCTGTAGTCCTCATGTAGCATTAGCAGAGACAGCTGCTTTAAAGCTGGCGGTGAGAGTTCCGCTTTCGTGCGAATCCCTGGCACTGTCAGCCGGACCTTTGGTCGGGCCAAACACCAAGGAGGCGTCGGAAGTCTCTCAGCAGGAGTATAATTCGTTGGGAGGCACTCGCGGTATGCCGATATCCTCTTACAAAAAGAGGCGCCGGGCCGGTCTTCCGGAAGCGAGGCGAGGTGGTGGGCAGGAGCACGAGCAAAGTGTCGAATGTGCGTCCTAAGCACCTCCAAAGTGATGTGAGTGGTGGCAGGAAGGTCTTTGGCAATCGCTATAGTATCCGCTGTTGAGGTGCAGCGTGGCAATCCGCGGCAGATTTTGAGTGCCTGGGTTCTCATCAGAATTAGAAGGGGCGCTTACAAGTCAAATGGTAGTGCACTATATTGTACTTGCTTTTATAATTATGATGTTGTTCTTCCTTGCCTGTAAGTGTTTGTATCTACATTGTACATTATCCAAGCTGTGCATGCATATGATGTGTCCGTACACTGCCTTTTTTTAAATGCGAAGCATTTCTTAGCGAACTTCGGCGAGTTTGAGCGTATCTATCTATCTATCTATCTATCTATCTATCTATCTATCTATCTATCTATCTATCTATCTATCTATCTATCTATCTATCTATCTATCTATCTATCTATCTATCTAGCCGCCTACGTTTTTGTGCTCTCCTGGCCGTTTCGCTAATCGGATGTTTACGAAAATTGGTATGCCACATCATGACTACATGACAAACATAAATGACAAGTCATAACATGAAAATCATGATATGCATGTCATGAGCGGCATGATTTACATGCCACGGTCTTGGTGCTCTCCTGGCCGTTTCGCCAGTAGGATGTATGCGAAAATTGTTATGGCACAACATGACTGCCTGACCAACATAAATGGCAGGTCGTAACATGAAAATCATGACATGCGTGTCATGAGCGGCATCATTTACATGTCACAGTCTTGGTGCTCTGCAGGTCGTCTCGTTAATAGGACGTATACAAAAATTGGTATGCCACAATATGACTGCATGGCGAACATAAATGACAGGTCATAACATGAAAATCGTGACATTCATGTCATGAGTGACATGATTTACATGCCACGCGTTTCGTTAATGGGACGTATAGGCAAATTGGCATGCCATAACATGACTGCATCACAAACATAAATGACAGGTCATAACACGAAAATCATGACATGCATGTCATGAGTGACATGATTTACATGCGACGGTCTTGGTGCTCTCCTGGCTGTTTCGTTAATGGGATGTATACGAAAATTGGTATGCCACAACATGACTGCATGACGGACTGGACTGACAGTTCACAACATGAAAATCATGATACGCATGTAATGGTCGACATGATTTACATGCCACGCGTTTCGTTAACGGGATGATACACGAAAATTGGCATGCCACAAGTTGACTGCATCACGAACGTAAATCACCGGTCATAACATGAAAATCATGACATGCATGTCATGCGCGACATGATCTACATGCCACGGTCTTGGTGCTCTCTTGGCCGTTTCACTAGAGGGATGTGTAGGAAAATTGGTATGCAACAATATGAATGCATGACGAACATAAATCACAGGTTATAACATGAAAAGCATAACATGCATGTCATGGGCGGCATGATTTACATGCCAGGCGTTTCGTTAATGGGACGTATACTAAAATTGCTATGGCGCCAACACGACAGCATGACGAACGTAAATGACAGGTCACAACATTATAATCGTGATACGCGTGTCATGACCGGCATGATTTACATGCCATGGTCCTGGCGCTATACTGCCGTTTCGTTAATGGGATGTATGGGCTCCGTCTACTGACCAGAGGGCGCTACGTAGCTCTCGTCGGACGGCTCAGTATCACTGACATTGGCCACTTGGGTCGCACGTATGAGACGCGCGCGCACGGTGGAAACCGAGGCGACAGCGACGCGCGCGTTTCTTCGCTGCTTTCAGGGCGTGCTGCGAACCACACGAACGCTCGCGGCGTCGCCCTTAGGAACAGTTTGCCGCAGGTTTGGAGCGCGCGTCTCAAAGGAAATAAAACGAAACAAGGTGGGACGGGCGGTCGGTGCTGCTATAGAGTTGGAGACGCGCATCGCGTTCGCGTATTTTCCTGTCACAGCCTGCCCAATTTTGCTTCTTCTCTCCGCCAGGCAGTGCATTCTGTCACTGATGTCGCACATGGAAAACTCGACTGCACGGAGCCTATACGAAAATTGCTTTGGCACAACATGACTGCATGGCGATCATAAATGGCAGGTCATTATATGAAAATCGTGACATGCATGTCCTTAGCGGCATGATCTACATGCCACACGTTTCCTTAAAGGGATGTATACCAAAATTGCTATGGCCCAACACGACTGTATGACGAAAGTAAATGACAAGTCATAACGTTAGAACCATGGCATGCGTGTATGAGCGGCGTGGTTTACATGCCACACTCTTGGTGCTCTTGCGGCCGTTTCATTAACTTCATATGTTCCAAACTCGGTATAGCGAGACAATGCAAATCCATTTTACGTTCCTTATCCGAGCTTCGCATTTCCTTGATTCCCACTGCACGTGGGATCTGCCCATTTTTTTTTCTATTCAACATTGCCTTCATGTACCACCGTCCTAAAATCACCGAATGGTGATTACAGTATTAATAAATAAATAAAGAAGTAGTATGGCGTAAAAAAATTCCAGCTGAAAACGACGCAAGCACAAAGCAGAAGGAATGCACAGGACAGAGCTGGTCCTGTCCTGTGCATTCCTTCTTCTTTGTGCTTGCGTCGTTTTCAGTTGGAATTTATTTACGCCATGAACCAACACGCCCAATAAGCTACCCTACTCAAGTAGTATGGCACTGGGAATATCCGAGAGGCAAGGACGACAATGTCTCTAAGATGTGATTGCTTCCAGAACAGTCGTCGCTACCCCGTGGCAGGCCGATGCACACTTAACTGAGGAAGGTAGCTATCTGTGTTATTGTCGACATGGGGTTTATTTCCTGCTGATAAAATAAAGTATGTATGGGTATACAAGGAAACTATGGATCGTTACATGAGGAATACGGGTGCCCAAGGACGCACCACTCTGCAAGCAGATTTGATCTTTCATTGCTTGGTTCTTCAGATGATTATAGCTGTTTTGATCTTTGAAGGCCTTTGGTGAGGTTAAGCTGGTGTAATAAGTTGATACCATTCTTTTTTTAGTTTATTGAGGCTATTAGTGCATTTATACGACCACTACTGTAAATTTAGGTGTATTTGTACGCGTTGCAAATTTATGCATTTTCTGAGATATGGTGGGTTTATGAGCGAATTTAAAAAAGCTGTACCTTCACAAGATGCGTCGCTCCTATAAGGGTTTACTGAGGCTTACTTTGGGTGCTTGTTGTACCGCAATCTGCTTGAGGGCTGACTGTACATTGCCGAAGGCAAAGGGGCTTCATGGTTAGCAAATCCAGCTTCACCCGCTTTACCCGCATATTATTGTCAATCTGCCAGCCTGTAGTTAATAAAGTCGTTAAAGTTTGAGAGAAATATTTTTGCTGGCGCTAGAAAACTGCTTGAAAAGCTCAAGTGCACGCATGTTAGCCACATTTTCAACAGTTTAAACAATCTTCCACAAAGACAAGTACAGCTGCACATTTGGTCATGATTTCCCAGATTATGTCCGTGGACCTGAACTTTGTATTCGGGAAAAATTGTTCCCGTTTTTCTTTTCTGTCGACATTTCGAAGCGAGACAATAAGTAGTACCCGGCTATATCGTATTATGCTGCTTGCGTGCTCGTTGTTGCGGTTTGTCTTCTTCCTAAGTTGCAGATGCTCTAGATGCCTATGAAAGTGTAAATAATAATAGTTGAGATTTCACGTGGTAACATCACGATAAGAATAGAGGCCGTAGTGGAAGGTTCCAGACCACCTACAAAGCATATAAAGATATGATGACGATTATTATTATTATAATTATTATTATTATTATTATTATTGCCTTTGTTGTTTTTATTAGTATTTTCTTCTGTAGAGTCTCCTTATTGTATTGCTTCTTGTTATTTTTTTCCGTGCGCCACTACAAAGACCTTAAGGTTGTTCCTGGGCACGTTAAATAAACTTTTGGTTATTATTATTATTATTATTATTATTATTATTATTATTATTATTATTATTATTATTATTATACTCCCCACCATGGCGCCCAGCCAGGGCGCGTGCTTGCCGTGCTCGCGCTCCATTTTTCTGTAAGAAGCAGTTTTTTGGCTGTGAAATCTGTGCCAAGCTCTTCATGCGAAATGTGTTACCTGACCGAATGATGAGCTGCAACTTTTCGAGTGCGGATCGCGCTCATTGTGCTGTAGTTTGTGTAACCCCACTCGGCCTGGTGCTAAGCCTAGCGACGGCGATTCAGCGGCGTGCTCCGGACGTCCTTGTAGCCTCCAAACCGGTTCCCCCTCCTGCCTCCCTTCGGGTGACCTTGGTGGTGATTCTACGCCGCCTTTCTCGACATGCTAGAGAGAATCTCGTCCACGAGTTGCCTAAATGAGCACCTGCGCAAAGACCGCTACAGTGGACCGTGTGGTCGCCTCCCTTCGTTCACTTACCGCGCGAGGGGTTGATGCACCGTGCAGACGCCGTGCCAATAAAGCTGCCAGTGGATTCCCCATTGGTTCTAAGCTTTGAATCAGCTGTGATCACTCAGATACCTGATCGCTCAGCTGTGATACAAAGCGAGAGGGCTGTGAGTTCGATTCCCAGCGCATGAACAAAGTTTTGCTGAGTGTTTTTCTTTCTTGTTCTCACATGTTTATTTTACTACATCATATCCGTTGCGGTAGTGACGCATGGGATTCGTGGTGGACCCCGGCATAAGACACTTTCGTGTTAAAAAATCAAGAAACTTCCTTGATAGTGATGTGGCGGGTTGCCACTCCGCCTACGGAGGCTCGGCAATAGAAGCTTCGCTTCAAAGCGAGAAGCACAGACGAAGCGCATCTAGCAACTATTGCTATGCTGTTCCAAAGATCCTAAGATAAGCATTACTTAGAGCCACGCAATATTTCCGTTATCTTGGGTGCATACTCATTACATCATAAGAATTGCATTGCATGACTACGAAGTTGTCGACCTATGTGAAGGTGATTAGAATGTAACAAATGTAATGCGTGGTAATTATGAATGCGTATAGCCCGGCCGCGCTGTTCTGGTTGCTATGGCACTGGGCTGTTGATCCGAGGGTCGGGGGATCGAATCCCGGCTTCGGAGGCTGCATTTGGATGGAGGCGGAATGTTGAGGCCCGTGTGCTGTGCGATGTCAGTGCAAGTTAAAGAACCCCAGGTGGTCGAAATTTCCGGAGACTTCCACTACGGAAGCTCTCATAATCGGATTGTGGTTTTGGGACGTTAAACCCTAGTAATCAACCGCACATGTGTTTACTTTCCCCAAATAATGCCGCTTGGGATCGGTGCCAAGCTAGGTCCCTGTGCATGCACCATGCCTTAGGGTGAGCACTCGACCGTTTCCCTAAATGTTCGTTGATAGAGTATAGAAGGAGAATACATCCAAGAACTTGGCTATGGTTGAATTCGCTCTGCTATGGAAAGCTATACTGACTCGAAGCTGTCGATGCACTTCTCAACGCATCTTAATTACCTGAAAGTGCGGCAAAGAATAGTGCAAATCATTAACGCCTGTTCATTACAGCCTATTCGTTAAGGCCAACAAATTTTCACTGCTTAACGCCTGCAATAAATGAGGCACTTGAAGATACGCACAACTAGAGCAAAGAAAACTTGTCGGTAAATTATCATAAAGCAAAAGCCGTTCTTTTTCATCCTCGCCAACTTTCAGTAAGCATAGACAGTTGCGTATTACTAGGTACGGCGTCTCTAGAATTTGTGAATTCAATAAAGATCCTAGGCATGGTATTTCAGAAAAAAAATGTCATGGAACGATCATTTTCACTATACATTCGATATCGCATGGCTAAAAGTGTGGGTGTCATTGCAAAGCGTCAACTTTCGATGAGGCTTACGATTCATAAGGTGATATGCCCGACAAAAAAAAAAAAAAAGCTAATGCTTCGTAACACAACTTATTATTAGCTCACATAAATCATCCTTTTTAACGTGATGAAATCAAACACATGGACACCAGCACAAATCATTTATGTTAAAACAAAGGCTCTTCATTCCACAGCTAACGTTAATCGTAGTGCGTATACAAAGGACTTGCTCCGTTGTTTTAACGTTATACCCACTTACAATTTTTACTATTGGAACTTATCCCTAAGGAATGAAAAGTCTCTTTGCCAAAATGGACCTTTCCTAAAATCGCAGTGCCGCGCCTTCCCCTGATGGGCGCCCGCAAGGCGCTATGGAGAAAAAGAGCGCAGGCGGGAGCGAGCCCCTCGCCCCGCCGTCTCCGTGGTCTCCGTCGTATACGTTGCCCGGTTTGTCGGCTTGCTGACTGACGTGCTGTGTTGTTGGATCCAATAACAACACAATAAAGCATAGGCACATCTCCCATTACTTTCCGAAAATCGAGAATCGAAAGAGAAGCTAGGTACGGCGCATAATGCGGCCAGCTCATGGTATACGATTCTGAATCCATTGCTACGCCCGGCGACGCGATCCGGCAGTAGCCGGAACCGCGTAGAAAATATTATTGTGATTTGTTTCTGACACGAAATAAACCCCAATTGAGCACTGTTATGCTCACAGTGGCCCAATCTTCAAAGCAGCGCCGGTTTCCAGAGCACTCAAGAGAGTAAACATAGGCGGGGGCCGCCGATTTCACCGAAGCGGCTCGCTTCGTTTCTACCATACCGCTTCACATCGAGGTTTCGCGAAAACTGATCTGATGTGTTAATTCACCGCATATGAGCAGGAACGTTAATAGTGTAGCCAAAAACGAGCCCTTTGTGTCGTGCGCGCCTCTTATTGCGAACGACGACGGTCACGGTGAGCGGCTCAGCTATAGCAACCCTCGGAGTCGTCACTGATGCTGAACTGATTGTATATGTCTGTCGCTCGCGAAGGCAGCATTTTATGGACGATGTTATTCAGTACTGTTATATAACAAAGCAGGACTTCGCAAAACTGTTTATTTTGCACTTAATGACGCAGACACGATGTTTTACGAGCGTGTAACCGACGCGCTGTATGTGGGCTTTGCCTATACGAACAGATCGCTCCTCGCCTTATGTGTCGCGAACCGTCGCATATCGCACGCCCGAAGATCGCACGCCTGAGGGCACGGCACCGGACGTCGTATGGGACGCAAAATCGTGCCGTGTGTTTAGCGCTTAAACCGACAAGGACGAGCAGGGCGGTTTTCGCGTCGGCAGTGCTCTGCACGTAACATAGGCGGGGCCCACTTGAACCCAGGCAGCCGCAAAGGTTACATCGACTGCTTACCAACAATATTTCCTCATCGGGTGTTCGAGGAACGAGCGTTGCCGAGATAATACGTCAGTTTGCTCAATCCATAAGAGTGCGGGCACTCCTAGGCGCCGAAAAGCAGAAACCGACAATGCGTGTTCAATGGCATACTGCCGAGGACGTTGCCAAGCTTGATGTTTACTCCATAACCTACGATAAAGCGCAAAATTCAAGAACGAATGAAAACCGCGGGTTGGTTTCCTAATGGAGCGCGTGAATCGACGAGCCTCGCCTGCTCCAACAAGCCTGCAAGTACTCTACTGCGAGCGCAGCGCCGACGCGCGGTGGCTCGCGGGATCTTTAGGAAAGGTCCATTGGCCTGACCTTAGAAATCTCGCTGATTTAAGAAGAAATGTGCCTTTGTATTCTTTTCGCAGAGTTTTGGATCATCCCTACTTGCCGAACGGAATACGGGACGACAGGTGTTGCGATACTGCTTGCCTCAATGGGTCGACAGACTGCTTAGTAGTGAAACACGAAGTTGAGAAACCTAGTATAAGAGATATTAAAAAACACTTCCTGTAGCCCCTCGCATTTTTCTTTCAATTTGTCATGCCTAATTTATGTAAAAAGGTGCTGTATTCATTCAAGAGAGTTCAGTGCCATTTTTATTTCCTTGTTTAATGTGTGATAAGGAAGTTGAACCCAACCGCAGTTGTGGATGACGATGTCGGCGCCGACTGGCAGTCACGATGGCGTCTAGGCTTAACCAGCTAGAGCAGCAAATCACGTTCAACTCGCGCCCCACTATAGTGCAGCATTGGCGATCCGGCTTCTTCACTACATTTTTCCCCCTCCCTGGAGACTGCGGTGGGCTAAGGCGCCGTGACAACAAGCGGTTCATATTGTTTCAGACGGTCGATGTGCACAGTCTCGCGGCCGCGACGGCACGTGTCCGTGGTGGGTGTGACTGGTTCGACGAGGTAGTTGACGGGAGAAGTTTGCCGCGGGACCCTGTAAGGGCCGTGATACTTCAACGCCAACTTCTGGGTGACACCTGGCGTAGAAGAGGAGGGCACCCACAGCCAAACGATAGCGCCGGGCGGGAACTGCCGGTTTGGCAGGCCATCGTCGCGGCGAAATTTCTGCAATGCTTGTTGTTGGCAGGTGTGGGAGCGAGCTAGTTGGCGACATTCTTCAGCATATCGAGCGGCTTCGGATACCGGGGTGGCCTCGGATGAGTCGGGACGGTAAGGTAGGATAGTGTCGATCGGCGATGACGGATCTCGGCCATAAGGCAAGAAGAAAGGGGAAAAGCCGGCAGTCGCTTGAGGCGCCGTATTGTAGGCGTACGTTACATATGGGAGAATGACGTCCCAGTCAATGTGGTTGGAGGCAACATACATCGAAATCATGTCGCCAAGAGTTCTGTTAAAGCGGTCGGTCAGCCCGTTTGTTTACGGGGTTAGGCGGTGGTGCAGCGATGAATAATACGGCATTCAGGAAGTAGCTTCACAACAACATCGGCGAGAAAGACGCGGCCTCGGTCGCTCAAGAGTTCGCGCGGTGCGCCGTGACGAAGAACGAAGCGGTGGAGAAGGAAGGAAGGAACGTCACGAGATGTCGCGGATGGGAGGCCAGCAGTTTCCGCGTACCTCGTAAGGTGGTCGATAGCCACAATAACCCATCGATTTCCGGCAGCAGTGTATGGCAGGGGTCCGTATAGGTCTATGCCAATCCGGTCAAATGGTCGCGATGGGCATGGCAAAGGCTGCATTGGCGCAGAGGGGCGGCAATGACCAGGCTTGCGGCGCTGGCACTCTGGGCAGGATCGAATGTACTTTTGCACAAAGGTGTACATGCCGCGCCAATAAAATCTGAGGCGCAGTCTGGCGCAAGTTTTGAACAGACCAGCGTGTGCGCACTCAGGATCAGAATGGAAAGCGGCGCATATAGTTGCGCAGAGCTGTCTCGGTATGACGAGAAGCCATTTGCGCCCATCTGGTTTGTAATTGCGGCGATAAAGATTCCATCCCTGATGGCGAAATGGGAAGCTTGCCGGCGTAGAGCTCGGGACGGAGGGCTTGTTGAAGGATCAGACAGGTAATGTATCAATGATTAAGTTCAAGGATCCTTGCGCTGCTCCAGAGACATGTCGATGGAAGTAGATAGCGAAAATGAGCTGTCAATGGCGGAGGGCTGGCAACGGCGCTGTTGACGGGCGACCGAGACAGAGCGTCGGCATCGCTGTGCTTCTTTCCTGATCGGTAGACGACACTGATGTCGTACTCTTGCAGGCGCAGAGCCCATCGGGCGAGACGGCCAGACGGATCTTTGAGGGTCGACAACCAGCAAAGAGCGTGGTGATCAGTAACGACATCGAAAGGCCGGCCATGCAGGAATGGCCGAAATTTTGTAATGGCCCAAATGATCGCCAGACATTCTTTCTCAGTGACTGAATAATTCGCTTCAGCCTTCGTGAGAGTGCGGCTTGCGTAGGTAACAACATATTCTTGGTAACTGGGCTTTCGCTGGGCGAGGACAGCACCGAGACGGACACCGCTGGCATCCGTGTGGAGTTCCGTGGCAGCAGTAGGGTCAAAATGTCGCAGTATCGGATGCGTTGTGAGAAGTTTACGTAGGGTCACAAAGGCACGATCGCAAGCCGGCGACCACGCAGAAAGGTTGGGGTCTCGGCGAAGGAGGTCTGTGAGTGGCGCCATAACCGAAGCGAAATTTCGAACGAAGTGGCGAAAATACGAGCAAAGGCCAATAAAACTACGCAACTCTTTTAGATTCTTTGGCCTTGGGAATTCTTGGACAGCCCGCAGCTTTGCAACGTCGGGGAGAATGCCGTCCTTCGACACGACGTGCCCGAGAATGGTCAGCTTTCGTGCCCCAAAGTGACATTTCCTTAAGTTGAGTTGTAGGCCAGCGGTGGTGAGACAGTGTAACACCTGCTCCAGACGATGAAGATGAGTCGGAAAATCAGGTGCAAATACAACTACGTCATCCAAGTAGCATAAGCACATGTTCCATTTGAGGCCTCGCAGAATGGCGTCCATCATGCGCTCGAACGTGGCGGGCGCGTTGCAAAGGCCAAAAGGCATCACATTGAATTCGTATAGGCCACTTGGTGTAATAAAGGCTGTTTCAGGTTTGTCATCTGAGGACATAGGCACCTGCCAATAACCGGATCGTAAATCAAGTGAGGAGAAGAACTCGGCACCTTGCAAACAGTCAAGGGCATCGTCGATTCGCGGCAATGGGTAGACGTCTTTTCGGGTTATCTTGTTTAAGCGGCGGTAATCCACGCAAAAGCGAATCGATCCGTCTTTCTTTTTGACTAGAACAACTGGCGATACCCATGGACTCTCGGATGGCTCTACTACACCGCGCTTTAGCATGTCACCCACTTGTTCATCAATGACGCGGCGTTCCGTCGATGATATGCGATATGAACGCTGCCGCAGCGGTGGGTGGGCACCTGTGTCGATGCGGTGACAAACAGTCGAAGTTCGGCCAAGAGTACTGCTGTGGGTATCGAAAGCATGACGAAATTTGGGGAGTAGGCCGAGGAGTTCGTCGCGTTGTGTGGGGGTTAAGCCGTCGTCAACGACATTGCTGAAAATCTCTTGAGGCAATGGCGCACTTGAAGAACAATAGGAGAGGATGTTCATCTCCGCCGAACCATCTAGGACGTCTAAAGTAGCAATACGTTCGTAAGGCTCCACAGTGCCGACAGACTCACCGCGAAGCAATGTAATCGGGAACGGGAATCGGTTGCAGAAAAGAAGGTTAGCCGTAAATCTTCAAGGGCAAGCAGAGCGCTTGGGAGCGGTACAAGGTGACGATCGATGAAAGCAGTGGAAGGGGCGAAGAGTACATTGGCGTCGGAGGCAGCGGGACAGCATACAGGTGCCATGACATACGTGTGCGGAGGGACCTGGATGTCGTCTGCGAGAAGCAACTTGGCGCGAGAGGACGGAACGTCGTCAGAGATGGCACCGCCAAGAGAAGAGAAAGCGACTTCTGCTCGGAAACAATCAATGACGGCCTGCTGACGGGAGAGGAAATCCCATCCTAAAATGATGTCATGCGAGCAGTGGGGCAATACGACGAACTCGACCGTGTAGAGCTTCCCTTGAATTACAACTCTCGCGGTACACGCAGCCACCGGCTGGACGCATCGGGGAGAGCGAGCGACGGCGGGGAGAAGGAGATCGGTGGCCAGGTGGTGGCCGAAAGCTTGGCTGGGGTGGTTCTGTGTCACGGTCGGGAGCATAAGACAGCGGGTGATCGTAAACAGGAGTGCGTGCGTCGTACTGTGGACGTAGTGGACGACGGCGGCAGAAGCGTGCGACGTGTCCGGGTATCCCACACGAATAGCATATGGGCTTAGTGTCTGCCGTGCGCCACGGGGTCACGACTCGATGGACAGGAGATCGTGGCGGCACTGGGGCAAAGACAGGGGTAGTCACGGGAGCTAGAGCGCGGTTCATCTGTGGTCGTGGTTGAGATAATGCGTCGGAGTACGTCAACGGAGCGGCGACTTGAGGAGACCGCTCTTGCGGGAGAACCTCGAACACTTGCTCCTGTATAACATGCCGAATGGTCAGGCTCAGGCACAAAGTTGACTGCGGCGGGGTGGAGATGAACGAGAGCTGGCGGCCAACTTCTTCCCGCACGAAAGCTTTGATCTGCGAGAGAAGGGCAGAGTCTTCAAAACTCGGTACCAAGGCCGACAGCGACTCCTGATGTGGTACAGGGCGGCGGGTCACTAGGCGTTGTCGGCGAAGCTCGTCGTAGCTTTGACATAGATTGATGACCTGGGTGACAGTTGAGGGGCTTTTGGAAATCAGCATTTGAAAAGCATCCTCATCAATACCCTTCAGTATTTGCTTGATTTTATCTCCCTCGGTCATTGTTGGATCGACACGCTTACACAAATCGATAACATCTTCCAGGTAGTTGATAAAATTCTCACCGGGCTGCTGAGATCGGGATTGAAGGCGTTGCACCGCGCGAAGCTTTCGAACTGCCGGACGTCCGAATACTTCGCTGAACCTTGCTTTGAAGGCTGTCCAGCTGGGGACGTCTGTTTCGTGGTTTCGAAACCACAAGTGGGCAATACCGGTGAGGTAAAAAGATACAGTGGCTAGTTTCGCGACGTCGTCCCATTTATTGTGGACACTCACGCGTTCGTAGGTGGAGAGCAAGTCATCAACGTCGTGGTCGTCGGTGCCACTGAATATCGGAGGGTCCCGCTGACGGGTCGCTCCATGGCAGACGCTGGTTTGGGGAGAACCTGGTGTTGAGCTCGAATCAGTGCCGGTAGCCATGGTGGGACGGAGAGTCCGGCTGCGAAGTTCCAGGATGATAGGGAACCCAGCACCTCCACCAATTGTGATAAGGAAGTTGAACCCAACCGCAGTTGTGGATGACGATGTCGGCACCGACTGGCAGTCACGATGGCGTCTAGGCTTAACCAGCTAGAGCAGCAAATCACGTTCAGCTCGCGCCCCACTCGTGCAGCATTGGCGATCCGGCTTCTTCCCTACAAATGCTTCTTTGCGTTGCTTTTGCATCGCACTCTCTATCTTTGGAAACATTCCTACTGTGTAACTTCTAACAATGGGGTCGTATGGGCTTCCAACAAAGTCTAAATTGTCATATTGCTCATTTTCTTACGTATTTAGCGTGCTGTTTTTTTAAATGTTAGCATCGAACATGATCGCATGTTGTTTCTGCTGTATACACTGTATTACGGTGGCTTCGCCTCAGGCGGACTGTTTCGCTTTTCACCAAAGCTTACCCACATCTACATGCTGTAAATAAAGTTTTTGAATTGATTTAATTTGATTTAAACGTCTACTGAACCGGTTCCTAAGTTCTGGAGAAGGCAGATGAGAAGGACGAAGAAGACTGAGATCGCCATCATACTTCGCTTGTTAAATAAAACCATTTCTTCGCAACTGTTCGTAACAGTTGTGGTGGAGGTGCTGGGCAACCAACACCTGAACTCGGGCCGTCGCCACGCTGGACTTCACCGAACCAACCGGAGTTGGAGATGACATGGGAGAATAACGGCTCACCTCCCGCTCCTGCGCCTACCGGTGGCGTTCAGCAACTGCGAGACGCACGCCCCTTCGCCGGAAAACCAGGCGAAGACGTCAAGGGATGGGTAATCTACTACAAGCGGGTGAACGCCTTCAAGTGGCGTAGACCTTCCAGCTTTTTAACGTTGTCTTCGTTCTGACGGATACTACCTCGGTCTGGTTCGATAACTACGAGGAGACTCTTACGACGTGGGAATGATTTGTCGCTGAGATCAATGAACGTTTTGGGGACCCTGAGACGAAAAAAATTACACCAACTCCCGCTAAAGGGGACCAGGAGTAATGACATGCATGGCACGATTTTCATGGTATGATCTGTCATTTATGGTCGTCATGCAGTCCTGTTGTGCCAAACCAATTTTCGTATAGGCTCCGTGCAGTCGAGTTTTCCATGTGCGACATCAGCGCCAGAATGCACTGCCTGGCGGAGAGAAGAAGCAAAATTGGGCAGAGTGTGACAGGGAAATACGCGAACACGATGCGCGTCTCCAACTCTATAGCAGCAGCGACCGCCCGTCCCACCTTCTTTCGTTTTATTTCCTTTGATACGCGCGCTCCAAACCTGCGACAAACTGTTCCAAAGGGCAACGCCGCGAGCGTTGGTGTGGTTCGCAGCACGCCCGGAAAGCAGCGAAGAAATGCGCGCGTCGCTGTCGCCTCGGTTTCCACCGTGCGCGACTGAGCCGTCCGGCGAGAGCTACGTAGCGCCCTCTGGTCAGTAAACGGAGCCAATACAACGAAACGACAGTATAGCGCCAGGACCATGGCATGTAAATCATGCCGGTCATGACACGCGTGTCATGATTCTAATGTTATGACCTGTCATTTACGTTCTTCATGCTGTCGAGTTGTGCCATAGCAATTTTGGTATACATCCCATTAACGAAACGCCTGGCATATAAATCATGCCGCCCATGACATGCATGTTATGCTTTTCATGTTGTGACCTGTCATTTATGTTCGTCATGCAGTCATATTGTTGCAAACCAATTTTCCTACACTACACATCCCACTAACGAAACGGCAAAGAGATCGCAAAGACCGTGGCATGTAAATCATGTCGCTCATGACATGCATGTCATGATTTTCATGTTGTGATCTGTCATTTACGTTCATGATGCAGTCATCTTGTGGTATGCCAATTTTCGTATACATGCCGTTAACGAAACGCATGGCGTGTAAATCATGTCGCCCATGACATGCACATCATGATTGTCATGTTGTGACCTGTGAGTCATGTTCGCCATGCAGTCATGTGGTGGCATACCAATTTCCGCATACATCCCATAAACGAAACGGCCAGGAGAGCACCAAGACCGTCGCATGTAAATCATGTCACTCATGACATGCATGTCATGATTTTCGTGTTATGACCTGTCGTTTGTTTGTGGTACAGTCATGTTGTGGCATGCCAATTTGCGTATACGTCCCATTAACAAAACGCGTGGCATGTAAACCATGTCATTCATGATATCTATGTCATGATTTTCATGTTATGACCTGTCATTTATGTTCGCCGTGCAGTCATATTGTGGCGTACCAATTTTTGTATACACCCCATTAACGAGACGACCAGGAGAGCGCCAAGACTGTGACATGTAAATCATGCCGCTCATGACACGCATGTCACGATTTTCATGTTATGACCCGCCATTTATGTTCGTCAGGCAGTCATGTTGTGCCATACCAATTTTCGCATATATCCCATTAGCGAAACGGCCAGGGGAGCCCCAAGACCATGGCATGTAAATCATGCCGCTCATGACATGCATATCATGATTTTTCATGTTATGACCTGCCATTTGTGTTCGTCATGTAGTCATGATGTGGCATACCAATATTCGTAAACATCCGATTAGCGAAACGGCCAGGAGAGCACCAAGACCGTGGCATGTAAATCATGCCGCTCATGACATGCATGTCATGATTTTCATGTTATGACCTGTCATTTATGTTCGTCATGTAGTCATGATGTGGCACACCAATTTTCGTAAGCATTCGATTAGCGAAACGGCCAGGAGAGCAGAAAATCGTAGGCGGCTAGATAGATAGATAGATAGATAGATAGATAGATAGATAGATAGATAGATAGATAGATAGATAGATAGATAGATAGATAGATAGATACGCTCAAATTCGCCGAAGTTCGCTAAGAAATGCTTGGCATTTAAAATGACACCATCTCCGCTAAAGGGGACCATGAGGCGATGCGAAGCAGCACGGGGGGTGCACACGGCGTTGGCATGGGTTTGACGCTAGCAAGCGCTGCCTGCGTCAGGGTTGTCTCTCGCGGGCAAAGGGCGCGTTCTCGTTCCTTGCAAGCCGGGAAAGCGTTCATCAAGGAAAGAGCGTTTTCACAGTCAACGCGCGCCGTTAGGAGAGGAGAGGGGGTATGCCGAGAGGAGAGGAGGGAGCGGAGGATGCGCATGCGCAGTGCGGGTGTGGACACAACACGGCGGATGGATGGATGGAGAGAGGGAGTGACATAGCCCACGACCGTAAGCTGCTTCGCATCTTAAAGGAGAGAAAGGCCGTAGTGGAGGACTCAGGAAATTTAGACCACCTGGGGTTCTTTAACGTGCACTGACAGTACACGGGCCTCTGGAGGCGAAAATGCCAGAGGCCCGTGTACTGTGCGTTGTCAGTGCACGTTAAAGAACCCCCGGTGGTCTAAATTTCCGGAGCCCTCCACTACGGCCTTTCTCTCCTCTCTATCTCTTTCACTCCCTTTTCCCCACCCCCACGGACGCTTCGTAACCGAACCACCACAATCTTAAAGGAACGAGCAGAGCAGACGCTACAGCGACGCGCGCAAATGCGAGGCGAAACCTGCATGACTTGCATAGAGGCAGCGATGAAACTGCGCAGGATAGTGGACTCGGTAATGTCTGAGGAAGAAGTGGGTCATATCCTGAAAGAGATTGCCGAAGACGCTTTATGGCTTCCGCATCGCGAAGGGTAACTCTGGCGACTAATGCAGCAGTTTTCTTGTTACCATCACGCTCGAAGATGGGTCGGTGGGGAAACGCCACCCACGAAGAAAGGTGACCGGTGCCTTACCACTGTGCTATCGGCGCACATGCGATCGAAGCTATACGAACGCGGCTATAAGCGCGGCTCTGCACGCGTTCATGGAGACGGACGTTGCAACGCGCCTGGAATGCTCAAAAGGACAGAAAGTCGAGCGAGTTGGTAAGGAACAACATGGCGTTCGTGTTGTTCACTTCTTCCCCATGTGTCCGTGTCTTGCACGCCTCTTCTTCTGACTATGGCGCCTGGAATGGTCAAGCCATCCAGGAGAGACGAAGCAAAGCTGCAGTGATTCGCCCTCGCGCTGTCAGTAGCTAGCCTCCTAGTTAGCTCAGTTGGTAGAGCGAGCGCCCCGGACAGGCGTTCTTCCCGGGTTCGAACCCCGGTCCAGGGCGAATTTTTCGGCAACTTGGGAGCTTTCATTTCTGAGAAATCGGTATAGATTTCCTTGTGGCCTTGTGCTACAAACGGGTGGATGCTAATTTTCCCTTTCATAAACGTTACTCCACCTGCGGGTTTCCACAGAACTCATTTGCCAAAGCATGCGATTGCAGGTTGGCATAGTATTACGCGCAATCTTGTTGCGAAGCGTGCGATAATGCGCACGTAGAAAGGTATAGCGTCTTCGTTAGACGTACTACGGCGCTCACCTACCATACGGTAGGCGAGAGACATTGCCTTCATGCACATATCCTATGGCATACGTATAGAAAGTCAATATTCTTTTTTTTTTTTTAGAAATCTCGGTAGCGCCAGAGAACCGGTGCTCCTAAGCCAACACCCCCGCATAACGCGTCCGTTGTGTGGTGCAGCATACTGGAAGCAAAAAAGGGTATTAAGTTTATACACAAAAAGCGTTTATGATACATTCCACTTTTGTTGCAACTTTGATGGCCTCTGCAGCTCCATGTCTACCTTGTGGGCAAATCGGGAACGTCCCATTTGAATGTTCTCATAGCACATATGAAAGCAGGGAAGAAGCCTATCTAGCATTGGTTCACTCTCACACGCCGTGCTTACACTCAGTTTGAACAGCACTAAATTCCGTTCAATGCCAGCGCTGTTTGCACCGTCTCTTTTTTTTTCTTCTGTGAGCATATGCGCTGTAAGACATTTCCAAACCTGTGTATGTCCTGTCCACATTGTGCTAGGCTTTAATGCACGCTAAAAGCAAGAGGGAAGCGTTTGTAGAACTTGTCGAAAGATTTTACTCTCAAATTTTAATAAACTGTCCAAACTTGTGTTAACACACGGTGTAACCTTCTTTCATGTCTATGACATCATTTTCTGAGGCCTCTGCATATAAAATGCTATATATTAATAAGATTTATGAAGGGAAAGGAGTCAAAGAGAAAATCGTCTGAAAAAATATTCTTCGGATGTCTCGCTGGCACGGCAGAGAAGTGGGCTGACAAACGCTTCTGCCTATTTTTCGCCTCTCGATGGGGGTTTCTGCCGTGTTTCTCGGATGGAAGGGCTGCTACAAATACTTGTGTGAGCGTCATGCGTATGCCATATAGCTCAGCCGGCATCGTCACCGCTCCATGGCCGTTGTATCCTTTGTAGCCATTGCGTCATTAACGCCTCGCATGAATACGCCCCGTCGACTTTATTCGGGCTTGGCAGTGGGCCAGAGCCACGGTCTTGCGGTTGCGAGGAAACAAAATTGATGGCCGTTCGTTTCTAGAATGCAAAGCATTGACGGAGAGCCGCGAGCACGCATGCAAACAGGCGCTCGTTGCAGCGTCACCCGTTATCACACGCGACTGCGGTTTCACATGACAAGAAGACCACCCGCTCTGCAATCGCGTAAGCGCTGTACATATCTCTTTTGACACGTATTCCTTAGTATGCGCACCACTCCTTAGGAAAAAGCACGACATATACACAGTGTTATGTTGCGCCAGACACGCATTCTTCGAGTAACCTTGAACGTGCAAACCAGCCCCAAACGACGAAGGACGGAAGAGAGAAGTGACACACACAACGTCTGGACTAACTACTGTGCTTTATTAGCAAAAACCATCTTGCAGGGAAAACCAGGGGAGCATGCGCCTAACGAACAACCAAACAACGAACAGAGAAGGTAATGTAATTGCGATAAGAAGCTAGGTTCATTGTGCAACAATGACAATGAACCAGTACTGACACAATTTGCACCTGGCCTGCTAATGTGATACGCCTCGAAAATTTCGCGCTCAAGTTTACCCTTACCACCTACCAAGTATCCTAGTATTGGAAAAAGCGGGACACAAACACACTGCCGACAATGACGGGACAGATTAGGCCCCTCCGAAGGGTTCAATGAGCAGTCGTGCTCGCGCAGCCTATCGTTCACACATCTGCCAGTCTGGCCTATGTAAACATTTTGACAGGTCAGCGGAATCTCATACACAACACGTGTGGCCCAAGATCTGTACTCGGTTTTCGCATGCTAAGTGGGACACATTATGAATCTAGTGGCGCCACGAGCAACACGCGAACAAAGCCTACAAAGTCTCCAAGGGGCCGAAAAAACAACGTTAATACGCTATCTCACAGCAACCTTTTTAACACCATGGGAAACTTTGTGCAAATAACGCATAACTTAAAAGGCATTCCGCTCACCAATTTGTTATCACTAATTTTTCATGACAATGGCCACCTGTGCTGGTGCTTTTCATCTATGAGTAAGAAGGCGCTGTTACCTTACCCGTCGGCTCAATCAAAAATCGTCAGGAGAGGGATTGACATGAACTTTTTTCGTAATGCTTTGCAAAAGAGTTGCCACCGCAGCATAAAGACAAGTTTCGACTGTCAGGTCGAGCGTTTAGTTTCCCCCGGCTATCCAAAACTGTTGATCAAAGCTGTAGCAGAAAGGACGACCGCCTTCGTAGCTCAGTTGGTAGAGCATCGGACGCGCCATCTGAAGGTCGTAGGTTCGGTTCCCACCGAAGGCAGGTTTGTCTTTTCGTCCACTTTATTTCCTTTCTTCTTTCTCCACAATTACAATACCACAAGTAACTTCTATGCTTTCCTAGGCTTCATTGTCTGTTTGCTCATTAAGTTGTTTCTTACAAATGAAGAACGAGCCCTCGACCCCTTCCCTTTCGTTATTTCATAGCTTGGACCTCGTTGCGGCAGACTTGGTGCCTTAGGTAGCATGCGAGGGCTTATTGGGCAGCAGCCATCTCATCTCGCCTCCTGGCAAGAAAGTGTGTTCCACGCACGCCGCCTTGGCCACGAGTGGCGCTGCCTAACACTCCCAGGATAATACGTACATAAATGCACAATAAATTGGACGGGGGGACGACCGCCTTCGTAGCTCAGTTGGTAGAGCATCGGTCGTCGGTCGTAGAGCAAGGTCGTAGGTTCGGTTCCCACCGAGTTCATCTAAGTTCACGTTCTACGTGACGCCTCCTGGCAAGAAAGTGTGTTCCACACACGCCGCCTTGGCCACGAGTGGCGCTGCCTAACACTCCCAGGATAATACGTACATAAATGCACAATAAAGTGGACGGGGGGACGACCGCCTTCGTAGCTCAGTTGGTAGAGCATCGGACGCGACATCTGAAGGTCGTAGGTTCGGTTCCCACCGAAGGCAGGTTTGTCTTTTCGTCCACTTGATTTCCTTTCTACTTTCTCCACAATTACAATACCACAAGTAACTTCCCCTATGCTTTCCTAGCCTTCATTGTCTGTTTGCTCATTAAGTTGTTTGTATGTCTGTCACACGATTCAGCCACCTGGCTAAAGTTTAAGCACTTGCCTAACGCCCAGCCATCCTGAACTGGTAGCTGCGTTCATATACTTCTGAACACTGTCGATCAAAAATGCCCAGCCATCTTGAACTGCTAGCTGCGTTCATACTTGTGAACATTGTCTATCAAAAAGCCAATATTACGAATATCTGAGGCGCAACATCAATACGTAAGTATTAGGTGGTGTGTTCCTTTACTAGAAAATACATAGATGCGCAATTCTAAGGACAGGCTGCGTTAAAAATGCGACGCTGTGCACGAAAAGGTCTTTGCCGACGATTTGGTGCTGCCGCCTGGCAGTTGCCCAGGGATTCTGCACAAGCTCATTTTTCGCGACGGCGCTGCCAGATGGCGTCCATATCTCACGCAGCGTAGTACGTCCGGCAGAAGACTATCGTATTTCGACGACATTTGCAGCGAAGCACGCAGATACGCGGCCAATTTTTTTTGTATCCGACTGACGGGTGTGAAGTTCTCGACCTATTTCACGGCATGAAACACAAAACTAGTGTGAGGATATTTAGGACATGAAAAATGCAATCGGGTAGCTTCGTGATGGATCTCACTGTTCCATTACTTAACTCACATCTGCAACTTAGGTTTGTCTACCGTTTTATTTCCTGAACTTCGTAACTGAAGAATGAATGCTAGAATGACAGTATTGTATAACGGTGAAGATAAAGGTAACTTGGGAAATTATAGACCTATCTCCATATTAACAATACCATCAAAACCTCTTCTCTTGAAAAATCATCTTTAAACGACTCACCTGTTTCTCTGATGCTAACTCCGTTATTACATAATTGCAATATGGCTTTCGGACAAGTCGGTCCACCAAGACTGCTCTGCTTTGTCAGAATGAACTAATTTTAGATAATATTGAGACGAGAAGATTAGCACTAAGTGGCTTTCCCGATTTCTCCAAGGCTCTTGACAGAAGCTGTCGTGAAATATTATTTGAATACTTGTCCTATTTATGTTATGTGTTCACAGAATACTGCAGACCACAAATCGATCCGCGGGAGAAGGGCACTCACAGCTTAAAATGGAAGAAGACGGTGTTCGCAGCGTTGCCTTAAGTCTGGCTAGGAGACTTGGAGACTTGACAAATCGACGCAGAACAATATATATTTACAATGAAGTGTCCTCGCTACGAGGAATCAAGCATGGCCTACCTCAGGCAAGTATTCTGAGTCTACTCTTTTGTCTTGACCTTGCGTCCTTAGATAACAGCATTGATTGTTTCGATTATGCTGACGGCATTATCATATTTTTTACTGGAAGAAATGTAAAGGACTTCGTCAGTACCACCGACATAGTTTTGAAAAAAATTGTGTAAATGGTCAAGCGTTAAAAGTTTACAAATAAACTGCTCAAACACAAACACATTTCTCTTTCAAGCTAAGAAAATAAATGTCCACTTTAATCCAGTCAAGTGCTCTAATACTCTAATAGATCTTTCCTGCACAGCAAGAACACTGGGCGTAGTTTTTCATGAAAATATCTTATGGCATTTTTATACAGACAATATAGGTACCAAACTGTCCATGGCAGTAGACATATTGAGAAAACTTCAGCACATTTTACCGGTTCCTCAAAAGCTAGTGCTCTGTAAGACATTCTTGCATCTAATTTGCAGTATTGCCCCATGGTTTGGGGTATGGCACAAAGAAGTCAATTAGCAAGGTAGTCATGCTAAAGAAATGCAGTACGAGCAAGCGCAAATGCTCCAGACAATGTTCACACTTCCGATAACAAGAGCATCAATTACTAGCGTCCTGAAATAAGAAATTCACGAACGTAAAACAACACCACGAGCTGTTGCGAACTTGCACTTCAATATATCATCTCGTTGCACCCGTCATCATGAGCACTGGCACATTACTCGACCGCGTACAAACTACGGCTATCGGGTCATAAAGAACTGCCTGCCATAGGTATTAAAGAAATACGAGATAATCGAAAAGCGACTGTGTGTTTTAACGAAGAAAGAATTATTTGACATTGTTCACTAACACACACCATGTGGTTTCCTTGTATTTAAAGGGAAAATTTCTACTATATTGTTTATTTCTTGCTGAGTGCGTATTCTTTCCGATATAAGACCGTTGGTCTCCGTTATTCATCCCATAATTTATGTTTGTATTGCCCTTTCCCTGTCATGTTTCCTGCCATGTTGTGTGAGGATACGGGGTCAGTCAAGCTGCGCTTATCTCAGCTTTTACCCCGTCGTCCTCACCACACCTCGTAAGTGCCCCACTCTAGTTGTGGGAAATAAACTAAAACGTCACGATTAACGACACTCCAAACACCTGTGGCCCATACACGTAGTGCTCGGCCTGTGGCATTCGGGCGTGCGCCACAGGTGTTTGAGTTTTATGCAGTCTTGCGTCGTTAGATAACACCATTGCTTATTTCAGTTATGCTGAAGACACCAGCACATTTTAAATGCGAAGCATTTCTTAGCGAACTTCGGCGAGTTTGAGCGTATCTATCTATCTATCTATCTATCTATCTATCTATCTATCTATCTATCTATCTATCTATCTATCTATCTATCTATCTATCTATCTATCTATCTATCTATCTATCTATCTAGCCGCCTACGATTTTGTGCTCTTCCTGGCCGTTTCGCTCATCGGATCTTTACGAAAATCGGTATGCCACATCATGACTACATGACGAACATAAATGACAGGTCATAACATGAAAATCATGATGTGCATGTCATGAGCGGCATGATTTACATGCCACGGTCTTAGGGCTCTCCTGGCCGTTTCGCTAATGGGATGTATGCGAAAATTGGTATGGCACAACATTACTGCCTGACGAACATAAATGGCAGGTCAAAACATGAAAATCGTGACATGCGTGTCATGAGCGGCATGATTTACATGTCACAGTCTTGGCGCTCTCCTGGTCGTCTCGTTAATGGGATCTGTACAAAAATTGGTATGCCACAATATGAGTGCATGGAAAACATAAATGACAGGTCATAACATGAAAATCATGATATGCATGTCATGGGTGACATGATTTACATGCCACGCGTTTCGTTAACGTGATGTATACGAAAATTGGCATGCCACAAGATGACTGCATCATGAACGTAAATTACAGGTCATAACATGAAAATCATGACATGCATGTCATGAGCGACATGATTTACATGCCACGGTCTTGGTGCTCTCTTGGCCGTTTCGTTAGTGGCATGTGTAGGAAAATTGGTATGCAACAATATGACTGCATGACGAACATAAATGACAGGTCATAACATGAAAAGCATAACAGTGCATGTCATGGGCGGCATGATTTACATGCCAGGTGTTTCGTTAATGGGATGTATACCAAAATTGCTATGGCACAAAACGACAGCATGACGAACGTAAATGACAGGTCATAACATTACAATCATGACACGTGTGTCATGACCGGCATGATTTACATGCCATGGTCCTGGCGCTGTACTGCCGTTTCGTTAATGGGATGTATGGGCTCCGTCTACTGACCAGAGGGCGCTACGTAGCTCTCGTCGGATGGCTCAGTCGCGCACGGTGGAAACCGAGGCGACAGCGAGGCGCGCGTTTCCTCGCTGCTTTCCGGGCGTGCTGGGAACCACACGAACGCTCGCGGTGTCGCCCTTTGGAACAGTTTGCCGCAGGTTTGGAGCGCGCGTCTCAAAGGAAATAAAAATTGGCAGATCCCACGTGCAGTGGGAATCAAGGAAATGCGAAGCACGCATAAGGAACGTAAAATGGATTTGCAATGTTGTCTCGCTATACCGAGTTTGGTACATATGAAGTTAACGAAACGGCCGCAAGAACACCATGACTGTGGCATGTAAACCATGCCGCTCATACACGCATGTCATGATTCTAACGTTATGACCTGTCATTTATAACCAAAAGAAGAGGCGTGCAGGACACGGACACAAGGAGAGCAGTGGGCAACACGAGCTTCATTTCTAGTACCCTGCTTTTGAGCTTCATTTCTAGTACCCTGACGGCGTTCGTGTTGTCCACTGCTCTCCTTGTGTCCGTGTTCTGCACGCCTCTTCTTTTGATTATGGACTGTTACCAACTCGCTCAACTTTCTGTCCTTTTGACCTGTCATTTACGTTCGTGATGCAGTCGTGTTGTGCCATAGCAATTTTGGTATACATCCCTTTAAGGAAACGAGTGGCATGTAGATCATGCCGATACTGACATACATGTCACAATTTTCATGTTATGACCTGTCATTTATGATCGTCATGCAGTCATGTTGTGCCAAACCAATTTTCGTATAGGCTCCGTGCAGTCGAGTTTTCCATGTGCGACATCAGCGCCAGAATGCACTGCCTGGCGGAGAGAAGCAAAATCGGGCAGACTGGGACAGGGAAATACGCGAACGCGATGCGCGTCTCCAACACTATAGCAGGAGAGACCGCCCGTCCCACCTTCATTCGTTTTGTTTCCTTTGAGACGCGCGCTCCAAACCTGCGGCAAACTGTTCCAAAGGGCGACGCCGCGAGCGTTCAAGTGGTTCGCAGCACGCCCGGAAAGCAGCGAAGAAACGCGCGCGTCGCTGTCGCCTCGGTTTCCACCGTGCGCCACTGAGCCGTCCGACGAGAGCTACGTAGTGCCCTCTGGTCAGTAGACGGAGCCCATACATCCCATTAACGAAACGGCAGTATAGCGCCAGGACCATGGCATGTAAATCATGCCGGTCATGACACGATTCTGGTGTTATGACCTGTCACTTACGTTCGTCATGCTGTCGTGTTGTGCCATAGCAATTTTGGTATACATCCCATTAACGTAACACCTGGAATGTAAATCATGCCGCCCAATGACATGCATTTTATGCTTTTCATGCTATGACCTGTCATTTATGTTCGTCATGCAGTCATATTGCTGCATACCAATTTTGCTACACATCCCAATAACGAAACGGCCAGGAGAGCACCAAGACCGTCGCATATGAATCATGTGACTCATGACATGCATGTCATGATTTTCGTGTTATGACCTGTCATTTATGTTTGTGATGCAGTCATGTTGTGGCATGTCAATTTGCGTAGAGTCCCATTAACGAAACGCGTGGCATGTAAATCATGTCATTCATGACATGCACGTCATGATTTTCATGTTATGACCTGTCATTTATGTTCGCCATGCAGTCATATTGTGGCATACCAACTTTTGTGTACGTCCCATTAACGAGACGACCAGGAGAACACCAAGACTGTGACATGTAAATCATGCCGCTCATGACACGCATGTCATGATTTTCATGTTATGACCTGCCATTTATGTCCGTCAGGCAGTCATGTTGTGCCATACCAATTTTCGCATACATCCCATTAGCGAAACGGCTAGGAGAGCACTAAGACAGTGGCATGTAAATCATGCCACTCATGACATGCATATCATGCTTTTCCTGTTATGACCTGCTATTTATGTTCGTCAGGCAGTCATGTTGTGCCATACCAATTTTCGCATATATCCCATTAGCGAAACGGCCAGGAGAGCCCCAAGACCGTGGCATGTAAATCATGCCGCTCATGACATGCATATCATGATTTTTATGTTATGACCTGTCATTTATGTTTGTCATGTAATCATGATGTGACATACCAATTTTCGTAAACATCCGATTAGCGAAACGGCCAGGAGAGCACAAAATCGTAGGCGGCTAGATAGATAGATAGATAGATAGATAGATAGATAGATAGATAGATAGATAGATAGATAGATAGATAGATAGATAGATAGATAGATACGCTCAAACTCGCCGAAGTTCGCTAAGAAATGCTTCGCATTTAAAACGAAAGAAGGTGGGACGGACGGTCGCTGCTGCTATAGAGTTGGAGACGCGCATCGCGTTCGCGTGTTTCCCTGTCACAGTCTTCCCAATTTTGCTTCTCTCCGCCAGGCAGTGCATTCTGGAGCTGATGTCGCACATGGAAAACTCGACTGCACGGAGCCTATACGAAAATTGCTTTGGCACAACATGACTGCACGACGATCATAAATGACAGGTCATAACATGAAAATCGTGACATGCATGTCATTAGCGGCATGATCTACATGCCACTCGTTTCCTTAAAGGGATGTATACCAAAATTGCTATGGCACAACACGACTGCATGACGAACGTAAATGACAAGTCATAACGATAGAATCATGACATGCGTGTATGAGCGGCATGGTTTACATGCCACAGTCTTGGTGCTCTTGTGGCCGTTTCGTTAACTTCATATGTGCCAAACTCGGTATAGCGAGACAACAATGCAAATCCATTTTACGTTCCTTATGCGTGCTTCGCATTTCCTTGATTCCCACCGCACGTGGGACGTGCCAATTTTTTTTCTTACTGGAATGGTGTTATCTAACGACGCACTCAAGAACAAACTAACATATTGAAACGGGCACAGGGATACGCTTCTAATGGTAGTGTATTTTAGAACAGAGAGATTAGCCGGTGCAGCCCCAATGGCGGACCGTCAGCCTGCGCCCCACTCCTGTGTTTTTGGTTGCCTCGAGATCGTCGTCTTCGTCCCTGTTATTGCACCCTGACAATATACATTTAACGTGTTATTAGAAGACACCTAAAAAAAGTCAAACCGTTTGTCGCAGCTTGTGATTCGTAGACATAGCAAGCACACAGACAGACACGCGACCTACCAAGTGGTAGGGGGGTATAGAAACCGGACACAGACATGCCCAGCGAGCACTGTATACCACCCGGTAACGGCGCCTACGTGGTATCCACTATAGTTAATCCTATTAAAAACGAGTCTTTCTTGGGATACTTGAACGCGGAAATTTTGGTCTGTTTGTTAGTCGTTCTGTCACACGATTCAGCCGCCTGGCCAAAGTTTAAGACTAACGCCCAGCCATTTTAAACTGGTAGCTGCGTTCATACTTCTGAACATTTTCGATCAAAAGGCAAACATTACCCATACCTGAGGCGCAACATCAATACGTAAGTATTAGGTGGTGTGTTCCTTTACTAGAAAATACAGAGATACGTAATTCTACAGACCCTGGTGTTTGTTAGGCTGCGCTAAAAATGCGACGCTATGCACGAAAAAGACCATCTGCCGATGATTTGGTGCTGCCACATGGCAGTTGCCCAGGGATTCTGCACAAGCTCATGTCCCCCGACGGCGCTTGCAGACGGCGTCCATATCTCACGCAGCGTAGTACGGCCGGCAGAAGACTCATCTTTCGACGACATTTGCAGCGAAGCACGCAGATACGCGGCCAATCTTTGCATTAGGAGTTGTGATGACGGTGCTCGTGTAACGTCAACTGCGCTGCCAATGTTTCACGCGCTATCACGGCAATGTAATGAACACTTTATATGCTCTATGATCACACGAAACGCTTTTGTACAACTTCGCTCTATACCGTAGGAACGCTTCAGCGAACGACGCCTGCGACAAACACATCAGCGTACCATAGCCTGCACTTTAGCAAAACTGGCGTCTGCGCTGCGCAGCAAACATGAGTGCCAACGTTGCGTCCTACTATGAGTTACCATTCAGTCGCTACGGTGCTGTCGACGTTCTTGGTTAGTCAACGTTAAGCATACCAAGAATACACCCCCTCATGCATTTTGCACAAATAAGTTGATCCTATTCGCAACACACTGCGCTGAATGCCGAACAATTCGTAAAATGGCAATTTCCTCGCTGGGTGCTTCGCATGACACCGATTCCTCCAATGCATGGGATACGCAGGACGTTCTTTCTTTCTTTCTTTCTTTCTTTCTTTCTTTCTTTCTTTCTTTCTTTCTTTCTTTCTTTCTTTCTTTCTTTCTTTCTTTCTTTCTTTCTTTCTTTCTTCTTTCTTTCTTTCTTTCTTTCTTTCTTTCTTTCTTCGCAGTGCTCGCTCGGAAATGCAGCCGCAGAGCGAGCCGAGGACAATAGTATTTCGAGTGTGGCATTGGGTGCTAGGTCGAAGTCAAGAGAGGGCCAGCTTTTCGTCCTTCGCTATAACGAGATCATTCGACGCCCGGGACAGTCTCGACATTGAACAACTCCGCTGTTAGAAGGAACGCAGGCATCGTCCGGGGATCCCTACGGGCTTCCTTGTCTCCAGCACTGGGGGGAATGTCGGGCAGTACGCCGCATGCGCGAACTAGGTGACGCAAAAGGAGTGTCACCTTTTGCAGCGACACTTGCCTCCTCAATGCCTGCTGAGGGGACAATTCAATCACTCTGTCTTGTCGAATGCCGAGCGGATTTAAAGATATTTCGGTAAAACTGCGCCTTAGAGCGGCATCTGGCAATCGAAATAGCATTGGGTCCGCAGATGAAATTAAGAAGTGCGTGTGTATTGCAGGATTGATTCATATTTTAACTAAATACCTTGACTCGTTATTTGCAGTGGCGAAAGATAACGGTGCCAGCAAGTATGTCGTAACAGGCACAAGCAGTAGTTTTACTAGCAGGAGGATTGCATATGCGCATCGGATGCCGTAGTGACCTAGAATTACCAAATGTTCCTGAGATTGGGGGAAATTCCTTTCGTTTTTGCAGTTAACCACAAGCCGCATGCACAAATAGATAATGAAAACATGATAAAGATACGATCCTAACTTACCAATGGGAAATAATAAAAAGAGAACTCGAGAAGCCTTGCCCCTCTGGAGAAAATGGGGGCAAGCAAAGTTTGGCGTGTGTGACCTATTTCTTTCTTCCTTCCTGCTGTGTTCCTTTTCCTGTCTTTTCTTCAGTATTTTCCTTGTTTTTTTGTTTCCTACGTTCATTTTTTTCGTTCTTTCCATCTTTCTTTCTCTCTTTCTTACTTGCTTTTTGTTTTTCGTTTGTAGAAAATAATAACTACTTGGTTGGAATGAGGAAAGGGCGCTATTTTCGGCAGCTCGTTCGTGCAGGGGACACGGCTCAGCGTCAGTGGCGGTAGGGTAAACGGGCAGAAAGAGATAGAAAGAGGCAGACCCCTAGGGAGGGGAGGTGCGGGGGCTGTGCCCTAGGAGCCCGGGCCCCTCCCGAAATTTTGGTTGGGGGATAGTGTTGATAACCGTCTAGTGTTAAAGCATAAAATTTAAGCCTATTAATTACACAACTGCATCTAAAAATTCATGTAAGTGACTTTTTATTGTACATGCGGCGCTTTTAGCCGAAAACAAATAATGAAAATACATGTTTTTCTCAAAGAGTCAAGACCTTCAGCAAGTTGACCCCTCTCAAAAAAAATTCCTGTCTACGAGCCTGGAAAGAGGAATGCCGTAGTGGAGGGCTCCGGAAATTTTGACCACCAGGGGTGGTCGAAATGTGAACTGACAACGCATAGTACACGGGCCTCTGGCATTTTCACTTCCATCGAAAATGCGACCGCCGCGACCGGGATCGAACCCACGCTTTTTGGCTTAGCAGCCGAGCACCTTAATTTCTAGGCCACCGCGGCGGACGGCGTAGAAAATGGAAGGGATTTGCATGACTCAGATGTGTTCACATATGTTTCGTTGGCCGAACGTGCACTGAAGAGCGTGCACGTGTTACAGGCGCGCGCCTTGCGCTGCGTCTACATCTCCATGATTATAAAACGCCGCTTTAAAGCATGTGTACGAAGAACCGAAGAATGGGTCAGCGTGGTGGCATCTTAACCCGGCGTTCGGTGGTTCGAATCTGTAGCCCGACGGCTAATTTCCATTTTCGCACGGCTTTAACTTCTTGCGCGTCGACCACGATAACCTGGCGTAAGGCGCCGTCGCTTCAAGAAGAAACGGAATCGCGGCGTCCGCGAATGCTGTTTGTCGTTTTACGCTTCACACAGTGAGTTTGTCGATGAATTGGTCGCGCAGAACTAGTGGACGGCTTTTAAAACGACGAAAGCTTCTTTGTTGGTGATCGTACGTATCGTACGTATAGGTGCGATTTGCTGAACACCAGGCCGAGTGCATATTTCAACGGACATCGCCACGTGTTCCAGCAACCAAACAAAAACAGCGCTCCTACATAAACCTTGCTCTCCAGGGCCGATGCGTCATCCGTGAAGCAGGGGCCAAGCTTGCCTCAAAACGTCGGAATTTTTACGTTTGTGGTTGGTGTCACCTTATCTCAACTATCATTATCCTTCCCAACCAGACAGATTGCTGTCAAATGTTTGTAGCGAAAAATACGAATGAGAACCGGACCCGACCGTCTGGCCTGTTCGAACGAATATGGCGGAACCAATAGCGCGAGCACGCCCGTGGCCCCTGCTTGCGCTAGCCGCCCCTTCGTCGTCTTTATTTGCAACATACTCCCGCGGCCGACGAAATTGCGGAGTGCTTGGTGTTTCAAAAGTACGAGTTGTCAAGATGGGACGCTTAACACTGAATCGAACGCCGTCCTCAGGAGGTGCGCTCACACGACACCGTCGCGACCGGGAAGCAGTTCCGTCGCATTACACAGCTTCCAGATTTCACGAGCCTGTTCGTGGTTTCACTCGAAGGCGACGTGTTCAAGGCGAAGTCGTCGCGATAGTTTGGTGGCCGCTTTGTCGATGGAGTGTAGGTGCAAGAAGTTCTACTTGTGCAGTTGTGCTGGGCGGCTATGGAAAGTGTTGCCACTGGCGGTGTAGCTGCGGGAGGAGGCTTGTCTTGAGGGGCAGGTGCTTCTTCTAGCTGCATGCTGTGTCTGGATGAAGTGGCTCTCACGTTGCTTGAAATCCTCAGATTCTCGACTGGGGGCTCGGTGTGGTCGTGGTCTTCCTTGGCTTTACTGGGCAGCTTTGAACCATCCGAACTTGAGTCTCCGATGCGCTTCGACCCCTTGCTTCGCTGCTCCCGAAGCGAATAAGTTGAGCTCGTCTTGTCATTCCGCGATATCGAACCAGGTCTCTTACTGGTCGATGAGTGAGTCCTGGCACTGCATTTAGAAAAGGCAGAGGAAGGTGGTGCTCGCTTCTCCTTCTCGCCGTCTTTCGTGATCTTCGGGGGCAAAGCGGCGAAGGTCGGCTCCAATCTTTGTGCGCAATGTGCGAAGGAAGAAATGGAGGGAGGGGCTGCTTCACGAGACGAAGAGGTAGGCAATGGCGGCACGGTGGTCGTCACTGCAGCAGGCACTGTAGGTGGCGAAGACTTAAAGCTAGGCGTGTGTTGTTGCACTGTTCGTGTCACGCAAGCGTTCGAGAGCACTGCATCATGCGTGGTGGTCAAAACAGCAGGCTGTGCGGACGTGGTGCCGTTGAGTGGCACCTCACAGAGCTGCGCGGGCTTCAACTTCTTCGAGACTGCGTCAGACACATGGGAGGTCACGCCTGCAAGCGAAGGCTCAGTGTGTTGGCCCACACAGGAGAAGGTTGGCGCTTGGGTCGAAAGGCATGGCGATGCGCGAATCGGGACGTGTTGCGGCGGCGACGCGAGTGGTGCGACGAATGGTCTCGTGGTGTTGGCGGTGGAGACGGATAGGGTTGGCAGACGCGACTGAGTGGCGCGGCGAACATCGGACATGGCGAAAATCACCTTTTGTTGGTATCCAAACGCTGCTGCCATGTCGGCTTCCAGGTCGGTGTCAAAGAGTGTGGCCTGGATCTTGTTGTCGAAGGCTATGAGCTCCGAATACTTCTGCTCGAGGAAGGCGAGGTGGTTCCTGAGCGTCCCAGTCGGGGTTGCGGAATCCTCGAGCAGGGTGCTGAGGGTCGAGATGGTCTCGGTAATGACAGTGCGGACTAAGGTGCGCTTTGTTCGCAGTTGATCCATCTCCGAAAGGCGAAGGGCCAGACGACCGGGCGGGTTTCGGCACCAGAAAGAATGTAGCGGAAAATACGAATGAGAACCGGACCCGACCGTCTGGCCTGTTCGAACGAATATGGCGGAACCAATAGCGCGAGCACGCCCGTGGCCCCTGCTTGCGCTAGCCGCCCCTTCGTCGTCTTTATTTGCAACAATGTTCACATTTAAATATTTATTACCCAAACAGATGAACGTGCTGGCTTGGTGATCGTGGTGATTGTTTCCACCTCAGGACTGTTCCGGTTCCAGAACCACGTGTCCGGGATGAAATACATCGATGGGCATTGTCCAGTCTGGTAATCACAAAACTGAATCAGGATCAGAAATTATTTGGGCCAGTTCTCTGCAGGCTTGGAGTCAAGACGCCGTCCTGTGCCACAATATGGGACGTCCTCCTGAGTCAGTTTTGTCAGTTCGCTGATGTGGCGAATCAACCTGGACGATTTGTCGTATTATTTTCAATCCGTCCCGATGGAAGTCGTTTTCGGTGCGCAGACCACGAAGGAAGGAAGGAAGGAAGGAAATAATAGAGAGGGAAAGGCAGGGAGGTTAACCAGTGTAGGACAACCGGTATGCTACCCTGCACGAGGGGAAGGGGGAGATTTAAAGGTGAAAGGAAAGAGAGAGGGCGCACATATAGCACATTGTCAGGGTCAGTGGCACCTGCGTGGTACGCGACATCACACATCGCTGTTACAGTCGCTTGTGCAAGTCTGTCGTCTTTAAAAACTGCAGCAGCGCCTTTGTCACCTTCAGTTGTAATGTCCTGTGTGGTCGACATTCCAGAATGGCATCAACCGACATCCGTCGCAGGCCAAGGTGAGCAAGAGCGGACGCCAGTGATTGCCTCTGTATGTCATAGCGAGGACAGTCGCATATGATGTGTTGCAGCGTCTCTTCACGACGACAGGTGTTGTTGGCCATTCCGATCATAAAAGAATAAGAGTTCGTAAAAGCCACTCTTAACCACAAATGATAAAGCAGGGTGGCCTCTGCTCGGCGGAGTTTTGGTGGCAATCGAAAATGCCGCAAAGACGGCAGGTGGTGTTGTCGACTGTCCTGAATTGTTTGGCTGCTTGAGGCACTCCACAGCGAGAGTGTAATCTCCTGTGCGGCGCTCGAAGTTGCCTGGCAGCGTCGGACCTTGAAAGAGGTATGGTCTCAACTTTTGTGCCTTCAAGTGCAGACCTGGCGGCCTTGTCAGCATATTCGTTTCCAACGACGCCGCAGTGACCGGGGAGCCACTGAAACGTCACGTGGTGTCCCTTCTCATGTGATGTATGGAGAAGAGATCTGATCTCAAACACCAATTGCTCGTACGGTCCGAGCCGCAGGGTTGCCAGCAAGGACTGTAAGAACGCCTTTGAATCGCTAAAGATTGACCATTGTCGGGGTGGTTCCTCATTTACTACACAAAGGGCAGCACGCAGAGCAGCAAGTTCCGCAGCTGTCGATGTCGTCGGGATCTTAGAAAAAGCCAGCAACAGCTAGGTGCCGATCATCTCCTGTATGCCTGGCTGTTCGCCATTACTGCAATCTCCACTTAGTTTTTTTAGCTGTGGTTTGTAACAACCATCATCATCATCATCAAAGTCCGCCAGCGTCACCCTGAAGCTGCCCTCTAAATTCTCTTTTTTTCGGCATCTATGACAAATCCAGCGGTTGCCAGCAGGAGTGATAGGAAGAGGGCCATACAGATCAATACCGACCCTGTCAAAGGGTCTTTGTGGACACGGTATGGGCTGCAGTGGAGCGGGGACGCGAGAAGGGGGATGCTTCCGCCGTTGGCAAGCAAGGCACGAACGCACATAGCGGCGGACGAAGCGATACATGCCACGCCAGTAGTAACGGTGACGAAGGCGGGTGTAAGTTTTCAACACTCCAGCATGTGCACAATGAGGGTCGGCGTGAAAGGAGGCGCAGATATCTGAGCGAAGATGGCGGGGTATAACCAGTAGCCACTGGCGGCCCTCGGAAAGATAGTTTCGCCGGTATAGCAAGCCATCCCGGAGAGCGAAGTGGTGCAGTTGACGACGCATTTCCCGAGTGATCGTTTCGGACGTAGGCCTGCTCAACAAGTCCATAAGAGAAGCCAGCCAGGGGTCCTCCCGTTGCTCCAGGAGCATGTTGTCGACGGAGAGTGATGACGCGTCGGATGTGGGTAACGTCTGGGACATGGTGGGAGATAGTAGCGGTGACCGGGACAGAGCGTCGGCATCAGAATGTTTCCGTCCAGATCGATAGACGACTTGGATGTCGTACTCTTGGAGGCGTAACGCCCAGCGCGCGAGACGGCCGGATGGATCTTTCAGTGAAGAAAGCCAACACAACGCATGGTGGTCCGTCACCACAGTGAATGGCCGGCCGTAAAGATAAGGTCGAAACTTTCCTATGGCCCATATGATGGCTAGGCACTCTTTCTCTGTAACTGAATAGTTGGCTTCGGCTTTGGTGAGCGCTCGGCTTGCGTAGGAAACGACGTACTCGTCAAATCCAGGTTGACGTTGGGCAAGCACAGCTCCAAGACCGACACCACTAGCGTCCGTATGAATTTCAGTCGGGGCGCGTGGGTCAAAATGTCTCAATATCGGAGGTGACGTAAGAAGGCGGCGGAGTGTGGCGAAGGCTTCGTCGCATGCTGGTGACCATGACGAAAGATCGTGGTTATCGCGGAGGAGGTCCGTCAAAGGCGCTATGATGGAGGCAAAGTTGCGGATGAAACGACGAAAATAAGACGAAAGGCCTATGAAACTGCGAAGTTCCTTCGGCGTCCGTGGTTTAGGGAACTCGGCAACGGCCCGAAGTTTCGTCGGATCCGGAAGAATGCCATCGCGGGAGACCATATAGCCCATGATAAGAAGCTGTCGGGCACCAAAGCGACATTTCTTGAGATTGAGCTGTAGGCCCGCGGAGCTGAGGCACGTGAGCACTGTTGCGAGGCGTCGAAGATGCGTTGAGAAGTGACGGGAAAATACGACGATATCGTCGAGGTAGCACAGGCACGTCTGCCATTTAAGGCCACGGAGGATCTTATCTATCATGCGCTCGAAAGTGGCAGGTGCGTTGCAGAGCCCGAACGGCATAACGGTGAATTCGTATAAGCCATCAGGAGTGATAAACGCAGTTTTGGCGCGATCAGCCTCAGCCATCGGTACCTGCCAGTAACCTGAGCGCAGATCTAAGGACGAGAAGAACTCTGCGCCTTGCAAGCAGTCGAGGGCGTCGTCTATCCGAGGTAAAGGGTAGACATCCTTGCGCGTGATCTTGTTCAACCTGCGGTAGTCGACGCAAAACCGTATCGAGCCATCTTTCTTTTTTACGAGAACAACTGGTGAAGCCCACGGGCTGTTCGATGGCTCGACAACACCGCGGTTAATCATGTCATCAACTTGTTCAGCGATGATGCTGCGCTCAGATGCTGACACACGGTATGGACGCTGACGTATAGGAGCGTGTAGACCAGTGTCGATGCTGTGAGATACGGTCGTATTGCGGCCCAGGGATGGTTGGTGGTGATCGAAACTGGTGCTGAAGCCCTCAAGAAGGGAGATTATCTCGGCACGCTGCTGAGCCGTGAGGTTGTCGTCGATGCACCGAGAAAGTGCCTCAGTAAATGATGACATAGATGTTGAAGCAGAACTGTCAATGGCGTCAATCGTGAAGCAATTCGGCTTGTCATGAACAACGCATGTTGAGGACGGATCACATTCGTGAATGCTGCCAATGCACTCCCCCCGCAGTAAATTCGAAGGGCAGGGAAATGGATTTGAAACGTAGATTGCGCTGGAGTTGCCTTGAATTGTGAGTATGGCGAAAGGAATCAGGAAGCACTTGCGGCGAATGGCGCTTTCCGAAGGTATAAAGAGAACAGTTGAACTAGTGGACACGTCACAGGAAAGCGGTACCGAAACAGAGGAGAGAGGAGGTATCGCGGTGTCGGCGGCAACGAACACTTTCGTAGGCAATGACGATGAGTCGCCTGAAGCAGAGTGGCACAACGGCGACAGCTCGACTTCTGCGCGAGCACAGTCGATGACGGCATGATGAGTGCGGAGGAAGTCCCAACCGAGTATAAGATCATGTGAACACTTCGGTAGCACTACAAACTCCACGGTATATAGAACGTCTTTAATAACAACCCGTGCTGTACACGCTCCAAAAGGCCGTATGTGTTGCGCACTCGCAGTGCTTAATACGAAGTCGCTAAGAGGCGTCGTCACTTTTCGGAGCTTGCGGCAAAGATTCTCAGTCATTACAGACACTGCGGCTCCAGTGTCAACAAGTGCGAGAACGGGCAGACCTTCAACAGAAACAGCAACAACATTACAAGGCGAAAAACAAGGTCTTGAAAAGTTCGTAAGCTTCGCAGTTCTTGCCTCCGGAACTGCGGCTGCTAGTTTTCCTTAGGCACAGGCTGAGGGCGTCGAAGCAGTGGAGACAGAGAACGGCGTCGCGGTGATGGCGATCGGCGTGCGTGGAAATTCCGACGCGTTGAGGAGTACGGGTCTCCGCTGGGAGGTGGGCCAGATGATGCCGCCTGAGGTCTCGGTGCGAAATTGTAGGTATTTGGTCGCCCGTCTTCCCGTGGCAAAAACTCACGTCGTTGGCAAAATCGCGCTACGTGACCCGGGAAACCACACGCGTAGCAGATGGGGCGGTTGTCGTGGGTGCGCCATGGGTTTTGAAGACGTGGTGACCGTCGGTAGAACGGCCGGCTTGGTTGCTGCGCAAGTGGAGGCGATGACACAAAGGTGGGCGCGGGCACGTAGGTGTTCGCGACAGGGAAACGTCGAGGTGTCACCAGCGCTTCGGCGTAGGTAAGCGGAGCAGTCACAGGCAACGCAGAAACGGCTGCGGGAAGCGCTTCGGCAACTTGCTGCTGGACGACACGCTGTATCGGTGGCGGCAGCGTCGATGGAGCAGGTTCAGTGCATGGCATCAGCGACAGCTGGCGCGCAACTTCCTCTCGTACAAACTGTTTGAGCTCTAACATTAATGCAGAGCGGTCTTCCGCAAGACCAGCGGTCATCAGTGCCGAGACTGTTGGAGCAGGTGATGAACCGGCTCGACGAGTAGATTGACGCTGTTTCCAGAGCTCGTCATAGCTCTGACACAATTGAATGACGCCCGCGACTGTCTGCGGGTTCTTTGCGATGAGCATCTGGAACGCATCATCAGTAATACCTTTTAAGATGTGTTTTATCTTTTCTGCTTCTGACATGGACGGGTTCACGCGCCTGCAAAGGTTGAGCACATCTTCGATGTAGCAGGTGTAATTCTCACCACTTTGCTGAGCCCGACCTCGCAAGCTCTGTTCGGCGCGTAGCTTGCGAAGTTCCGGCCGACCGAAAAGTTCCACGAATGTCGTTCTGAAGGCAGACCAGGTGTTGAGGTCAGACTCGTGGTTATGAAACCACAGACTGGCTACTTCGGTCAAATAAAATATGACGTTAGTGAGCTTGTGGATATCGTCCCATTTGTTGACCTTGCTCACCCGATCGTATTCCTCGAGCCAGTCTTCCGCGTCCTTGTCATCGGCGCCACTGAAGAAAGGAGGGTCGCGTTGCCGAAGGGAGCCGGCACAGAGAATAGTTGGTGTTGTTGGCCTCGTGGGAGAAGGCTGCTGCTCGTCGTCCGATGCCATGGTAGAGACTGGAGGAGGTAACGTACGGCTTCGTAGTCATCGTTGGGTAAATATTAACTCGATTTCGGTATCGTTCTCTGATAGCCACCAAATTTGGCTTGACCATTGTTGCAGTGAAATGCAAGGATCTCAGCCGATACTGTTCTGTGAAGAGAGCCATCCTGTACAGCACGGAAAAGGAAAGATGCCGTACCTAAGCATATTCCACAGGCGAGCTACTAATGAGTCCCTTAAACGAAAATTCTGCTCAAACTTGTATGCAGAACCTGCTGAGGCGAATGAAATGCCGTCTGAGGAACAAAGTAGCAGGAAGAGACGAAGAAAAAATATGGTCCATTCCCGTCAGCGCAAGTGCTGTAAATAAAGAGCAAACATCACCGACGCGGCCCACACTACCTTGTTTTATCAAACTTCAAAGGGAAAATTAGCATCCACCCGTTTTGTAGCACAAGGCTACAAGGAACTCATTTGCCATATATTCTCGCCCATGTGCTTCGAGTTGTCGATGGATTCGCCCTCGAGCTGTCAATCGCTAGCCTCCTGCTTAGCTCAATTGGCAGAGCGAGCGCCGCGGACAGGCGTTGGTCCCGGGTTCGAACCCCGGACCAGGACGAATTTTTCGGCAACTAGGAAGCTTTCATTTCTGAGAAATCCGTATGGATTTGCTACAAGCCTTGCGCTACAAAACAGGTGGATGCTAATTTTCCCTTTCATAAAACGTTACGGGTTTCCGCCTTGCGGGTTTCCGCCAGAACTCATTAGCCACTACATTATTTTCTGTCAGAATTACACTATAAGACTTTGTCAGGGCGGAGAGTGTTGGAAATCCTGTGTGGTGCGAAGATAGCGAAGAACTAGGACATAGTTTACGTGAAACTGACAAAGCTTGGACGGTTCTTGGACGCCATTGTCAAATGGTGTTGCGCTAAGCAGAAGCAAAGGCTGCAGAAAGCATTTTACTCACAGCTGCCATACTGCACTACAGCACAGCTGGTGATGGTTCATCATGTGATGCTCACAATACTGTCTATTACGCATACACATAGTATATGGTGACCATGCGCATTGAATTTCCCACTCTGCTGCATGCGGAATTACCTCGCTGGCAATGTACACTAGTGCACTTTCGTGAATTGACGTGTTTGGCGCTCCTCGATTGGGAGTTGGCCTAGATTGTGCGAAAGGTGACGGTAAAAGATAGATAGATACGAAGGAAAGGCAATAATGTTAACCATATTTAACTGCCGGTTCGCTATTCTGCACTGGGGGATGGGAAGAAGGAAATAAAGACGGAGGTAATAGTGAAAAAAACAAAAACAAAGAGGGGAAGAAAATTGAATGGGGCCATTACAACCTTTTTAATAGGCGGATATCATGCAAAAACGCCACAAAGCTTTGACCGACAGCCGCTGCGACAACTTTGGCCGGCATTCTGATGCTGTCGGTTCCGACAGCGGCCTGCTATAAAGACGAGCCAACGCTGCCGCTGGTGACGATCTGTGCACACTGTAGCGAAGGCTGTAACGGCAATATATTTAATGAAGTCCTATAACCGCCGAGTCAGAGCTGCGTCGCGCGACGGCGCTCAGGTTGGTTCAGGGCATGCTTACCAGCAGCGGGTTGTGCTGTAGGAGGGCCTCTCCCTGCCGGTCCGTTCCCACGGCAGACACCAGGCGTACCGTGTCGCCCAGAAGGCGGGCGAGGCAGTCGGCCACGTTGCGGCCCACGCCGCCCCAACTTGTGCGGATGTGGCCCCCGTGTGTCGAGCCGTTCAGCTGCGCAAGTGTCGCTCGCTCAGTATGTTGAAAGATTAGACACTGGTAAACATACGGTATGTTTTTGAACACACTAGTTCTTTCCAGGCTTTTACGCATCCTTCTAAGCTTGCCGATTGGCGATTGTCAGGTGCTCAACGGGCCTCTGTTACCGATTCACCGATGCATCTCAGAATTACCAGCATGCTTCCCTTTGAAACAATGTGATTTAGTTGTGATCACAAACAGGGGACGAAAGATTTTAAGCCCTTGTGATTATAGAGGAGCGCTTTAAAGGAACAAAGACAATTAGAACAAATAATTATGCAAGTTTGTAAGGAGCCACGAAGGTACTTAGGAGCACTATAAAAGGACAGTTGCTATACACGCCAAACGTAAACCACACAGGAAGAGCGCTCTCTGTTCGTCCGGTTCACTTTGTTATATTTTACTGCGATTCTAGCTATGGTCAAGGAACAAAAATTAACTAGGCACTGAAGATAACTGAAAAATCAAAAAGAAAGTCAAGAAACGCGTACATCTCCGTGGTATTTTACCGTTGGTTATTAACACAGCATCCTAAGTTTGCGTTCTAAGGTGACACAATGGCTTTGAGTGAGGCGGTCGTGCACAGTCGGGTTAACGAGAGAATAAACACAACTCTTAGCTATTCGGTCTGTCGTAGCATGACAGTCGTAAAACTAGTTATCTGCTCGTCAATCGTACCGACATTGACAGGTACAATAAATCAATCAATCCATCAATCAATCAATCAATCAACCAATCAATCAATCAATCAATCGTTCTGACAGCATTTCCGGGGATATTGACATCCCCTGATAAGTTTTTATCACACGGCGCTCGCGTTTCCTCACAGCTACTCCAAGGTGGCTTTCCCACGGGGCAGTGAGCCGTGCTGTCATCTTCAGCGCGCCACTGCGGTGGGGAAATCAGGGGCTTTGACCTGTTTTGAAGAAGTTTTGAAGAAGTTTTGTCCTGTTTCAGCTCCACTGTTCTGTATGGGTCGAGCAGCTCTGCTTCCACATCAGCTGATCATGGCCAAGTTCTTTCTCCTTCCTGCTTTTACCTCTTTTGTTGTGCTCTTTTTTGGAAGGAGTTCCTGTAAATAGCTACGTGGTGTAATAAATAAGCTTTTACATTTCTGTACTACAGATACAAGTGGTATTACAGTCTTAAGTTTTATATCTGCATATTTTATAGAGGTGTCGTGCACTGCGTTTTTCGCAGAGGTTTTTTTTTCTTGTTGTTGTTATCAAGTGAAAATAATCTTTTTCGAAATCATACAGTGATCGAAGCATCATTTTGGACTGCAAACAAAAATATTACACAATACAGCTCATTCACACATAGCTACTCGCAGGTAGCAAGAAAAAAATGAAAGAAAGAAAACATCAGAAGCACCATGTGGGCTGCCAAGTACTTAGCGTACTACTCTGCTGACCAAAAGAGATTTTTGCAGCAAAGTAATTCCATGAGCATTATAAGAACCTGCTGTGGGTTGTTCTTGGGCTACTTCAGGTTCCGCCGCTTTTTCCTTCATATTACATCCACTGTAGAGTAGCGGGTATCTGTAAACATTAAAATCACGTTCCACTTGTGTTGTTAGTTATCAACGAATTCGCTGAGCTCGTCAGACATTTAAAGGAGTTCCATGTGTCTCTGGGCTTCATTCAGAGTCCTAGCTTTTATCGAAGCGCAAAGTTGATCGAACTTTCACTTCGAGCACAAGACACATTGCAATAACGGCTCAGAGGAGCTATCATATACGAGTTACATTGATATCGGTTTCATAAGGTTGCGAAACGAGGTAGAAACACAGTTCCAGCGGTGTGAAAATTAAGACATACTTAAAAGCAGCGCTCTCACTGATGCTTTCTTCGTTTAATACTCTCAACTTGGACAGCATCCTCTTTTTTGTCCCCTTCTTCCTTGAAAGTGAGACACAGCGCCAGGGCACTTTGGCAACAGCTGATTTCCGACGGAAGAAAGCACACAGGAGATAGTGGACGTCTTCCCCTGAGTAGGTACGCTGTAGGCGCCCGTACGTTTGAAGCGACCGACAGAGCGACGCTAAAAGCATTCGAACGACCGGCAGGGACGAGAGCTGCCTTCTTTTCGAATGGGAGCCAAAGGAGCGGAACGCCAAACACGCAGCTCGACAGCGAGGAGGATCGGAAAGATCAGATAAAGGGCAGGCCAGCGGCCCTCTAATTCTTTTCCGAGAGAAAAAAAAAGCGCAAGAAAACAGTCACAAATTCCACAAAGCGAGAAAATGAGAGCGATCGATTTCTTTTTGAGAGCACGTTGAATTCGGGCGAAGAACAAATTCTAAGAAAGCGAGTCCGGTGGTGCTCGCTCGTTTCTCGCCAAAACTCAGCTGCGTTCGTCGTCAAATTCGTTAAAAGCTTGGCGTTCTGACGGTGCGAAGGCGAAGTGCTTTCACATCATACGCACGGCGTACAATGTGCGAGACCGCTTTTTTCCAGCTATACACACTTATAGTGTGCTCGTCGTTTTTCAGTATTGTTTGCAAAGCGGACGTCTTCGCCCGTCTAGCTCGCCTGCACGCTTTTCTTTTGCAAAGAAGGAACCATCCAGATTGTGTTATAGGGCAGAAACACTTGGCGAAACTCCTGCCGCAGAGATATATAGACGGTGGAAATATGAAGACAGCCTCAGCTTACAGTTTAAAACTTCTCTTTCGGCTAACGGCACTTGAGGAGAGTGCATACTGCGATTTGCTGCGGGTGTTAAGACGCTCAAGCTAAAGAAAGAAAGAAAGAGAAAAGAAGTGCAGCTCCTATTATATCGCGAGAATAGGGGCAAACGAAGCTAGAGGTGTGCGTGACTTTCTTTCTTCCTTTCTTTCTTTCCTTCTTTCTTTTCGCGCTACTGAAATGCAGCTGTGGCTGCGGGGATCCAACCCATACCTTCGAGCTTAGCCTTTTCTATACTTTGTCGTACGCTGGCATTCGAATAATAACCGTCATGTATAATAACCGTCAGATTGGGTCGAGCGTGGCAGCGGGTAGCGGTTCAGGGCAAGGGCGCATCCATCCGCTTTTCCCGCCCGCGTTTCTTGCTTTCTTGCTCTTGTTTTCTTCTTTCGGCTTTGTCTTCCCTTACTTTTCTTTTGCCATTCGTTCACTGAGGTCTTTGCTTCCGACTTTCTTTTCTCTTTCTTTGCATGTCTCTTTTTCTTCATTCTTTGGCGCAAAAGCAAAGCGATATATATGGTCTAGAGGTGTTCACATTATCTACGTTTGCTGAACGTGCATTGAAGAGCCCTCTTGCGCTACAGGCGCGCGCCGTGCACTGGATCTATTTCTTCGTGCACATGAACCCTCGCTTTAAAGCGCGAGTATGATAAACCTAATGTCCCTAGGTGTTCCGCTTCTTAAAAAAGAAAAGAAAACCGTTAAAGTATGCGGGCTTCAGATAAACCGACAGTGGCTGAATCGTTGGCGGGCTGGCCTCGCAGCGGTCGGTGGTTCCCACCCCGTCCGGACGAGCTCTTTTAATAGCGTAGACGTTTGAGCAGCAAGAAGGTGTGCGCAGAAAATGATCGCCCCCATGATCACCGCCAAGTGCGCGCGCACTTCTATCGTGTTGCAAAATGCGGAGAATGTCGTCGCGAATTACATAAACAGCCTTTTAACTGTCAACAGTAAGTTAACCCCGTTTCAACACGGTTTTAGAAAGGGGCTCTCTACAGTCATCCAGGTGACAGCAGTAGTACGTAGCTTCGCCTCGGTTCTATACAAATCAGGTCAGGTCGATGTTATATTCCTGGACATTAAATAGCCTTTTGACTTTGTATGCCATTCAAAACTAATCTTAAAGCTTCAGGCTCTAGGCTTACCACACTTTATAGTGTCTTGGGTTGCAAGCACTGCAGCATATTAAGCGGCAGAGTGCAACTTGTAAGTATTTATGCCACTACTCGCGGCAACTACCAGTGACATCTGGTGTACCACAAGGAAGTGCCCTTGGACCCTCGTTGTTTTTTATATGCATAAACGATATCGTTCGTGTAATTAGTGAGCCAGTTTGTATCACACTTTTTGCTGATATGTTCTGAGGACCACGTACTCCTTAATTATAATTTACAGAAAATTCAAGAATGGTGTGAACAACGGGACATGGTTCTCACAGCCCAGAAAACTGTTCTCATGAAAATAACAAGAAAAAGCTATTGTCTTTCCGTACTCGCTGGAATCAATTCCGCTTGTTGAAGTTACAAACCACAAATGTGTGGGTGTAACTATTACGAACACGCTGAAATGGAATTCACAAATATCAAACATTTGTGCGTCCTCCTTCCGAAAACACTCTTTAATCAGACAAATTATAACAAGCACCAGCTGAGGCAGAATATTTGGCATACTTATCACTTATTCGACCGAACCTTGAATACGCCGCTATTGTTTGGGACCCATACACACGAAACAGAATATCGATGCACTCGAAGGATTCAGCGGGAAGCTATAAGGTTTATTTATTCAAAGTATCGGCAGAGTTACTCTCCTACCCTTTTAATGTGTGAACATCGTATTCAAACATTGTAGCTTCGATGCAAGATACAGAGGCTGAGTTTCTTTTTCAGCTAAAGCACATGAAACTAGCTTTAAATCCAGATAATTACATATCTCCCGTCTTAACCCGAGAAACGAGGCACCGTCATGCTGAGTGCCTTACTCCCTTCACCATCAGCACCAATGCGTTTAAATTTTCATTTCTCCCACGCACGATAAATGAGTGGAACGTCCTTCCAATGACATCGTTGCATAGTCCTGAACTAATAGGAAAAATGATTAAATAGGACGTAGTAGTATGTCGTTTTGCGTTGATGTAACCTCCCTACTTTATTTTACTGTATGGTTACCTTACGTACTGTATATTATACTACTGTATGTATGTATATACATTCTACATTTTTGTTATTGTAAGGATCTAACTGTGTACCATGTATAATGCTCCGTTGAATGTATATGTAAACACTCCTGCTTGGGTCTCTAAATGCCCCACGTGCCGCATTTGAGTGCGCACGTGTTTCTGATCTTGCGTTCACGCCCTCAACCCACTGCTACATAAGGGCTGAGGCGTTGCATCAGGCGCTATAACAAAATATCAGCGCCACAGCTCTGCGTACAGTTTCGTTGGTGCATGCCTCCCGAAGAGGAGTGTTCAATTACCGCGGCGGCATTTGAGACGAGGAAAGACGTACAGAGATGGAGGAAGAAAGACAGAAACAGCAAGGAGAGAAATAAAGCATAGCGTATAAAGGCAAATGAGGGTGAGGAGGAGGTAAGAGAGGAGAGTAAGGCCACCGGGTTGATGTTCGGCGCTGAGCTGTGGGCAGAAACGTGGGCAGATCCCGGAGGCAGTGCACCGTGTGAGGCGCAGTAAACTTCAGGTGCTGCTCGAAGTTGCGAGTTCGATCCCCGCACTCGCGGGTTCATTTGCATAGAGAGAGAGGAACAAGGAAACACAGGGAAAGAGAGAGAACAAAAAAAAGAAATAGAGAGAGATAGAAATACAAATAGAGAAAGAAAGCATAGCGCTGCCGCCTGCAGTATAGCAAGGAGGTGAAAGTGCAAGTGAGTGTGAGGAGGAGAGAAAGAAGGGGGGGAGGGAGAGCGTAAAGCATAGCATAGCCATGTATACAGAAAGGGAGCGCGAAAGGAAGTTAGGAGAGGAAGAGTGATTTGAGGATGAGGAGGACACCAGCTACCCTGTTTCCTCAGTATTGTCACTGCTAGTGTGTTGCCAGTCTTATTTTCAGCCCACTGCGCCGATGGTTTCCATGACAGCACATCGGTGTGCCAATGCAAGCTTCGCTTGAGAAGACGTAAATGAGCTTAACAGGACTATGTCAAAATGGGGAGCAGCATGAAAGACGGTAAAATACTTTGCGTATCCGCGTCTTGAGGAAAAGCAGTACTAAGGCACCGATTCCGGTATAAAGAAACTCACGTTCCATATGCTTTACGCTCTCCCCTCCTTCTTTCTTTCCTCCTCACACAAAAGCTCAATATTATCAATATTATTGAGCTTTTGCGCGGTCCATTTGATATTTTTCTGTCTATGTGGCGCTCGACCAATCATCCTCTTTGGACCTACAAGGGATGTAAGAAAATTGACTATTCTTCCAGCTACCAATCACGTCATAGCTCCAGCAGAAGAGAAACGGCCATTGGTACATAGAAAGAGCACGTCTATCAGTTCCGTAATTTTGTTGGCCTAAACCTGGATATCAAGCATGTTGTTACTTCTCTGTTATATGAATATTGAGTGCCGGTGCTGTTCTCCTTCATATCCACCGCTTTCTTCGACCCTTTTGCCATGATTCACACTAAATTTCGGCAGCGATCACCTCGATACTACATAGAGGATTTTACAAAACTTCGACACCACCGCATCCATCCATCAGGTCTATCACGTCGAATTAGTGGAATGCACCTAACGCTGCAGCTAAGGACGACTGATGAGGGCAAAGTAACATTTAGCGAATTCATTCATTAATGACTGCCGCATTGCTCCAGGTTAGAAGCCTGGAGCAATGCATCACGAGATATCGCCGCCCTTTCACAGAAGAAGCGACAACATTGAGCATAGGCTCGATTTTTCGCACCACCGCCGAGGTAGCGACGCGCTACGTGCAAAAGAGACTTCAACAAGGCGATAGGCATTGAAATGAGGTCGCCCTATGCTCCCTCACCTACGTCCCTTTATTCGCCTGTGGACAGCGGGATACACAACGTTTCGAAAACGGTGCACGGCGAGAAATGGCACATTTAGATTTACTGTAAGATTCCGGGAGCCTTTGGCATCGTCCAGAGCAAGCGCACAAACTGACAGGCTGAAGCAGCAAAAATGTTCCTAACGTGCCGGTTTTGACGCAGCGCTTCTGGTTCTGGCCTCCCATCGGATTCGGCGACCATAAATCTGCGTCATATCTCCAGTATATATCGAGGCAGAAAGCCCGCCGCCTTTAGTGCTCGGGTAAACAAGAGTGTCGCGAAAGGGTCATCCGTCTCCCGAGAAAGGACTCGGTGTCGATCGAGGGAGCCAAGGGACGCTCTGTATCGTCTCGGCTCGCGGTGTTGCTACGGCTGCGCAAACACGCCAAGGCCCGGACACTGGTGCGACCAACAAGACGCGCTCCGCTCGATCAAGCAGCTCAGACAGGCCTCTGCATGAGGCCTGCGGCTATCGCTGCTGTGACGCCATTACTTCATGAGGGGCGGCAATTTGTGTTTGCGCGATTTTACGCTTATGCGATCAAACGGACACAAACAGGATAACGTTAGTAATTGTATTTTATACTGACGATGCACTAGGTACGCTTACTGCTGTCATGCTGTTAGAGCAGCTCCGCCAGTCCGGCCAAGCTGCTTGCGGCGGCTTGCATCGCTCGATCAGCACGTCTCTATAGAGCCTACTGGTAGAGTAAATGAAGTCGAAGCTGAACTTTCCTTCGGAACAACAGCACGGACCTTTCGACGTGTACGATATGCCTGTAATAAGCAAAGGATGACTCAAGGCTGACAATCTCGCAAGTGCGCTTCCTAAGCGTTCAATGTAAACCTAGACTACGGCGGCGAACGTTCCTGAGGTGTAGTTCACTGGAACTACATGCGCTACGGCCCCAACAATGTCGAGCTTGCCAGCTATCCAAATTGTTGAGCGTGGTCTGGGCGCAGCGATTTTCGCACCATAGCCAAGGAGGTGTCACGTAGAAGGGAAAAGCGGACCCGCTCTTGCCCTTGACCCACTACCCACACTAACACTTGATAGTGATTATGCGAAGGACAATACAGAAAGGAACAAAGAAGGAAGAAAGGAATGAAGTAATAGAGCAAAAGAATAAAAAAATTACAGCATATCCACGGAGTGAGTGATGATGTGTGGGCGAAGCTCGGGATGTTCATCGTAGATCGTGCCGAGTTCCGGATTAATTTAGTTAACGCGCACGCTACGAATCCTCATGGTTGAACTATGCGCAAGTGAAATCTCCCACCGGCACTTCATTGCAAGTCAAGGTCCAGTGCCTATATATATATATATATATATGCCGGTGAACGCAAGGAGGTTATATATTACTTTTCTGGAGTGGAAGCGTGCCGCCGAAAGTGAAGCCGTCGCCGCCATCTTGCTCAAGGAAACAGTAGCAGACGACCACGAAGACGGCGGAGCGCGTAGACAGCGCGACGCTCTTTCGTGGTGTTTAAACACTGTGTCATGTTTTTATTAAGCATCTAAATATCTGAGAAGGCAACGGTGACCTCGTGCGTCGCTTTCGGCTGCACAAATCGCATTAAGAAGAAGCCTCGAAGGACATTTCACGTGTAAGCTTTTTTCACTTTCTTCACGTACGGCTGCCCGTTTTCAGTGCATTTTGCTAAATAGAGGGCAATTTTAAACGTTCGCATCCATATATTACCTCCCTACACCTGTATGAAAGATAACTGTAAGCTTTAAATACTTGCTAGTGCTTCGTTTTCAGATGCGTGCATACAGGCTTGCTACGGGCTCGAGTTCTGCTAAAATACACGTCTGATGCACATATTGGATAGTCACTGCAGTGTTTGTATGCGAACTTTAGAGGAAGGGCATCTTTCCGGAGCATAGACGCAGATTTGTTACGCGTACGTGTTGACCAATGCGCAAATGCAGCGAGCACGTACGTATGGCGTGTCTCTCCGTGCTAGTACTGGTTTCGAAATTGAAGAGAAAAAAAAATACTGTGCGTATATATCCTTCTGACTGAGAACACGTGGTGTTCGGAGGGGTGGATGGAAAGCTTAAAACAGCCACTCGATCACCTCTGCTCTAGTGACACCGAACAACCCGACCTCTGTCTTCAAGTGCATGCTTTTCGACGCGTGTCCCGTGTAAAGAATCTCCTATGTAGTACGTTTACAGTCAGAACTAAATGAGAAAGTTTTCCGAACGCACCCAACGGGTCTTGACAGACGCGGATCTGAGAAGACTTCGCAAACGCTAAGAGCAACGAACCATTTGGAAAAATGTACGTGAAATACGAAAAAAAAAAAAAACTAGAGCGTGCGCGGTTAGTTAAGGCAACATGCAGAAAACATGCGCTGTACTCAGTGGGTTGGATACATGCTTAAATAAAGGGCACGAATGCATTTCACGTCAGCTGGCAGTCGCACAGTGCCGCATATTTGCGCTATATCGCATCACCGCATCACAAAAACCTAGTTTCTACTAACAGACAGAGTAAGCCAGCAAGTACGATTTGCATAGAACCTCTCAGTCAGCGGTGTTCTTTTGTTTTGCTCGACGCCTTCAGCTGAGTACGGACGCGGGAAAATTTTTTTCTCAACTAGAAAACACCGTTGGTAATTGGCATAAGCATAAAATTCGTTTCTCTCTCAATGTTTTATCGTGAGGTTGCAAAACAAGTCGGGCGCCTCTCTTAATACATTGCCGTCTATGGCGCGCCCGCGTACTTTTTGCTCTAGTAACATGGCCGCCGCCGGCTTCACTTGGCCCCGTAGGCAGCTGCAGGGACTTCCACTCCGGAAGTTTAATGGAACCTCCTTGGGTGAACGCTTCTCCAACGCGAGCAGTCGGTATTTCTCAATCAAGAAACTCGCTAGGAGACGCTGCCTGCGCCAACGTTGTCTCTCGCGGGTGAGGGCGCGTTCTCCTTCTTCGCGAGCCGGTAGAGCGTTCCTCTAAGAAACAACGTGATGATTGTGATTCAGTTAGGAAAGGACGCTAATTTCTGCAGCCCATCTAGGGAGCACGGCTAAGCGTCCGTGGGGGTGGGGGAAAGGGAGTGAAAGAGATAGAGAGGAGAGAAAGGCCGTAGTGGAGGGCTCCGGCAATTTAGACCACCTGGGGTTCTTTAACGTGCACTGACAACGCACAGTACACGGGCTTCTGGCATTTTCGCCTCCATCGAAAATGCGACCGCCGCGGCCGGGATCGAACCCGCGTATTTTGGGTGGCAGCCGAGTACCGTAGCATAGCCTACGCGCGCCTTTCGCTCTCTGTCTCTCTCTCTCTCACACACACAAGACAGCAGAGGCACGCGCCGGGAGAGAGAGAGAGGCACGCGCCGAGGGCGAGCGCGTGCCTCCCAGCACGCGGGTTACGCCTGACAACTGACGCGTGACAAGGTTAGACTAAGAGGAGCTTCGCCCCTAAAAGAAAGAAAAAAATTGGCATATCCCACGTGCAGTGGGAATCAAGGAAATGCGAAGCGCGCATCAGGAACGTAAAATGGATTTGCATTGTTTTCTCGCTATACTGAGTTTAGTACATATGACGTTAACGAAACGGCCAGGAGAGCACCAAGACCGTCGCATGTAAATCATGTCACTCATGACATGCATGTCATGATTTTCGTGTTATGACCTGTCATTTATTTTTGTCATGCACTCATGTTGAGGCATGCCAATTTCCGTATATGTCCCATTAACGAAACGCGTGGCATGTAAATCATGTCGCTCATGACATGCATGTGACAATTTTCATGTTGTGACCTGTCAGTCATGTTCGCCATGCAGTCATGTCGTGGTATACCAATTTTCGTATACATCCGATTAAGGAAACGGCCAGGAGAGCACCAAGACCGTCGCATGTAAATCATGTCACTCATTACGTGCATGTCATGATTTTTGTGTTATGACCTGTCATTTATGTTCGTCATGTAGTCATGGTGTGGCATACCAATTTTCGTAAACATCCGATTAGCGAAACGGCAAGGAGAGCACAAAATCCTAGGCGGCTAGATAGATAGATAGATAGATAGATAGATAGATAGATAGATAGATAGATAGATAGATAGATAGATAGATAGATAGATACGCTCAAACTCGCCGAAGTTCGCTAAGAAACGCTTCGCATTTAATAGCATGGACAAGTCGGCAGAGAGGCGAGCATAGAGCGAGAAGGAAAGCTCTTTAGAGGGAAGCGAGTGTGACGTGTGGGAGGAGGGAGATGAGTGGAGAGGAGAACCGGCGGCACAGGTAGCAGAGCAAAGTTGAGCGTGAGCGGGGGCAACTTGCGGCCGCGCCGAGTGCGCGTGGTGTGATGTTTGTAATGATGTAAGCTCTCCCTAGTGAAACATGGGCTCTCATATCGGCGGGCTTCTTTTTCGCCCTGAACTTTCGAGCACGGCGAGGCTCCCTCGAGCAGTCTGGCCTCGGCAGCCAGTTGTTCTCTGCGACATAGCTGTGCCGGAGTGCAGGGCCGAGTGTCAACTTGGTCGAGGAGGCCGCATCGAAAGCGAGCGAGTCTCGTGTACACATGGAAAGAAATAGTTCCTCTCTATTATCTCGCTCTCTCTCTATCCAAATCGTTTAATCTCATTCTCTACTTTCCCTGCTTCATTTACTGGCGACCGCGGATCAGTTGTCAGCTGTATGAGCTAGACAGTTACCGCGGTCTCAAGTATAACTTTCCTTTGTTTCCCTGCTCCAATGAACAACGACTATTACTTCTACTACTATTAGAAGTAGCGCAGTGGCGAACATGACCGCTAGAACTCCAGAAGAAGGCGCTTGGTTGGAACGCCGCAGAGGTGCGGCTCATGAGCTCTCTAGGAAGAGGAGAGCCGATCCCGAGCAACGGGCAAGGGCAGTTCAAGCCAGTCGTCGCCGAAGAGAAGACGCAGGTGTTCGAGCAAGAGAGGCAGAGACCAAGCGTCGGCGAGTTGACAAGCGTCTATTGTTAAAGAAAAAACAAAGAAAGAGAGAGAGAGAGCTTGGGGAAGCAGGTGGGTGGGGCCTCTAGTCCGGGGCTCCACTGGCCTCAACGCCGCTCTGTGCCAGGTCGAGGAGTGTCACTTGGGCCTCCTTTCTCTCGCTGGAATGCCAGGTCTCCACTGCTCCGTTCGGAATTTTCGCGCCGAAATATTCGCGTCGGCGAAGAAATGAAAATCCCAAGTGATAGCCAAGCAATGCTTAACTGTATGAAACCTAAGCTTGGTCGTTCTTCGCTAAAACGCGCTCTTCTTTGCACAGCTATGCTGAGGCTTCCCCTCAGATTCGCTTGGCGTTGGCGTTCGCGACAGCAAAGCCACGCCTGATCTTCGAAGGGCAAGAACCGATGCCGAACAAGCGTGGAGATTCCTGCTTACACGCCAGACAATTATTGTGCTGCGCAAACCATGGAATTTGCAATTCGGTTTCAGGTGCAGCTTGGAAGCGACTCGGCTTCTTTTAACAAATGACTTCAATTGGGGCGCTGGCTCCGCTTTTTGAAGCATAAATAGCGTTGGTTCCCACCTCTTGATAATGAAAAGATCCTCTGCAACAGAGCGAAGCTGCCTAAGCTAGCCATAAAAACGCTGTCGTTCCAGTTTTAACAGCGAGGCTGTTTAAGCTATCCGTTAATTTGTCAGACATCATGCAATGTACTGCGTTACGTGATTTTGGCGGAAACCTGTCACGTGACATTGGGTTGCATGATTTCCGCAAGAACTTGTCGTGTGACGTTTCGTTACGTGATTTCGGGGAAAGTGTCACGTGACATTCCACACGTGTTCTTGGCGGGAACATGTCACGTGACATTTCGTTACGTGATTTTGGGGGAAATGTCACGTGATCACCCCAAATTACGTAACGTAATGCCACGTGGCGTGTTACCGCCAAAATCGCCCCCTACGGTGGTCTAGTGGCTATGATGCTCTGCTGCTGATCAGAGGGTCGCGGGATCGAATCTCGGCGGCGGCGTCTGCGTTTCGATGTAGGCGAAATGTTGAGGCCCGTGTGCTGTGTGATGTCGAGTGCACGCTAAACCCCGGGTGGTGAAATTTCTGGTGTTGAAGGTGGTGAAGTTTCAGCTCGAGCGACAACCTCTTCCCTCCATGGCGCTTTTTTCATGCTAGTTAAAGACGGGCGGGGCGTTTCCTCTCCGCTTCGAGGGCAGGTGTCCCGATCGGGGTGATGTTATCGCATGCGCCCTCCGAGCGAGCGACGGAAATGGGCCGGGCTCGTTTGACCTCTACTTCAGCCGTGTTCGTCGTCCCTAGTCAAAAGAAGAGGCGTGCAGGACACGGACACAAGGAGAGCAGTGAACAACACGAACGCCGACTAACAACTGATGCACAGCACAGAGGCGAAAAAGAAAGAAGACACACAGCTTATCTGCGCATGCTCGGAATGGTAGCGCCACCTGTCAAACGGTTACACGTGCCGGTCTTCGCGATAGACAACTCCTAAGGCATTCTATCTCCTCTCTGTTTAAGCTAATCGACGGCTGACTCACGCACTCGCATGTTTTTACCCGCGGCTAGAACGTACGATGCGTGGGGGTTGTTATCAATTTGGACTTTATACAGGACATGACGGTGACGGCAAAAAGCCGTCAAGACTGTCCATATAATTGCGATCGCAATAAAAAACCAAAGAAAGAAACATTTTCTCGTTTTTCCGAGAAAAACAACTTTTTAATAGAAGGGAGAAGGGTAAATGGCCGTAAAGGTTAGTGTGGCAGATCAGTTCTGCTGAATACCGCAAGGGGGTGTATAGGTTATCAGAAAGCTTCAGTGGTTTCTTGCGGGCTTGTGCTGCAACAAAGGGGATGCCGCTTTTTTTTCCTAAACCCTACTCCACCCTGCGGGATTTCGCAGAACTGATTCGTCATACTCACTTAGTTGTTGGTCAATTGGCCTTCTGGTTAACTCCATTGGGGAGTGACCGGCCCAGGCGTTGGTCACGGGTTCGATGCCAGCACTAGACCAAATTTTTCTTCGACGAATAATCTTTGCTTTGCAAGAAATTTGCATGAATTTCCTCGTAGCCAAGTGCTGTAAATAGGTAGACGCAAATTTGCTTTCTCGCAGGCGGAGAGGTTTCACGCCTGACTTTTTCGGATGTTTATCCTTCTCCTTTCCGGAAAAGAACCCAGCTCTACCCAGTGTGCAATTTAGAGCTGATGTACAGCCGTAGTGTGCTTTTCTTTATATGTTCCGGCACTACATGGCATATACCCACAATGGGGCATAGTTCAGGAATTGGGTAACTTGTCCGGCCTTTTGCTCTTTTCATCCATTCTTTTCCTTTCAAGCCTGTTGCGGAGACAGGGCCGAGAAGCTTGGCCGCGTAAGGAGAAATAACTGGAAGACCGCACATGCGTGCTGTATTTTCAGCATTTTGTATTACTCCAGATATGCGAAATTGCTTCTGGTTTCCATCCGCTTGGTCATTTGGGCTCTGGGGCCTCCGTCTATTCTTAACTCTTTTGCGAAAGGATAACACATGAAATAGTGTGAAAAGAGATCACATGGGAAGAGCAACAGAAGGCTATGACTGACTTCATTCGGTGCCGTGTCATGTTGTAGTAGTTCTTTCGGTCAGGCTTCCCTGTGCTGCGCAGTGCACACGCAGCGCAAGCAGAGAAGAAGAAGAAGCAGAGTCGGAGGACGGCCCGGCGATGCTGTCCGCCTCGGAGGAGTCGCTGTTCCGCTCCATAGAGAAGCGAGCCAAAGACCCGCCGGGCCATGTGTACCGCTACCACCCGGTCGACCTAGTCATTCTGCTCGCATTCGTCATCTCCGTGCTGCTTGTCTTCGTCGGCTTCTATTACTTCGAGATACGCTTCCCGCTCGGAGGCATCTTCTGGCACGCTGTCACCGAGGAAGCCGGCAACGCCACCGAGAGCGCCAACGAGACCACCGCCGCGTCCCCCACCAACGCCACCGAGGAAGCCAAGACCACGGCCGAGCCCAAGATCCTTCGGCAGCTGGGCGAGCGGATGCCACCTCACATGGAGCGTAGCATCGAACGACCCGTGTGCGACGACCGCAGCTGCAGAGCGCTAGCACGGTACGTGCGTGAGTCGCTCAAACCATCGGCAGACCCGTGCGGCAACTTCTACGAGTTTGTGTGCGGCCAATGGTCTCTGCGGGACACGCTGCGTCCGGGTGAGGCAATAGCAACAGAAGACAGTCTCCAGGCTAAGTCTATTGAAGAACTGCTGGTCGCGAAGTTGAAAGAACAAAGTTCGCGCTTTCGAAGTGATGGCAATGGAGGTGACGACACTGTGCCTGTTGAGATCCAAGACGAGTCACAGCGGTGGATGCTAAACGCGTTTGCAAACTGTAGGTATGGCATAAAGACATCCCGAAAGGCTTTTCGTAATATTTTGGAACACCAAGGCCTGGGAGGATTTCCATTCCACAAAGATCCATCCAAGACTGCCGAAATGGCTGGTCGAGTGGCTAGGTCGTCCGGTGTGTCACCCTTCGTGAGGGTGTCGCTAGACCAGGACATGCGGGATGGCCACCACATCGTGAGGCTATCACCCACCGAGCAGTTATTGTTCAAGGACTTTTGGACTGTCAGCAATAGCCACGAGAAGTGGTACAGTGCCGCCGTTGCAAAGGCTGCTTCGGGCGTGCCCCTGCCTACGCTGTTCAACGTCGAGAAAAAGCTGAGTGAACTGGCAGCGGATTCGACAGGTGAACCCCTTCTGTTGAGGTTGTCAGACCTGAACAGCTTCCACAAGTGGAACTGGAAGGAATTTCTTAGGGCTCTTTTCGACGGAGTCGCTAATGTGACTCGGGCAACATACGTCCGCATGGAGACAGAGTCATTCGCTAAAGGCCTGGCGTCACTGTTACGGGCTTTCAGAACAAAGGACATCGCTAACTTCCTAGGATACAAGGTCTATCTTAAGTACGCACCACTGCTAGACAAGATGCGCCAGCTGGCTGTCATCTCATCAGCGACTCACCCAGGTTGGAACGACTCACACACCAGGGAGGTGGCGTGCCTGCGCATGCTCACAAACATCGAGCCTTTCATGCTGATGTTTCTACACTGGGACGTTTTTAAAGCATCCATGGAGCCATCAGTTGTCGAAAACATCGTGCAGAACGCAAAGAACACCATCTTAAACTTTGTGGAAGGCCTAGCGTGGCTCCAGCCGGCGTTCAAGAGCGCCTATGAGGACAGGCTTCAGAACACAACATGCAAGTACCTTGTGCCCTTCTGGCTGACCAACGAGGACAAGCGGCTGCGCTACGCACGCACAGTGGCAGACCACGTGCACTACTCGGGCATCAACACGTTCGAGCCGGTCATACAGGCGGTGGAGAGGAACCGGCTGAAAGCCATCGACGACTCTGGCTTCGATGTCTCGTGGGAGAGTCGACCCACAGAGACCGATCCAGTGTGGGCGAGCGAGGACACTCTCGAGTTCCCGATGGGCCTGTTTAGCCGGGCCTACGAGGGCGACGCCTTCTGGCTCTACCATCTACCCCGTGCCGGCGTAAAGGTGATGATTGCACTGCTGGCAGCGCTTATCGACACGGCCAAAGTGTCTGACCGGGCTGTCTACGGGCGGCTGCTACGCGCCAAGGAGTGCCTCGATGACCACTACCTGCGCATGCCCGAGAGACAGACTCCTGAGCAGCTGTCGTCGACGAGGTGAGCGACAACGGGCGCCAGCGTCACGGTGATGGTCTTGGCCATTGGCGACACTATATTGGCACGCATACGAGTTGAAGCTACATTTAAGAGCTGATGCACGCGAGTAGGTACGGCCGAACAAGGGAGCACGTGCGGCAAATATGAAGGCTAATTTTAAGCAGTGAAGCCCAATTCATATTGAGAAACTTATGATGGTGCGAGCAGGTGCAATCGTGTCGCCGGCAAGCTGGAAACTTTTATTGTGTCGCGGTGATTTGGCGTGACGATGTGCTCAATTTACCCACATTCCTTAGACATGCAGCACTATGCCACGGTCGCGTTCGCACGACAAAAGCGTTACACAGAGAATGTTAGAGTGGATTTTCATAATACCGCAAAATACTCACTAATACATTGCTCGCGATCACTCGAGAACGCAAATATATAACAAACGCGAGGATAAATATTGAGCTTGCAGGTTAGGCAGCCCACTACGACGACTTGGTAAACGCGAGACAGAAAGCACCCGCTTAGGGGTGTGCCGCCATGTCTTTTTTCTGGCAGTTCCGTCTGCTCACGACAACGCCTGCTTCTCGGTGTCTCCCTGCCAGGGAAATACCGAGGAGATGACGCCACCGCGGATAAGTATTTATTGGGTGGTCTTCACTCTTCCTACTGCCCGTGCGACCCCTATACAGTGCTGAAAGTAACCGCCGAGGTCAAGTGCGGTGATTCCGTGTTCTGATCAGCTCGCTACGAGAGATACTTTTCGGCGGCGACAAAAAATGGTATGGAATCGATCAGCGCGACGAGGGATCTTTCCTTCATCGCGACCAAAAATTTTTCAACGTTAACGATGATAAAGAATATCCGTCGAGTAGCTGAGACGCATTGCCTCAGGTGCGACGACGCAGTAACTGCGCAGTGCTATTACTTGGCATGCGCACAAGTGCAACAACGTGAAATGCGTTCCAGGTGGTGGCTATCTTGAAAAAAACATCGACGATATCACCCCGCTGAAAGCGTCCGATCATTTCAGGGGACGCGAAAATGATCATTAATTTTGGCCAGAATGATTATTTAAGCACTGTCGGCAGTCTAGTTCGTGATGCATAACTTCGTAATGCAACTGATGGCACTTGCACATTATACAAACCACGACAACCACGACGGAGACGATGACGCCTTGGACAAAATTTCACTTGGAGTGCATGCCTCTCCAATTCCTCTCAGCATTATGCAGAATAAGCAATGCCATAATTTATATCGCACCTGTTGAACATCGCTGAATTAATGCAACCCTCGCCTTTAAGAAACATGCAGAATATTGCGAGCACTGCTCGCATGTTTGTGCCTAACGCAGAAAACGGTGATATTTGAAAAATCGACACTTCACGCAATCCTAGTGCTACAAGTATAGTTGAAGACAAGCTCCCTGCGATTCCTTTGCGTTTTTTGTCTAACTTTTGTAATTTCTTTACGCTCTGGAAAAACAGGAAATGTTGTTTTCGCATGCCGCCTACGTCAGATGTGAAATTCAGTGTTAAAGGCAATTCAAGTGCGTGCCTCCATTTTAGCGCTTATTTAGTTCCGATTTGGCACCTCCTCCTGACTGTACCGCAGGTCATTGCGAAACGAGGTCTTGGAGAACATGGCGCTTCCGCTGTCTCTCTCCCTCTACCGGTCCTACGTGGATCCGCACAATGGAGTGTCTCTCGAAGGGCTGCGTGACTACAGCCCAGATCAGCTGTTCTTCATTAACTACGCCCTGGGGCGCTGCGAGGCGGTGGACTCGCGCTACGCCTGGCAGCGGCTGCGCTACGGCACGTCGCCGCCCGCCGCCTACCGGGTGAACGGACCTCTCAGGAACTTTGCCGGCTTCGCACAGGCGTTCGGCTGCCCGGCCGGCTCCTACATGAACCCGAAGAGGAAGTGCGACGTCTGGAAGGGCTAGTGCTCGGGCAGTGCGCATCAGCCACGCCTCTGCGGCTACGCGTCCAGTGGCTTGTTGATTTTTCGTGTGCTGTTATTTATGCCTTGTGGAAAGGAGCGGCCCCTCGCTGTTGAGTTTCTTTAATGCTTTTCATTCGAAGCTTCTGATGCTTCAGGGAAAATTAGCCGTAGCTATAAGTAGGCGCTGACCGCCCCGCCACGGTGGTCTAGTGGCTATGGCACTCGGCTGCAGATCCGAAGGTCGCGGGATCGAATCCCGGCCGCGGCGGCTGCATTTCGATTGAGGCGACTTTGAGGCCGTGTGCTGTGCGATGTCAGTGCACGTTAAAGAACCCCAGGTGGTCAAAATTTCCGGAGCCCTCCACTACGGCGTCTCTCATAATCAGAACTGGTCTTGGGACGTTAAGCCCCACATAACAAGTAGGCGCTTACCGTCCTGCCGCCAAAATTACTAAATAATTTACAAGGCGACGCGACAGCGGCTGGAATCTTAAAGGCAGTGCAGATAGGTTACCAAGCAGGTCGTCTTTGCCTACATCGTGGAAAAAATTAAGACGTGTGCAAACGGTCCCAAGCGAAGCGAACTAGATCACACAAACGCCACATCTGATCTGTGCACGCTTGCACGCCTTACTTTGTTCCGCGATAAACCCCTATCAACTAGCTCGAACCGCTTTGGTGCTTAGCAGCTCGCGTGCTGGCTTGTGAAGTTCGTGATTGCGGGTTCGAATCCCGGCCATGACGGTCACATTTCGATGGGGACGTAATGCAAAGAACACCCGCATGCTTCGATTTTGGTACGCGTTGAAGAACCCCGGGTGGTCAAAATTGAGAGGAGTGCCTCGTGATCATATCGTGGTTTTGGTACGGAAAACCCCATCAATTATACTATTGCCAACTAGCTCGAATTTCCATGACCTCATTGCACATTTATATTCTATCTGTTGAAGACAACGAGATTTATTGGCGCGCATCGACAGAAAATGCAAGCTGATAGCGAAGGCACTGATGTGTGACGGTGCGTCTCGCGAATGTCATCTTCGGCTGACGGCACGGGTGGCGTTTCATGCACACTCGCGCGGTGCCGCACGTTCACTTTGGGCGGCCAAGGCAGGAGTGCACGCCATAGCGACATATTGGAGACGTATGGACGGCGGAGCGTAGTGCAATCCCGTTGCGCAGCGCGTGCTAGCTAGCAGGTGACGGGCTCCTGTCAGCGTTACTGGAGGGGTCATTTTGCAGGTGCGGCGGCTGCAGACGACATTCTACCACGTGGTTTCCGTATCGCATTACGCATGCACTCGAGAGGAAACATGCGCAAGCATGTTTCATTAGGGCAGTGCTCACCAAGGAGGTTTAAAAAAAATGCTGGAGTGGCAGCGCCCGCTGAACCTTACCGCGACAAGTGAACTATAGAAGCGCACACACAAGGGACAAGTGAAGCCGGCGTTTGCCCATAGTTCAGCCCTAAAAATTTGCCTAAGTGTCCAGAAGCCAGCATCAGTTCAAGCGTTCTAGACCTGCTAATGTAAACCCTAGACTAATGTATTGTAAAAGCGCGTTGTTTTGATTTAATAGACTACCATTGAACAACTACCAATGTCGCGATAATGCACGAAAATTTCTTCGACGTTCATGTCTCATCCAAAAACCCGTGGCACAAACAGGCACATCAAGGATTGTCTGCCTAGCTAAGTTGATCGCTTTAAAGGGGTTAGAAGCGTGAGGAAAACGCTTTTTGTTTTGTACTATTTGAATGCTGTTAATCGATGCCCTGAGTAAGATGGCAGCCGCCGGTTTCACGTTTAGCACAAAATCTCCACTCCAGAATTTCTTTTAAATGCGAAGCATTTCTTAGCGAACTTCGGCGAGTTTGAGCGTATCTATCTATCTATCTATCTATCTATCTATCTATCTATCTATCTATCTATCTATCTATCTATCTATCTATCTATCTATCTATCTATCTATCTATCTATCTAGCCTCCTACGATTTTGTGCTCTCCTGGCCGTTTCGCTAATCGGATGTTTACGAAAATTGGTATGCCACATCATGACTACATGACGAACATAAATGACAGGTCATAACATAAAATTCATGATATGCATGTCATGAGAGGCATGATTTACATGCCACGGTCTTAGGGCTCTCATGGCCGTTTCGCTATTGGGATGCGAAAATTGGTATGGCACAACATGACTGCCTGACGAACATAAATGGCAGGTCATAACATGAAAATCATGACATGCGTGTCATGAGGGGCATGATTTACATGTCACAGCCTTGGTGCTCTCCTGGTCGTCTCGTTAATGGGGTGTATACAAAAATTGGTGTGCCACAATGTGACTGCATGGCATACATAAATGACAGGTCATAACGTGAAAATCAGACATGCATGTCATGAATAACAATGATTTACATGCGACGGTCTTGGTGCTCTCCTGGCCGTTTCGTTAATGGGATGCATACGAATATTGGTATGCCACGACATGACTGCATGGCGAACATAACTGACAGGTCACAACATGAAAATCATGATATGCATACCATGGGCGACATGACTTACATCCCAGGCGTTTCGTTAATGGGATGTATACCAAAATTGCTATGGCACAACGCGACAGCATGACGAACGTAAATGACAGGTCATAACATTAGAATCATGACACGCGTGTCATGACCGGCATGATTTACATGCCATGGTCCTGGCGCTATACTGCCGTTTCGTTGTATTGGCTCCGTTTACTGACCAGAGGGCGCTACGTAGCTCTCGCCGGACGGCTCAGTCACGCACGGTGGAAACCGAGGCGACAGCGACGCGCGCGTTTCTTCGCTGCTTTCCGGGCGTGCTGTGTACCACACGAACGCTCGCGGCGTCGCCCTTTGGAACAGTTTGCAGCAGGTTTGAAGCGCGCGTCTCAAAGGAAATAAAACGAAAGAAGGTGGGACGGGCTGTCGCTGCTGCTATAGAGTTGGAGACGCGCATCGCGTTCGCGTATTTCCCTGTCGCAGTCTGCCCAATTTTGCTGCTTCTCTCCGCCGGAACGCCGAGACGGAAACGCCGGTTGCGCTGACATCCATGCGCTCCGGCAACTTTTCGGTATTTTGTGTTAAAAATCCCCTTTCTGACACATTGTTTGGACTGGACTGGATCCGTAAAAGCCCCGGGAACAAGCAACACCCACCTTCAGCGGTGAGTCGCTGTTTTTCGGTTTTCTGCGAGCCCAAACGTCGAGGCATCGACATCCGTGCCAGGCCTAACGCCCCGCCGCATAGGCGGCTGCTGGGCCCATTGGCCTGGTAGCGTCTCCATCGACATGGACGCTCGTCAGGAATCATCGATGCCTCTTCAGGGGCGAAGGCTGGTACCGAACCATCAGGAGTCGGGGGCAGATGCCAACGAAATGGACGTTCAGGTGTCGTCGCACCAGGATTCGTCCTCCACAGAAAGCGAGAGTGTGACTGTGGCGGAACGCCGAGACGGTCGCCCATGGACGGAGGACGGCTGGCAGAGAGTTCTGTCACGCCGGCAGAAGAAGAACCAGGTGAAAAAGCAGAGAACCGCGTCTCAAGTCACGGATTGTAGCAACCCATCAAGCAGTCAACCGAAGCGGGGAAGCCAGGTGAAGCATGGACGTCGTCCGAGAAGGCGCCGTCCTCTCCCGCCCTTGCCAAGGGAAGATATAAAAGTCGTCCTTAGACCGCACGAAGGCCTCGTCGTAAAAGACCTGCTTGGGTATGAAATATCTGCCGCCGTCATAGACGATTGCCGCCGACATTTCGACGGCAGTAGCTTCATGCTGCGCGTCCACCCGGGCTCGAACATCATCATCGTATCGACTCCTCACGAGCATGTGGCCAAAGATTTAAGAGAGCTCAACCATTTAACTATCAGGGGCCGAGTGCACTCGTTCAACTCTTATGTAGCGGATCCAGAGGACGTCCTACGAGGTGTTGTGCATGGTATTCCGCCTGGGACTTCCCAAGCGGATCTTATGGCCTATCTCCGTGTGCGCACCCAGGGAGTGACAATTGAGCGGGCGCGCATGCTCGGATCTACGAAGACAGCCATCATCACCTTCACGGGCAAAACACTACCCAGATGTGTCTATTTCATGGGAGCGGAAGCCGTCTGCTATCCCCACAAGCCTACAAAACAGGCATGCAAGGTATGCCATTCTAAAGGCCATCGCACCGACGTGTGCCCAACACCTGACGCCAATGTGTGCCCCACTTGCGGTGCACGTGAACCTACACAAGGTCATAAGTGCACTCCGAAATGTGCTATCTGCGGGGAGGACCACATAACAGGTGACAAACTGTGCAAGAAAAAACTCAAAAACGTGCCGCCTAGGAAGTCACGCGCGGTTCGGCCAGACAAGACACACCATCCGCGCTGGTACAGCTCCGACAGAGACTCTTCAGCAGAATTACGCTCGCGATCAAGATCCAGGTCGCGAGCGTTTTCAAGAGACCGAACACCATCTGCAGCTGGGAAACACCACAAACAGCAGAAGCAACAGCAGCTGCAGCAGCCGAAGGAACCGGCACAGCAGATAGTGCCACTCAAGAACAAGACACAAGAAACCACCTGCCAGCCAAGTAATTAGGTGAGCTGGTCGACGGTTGTGTCTCCATCTGCTCCCTTAACAGATAATCCTGAGTACCAAAAGATAATTGCCGAGCATAAGAAATTAGCTCTAGAAAACAAGCAACTCAGAAACCAAATTAAGGAGGAACGCCTCGAGTTCCAGAAAATCATTTCGTCTTTAGAAGCCAAGCTCGAGGCTAGGATTAACGCCTTAGAAACGCACGACAGGGCAACGCGCACTATTGCTAAGACAGTGGTGACCACCCCGTCGGTGGCACAAACGGCTACAAACAATCTCTCAGAGCCGTTTCGCGAGGGGGCCCGCGTTAGCCAATTACAAATGGGGCCACAGTTACAAGGCTTGCAGGATTTAATACGAGAGCTGCACTCACACCAGCAGCGTGTAGCTTCCGAACTCAAAGAGCAGTTACAGCAGCAAATGCACGAAATTCTTTCCGAGTCAAAGAAACACTTGGCAATAGAAATTCAGCAGCAGCGTCAATATGTAAACGAGTCACTTGCAGGTATGCAAAGAGCCATGAACAAACGTGTCAGCGTTACCCCCGCGAGCAGCCCGTTGCCGAAGGACCGCCGCGTGACCGAGGATGCGGACGCGTCCAATAAGAGTAGTAGCCAACATGGCGCGAAATAACTCGATGCAAAACCCCGACCACCTAGAAATCTGGCAGGGGAATTGTCGGACGTTCCACAAACGGGCGGCGGCACTCCAGAATTACATTCATTCGTCTTTAATCCCACCCGATGTGGTATGCCTGCAAGAAGTCGGGAACCGACCCGTCACATTGCAGGGATATTACACGCTATACGACCCGAAATACCCTCGCGTCGCAGCGCTGGTGACCAAATCCATTACAGCCACGTTAACTCATTGCGATAGGACCGAAATTAATCACCAAGTAGTTACCGTGCTCCCCCACAAACGAGGGAAAGTGCGCACTGTAATCTTAAATATATACAGTCCCCCCAAAAAGAGACATGACGACTTTACCGAAATCCTAAAGGAGGCCACACGTGTCGTTGGTACCAAAGATCAGCTCGTGGTGGTGGGCGACTTCAACGCTCCTAGCACCGCTTGGGGCTACAACCGCGATTCACCTAAGGGCGTGTTACTAGAGCACGTCACGTCAAAATTGGGTTTTAACCTGATTACTCTGCCGACAGCACCCACCAGGCTCGGTAACAGCGTGAGCAGGGATACGTACCCTGATTTGACTTTTACGTTAAACATTAAAAACGCGACGTGGTCGAACCTCGATGAAAATCTAGGCAGCGACCACTACATCATCAGTACCTCCATATCATCGCCGAAACTTCGACGAGTCGCTGGTGACGTTGTAATGACCGACTGGGTGTCCTTTCGAAAGCACCCTCTGCCGGAGAACGTACCTAGTGATGTCAATGGGTGGGCCGCGTTCATCTGCGAAACGCATAAGGCAACCTCCAAGAATATAACGCGCACGGCGGAAGCGCCTGCGGTAGATCGACACCTGCTGAATCTTTTGGATAGTAGAAGGGCGCTGCTCAAGAGATGGAAGAGGCAACGCCTAAACCGCTGCCTTTACAGACGAATCGCTGCGCTTTCGGAAGAAGCGAACAAATACGCTGCGAAACTCGCCACCGACGGCTGGGTGCAGTTCTGCGGATCCCTCCGCGGCACTCTGGGGACCAGTCGGACGTGGGCGATACTTAGGGCAATGTTGGAGCCGGAGAATCCAAGTCCGCGACGAGCCGCACTCTCCAAAGAATAGTGCACGACTACCCCGGCACCGACGCGGAGCTGATCCAAGCGCTGAAGGAACGGTATGTAGGTACTGATGATGTCCCGCCTTGCGACATAGAGTACACGGGCACCGAGCGTGCTGACTTGGACGCCCCAATCACTAAGGAAGAGGTTTTCGCTGCAGCACAGGCCGCCAACAGGAACTCTGCCCCGGGGTCCGATAGAATTACCAACGCCATGATCCGAAATCTCAGCAGCAAAGTCCTTGAACAGATTACGCACTTCCTTAACGACCAGTGCTGGTCCCAAGGTCGCGTTCCCCCGGAATGGAAGGATGCCACGATAATAACTATACCCAAGCCAGGTAAAAAACCCTCTCTCGAGCCTTGCGGCCCATTTCGCTCACGTCTTGTATGGAAAGCTCTATGAGCGAGTGATACAAGCACGGCTTCAAAATTTCATAGAGGACGAAAATCTTTTCCCAGCAACCATGATCGGTTTTCGTAACGGGCTATCGACCCAGGACGCCTTCCTCCTTTTAAAGGAAGAGGTTTTGAGTACGGTTCCCCGTGGCGGCGAACATTTGATCTTAGCCCTCGATCTCAAAGGGGCATTTGATAACGTTTCACACGAGGCCGTTCTCTCAGAGCTCAACGCAATCGGCTGCGGAGAGCGAATATTCAACTATATTAAATCCTTCCTCTCAGGGCGGACGGCCACCATTGGAATTGGTGAGACAAGGTCGGAACAGTTTTCGATGCCTAACAAGGGAACACCTCAAGGGGCGGTCATCTCCCCTTTGCTCTTCAACATTGCTATGCGCAGACTTGCTCGTGCACTTGACGAGATCCCGCATCTTGGCTACACGTTGTATGCGGATGATATTACCCTTTGGGCCACGAAGGGGTCGTTGGCGCAAAAAGAGCAAACCCTACAGGCTGCCGCGACAGCCGTAGCGGATTTCGCAAGAAATAGCGGCCTCAGCTGCGCGCCAGAAAAATCTGAACTTATACGAGTGCGCAGTAAGTGCTACAAGAGCAACGGCAACATAAACTTAGAGGTTGACGGTCATGCCATTGCAGAGGTGACCCAGGCCCGTATATTAGGTTTCTGGGTGCAAGGAAATGGCAAAGCCAGTCACACCATAACAACCTTAAAAACATCAGTTAAGCAGATTGCTAGAATGATTCGGCGAATCACTCATCACAAGAAAGGGATGAAGGAGAACGATACCCTCCGTCTTGTTCAGGCCTTGATTATGAGCAGGGTGGCGTATGGCCTTCCGTACCACTCACTCGACAAAAGTGAGGAGAGCCAGGTGGACTCCCTCATTAGAAGCGCATTTAAGGCAGCACTCGGTCTTCCCATCAGTACACCAACAGAGCGACTATTAGCACTTGGTATACACAACACCTATGCTGAGCTCAGTGCGGCGGTCCTCATCTCTCAGAGGAATCGCCTAAGTCAAACTGCAGCAGGCAGGACAATACTCAGTAGGGTAGGTATCTCTCTGTATCCACAGCACCTTGATGAGGAGCTGGTCAACGTACCTACGGTGGTCCGCAGGCAGATCACGATCTCGCCAGTGCCAAAAAATATGAATCGCGACTGTCACGTTCAACGACGTGCTGCGAGAGTCAAGTGGCTCCGAAAACTGCTCGACTCAGCGCCCAACGTAACATACATCGATGCGGCCAGTTACGACTGGCACAAGCACGTAATTACGGCCGTTGACAACAACATGAGGCTGCTGACGAGCGCCTCCCTACGTACGACCTCGGTCACAAAGGCAGAGGCAACTGCCATCGCCTTAGCATTGAGGTTTCATGAGCGTAGAGGAGAGCCATCAGTAATTCTATCCGACTCTCAAGAGGCATGCCGGCTCTTTTTAACCGGCCGCCTTCCCACCACGGCACTTAGGCTGCTAGGACCCACACCTACTCGCCACCATCGGCTGATCTGGTGCCCGGGCCACGCAGGGCTTGAGGGCAACGAAAGGGCGGACGCTCTAGCTCGCGCGTTTTGTAACCGAGCGGAGGGTCCCTCTAATTCGTTAGCCATACCAATTCTAGCTAGGGAGATTGTTGTCCACCAGCGCTTCACGCGACAAAAATACGGGGCGCCTCATAAGTACCTTAGTGGTGAAGATGCCGCCGATCTTCGCAAAATTCAGACAGATGTTTACCCCCATCTATTGAAACTACACGCAATATATCCGACTCTATACCCGGCCGTGTGTCCGTGGTGCGGCGGTAGGCCGACTCTCTACCACATCTCGTGGGGATGCGCGAGCAAACCAAGCGATTTAGCCTGTTATCTCGGCAACACTTTAATTCCTAGTACGGAGCAGTGGGAGGCACAACTCGCCAGCTCGGACCTGGGGGTGCGAATGGCGCTCCTGGATCAAGTCCGGCGGGCAGCCAAAGCCAGTGGAGCCCTGGACGTAGGGCCCCAACTATAGAAGCTCCAAGTTCACCCTTCCCCCTTTCATTCTAATAAAGTTACTTCTCTCTCTCTCTTTTCTCTCCGCCAGGCAGTGCATTCTGGCGCTGATGTCGCACATGGAAAACTCGACTGTGCGGAGCCTATACGAAAATTGGTTTGGCACAACATGACTGCATGACGATCATAAGTGACAGGTCATAACATGAAAAATCGTGACATGCATGTCATTAGCGGCATGATCCACATGCCACTCGATTCCTTAAAGGGATGTATACCAAAATTCCTATGGCACAACACGACTGCATGACGAACGTAAATGACAAGTCATAACGTTAGAATCATGACATGCCTGTATGAGCGGCATGGTTTATATGCCATAGTCTTGGTGCTCTTGTGGCCGTTTCGTTAACTTCATATGTACCAAACTCGGTATAGCGAGACAACAATGCAAATCCATTTTACGTTCCTTATGCGTGCTTCGCATTTCTTTGATTCCCACTGCACGTGGGATCTGCCAATTTTTGAAACCTCCTTGGTGCTCGCACAGGGGTGCTTTTGTTGCCAGCGTTTATTTAAGCGGACAGCCAAGGCATTGAGATAGTTACCGCAACCTTGGCAAGACGCAAACATGCGGAGGGGAACAGACTCTCCTACATTAGGCACCCAGCACTAAGCGACATTGATTCCTTTGGGGCGCGCCCTCTATTTTTTTTTTTTTTGGACAACCACAACTTCCGGTCCGCCTCCGCCAAACCAGAAGCCGAGGTTGTCCATAAAATACCACAAACGCTGACAAAACTGGAGAACTGATACAAAAAGGCGGCAAGAGGTACAGTTAACACTTCACTCATATCGGAGCATGTATACGTCTAGGACAGAAAAGGGCAACCCCCATGATAAACTTAACTGCGTGGATCGCCAGTCGAGCTTGCCCATGTGCGGGTTGTCGACATGCGGGTATCAGCCACATGAGCAATGTACGGGAGAAAGAAAAGAAGAAACAGAAAACGGATACAGAGAGATCACGTGCGGCTCGTTTCTTCCCTGGATATGCAGAGATGAGCCACACGCAGACTTTCGCGCGGTTGCGTAGCGGGCGTTGTTGAACACTCCCCCTCCCCCACCGGAAATCTTCCGAACCCTGTCCTCCTCGCCTGTCGTTGCAGGAAAACGTTGTGAAGTGCAACCGTAACTGAGGAAAGTATATGGAGGGCTTAAGGTAAAGATGTTACATTAATCGAAGAGTGATGAGTGATTTGGGAGGGAAGAGGCCCGAAATCTTCTGACACCCGTCCCCCTTCAACCTCAGCGAGTTGTCTCGGAAAGGAGGTCATGAAGCATAACAAAAAGGTGTCCTATTACTAGTAGATTAGTAGTAAACTAAGAGTAAATATGAAGAGAAAGCAGGCGGGTAGGCAGCGGTAGCATTAAGGTACTAGCACTACTAGGGTTTCTGGGGAGGATATAGGGCGAATGTCACATAAGCTCTAACTGCTGAGTAGAAGAAACGAGCAGGGAATGTTTAGAAGGTAGGAAGACAAATAAGGACCTGCAGTGATGGAGATACAACACTCGCCGAAAAGAGCGATAAGCGAAGGACGACAGACGTAATTCTATGCTCTGAAATATATCTAACAAAACAAAATCGCCCTTCGCAACTCTAGAGGGGCATGTTGAGTAAGGGCGACAGTTGGTGACTGATCATGATAATCAGGGCGTGAAACAGCGCATGAGGGAAAACAAAAAAAGTGAAAAACAAGTAAGTGTACATGTCTTGATAGCTCGTATTTCGCGAGATTTGTTTTGTTTCGTGAGCTACTTCGCACGCACGTTATCATCATAACGTGCTATTTTTCTTTTGCCGTTTCTTTTTGTACCTCTAATCACTTCGAAATAAATGGTGGGGGAGGGCAGCTGTGAAATTCTGACTCTGTAAAAAGCGATTGTTGATTCCGATTATTCTAAATAATTCGCAGTATAACTGCTAGCATGCATACTGTTATACACGATGCGCAGTTTCAGGGCGAACTACAAAGCGATCTACGGCCACTCAACCATTTCCCTTTTTCGCGTGTGCAAATGTACGACTCCCTTCTCCGCGACTATCCGTGTAATGTTAAGGGAAAAAAATCAGGCTTTCTTTAATTTAGAGGTGTAAGCACCAAATCAAAAGAGGAAGTGTCTTAAAATAAACACGCTTCTTCCCCCCTTGGGCACCGCGAGAGCAGCAAACAGTCTATGAAATTTCGAAGATGTTGTACAAACCCGTGTATCAGTGTTTTCGATGCTAAGGATGATACGAAGGATTGGAGGCAGAGTTGCAGTATCTTTACTCGACCGACGTAGCTATATAACCATGACCTGTCTTCTGGTAATAATAACGCGCCTTAAGTTTCATAATGATGATCTGGATTTGGGGAATGTCTCCATGCTGAGATGCCGCGAAAACACCGTGCTTCCTGTACATTTTTGCTGGTTTCCAACGCCAGTGCCGATACGCTTGCTGTATGAGCTCTCTCACAGCGCTTAGCATAACCATAAATGTGGAAGTTTTTCACGAGGCAAATACGTATACCAAAAGTTCGCTTGAGTGAAACGTCTAGGTAAAAGAAAACATGATTTCCTTACGTATCACGCGCCCCAGAATGTATTGTGAGCACATATATTATGGCGCGGCTTCCGTTGAGTAAAGATGTGTAAAAATATCGCAGTCTTTCTGTACCAGAAGATAGTACTCATCGCGAGGGTGAATATGCGACTCACTCGAGTTGCCGCGCGTCGCCACGAACTTATAGGCAATGCCCACGGACTGTAGGGGGCGCACTGCGCGCTCCAAAATGGTGGTCCCGAGGAGGGTCAACCTGTCGGCAGAACGTCCATAGAGAAAAACAGAAAGCACGGGCTTGCGCCCCGTTCGGCTTCCATTGAATGAAGTCATTAGCTGCACGGAAATGTACGTCATACCAATATACTTGCGCAAATCACAGAAATTGCTCCGTACCTCTTTATTTGCCGTGGTAACAAAAGTTACATTCCAGCTCCACGATCTCCTGTGCGCGCTACAGAAAACCGCATGAACTATAATTGACGCGTGAAACTGGACGGCCGAGTCGTTTGCCACGCTAGTGAGCCGTACCTATAGCGACGTCGTGGCACTGCTGAACGGAACCACATGTTGAAGGTGACAATGGTCATAGAGGCAACAACAACGATGGCATCCGAACATGTTTCACCGCGTCATGCATTTACTTACGAGTTCAGAAACGCTGAGTTATTCCCTTATTAAAACGCGAGCGCGTCACTGTGTCGTTCAACCCTCCGGTCAGTTGCATGCGAATGCACCTATCCGGAAAAACAGCGCCGTTCTGACCAACGCTGGTTCTCGCGGTACATGTGAAGTTCATTTAGCAAACACAGAAGCGCGGCTTGAGGACGTGACTGCACGCTTCGACACTTTAAGCCGCAGCCCGGGCAATGTACACGATATTCACCCAAAAGAGACTTCGAACTTGACAATGCTTAACAGCAGCGGACGTGAAATCCAGTCTTGTACCTCTTGCACTCGAAAGAAGCGGCTCACTGTCGGTGCTTTTACATTCCTCGATGTCCAGTGAAAAAATCCTCGTCCTAGACATGGTAGGTTCCAGCATCATTGTCAAAAATAGTCTAGGATTTCCTCTTGTGACACACGTCGAGGTCGCGTACGTCGCCGTGTTTACAGCGAGAGGACTCGGCAAACTTCTTTTTTGGACGACATTGTTTTTCAAAACTACAGATGTGAATCTCCACCTGGTGTCTACATACCAAACAACAAAAGCGATGTGCGAGCTACAGAAAGCCATCTGTCATAGGGCAGCAAACAAGAAGGTCTTTTTAGGCGGCTGGCGCAGCATTGAGGCAAGCCACTGAATACCGGTCAGTTTCTGACGCTCCTGAGCAAAGCCGGAAACGCCGGCTGTGCAAGCGAATGTGTTAACGCGGATATATATGATGACACACGAAGAGGCATCTTGTTTGAAAGTATAGCCTATGTGTTACAAGCAGCCTAGTGCAGTGGACGGACACCGCGAGTTCACGTGACTCCCCACGCAGTCTATATGGGTTTCACGCACGAGAAAAAACGCCGATGGATGGTGTGATATACGCACAAACGAAAGAGCGTGAATTTCAGCGCAGAAGGTAATTCCTCAATTATCTTTTGAGGTAATAGCTCAATTATTCCCAATTCCTCAATTATCAATTGAGGGAACACCTCGCGGAGCTGGAATACGCACGCTGTGGGTGATCATTTGACGCGCATGGCTTGCCCTGCGTGCTTCATCGCCTATTGTCAAAAAAGGGTCGAGTCTCGGAGGAAAAGATCAAATTTATATTGTGGTGGAGGGCCCACTTTCTTGAATGATCCAAAAGACATGTACAGTCGCAGTGCTTCTATCTTGCCAGCAGGTTAACAATCGGGCTAACTCTGCCGAACAAGGGAGCGGCGGCCGCTTTGTTGTTTGCTAACCCTCCTCGTGGAGGTTCCCTGACATCAGCGTGATGCGCGACAGTCTACGGACATCGCCAATTGCAGAAAAGTTGGCGATTGTGCTCAGAGTTAATGCAGCGCTCAGTTTAATTCGACAGCATCACGCAACATGGAGCTTGGGCTCACTTGCCGACGTTCTACGCAAATATGTCTTGTTGGAGCGACGCCCTGAGCTACCCGACTCCTGCTACAACTCAAATTACTAGCAGCTCTGACAGCAACTAGGCGTGTCATAACGTTGCTGTGACGAGTAGCTTCCCCAGATTTCACGTTGCCCCATCTTGTATTTTAACTTTTGCTTTCTTTGTCTTTTGCTTGTGAATTCATTATAACATTTCATCTCTGTTCATTGCGCCTTTTAACACAAAAGTGTTTTATGCCGGGTACACCAAGAAATTAGTGACGTACTTCGGTAACGGAACCGCATCTCTTAAAAAAAGAACATACATCCAAAATGAAGAAGTTCCGCCCAGTCGGACTCGCAGCTACCTTCACCCGAAATTTGACGAGAGGCGCTGGAAGCTCTTCCGATACACTACTGCGGCTTTTCTTTATTACATAAATAAAAATTGAAGTCACGTTACAAGGAGAGAACGCATACACACTCAAAACTCGCATGCGTCCAACAAGGGCATCCAGTGAGGCGGCAGTTCTTGCGCAGCATGCACACACCTTACATGGGCTCAAAAGGACAGAAAGTTGAGCGAGTTGGTAACAGTCCATAATCAAAAGAAGAGGCGTGCAGGACACGGACACAAGGAGAGCAGTAGAATCTAGTAGAACGCGGGTTTTCAGCATGGCGATCACACAGTCTCGATCTCCATAGGCTGTATAAACCAAGCAATATGTGAACATGTCATACGGCAGACAGGCAGTCGTTTTAAACGGCAGAAACCTAATTTGTACGGAGTAATGTCCATTTCCTTTTTAAGAGTCTGCTGGAGAATGTCCCAAAAATATTGCGTCCGTACAACCAATGATGATTATGATGGAATTAATAATAAAAGGTGGACCGAAGGTCACTGGTGAGGAGAGGGTAGTGAGTGGGCAAGCACTATATCATGTTCACCAGGCCGCTATAGAAACTCTAAAATGGGCTAATGTGTGTACACGCAGCAGGCAGGTGTGTCGATGTCCCTCCTCTTGTCAGCGACAGTCTGCCGTTTATGAATTATGTCCGCGATAGTGCCTGTGTTTGCCAGTACTTTGTTTATAAATATTTCTTGGGATCGACTGAGGGCAAGGTCCTTCAAGATGCGTGGAGTCGTGACGTCTTTGAGTCTTCCGCGATTAAGGAATCCGAGAAAGCTTCGCAGACGTGCCATGTAAAAGTGATAGTTCGGCGTCACATTCGCGTATAGATGGTCGACGAGATCGGGAGTCCCGGGCAGGAGAGGTTGCAGATGATAAGGTAGAACTCAGCGTATGAGGCGGCCAGGCTGTGTGCCACCTCGTTACCTCCCCCTTGTGTTACCACGTATCCCGGCGTCCCGGCAACCCTTGCGTCAATGCCATTCCTTTATTTGTGTTGGAGAGTCTGACGGATGCGCAGAGCTGTGATATCTTCTGTATTAGGATTCTCGGTTTCCTTCAGTGCCACGAATGAGTCAGTGTAGATAGTCGATGGCACCGGGTTGTCCGGTAAAATGGTCAAAATGGCCAAATGTTCCGTATGTGTAGGAAATGCGTGGTCCAATGTGCCTATGTAGCATTGAGCTTCACCTGTCGAAGGTTTGTACGACGCCAGGGCCAGGTGTTCTCCGTCGTGGGCGTCGTCAGTGAAGATCGCATCGCTGCTGCATTGACCATGCTGGCCAGAAAGTCGCTGTCTAGCTGCAGAGGCCCCACTCTAGTGGCGCGGTTGTCTTGGAGGTGCAGAGGCGAGGGAAAACAGGGGAGTTGTCTTCATTTGCGGTCTGACATGGACGTGTGCGAATTCGCCTGGTGTCCCAGAGCAGGGTGTCCCGCCCCTATATTGTGAGGTGCAAATGATTATGCAACGGTGTCCGAGCATTTCTCAGGATATCTTTGATGGGCGGCATAGACGTGAACTGTACCAGTTTAAGTATGTTCGTGAACCTCGAGAGGCCTGTGATAGTCCTCAGGATATGGTCGGTGGAGAGCGAGCAATGTTTTCTCGCCTCTTCTTGATAAGGATATTAACCGTGCCCCGTAAATAATTTTGTTGATCGCAATGAATCTGACAATTGTGGTGCACGCTGATTGTCATGCGCCGCCAAATTTATTGGATATGCGTTTTATGCTGTTCAATATTTTGGGCCATTGCCCTTTAAGCTTTGTGGTCCAAAGATTTCTCGTATTACATATGTGGAAAGGAATTCCTAGAATCCTAATATGTCCATGTGTGGCCTTGATTTCATGGGTTCCCAATGTCAGTGTTATTGCCTGCTCTAAAAAGAGCCAGGCCTGCGCGGAACCGCAGGACAGTGGCAGCGTAAGCTGGAGGACCGATGGTCTTAGAGACCATTTTAAACGCTCGGGGAAACTATAGATAGTGCAACTAGAGGTGGTAGCTATCCCCTGCGCCATAACTCATCATTTCGCCAAGTAGGGAAGTACCCACTACGCCTTAATTACTGCGGCATTGTAACGTGCAAATCTGTATAGTAACTGCACATCTTAGAGAGTCTCTTGACGTCGTTTTCCCGAGAACGAACCGAACTCTCGGCCCGGCGTCGACGGCGAGCTGCGGTTTGGGCTTCCTCTGCATGGCAGTCTGTTGTGCCCGACGTTGCCTTGCTGCAGCCGCGCGCGTAGTTCTGCGATTCGCTTCTTCAGCAGCGGTCCGCACTTTTACGAGGAGGCGCCATCAGGTATATCGAACACTCAAGTCAAGTTGCTGTCGGGGCGCGCACGTCGCCTGCCGCATGTCGCATGGCACGATACGACACGATAAAGGGCAGCGGTTCGTACTAATGATGATGGTAAAGTTGAAGAAGATTGTTTCATAATGATGATGTAGATGGTGCCTCTGTAATGGGTGCAGAGCTACGAAGCATGCACCCCTGTGTCCTTTGAAATTATTCCTCGAACTCATTATGCAATCCACTTTCCGCGATGTAGAGTGGCGTTTTATTATTCTGCCACGTAACATTACATTTGTTAATGCGATCCCTCGGCAGACGTTATACCTGTTTAGGTCTTTTAGCGATGGTTTAAATCCACAGGCGTAGCTCAGTGGTAGAATGCTCGACTGCCACGCAGAGAGTGTGGGTTCGAATCCACGCAGAGGATGAGTTGGAATACTCCTTGGCCCTAGTTATTTTTTTTTCTAAAATTTGCCGCGATAGCGGTTAGGGACACCGGCGGCGGCGGCGGCGGCGGACTAACTACGGCGCAAAAACGGCCCGTGTTGTGATCTCATAACAGCTTACGCTGTAATAGAAGTGTACTACGCTGCCATTGACACACAGAAGTTGAGTCTCCTTTGGCGCTAACGTAAGTCCTAGTTTAGGAAGGGTGCTCTCGAATATCAAGAGAGCAGCTTGAAGTACGCAGGCCATGTCCTGAATGTTTTTACCGTAGTCCTGTGCTTCCGTCTAAATGGTTATATTATCTGCATGTATGGTATAACGAGTGGCAGTGTTCTAGTTCTTCGGCTACAGTGGGCATGGCCACATTGAAAAGCAGAGGGACTAGAATTGAGCCCTGACGCACGCCTCGATCGAGGTAGTAGATAGTAAGTTGGACGCCGCAATTGGATTAAAAATCTTGCGACCCTGTGAAGCGTTCGTTGATCCTTGCTAGGTTGGGGAGGATATGGTCCTCCATCGCATCATGCTTTCCGCATGACAAATGCGAGAATATTATCTCTAGGTCCACCTCGCCAGTTCTGATTGAGGACTCTTCGAAGCAACCAGAGGTTGTTGTGTGTTCCCATGTTTGGTCTGAATCAAGCCTGGTAAGGGTGCAAGCCTGTGGTGCGATATTCAATATAAGGCGTTATCCTAGTATGTATCATCTTTTGAATAGGTTTGGACACTGCTGGTGCGAGTGATATCAGACGAAGGTCGCCAATATGTATGGGATCCTTTGCTGGTTTGGGTATGGGATTGATGCTTAACAGACGCAAATGTTGCGGAAGTGCTTACGTGGACCACTGCTTCTCGATAACTTCTAGCAGAGCTGATTCCGTTTCTTCAGAGATATTGCGTGACATTTTCTAAGAGATACCGTCATGTCCCGGAGCAGAATCACATCTTCCCTGTTTTAAGGCGGTGTGAAGCTCTCCCAGCGCGAAGGAAGCGTCGAAATCAGGGTCTGTGGACTCAATCTTCAGGGTTTCAAGGGGTGAGGGTGCTGTATTGCAGACATGAGGAAAGAACGATTAATTATTTCCTCTTCATGCTGGTTTGTGCCGTTTCGGAGCCCCGTGTGTCGAGCGGTGATCGTCCCTAGGTTTTTCCAAGCGTTTTGCGACGGATTCCCCAGAGCTCTTTCATTCCTTCATTACGAGTCGTCCGCAAGTCGAGGACAATTATGCTTGACTGATCTCCACCCCGTGTTGTCTGGTAAGCCTGTAGATGTCCCAGATGTGAAGGAGAGTCTGGTAACTTCTGCCGTTAGATTTGTACTTCTGCGTGAGCGTACTCACTATCTTCCATAGAGCAACCATCCGGGAATCAATACCTCCGTCGCTTTCTTCATCACGCGTTTCTTCAGTCGCAGAGCGAAGGTTGTCGCGCAAATGTTCACCGAATTCTTCGAAGGCTACGAATTGAGCTTCGGTACCATTTCGAAAGTGCGACCAGTTGACAGAATGAATAAGAGCACGCTGCTTGCGAATGTTCTTATTGATAGTGAAAATCACGGGATTGTGGTAGCAGCCCCAACTGGTAGGATGGGTTTTACAGCGTAAGCTGTTATGAGATCACAACAACGGCGCCGTAGTTGTCCGCCGCCTCCGCCGCCGCCGCCGCCCGTGTCCGTAACCAATAACGCTCCTCGTGAAGAACAGGACAACTGCTGCCATCTATTGGCGCTGATTTCCTCCGCATAGCCTTCGAAATGTGTTTTTACGAAGCGCTGCCTCGTGAATCAGTTTTGTCGTATCGTTCCATGCGTCACGCGACAGGCGACGTGCGCAGCCCCGACAGCAACCTGACATGGCTCTTCGATATACCTGATGGCTCGCAAGATGCGGACCGCTGCTGAAGAAGTGAATCGCAGAGCTACGAGCGCGGCTGCAGCAGGGCAACGTCGGGCACAGCAGACCGCTGTGCGGCGAGAAGCCCAAACCGCAGAGTTATGGCGCAGGGGATACCCACCACCTGTACTTGCACTAGTTTCCCCAAGCGTTTACAATGGCCTGTAGGAAGGTCGCTCCTTCAGCTTACGCTGTCACTGTCCTGCGATTCCGCGCAGGCCTGGCTCCTTTTTTCCCCGTGTTTTATTACTTTCGGGGAGGCAATGGTTAGGTCCGGCGTAGTGTTCGTCTGCTTAGCGTGGATGCCTGCCCAGGTATGAATGCCAATAGTGTTGAACTATTAAGTGGCGCTGAGTCCAGTTGATCAGACAGAAGACGTCCCCTCGAGTCGAGTATAGCATAACCCCAGATATCACTTTTGGCGCTAAAGTCGCCACCTATGGTAACCTGGACGACATTGACCTCGTGCAGTAGTTGTATCCATGCGTATACTCGTGCGGTAATGTGGTACCGCTACGCGGACGGTAGTAGTCGGAAGCTACAACCAATGAGTGCTGCTTGCCTTTGCCTGAAAAAGTGAACTTGCCTGGCACGATTTTCCTCTATTCATTCCTGGCTTGTGTGGTTTCCGCGAGTACTGCTGTATATGAACTATGGACTAGTACTGGTTACTGCCTTCTCGGTTGTGTTGCAACGTTTCTGCGCTTTCCGCAGGCGTGAGCGATTGTTGGGTATGGAAGAACTGAGAAACGGGGCCTCCAGAATGAGGAGAGGTTTGTATTGGTCCACTTGATATTTCATTGCCTGGGAATTTTGAGAGGTGCTCCTGCAGTTCGATTGAATAAACAAATCATTAGGAATTTTAATGCTTATTCTCTGAGCTGCGATTCCGTGCACGCCGATAGTTCCTCTTGCGTTCGTCGACCATCGTTTTAAAGTGGGCACTTTCGTTTTATTTTGCTCCTTTGTGTTGCTTTGTTATCTGTTCCTGTTGCTCCATGGTTCGCTCAATTGTTTCCATGCATGAATTCATTGTCAAGGCGTTGCATAATAGTGTCTAGCACTTGTTCCGTCCTCACGGGTGATTCGCTTTCGTTGGTGCTAGAATTTCCTTGGACGGCACTTTGAGTTGCGCTACATGGTTGTCGTCACCGTGTTAGGGTGTAGGGGATATTCTACAGGAGTTAGATCCCTTCGGGAGAGATGGCTCAATTAACTTTTTAAGATGTTGAGACGGCCGAGAGTCGATAGTTTCTTGATCGCGAGCTCCTTGGGAGGCCTGTATCCAAATGTGACCTGCTCTTGCATTGCATCTAGCTTTTGTTGTAGGAAGTGCTCCAGACACCTGCTGTGACCGCGTGGGCTTGTTCGAGACGTTCTAGCCTCTCTTGAAATTTACTTATGCCGGTTCCCGTAGTCCATACCCTGACCTGCGTCCACGTCTTGAGGACAGTGCTCGAGTTCTTAACAATTGGTGCTTTCTGTTTCTGATGATGCGATTCAGTGGAAGGTGATTTTCTGGGCGGCGGTACTCTTGTAGTTTTATGTGCCCTAATAGGGCAGTTTGGATCCACAGAAATATGGCCCGCTGCTTGACAGGCCATGCAAGAAGGTGTCTCCTCGCACTGGCTATGCTCCTCGTGTGAGCGACCACAGTGGCGACATACTGCTTGCGAGGGACAAAACTTGGCCATGTGGCCCAGCCCATTACATCTATAGCATGCCAAGGCCTTGGGCAGGTGCTCAAACACTGGGACAATTACGTAATCTAAGGAAAGTCGTCTTGGAGGACGAGGCGTGTCGAACGCTATGAGAAACATCAGATCTTGCCGATGATGCGAAATCCCAGAATGTTGGCAGATTCACAACGAATGTGATTCGCAATATATTTCTCAGCGTGTTCCTTTCGTATCTTCACGACGCTTTTGCTAATGACTTCGGCTGGGTGAGTTGCGTCCACTGTCTCAACAGGTATCCTGCGTGCCTCAGCGGACGACCCCAGCGTTAGCGTCAGTTCCTTCTGTGCTAGCAAATTACATAAGTGCTGTTTGTCCCAAACGGACAATCTAATTGCATTGGCTTGAGCTATGTACTTAAAGGCAGAGTGTTCGGCCGCAACGCTATCGGGTGCAGTTCGTCCAATGAGGCGAGTAATTGCTGCCTTTGGGATGTCGTTTATAGACGTTTGGTTAAGCGCCCTGACGAGCACGAAAAAGTGAGGCCTACTCACCACTCCGATCGCAGTTCGCCCTTGAGCCTTCGCGTCGTGAATCTGCGGTAGTGGACCGTGTCCCATTCCGATGCTTCGTTGTCCTCGTGCTCCATGATGCCCTTTGAAGCACCGTACGAAGTCGTCGCAGCGAGTGGCGCCGGCGTGGGGGACGCCGGACCACTAGACGCCACCAGCGCGTCCACTTGGGGTGCCGGGCGCGTTCCAGGTGTCATTGAGCTGGAGGCCCAGCGCTTCGTTATGGCTTCTTCCACATGATGGATGTGGCCCAGGCAGCGCCACACACGCCGCCTTGGCCACGAGTGGCGCTGCCTAAACACTCCCAGGATAATACGTACGTGGGATACGTGGGATAACTACGCGAAAGGGGGAGTTACCGTCATCCTCATCAGCTTGAGGAATGTACCGTAGAAGTAGGCCGTCGCTAGCGATGACGTAAGCGTCGAACTCACCACCGTTTGGTGCTTGCAGGACTACGGTCACCTAAGTAGTTGAGTATACGCCGGCATGAGCTGTCCTTGCGCTGCTCCTCGAGCAGACGCTTCCTGCTGACCAATGTACCCCACTGCTGATCTGTGTCAACGGCGGCAACCAGAGGTGTTGGCTCCTGTGAGGAAGAAGGCTCGAGCAAAGGTGCGCGATACAGTGCGTCAGCGACTTTGTTTTGGGCACAACTTCGATGCTCGACAGTGAAATGATATCGTTGCAGCGTTAATATCCAGCGGGCAAGGCGACCCGCTGGGTTCAGGGCCGTGGCTTCTGAGCCTCTGGCCAGCTGAGGTTCCCAGAGATGGGCACACGAGCCATTAGAACGACGTAGTTTACTCTCTGGAAGCCCAACGCCGACTGCTGGATCCGCTCCACGCGTTCCGCCCCCAAGCCGGGGGTGCGTGCCACGAGCTAGCTCCGTTCCGATGATGACTGGCGGCGGAGGTAAGCAGCCGAATTCCCCACAGTACATAAATACACAATAAAGTGGACGGGGGGACGACCGCCTTCGTAGCTCAGATACGTTCGAAACCTTTCAAAAAAAAAATGTGCGATCTCTTTCGCCTGGTAGCCAAAGTCTGGCTGCCACGTTTTATGCCTTGTAATATATGATTTCGGCAATAAAGAAAAAAAAGCCTTCGTAGCTCAGTTGGTAGAGCATCGGACGCGACATCCGAAGGTCATGGGTTCGGTTCCCATCGAAGGCAGGTTTGCCTTTTCGTCCACTTTAATTCCTTTCTACTTTCTCCACAATTACAATACCACAAGTAACTTCCCATATGCTTTCCTCGGCTTCATTGTCTGTTTGCTCATTAAGTTGTTTCTAACAAATAAAGAACGAGCCCTTGATCCCTTCCCTTTCGTTATTAAAACCAGGCAGTGACACTACGCCATCAGATATATCCCCCTGAAACCACGTTTCCGTAACTCCAATGATGTGGCGAAAGAAAGACAAACTTAATGGCAATTGAAGTCAGGGAATTTATTAACTAAACTTCTCACCCAAAATACGGGGGTTCGTTCCCGGCTGCGGCGGTCGCATTTTCGATGGAGGCGAAAATGCCAGAGGCCCGTGTACTGTGCGTTGTCAGTGCACGTTAAATAACCCCAGGTGGTCTAAATTTCCGGAGCCCTATACTACGGCCTTTCTCTCCTCTCTATCTCTTTCACTCCCTTTCCCCCTCCCCACGGACGCTTAGCCGTGCTCCCTGCATGGGCTGCAGAAATAGCGTCCTTTCCTAACCGAACCACAACCAACCAACTAAACTTCTTGCATTGATATTTAAAATGAGAAGGTTATCAGAGAAGTCATGCGGACGTCATTCAAGGTTAGAAGCAGTAGCTGCGGTGGACGCCTTAGTGCCTCTATTACGAGACTTCACAATCGTGTCAGAATGCGGGTCCCAGCTGTAGCCAACGTCGTCTATAAACACATGGTCATACACTATGCGCACAGAGGAGCCACTACTACGGTAAGATTTCGTTGCCTTCCATAGCTTTCTTCTGACGGCTCGTACGTTGTCTGAGAAGTTCTCTGATATGCGTTGACCAGAGCCTTTCAGCTTGAACGAATTTTTAAGAATTGGAGCTTTCTCACGGAAATCCAGAAGTTTCAATATAATTGGGCAGGAACGATCTGAAAAACGTCTGCCAATCTTATGACATCTTTCGATTTGTGGGCAATCTGTGTGAAGTGTTTCATTGGAAAACTTAGAAAAGTATTGATCAGTTTCGCATTATCTTCATTTAGAGTTTCCGCGATTCCATGTAATAGCAAACTATTGCGTCGCAATCTATCTTCCAAGTCGTCATTCTGAGCCGTCAGCTGGATGACCTTGTAGCTAAGAGACTCGATGGTGGTCTGGAATCCATCTAGCATCTCTTTAGGCGCACCAGACGCAGAATATGATGACTCCAGAGCAGAAAGACGCGACTCGATAGCGTCAAAGCGCAGACTAACAAAAGAACGAACGAAGTTCAGCAATGTCCTGGGTTATCTTATTTTGCCCAGAAAGTAGTCTGGAAAACATGGCCAAAACTGAAGGTTCACTGTCAGAGGATGCCGAGTCACTGTCGTTGGTGCCCACAACCGCCCCTGATAATGATGCAAGTAAACCTGAAGTAGTGCTAGTATTTCCCGTTAAATTGCCCTTGCATCCTCTGTGACCGTGGTTGAGTTCAACGTCGCCACTCAAGAACAAACAACTAGCACAGTATAGAAGCTGAGCATGAACAGATATATATAAAGAAACAACGGTCTGTGGGCAAGTAAGCAGCAGCAGGTAATGATTGTCTGAGCGAGTACAATATGCGTTGTCTAAGTAACATACCTGCACGATAAAGAAGCATCGCGTGAGCATTGTGACACCACTGCTGCTGCCTAGCCCACTCGGCGAAGACGAATCTATAGATCATTATTTCTTAAAATGCAGTCGTTCATCCTCGTTATGTTGTTGTTATGTGGGGTTTAACGTCCCAAAACCACCTCTGATTATGAGAGACGCCGTAGTGGAGGGCTCCGGAAATTTTGACCACCTGGGGTTCTTTAACGTGCACTGACATCGCACAGCACACGGGCCTCTGTGATGATATGTGGATGCGCGGGTTCGGTTATGCCAGAACAACACAGTGCGCCGTGCGGTGGCGACTCGGTGATGACCTGTGCGACGTTTTGAATTTGCGCGCCGTGCGGGGGCGAAATGTGTATGTGCCGTGCGGTTACGTGCAGTGACGTTACGAAAGCGCAACTTATTGAAGCGCAACAGAAGGACCCGAAGCTGAAATCGCTTTTTGCTAAGGTGAACAGAGAAATCAAATCTGTAAAAGGCCACAGCTATGAATTTGTGGAAGAAAATGGATTGCTCTACCGTCGTTATCGCCTTGCGACAGGTAGAACGTTCAAGCAGGTGGTTGTTCCGAAGGAGTTAAGACGGAATATTTTGGAAGTTGCCCATGAAAACATCATGGCTGGGCACCAAGGAATTAAAAGGACAACTGATCGTATCCTGCAAGAATTTTACTGGCCAGATTTGCACGGAGACGTAAAACGCTTCGTAAAATCCTGTGACATATGCCAACGGACAACACCTAAAGGCAAAGTAGGAGTTGCTCCATTGGGCAACATGCCTCTGATCCGCACTCCGTTTGAAAGAGTTGCAGTGGATCTGATCGGCCCTTTTTCACCAAGGTCAGACCGTGGAAATCGATACGTGCTGACGCTGATTGATTTTGCAACAAGGTATCCGGATGCTGTAGCACTTCCTGCAATTGACGCCGTTCATGTTGCCGAAGCACTCATTGAAATATTTTCTCGCATCGGGTTACCCAAAGAAATGGTTACAGACCAAGGAGCAAGCTTTACTTCCGACTTAATGAAAGAAGTTAGTCGGCTTCTTTCGGTGAAGTTGCTCAAGACGACGCCATACCACGCCATGGCGAATGGTCTCGTCGAGAAATTCAACGGCACGTTGAAGATGATGTTAAAGAGAATGTGCCAAGAGAGACCACGATCATGGGATAGGTACATCGGCCCGCTGCTCTTTGCCTACCGAGAAGTACCACAAGCTAGCCTCGGGTTCTCTCCTTTCCAGCTCATCTACGGTCGTCATGTCCGAGGACCGCTGACAGTCCTAAGAGAGCTGTGGACTAATGAGGGACTCGATGGAGAAACACGGACGACCTACACTTATGTCCTTGAATTGCGTAATCGGCTGGAGGAGACGTGCAAGATCGCGCACGAAGAACTAGAGAAGGCTCGCGCCAAGCAGAAAACACACTATGACAAGAAGAGCCGTCCAAGGAAATTGGCCTTAGGCGACAAAGTCCTTATATTGTTGCCGACCGACGCCAATAAGCTCCTTATGCAATGGAAAGGGCCATTCTCAGTGACAGAGCGACGAAATGACGTAGACTACGTCATTGATGTGTTTGGGAAAGCTAAGATATTTCACATCAATATGCTAAAAAAGTACGAAGAGCGTGAACCTAGCCAGCCCCAACACGTGTCGGTTGTAGCAGAGGTCAACGAAAGCTCCATCGAAGGACCTGAAGACGAAGTGAATCCCATGCCTATATTGAACCTGCATCGCACGCAATTTTGTACTGATGTTAATCTTTGCAGGGACCTCACAACCGAACAGGTTGAAGAAGTGGAATGCTTAATGGAAGAGTACGCTGACATTTTTTCAGACCTGCCTGGAAAGACGGGGCTCGTAGTGTGTTCGCTTCGTCTTACCTCTGACAAACCGGTGCACGTTCCTCAGTACCCCATACCGTTCGCCCTGCAAGAAAAGGTTGAAAACGAGTGCAAGATATGCTAAAGTTGGGTATCATTGAGAAGTCCAAGTCGCCGTACCATGCACCCATCGTAGTGGTGAAAAAACCAGACGATACGCTTCGGCTCTGCATCGACTTCAGGAGCTAAACAAGATACTCATCCCAGATTGCGAGCCAATACCACGCATTGATGTCGTGCTCACGCTTGTCGGTCAAAAGCGAATTTTCTCCAAATTTGACTTCACGAAAGGATATTGGCAAGTACCAATGTCTACGGAGAGCCGAGAGAAAACTGCTTTCTCCAGCATGTCTGGTCTTTACCATTTCACTTACATGCCTTTCGGCATCAAGACAGCTCCAGCAGTCTTTGCGCGCCTCATGAGAAATGTGCTGGGCGACGTCGAAAATGTTTATCATTACTTCGACGATGTTGTTATTGCTACCGATACATGGCACGAACACCTGGACACGCTCAGAAAAGTGTTTGATCGAATCAACCAAGCTAATCTTACGATCAAGCCGACAAAATGCGAAATAGGAGAGAGCCAGCGTGTTTCACTGAAACCCAGATTTCTTTTTCTTGGTTCGCCATTGCCAGAAATAATTGACTTCCCATGGCGCTCCACCCCGTCCTGACGGATGGGTAGGGCGCCTACGATTCTGTATCAACGTACGTCCAGCGAGAAAGGGAAAGGAATTCTGGTTGCAGGCGCCAAAGTGCGGATGGGTGGAGGAAGTGTGGCGCACGAAATGGAAGCCCTACATTGATGCGAGGGGTTTCTTTCCACGCCACAGCCGAAAGAGCAAAAGTTCAAATCATACAAGCGTCATACATATACATTCTGCAGCAGTTCATTTCTATTATGCGGGGGAGGGGGGGGGGGAACGACGACGACGACGGATCCGCTTGTCGAAGTCTGGTCCAGAAGCCGAAACGCCAGCAAATGTAATATTCCGTAGAAAATCAACGTACAATCGAGCGCGATTTGAAGGTTAGGTTATCGCGGGAGGGTCGGCCTAGCATGGGTCCTAGCGCTGGAAGCGTGAAAATCAAGATTTTTCACCCTTCTTTCCCTTGTCGGCTGTTCTGGGCTACAACACTAGCCTCCACCAGAAATTCCCCACTCCTTCTCTCAACTTCTTTTCTTCTATGTGGTGAAAGCAAGCGTAGATGGGCTAGCATCTCATCTTCGCGGTCGAGAACGGGGGTGATCACGGCTTAAGGAACAGAAAAAAAGAAAAATAAAAATAAGAGAGGAGTAAATCTGGTCCGCTAAATCCATCTCCTCGAAAAACGATTCTGGGCCGTGGCGTTGTCGTTATGCTTGGTCGACGCTCGCGTGATAACCTTCAAGTGGCGCGCGAGTGCACGTGATACTGTCCTGTTTTTTTTTAAACGAAAGTGTTGTACGCCGGAGTCCACCAAAGAATCGGTGACGTAGTTCCGTAACGAAGGTCAATATCTGAAAAATGAACATAAATATATTAACAATGAAAATGTCACCCGCCTAGACTCGAACCCACATTCTCCCGGGATGCGACGACAGGTGCTGGAAGTTCTACCGATACTCCACCGCAAATTTATTTTTTCTTTATTACATGGAAATGAAAACTGAGGTCACAGGGAGAGAACGCCTACACACTCAAAACTCGGGCAAACACACACAGACGTCCAACAAGTGCATCCAGTCATGCGGTACTTCCTGGGCAGCGTATACACACTTCTGACATAGGCCACGGTTTCTCAGTAGATAGATCTAGTGGAACGCGGGTTTTCTGCATGGCGATCACACAGTCTCGATCTCCATAGGGTGTACAAACAATACTACAAACATATCATAGGGTGGACCGGCAGTCGTTTTAAACGGTAGAAACCTAATTGTGTACGGAGTGATGTCCATGTCCTTTTTAAGAGTCCGCTGGAGAATGCCCCCCAAAAAATATTGCGTCTGTACAATCAACAAAACAGTGATCAATTGTTTCCGCACGTGGACAGAGTCGGCAGTTCGTGGACCATGGCACGAAGCAGCCCTTCGAATTCAACCAGGTTTTGACAGGGAGAGTTTCCGAATGAAGTTTAAAGAAAAATGTTCTAACACCGGGACGTACACACATTTTCGAAACCCTTCTAAGTACATCCTGATAAGGCCGACTTAAATAAGGTGTCCGATACAAAGGATCTGGGAAAACCGAGTCCACCAGTGCAACAGAAATCGCTTTTCGGCTCGCGGTGAAAATATACTCTAGGCTAAATCTAACTTCCAGGAAAAGGAATGAGTCTACAACTTGCTTGAGGAAGCCCCAAGGAGCCTGTGAAATACCTATGACATCTGATGAAACTACTACATTAGGAAGGTGCTGAACTAATCGGACCTGTAGCATTTCACGCAAAAACGGATGGTCGCTTTCTCAAAACCGCAACATTGATCGTACAGGGGCAGACAGGCCTTATATCTTTACTAAAGCGCTTTACAAGTTGCATCTAATTGTCGCCCGGTTACAGTAAAGGTCTTCAGTACAGTGGGCTTTAGTGTTTAACAAGCAAAATTTCTCTTAAGGTAACATCGCCTCCTTTTACTGCGCTTTTGGTATAAGGGAGGTATGAACGATAGAGCTAAGCAGACTGTCGTGCTAATTTACACCGGCAGTCAGCACTTCGGTAGACTTCGCGTCTCGACCCCCAGCCGAAACGCCAGCGAAACGTCGGCGTGGCGGCGCCGTGACGGCGCGTTCCTCGGGCAAGGTACGAACGCGGCCGCCAGAAAAACTTCTCTTGCGTGGCCAGGTGTGTTGAGTTGCAAAGCACAGTGCTCCAGCAACGCAAAGGCGATCGACAAAAGCACCTTTCGCTGCAGGGGCTCCGTGTTCACAAAACGACCCACTGACAATCGTTCGGTTTCGCTTGCAAGGTGTCACCGCTTGCGGGCGCTCCTTGTTTACGGCAGGTATGCCCAGGGCTCTGGCACATGCAGTTCAGTGTCTTTCGAGCAACGTGAGTCGTTCGAAAACTTTCCCTTGTGTCCAACTACTGCGGATTTCTGTTCTTTGTCGAGGTGCCGCTAATGTCTCCATATAACGTGTGCACATGTCCAGAGAGCCCAGCCCATCTCTCGCACCTTGATTCTTCAGCATGACGCTTATGCATTCCACAACATCGCGAAGACAGGTTTCACTTTCGTGTTATAACGACTCCTACCGGCTGCGCTGTAGAGTAGACCGGTTCTCAGGCTCTGTCGTCTGGTATACACCTGCAGCCGGACAGTCCGAGGAGTACCCGTCCGCGTCGGCGAAAAATCCGGTTTCCGTCCTTCGTCTGGATGCACCTTTAGTCGTCGCACGACTCGGTAGGGTCCGAAGTATCGCCTCAGTAGCTTCTCAGACAGTCGCCGTCGTCGAACAGGCGTCCACACCCCTACCTTGTCACCTACTTCGTAAGCTGCAGGTCTGTGACGTGCATCGTACTCTTGCTTCTTCTGGATTCGCGCTCGTGCTAGTTGTCTAGCTTCTACCGCGTGTTACGTAAATTCATCGGCATCCGTGCGAATTTCGTCCGATCCTTGTGGGAGCATGGCATCCAACACTGTTGTTACTTCACGTCCATGGACAAGGCGAAACGAAGTCATCCATGTTTTTTCTTGTCTCGCCGTGTTATAAGCGAACGTGACTGTTTGGTCCCAGTTTTTGAGCTCAGTGTCGACGTACACCGAAAGCATGTCTTCGATTGTTTTGTTTAGCCGCTCGGTTAGTCCGTTTGTTTGTGGATGGTAGGCTGTTGTCTTGCGATGTGGTACCGCTGGGCGTCAAGATGTGATGCAAAAAGGCTGCTGTGAATGCTGTTCCCCGGTCGGTTATGACAAGTGCTGGCGCTCCGTGTCTCATTAAAACATTATGAAGAATTGTGCTACCTCTGCCACCGTACCTCTGGGAATAGCCTTTGTCTTGGCGTTGCGAGTACGGTAAGTAAGGTGCTCGGAAACCAAGCGTCAACTAGCGCCTGCACTGCTTCGACAACGCTGGTGGGTGTAGACCACGACGCTAGCGGGCATTCATCGACACTTGGTGAATGCGACATCATAGATCCAGGAAATTTTCCACGCACCACGTATCGGAATATCACCTCATCAGTTATGACGTCAAGTCACATGCCTCATCAGACAGCTATAAAAGCATCCGCCGAGCTGTACTTCACCAGTGGGCGAGGCGGCAGCGAACCCGGCAACATGCTGAGCAATCTTATTGGATGCGAAGCAGCTTATGGTCGAGGTCGTGTGGCGTCCACACCCGCACTGCGCATGCGCATCCTCCTCCTCCTCCTCTCCTTGTCACATCTCCTCTCCTCTCGGCATTTCTCCTCTCCTCCCCGAACGGCGCGCGTTGACTATGGAAACGCTCTTTCTTCGATGAACGCTTTACCAGCTCGCAAGGAACGAGAACGCGCCCTCGCCGGCGAGAGACAACGCTGACGCAGGCAGCATCTGCTAGCATCAAACCGATGCAAACGCGACACCTAGTCAAACCGACGCAAACGCAGTGTGCGCTCCCCGTGCTGCTTCGCATCACCTCATGGTTCCCTTTAGGAGAGATGGTGTAATTTTTTTTTGCTTAATGCTACAGGTTAGTAGATAGATGCCAACTCGTGGTTATCTGTCAGATAACCGGTTTTCGCTGCTGCTGTCCTTCCTCCTGTGTGTTAATTATTTTTTGTCTAGCGTAATTAGTCCAGTAATCACAGATATTTTGGTTTGCGGAGACGTAGAACAACATCCAGGTCCATCAGAGAAAGACCTCCTTCAAGAACTGCTAAAAGGGCAAAGTAAATTTTTTTCAACTATACAGGACATACAGGTAACGCAAAATGAATTGCAAGATAACCTATCAATGTTAACAGAAAGAACTGATGATATCGAACGAGGATTTGGTGGTTTAAGTTTGCTGAGCTCTAAGGTAGATAGCATCGAATAATCGATAACGAACTTCGAAGAACAACTCGCTAAAGTTACTGAACACGTTGATGATTTAGAAAACAGAAGCAGGAGAAATAACCTAATAATTTATGGCTTACATGAAGTTAGAGGTGAGACAACACAAGGCTCAGAACGGAAAGTAAAATACGAAGCATTTAATAAAAATTTAGACATCAACGTAACCGGCATGGAAAGGTGCCACAGGCTCGGAAGAAAAAGTGAAAATTAAACCTGTTCAGTGATTCTTAAATTTCTTGACTACCGAGAAAAGAGTGCCCTGTTTAAAGCGTTGCATAAATTAAAATGTAGTGAACTGTCACTATCTGAAGACCTTCCTGAGCGAGTACAGGATACACGGAGGCATTTACGGGAGAGTGCTCAGAAAGAAAGGCAGAAAAACATGAAAGTAAAGCTGGTTTACGATAAGTTGGGCATTGACGGGGCTTTGTTTGGTTGGGATGCTGAGAAAAGGTCCGGTTGTAAGCTACAGAAATCAGGTACTCGAAACTGACAATATGAACCCAAGCGTGGCCCTTTGGAAATACTTAATGTAAATTGTAGGACCATGATAAACAAGCGCAAAGAGTTAGAGGGAATTCTTTTGTCGTATAAGTTATAACCCAGATATCGTTACACTGACTGAAACATGGTTAAGTGACGAAATATATGATAGCGAGTTCATTCAACTTGGGTATGGCGCATTCAGAGAGGACAGGGGTAGCAGAAGTGGCGGTGTAACCATCCTATTCAAGGAGAGCATTAAGGAGTAAAAATGCCTGATTTAGTAGATGTTGAATGCATTTTTTGTAAGGCCTACCATGAAAATGTTACATATATCATAGCTGCTCTGTACAGACCTTCTTGTACTGGTGTTGACGTTTTGGATTATTTAAAGCTATTAGCTTTAAAACTAATACATGAGCGAGCATATGAAACCAAGTGACGGGAGATTTGGGAGATATTTAACTTGCCAAATGTTGATTGGGCAACGCTGTCGCTCAAAAGTGATAGCGACAGCTTGGGAGAAGCCATGCTTGACATTGCCTTTTCTTTTAATTTATCACAATTAGTTTATCAATATACCAGAATAGAGGGTGATTGTGAATGCATTCTGGATGTCTTCTTTGTAAGTGGGAAGTAGTCAATCGGGGTGCGATGTATTTCCCGGTATATCGGATCACGAGGCTGTGTTATTAAAAATAAATAATATAAATTGGAAAGAGAACTGTAACGCTGCCCGTTTCCGCAACCAGACGTGATGACGCCGGAGAGTACGAACATAGAACACATCGTGAGATTATGCATGCACTGAAATCTTTATTGCACGAAAAGCGCAGTTAATTTTATACAGCAGGAAAACAATTCCGAGGTTTGCGCCAAGCTCGGAAGTGCAAAAGTGTCGAAAAGAGAAAGCATTCTTTAGATTGCTTTGGGTGAAGATGGGGCGCAGCCAGGTTCTCCCGTAGTATCAAGCAAGAAGCTAAGAGATCTCGCAACTGTGGGTACATATTGTTTCTGGAGCGAAGCGTACTGCATTATTCCGTATTCGGAGCCGCATCAGACGACGGTTCCCAAGGGCACATGAGCAGGGGGGCGTTAAAGTGCTCTGCCGAGGGCCATGCACCGTTATAACCTAATAGGCGAGAAGACAAGCCAAGGCGCACGCCGCGAGACGGTTTCGGCCGGATGGGTCAGCGCGCCCTTGTTTACCGATGCTCCGGCCGGGAGGGGACCGCGGTCAAGGTAGCCTGTACTGCGCGCTTTAATCCGGACAGCGCGGGGCAAGATAGCGCGCGTGCTGCCGTAGCCTGCATAATTTAACGCCACGGCGAGATATCGTCAAGTCGGCCGCTGGCGTTGCGGACTGGCGGAAACGTGCTCGCTTTTTCAACGCGGCTGCCGCCGAAGCGTGGAAACAACAGAAATGCGGCGCACCGCCCGCGTGGAAGTGAAGAAAAGAAAAAGCAAGACGCGCGTTTAGAGTGCAGGCGATGCAGTTGAGATGCCCCGTCGTTTACGAACACGTCCATTTGAAAAGAGAACGCGCCCCTCTGACCTACGAAAAGAGCGCTGCCGACTGATCCTGCGGCGTTTAGGACACCCGCAACAAGCCTCGTTTCTTGTTCAGCATGCGGATCACGAGGCCCCGTGATGCCCGCTTTCTCGGCTTTCCTCTGGCCTTGACCTGGACTGCGGTGGCCATTATGCCGCCGTGGTAAGTATCGCTGAATTAGGCGTGCCTCCATTGTCCGTATAATTTGTGCTTACCTGCATGTGTTATCTACTTATCGCTGGCGTATGGTACTACTTTGACCAGCGGCTGCTTGGGGTTCCTGCGATCTCCGACACTTCCGTTCGAACGCCATGCCAACGAACTACCATCTGTTGGCTGGCATGAATAAGAATAGAAATGAAATCTAAATAACGAGACTCTTCGCACCATAACAGAAAACCACTCTCCTGGTAGACGTCAACGCTATTGGTGTGGGCACCGGGCAGGCTCAAACTGTTTTCTATGTCACCGAACCATTTCCAAGCAGCGACCTCATTTTTTTATAGACACGTAGCTGATATGACATGCTGTGTATGCGAGGTATACCAGAAGAAAAGAAAAAGAACTCCACGCACAATCTTTTATAGCAAATATCCAGGTGAAAAGAGGCTGTTTATACTAACCGCCTGTGATTTTGTTGCACCAGTCACGTGCTGGTGTGCTTTCTTACAGCAAAGTTTAGCACATTCAGCCAGTGGACTGCAGATGTTGGTGTTCACGGCGTACTAAATATCGCACGATAGCTTGCTCCACCTGCGAGTTGCACGGCGCTGGAACAACAGCGGGAACTCTGACTTTACGCGTGACTCGCTTTGCGGAGTTTGCTCCTTGAAGTAAACTTCTCTAACGCGAGTCCTTTTACCATGGAAATGGTTTATAGCACCTTTATGCGGACTCTGCAGGTGCAACCCTTGTCTGCCTGTTCACTAGCTTTACCTCCCCAATAGCAGCAGTTCTGTGCACGGACAACAGACTATTCAAAGAAGGCGAAATGCTAAAACGCTGGTGATGACCGTATCTTGGCGCAGGTTGTGAATGAGCTTCTCTTTCTTTCTTTCTTTCTTTCTTTCTTTCTTTCTTTCTTTCTTTCTTTCTTTCTTTCTTCTTTCTTTCTTTCTTTCTTTCTTTCTTTCTTTCTTTCTTTCTTTCTTTCTTTCTTTCTTTATATATTGCGCGGTCCACAGCAAGAATGGCTCGGCTTTTCAACGTTGCGTGAAGGACATACTACAATACACATTGCTAGCCCTCAAATACAGCTCCGCTCTTAACATATGAAGGTGAGTAGGACTTTTCGCGCACGAGTTACTGACTTATCAGATTTGCGCTGGGTTGAAAAGTTTCGTAATCAAGCTTGCCCACAAATTCAAAGCAAATGACGTTCCTAACACTCGACGCAAGCGCGGGTTCGTCCTAGTTGGCATGAATAGCGTATGGTGACCGCGTATGTAATGTAGAAAACAAATGGGGGCAACACAAGAGCTCTGTTCAGGCTTACAAGAGGAACTCCAGCGGGCTCAATGCCCTGTCGCACGTCTAAGGCGGCATAACGCGTGGCAAATTGTGCCGTTCTTGGCACGCATCGTTCATGGCCTCGTAACCACCTCTCGTTCTCATTGTCACAAAATAGTGCCCACTATATCGAAGAACCCGGCGTCGAGTGAGATGCCGCGCCGAATTAAACACAGCGAAGATGAACGGCGCGCAGCGAACGCAACGCACGCAACGACTTGGCGAAGTATTCACGGAAGCGATTCTAGAGTGTTCCCAAAGACTGTGCAATGTGGCAGTGATTCATTGCATCACAGCGAGTGAGCGCGCGAGGCCGACGGAGAGAGGAGGAGGAAGCGGAGAGTACGCGCCGACGCTGACTGCGACATGCGTAGTAGAGGGGCGCGCCGCCTACGCGGGGAGGACTGGGGAAGCTTATAGTTTAATCAAGAGCGTTCCCTCAGCTTTGCGCGTGCTGAGACCACGTGATGCACACCGAAACGTATTGTCGAAGCCTATTGAAGCAGTCGACCACGAGCTGTCAGCAGCAGTCTCAGTCTTATGTGACACAGTGAAAGAGGAAAGAAGTTGAACGATGCTGCTCCACTGCCAAGCTGACGAGCTCGGCCTGCAAGCTCCATGTTGACAAGGCGCTTCGAGTGACTGGTGAATAAGACTCCTTTTGTGTTTTATTTTCTATCGTAGTGCATGAGCTTGTACATAGTGTCAGTTGGTTCTGTGTTATGTTGTATATCCCATCTATGTTTAAAAGAATATGTTGAGGCCCTAGTTGGTGCATGATTAACGAATATATTATGAGCGCGAAAACGTATAGACCTATTCCACCGGCCTACGTCACGAAGATGCGGTGGCGCTGTCGTCGGGAGTTTTGGTTTCGCATGGTAGGCATCCGCCGGCACGCCTACCGTAGCAGCCACTGCGTTTTCGCTGGTGCGGGCGCTTCTCACAGCCGTGCAAAGAAGAAAAAAAGTGTTCACCGATGACCTGCGCCGTGGCTTGGTTGCTCAGCAACGCACAAGATATGTGCAATAGGTTTTTATCGGTTTCCTGCTTATGTCTGTCTTAAGAAAAAGGACGAATCTGTAATTCCGGCTCATCGGCTATGCGCTAAACATTTTCGTCACGACTAAGCATATGTGTAATTATTTAGAGTTAGTGCGGCTTGTTTCATTTGAGAGAAATAGCATTGTTACAAGTTTGTCAAGTGTAATGCTCGACACCAAGTTTCTTGGCATAAACAAAGTGCGGACGCAGAGCGATGACGCTTGCCGCAAAACGCGCCGACATTACCTTAGCTCGATGTGCAGAAGTAATCGCGGTCGCCGTGTATTATTGAAGTGGGGAAATTATAGATACGTCATACGAATTTCATTCACTCAAGTGAAACAAATATATAAGAGCTTAATTCACGTAGCCGTGAGCGAAAGGCCGATTACAGCGATGCTTCGCAAATCGCTTGCGGATGCGATAGCGTACACACGAGAAGTGTCTTCGGCAATGCTGTATTTCATTCGCGCAGTTTTTCATTCGCGCAATGCTGTATAAAAGACTGCGCGAATGAACTACACGCTTGAAATTTCCCGTGTCGTTACAGGACTTCACACCTTCACGATCGGAACTGGGCGTATGGGCAGAGCCGCAAGCCGCGGTTATGCGCCCTGTTGGCGGTTATTTTAGAGCCTTGTCCTTGGCACGTTATTGCTTTCTTTGTGTGTGTGCGTTATCACAGCCGTATTTACATAGGTGATAGCGTCACCAATATCGCGTGCGCAAGGATTTCATGTAGGGATTAGAGGCTTTAGTCCGAAACAGTATTCTTAGCTGAGACATTTTTAAGTCGTATTTAAACAAGCCTCGCTGTTGCAGGTGGTTCATTCTTGCGCTAGTTACTGAAATAACTCGTACGCAAGAAGCGATGCCGACATGATAGCTCGCGATCATTCGCATCATGTGGCAAGGTGCTTATCCTTTCAATCAGTTTCTCACATCTTGTCATAGCTGGACGTCGGCGCATTCTTTTCTACATTCATTGATTGCTTCCTACAGAGCTAACGCAACTTCATCTCACGCGGCTGCCCCTCGCAAACTGTTCTAAACACACCGTCGGCGCTCCGACGCCCCGTGCTCGGAGGCAGCTTTCGTACACGCTTCGCCGGCGGCGGTGGCGCGACCGTGCAGGGCCGCGGTGGGCGGGGCCTCCGCGTCGCGACGTCGATACAAGCCCCGCTTATATCGCCGGTGCCTACCACTGTTTACCAACATGGAATAGGTCTATAGATGGAACACACCAGGAAGAAAGGACACTGGTCCTGTGTCGTGCCTTTCTTGTGAGTTCAGTTTACGTTTTCGCGCTCATAATATATTTGTGGACGATCTATGTTTTTATTTTTAAAGGCCGTGTTCCTGCACATTTGCGAACTGCCTGTTGAGTGAGACTGTATTTGTTTTATTTTGATCACCCTTGGCTCTGACCCGGTCTTTGAACCACTGCTGGTGTTTTACTGGTGCACCAAAGGGACCTAAAACTTATTTGTCCGAGCCTTCGTGGGGTCATTTTCGATGAACTGGCACGTCGGTTCTTGGAATATTTCCCGGTAATTGCCTCCCGTTTTTCACAGCTGGGATCGATGACACTCATGTCGAAAATGTCCACCCTTTCATTTCAGTAAATCCACGTCGTCCTTCTGACCGTGGTACGTTCATAAGGCGACTGACAACGGTACAAAGTTTAACGCAACAGTTAATACTTATTCGCAATGTTTCCTGTTTCTTTCGCATGTTTAGTATCCGTGTGATAATGGCATAGGTAAGACAATCGCCACTTAGCAAAGGGTTGCATTATATTCTTACCATCGTATATAGAGTGAAACTCCTTCCCGAGGCGACTTCATTACAAGGGATGGCTGCCGAACAGTCCGCTTCCGTACAGCGCTGTAGCCAATTTTGGAATTTCCACTAAATAATGTCTGACAGCCTGTCCTGTGTGTCTCGTTGTTGTCCCTGTCTTTTATCTGTTTCAACTAGGAACCAACTAAGGCACCCTCCCCTCCCTGTCCCCTCGAAAAGAAAAAAGTTGAAGGCCGTTACACCCAGTGGAAAATGTGAAACAGCTGAGCTTTGGTTCCCTGGTATTTGCCTTGTAGTTTTCTGTTCCTCCCCGAGTTCTCACCCCCTTCCCCCTTTCCATCGCGCAATCACCACTTTATTTCTCTCTCTCTTTCTTTCTTTCTTTCTTTCTTTCTTTTTTTTCTTTCTTTCTTTCTTTCTTTCTGTCTGTCTGTCTGTCTGTCCTGTTCTTCCTTAGCCTTCGCGTGTTCGCTATTATGTAACAGTGAGCTGAGTGCAAGAATGGGTCGAGTGCGGCAGTGGACCGAGGACAAAGGAACGCTCCTCATGCAGCTTGACGGCCACACGGCCACATGGCGGCGGCGGACACTGCCAGCGCCTGTAGTGCCTAAACATCTCAGCTGTTAAAACACGTCTTATTAAGGGACTGGTTGTTTGCGCCCTCTTATTTTCCACCAGCTTACCCACGTCTTGCGTGGGTAAGCTGGTGGAAACAATGGTGCGAGACAGACTGTCGGAGTACCTAGAGCAGAAGGGGATCTTTGCCCCCACCATGCTTGGCTTCCGTCCTCATAAATCGGCACAGGATGTACTCCTGCAACTACACCGTGAGGTTAAACAACCTGTGCCGACGAAACACAACAGGGTCCTCCTCGCCTTAGATCTGAAGGGGGCCTTTGATAACGTTAAACACAGCGTCATTTTAGAACACCTCAGTAACACTCACCGTGGACACAACACATTAAATTACGTCAAGTACTTTTATCGGACAAAGCCACTCTCATCCGCACAGAAGACTCCGAATGCTGACCGTTCAAAATGGACACTCGAGAGGCGCCGCAAGGAACTGTTATCTCGCCCATACTATTTAACATTGCCATGGCGCATCCACCTCACAGCCGGCACGCATAGAGGGCGCTTGCCATGCCTTTTATGCAGGTGACATCACGGTTTGGGCAGCAGAAGGAAATACAGGTGCCATTGAGGACTGTCTACGGCAGGCCGCGGAGACGGTGCACACCTACGCGGCGCGCTGCGGACTCCAGTCCGCGCCTAACAACTCGGAATTGCTTCATATCAGGGCCATACCCGAAGACAAGACAGGCATCACCACCACACTTCCTGAGGGTGGAATCAAACAAAGGGAGGAGATCCGGATCCTGGGCCTACACGTTCACCAACAGCTCCGAATTGACACAAGACTTACCAAACTGAGACAAACAGACCAGGTGCGTCGCATGATCCGCAGGGTCTCCAACAAGAAGGGGGCACTTCGTGCAAAGATTCTCTGAGGCTAGCGCATGCTTTTGTGACCAGCCAGATCCTGTACTCTATCTCTTACCTTTACCTCCGGAAACGTGAGGAAGAAAAGACAGACGCAGTCATCAGAAAGACGCTAAAGAGAGCTCTTTACATCCCGATCTCTACATCCAACAGCCGCCTCAAGGCTTTGCCTGTGATGAACTCCTATCGGGGATTCAAGGAAGCCCATCTTATCAACCAGTACACACGGTTGAGCCATACTGTAGCTCAGGTCAAAGTTTGCTAGCGCGACTACACATCAAACGTAATTTCCGCCACCAGGAACGTGTCAAAGTACGAGAACTGTGGCGCAGAGCCCCTCTGATCAGACAGCTACCCACTAAAATGGACAGAGACGAACACACAGTGAGACGGGAAGCGCGCGCGGGCGCTAGAGTTGAAATACGGACAAAAGACAGGCGTATACTACGTGGACGTAGAAGGCCCGAATCCCGAGGGTTGGTACACGGCAGCCGTTGTTCACGAAATAACACGGGTGGATGGACTAACCTTCAGGGCCTTGTCCGTAATGCAGGCTGAAGAGGTCGCCATTGCCCTTGCGGTCTCTCACAGCCATTCCAAACCCATTATCACGGATTCGCGAGGAGCGTGCCGTAACTGCGTAGCAGGGTGCATCTCACTCCTAGCTGAAGGATATTGCGCAGTAGCATAAGGGACGTAGATCTCCACTCAAAACGCATAATATAGGCACCGGTCCATCAGGGACTGCGAGGAAATGAGGCTGCAGATGGCTCTGCCCGAGCGCTCATTTCCTGCTTTCCTCCTTCAATCCTATTACAGACGGACGGGGAAGGTTATCCCCTCCTTCATTATAAGGAAATTCTAGATTATTATAAGGAAAGCCATCGCCGCTACTCTCCCCCTGCAAAGGGCTGCAAAGTACATCCTGTTAAGGCTCCAAACCAACACACTGCTATGCCCTACAATAATTAAACATTTAGACCCTATACGGTCACCGGACAGTGCCACCACTGTGGGGAGGTGGCCGACACCTGCCACATGGTGTGGGCCTGCCAGTACAACACAGACCTTACCCATCACTCAAACCCTATCCGAGAGGACTGGGTGGCGGCCTTGCTCGGCTGCTCGAACATTCAGGCCCAGCAGGTCTTGGTCCAGAGAGCTACGGCAGCGGCATCAACCAATGGGGCCCCGGAATAGGGACTCCACCTAGTCTGTAGGGACCTCTAAAGAGCCCCTGCACCTCTCCTTTCTCAAAGAATGTTTTCCACTACCACCACCACCTCACGCGCGGCCTCATATAGGCGGCATTGTGCACGTCAGACGCGAAGTCGCGCTCCCCGATGGCGGCAGAAATGGTCTTTCTGAGCCACTACGTCTGTTTTACTTTAGTTGAGCCACTAGATTTCAACCGCATGTTTTATTTGTTTTCTGGTTGCAATGTTACTGCACGGTTCCTTAGCGATACGATGATTATTCTGTAACTGTTCCGCAATAAATATCTCGCAAAAGTAGAAAGAAGGTTCAAGTTTTCCACATTCTGGGAAGAAACTGATCTGACGAAAATTTCATGTTGTAAAATCTGGGAAGGGATAACTTTTGCCTAAATATAAGCCTCAGCTTCAAAAAGGCGTTGCTTAACTGAAGCTGCAGGACACGTCGACGCACAACGGAATGCTGAGTTTTCAACGCGCATTCGAAGAAATCGGTGCCACGAATACACAACTGCTGAAGAGATGAACATTCACCACAGAATTTGTTCGAACTGTGTAATTTTGTGTGGCGCGAAGCATTGATTGATTGATTTGTGGGGTTTAACGTCCCAAAACCAGCTCAGATTATGAGAGACGCCGTAGTGGAGGTCTCCGGAAATTTCGACCACCTGGGGTTCTTTAACGTGCACTGACATCGCACAGTACACGGGCCTCAACATTTCGCCTCCATCGAAATGCAGCCGCCGCAGGCGGGATTCGATCGCGCGACCTTCGGATCAGCAGCCGAGTGCCATAACCACTAGACCACCGTGGCGGGGCGCGAAGCATTACAAATATAATTAGTTACTTATGGTATTTACAAGGGAATTACGGCATGATCTACTGTACCCGTCAAGTAATCGATAGGTAATTTGAGAGTATCACGTTTTGTCTTGAAGTTGAGTTGAACTAAATCTGTTTATGATAGTCGCTTAGCCTACAGGAAAAAAAAATTTGGCAGATCCCACGTGCAGTGGGAATCAAGGAAATGCGAAGCACGCATAAGGAACGTAAAATGGATTTGCATTGTTGCCTCGCTATACCGAGTTTGGTACATATGAAGCTAACGAAACGGCCACAAGAGCACCAAGGACTGTGGCATGAAAACCATGCTGCTCATACACGCATGTCATGATTCTAACGTTATGACTTGTCATTTACGTTCGTCATGCTGTCGCGTTGCGGCATAGCAATTTCGGTATACATCCCATTAACGAAACTCCTGACCAAAATAAAGTTCTGTGCCTGCCTGGCATGTAAATCATTCGGCCCATGACATGCATGTCATGATTTTCATGTTATGACCTGTCATTTACGTTCATGATCCAGTCATCTTGTGGCATGCCAATTTTCGTATGCATCCCGTGAACGAAACGCGTGGCGTCAAATCATGTCGCCCATGACATGCATATCATCATTTTCATGTTGTGACCTGTCAGTCATGTTCGCCATGCAGTCATGTTCGCCATGCAGTCATGTCGTGGCATACCAATTTTCGTATACATCCCATTAACGAAACAGTCAGGAGAGCACCAAGACCGTCGCATGTAAATCATGTCATTCATGACATGCACATCATGATTTTCATGTTCTGACCTGTCATTTATGTTCGCCATGCAGTCATATTGTGGCATACCAATTTTTGTATACTTCCCATTAACGAGACGACCAGGAGAGCACCAAGACTGTGACATGTAAATTATGCCGCTCATGACACGCATGTCATGATTTTCATGTTATGACCTGCCATTTATGTTCGTCAGGCAGTCATGTTGTGCCATACCAATTTTCGCGTACATCCCATTAGCGAAACGGCCAGAAGAGCACTAAGACCATGGCATGTAAATCATGCCGCTCATGACATGCATATTATGATTTTCATGTTATGATCTATCGTTTATGTTCGTCATGTTGCGATGTATTTCCCGGTATATCGGATCACGAGGCTGTGTTATTAACAATAAATAATATGAATTGGAAAGAGAACTGTAACGCTGCCCGTTTCCGCAACCAGACCTGATGACGCCGGAGAGTACGAACATACAACACATCGTGAGATTATGCATGCACTGAAATCTTTATTGCACGAAAAGCGCAGTTAATTTTATACAGCAGGAAAACAATTCCGAGGTTTGCGCCAAGCTCGGAAGTGCAAAAGTGTCGAAAGGAGAAAGCATTCTTTAGATTGCTTTGGGTGAAGATGGGGCGCAGCCAGGTTCTCCCGTAGTATCAAGCAAGCTAAGAGATCTCGCAACTGTGGGTACATATTGTTTCTGGAGCGAAGCGTACTGCATTATTCCGTATTCGGAGCCGCATCAGACGACGGTTCCCAAGGGCACATGAGCAGGGGGGGCGTTAAAGTGCTCTGCCGAGGGCCATGCACCGTTATAACCTAATAGGCGAGAAGACAAGCCAAGGCGCACGCCGCGAGACGGTTTCGGCCGGATGGGTCAGCGCGCCCTTGTTTACCGATGCTCCGGCCGGGAGGGGACCGCGGTCAAGGTAGCCTGTACTGCGCGCTTTAATCCGGACAGCGCGGGGCAAGATAGCGCGCGTGCTGCCGTAGCCTGCATAATTTAACGCCACGGCGAGATATCGTCAAGTCGGCCGCTGGCGTTGCGGACTGGCGGAAACGTGCTCGCTTTTTCAACGCGACTGCCGCCGAAGCGTGGAAACAACAGAAATGCGGCGCACCGCCCGCGTGGAAGTGAAGAAAAAGCAAGACGCGCGTTTAGAGTGCAGGCGATGCAGTTGAGATGCCCCGTCGTTTACGAACACGTCCATTTGAAAAGAGAACGCGCCCCTCTGACCTACGAAAAGAGCGCTGCCGACTGATACCGCGGCGTTTAGGACACCCGCAACAATCCTCGTTTCTTGTTCAGCATGCGGATCACGAGGCCCCGTGATGCGCGCTTTCTCTGCTTTCCTCTGGCCTTGACCTGGACTGCGGTGGCCATTATGCCGCCGTGGTAAGTATCGCTGAATTAGGCGTGCCTCCACTGTCCGTATAATTTGTGCTTACCTGCAAGTGCACGTTAAAGAACCCCGGGTGGTCTAAATTTCCGGAGCACTCCGCTACGGCCTTTCCTCTCTATCTCTTTCACTCCCGTTCCCCCACCCCCACGGGCGCTTAGGCGTGCTCCCTACATGGGCTGCAGAAATTAGCATCCTTTCCTAACCGAACCACACTCATCAACCATCATCATCTAAAAATACGCCAGTCTTATAGCGCTCACGCGTGTACTAAAATATTCGTACTTTGAGCACGTTTCATCGCGATTGTCACCAATGATTATTAACTTCTATTTAATTGTATGCTATTCGCACTTACAGCTGGTCAGATCCACGGCCGCGTCGCAAACGGTAATCTCGCTCTTCATGTGGAACGTCGAGTGGCTTGCGGTAATCTAAAAAAAAGAAAGAAAAGAAAAGGAAATAGTCGAGCTTGCACTAGTGGCGCAAGGCTAGCGAAGCCGTTGGGAACTTGGATGGTCAGTGTTCGTACTTTGTCTCCGACACATCTGCATTTCGTCGTGGTGCGGGGCTTCGGAAGACACCTCGCAAAGAACTGAGAGGCCCGGAGAACGCTTCTCCAAATACGGCACCAAGCTCAGCGTAAAGACGTTCGCGTCGAACCACAGACGGTGGCAGACGCGGCACGCGTGGTCTCGGCTTGACGCCGTCCCATACCCTTGATACACTACACTGTGCGTTTGTGCATGGCTTCCCGCCATGAGAGGGCGCATGCTCTCGTGGTGAGGAGTTTGCGACTGTATGTACCATGCGGGTATGATGATAAAGAACCTATTTTATGACTCTTACCCACTAAGGGGGATAGGCTAAGAATCGGGCGGAAGTAGTGACAGTCAATGTGTGAAGAGGGAATCAGCCAAGAAGAAGTAGAAGAAAAGGAACTACAGAAAGAAAGAAAAAAGAACTGAACGGTCCAGTAGTCACTTTTATATGCACAGAGCTGGTCTGGCCCCATCGCCTTTGTGTCCATATTGCGGCGAAGACGAATCTATCGAACATTATTTCCTAAAATGCACTCGGTTATCCTCATTAAGAAAACACACATTAGAAGATTCTTTTCGTAGGGTTGGGTTGCAATTCACCGTCTCTAATATTCTGTCTTTGGGAGCCTCCTCATTAGGACATTGCCACAGGGATGTGTGCTCTACTGTTTCAAAATTTATAATTGATTCAGGTTGGTTCTTTTCATAAATTCATACTTTTCACTGTTAATTTCATCCTGATTATTTCGATTCTGATTGGTATTCATTCCATAGTACCCCAGGCTTAACTATTTCCACTTCTGACATCTTGGCCAATCCCCCAGGGTGGGTATGTGCCACAATTGAGGGAAACAACAACAAACACAACAGTAGTCAGAATAAGAGATGGAATGATGATTTGATGTTTTCTAGGATTTAACGTCCCAAAACCACGCTGTGATTATGATAGGTGCCTTACTGGATGGAGGGCTCCGGAAATTTCGACCACCTGGGTTTTTTTTTAACGTGCACTCACGTCGCACATCACACGGTCCTAACCATTCGCCTCCATCGGAATGCAGCCACTCCGGCCGGAAATCGATCTTGCGACCCTCGGATCAGCAGCCGAGTGCCATAACCACTAGACCACCGTGGCCCCGGCTAACAGATGGAATGGAAGGAATGCAAAAGTAGTGAAACGTCTCGATATGAAGACCACGAGGGTCGATTTTGGGGCAAGATGGATTTGGAAAAAAAAGAAAGAAGTATAAATAGAATTAACAAGGAAATCGTTTTGCTTCATTTAAGAAGTCGAAGATAGCGAAGGCAGACATCCCTGCTACAGTACCCGAAGACAGTGGCCCCCATTGATAAAATTACTGGAATTTTCATTTCTATTCCCGTCTTCCGAAGTGGAGTTTCGAGGAACCTTTTTCTTGAGGCGAGTATCTACGACAGACTAAAAGGAAGCGGTCAATGGATGCGACTTCATTGCAAAATTGACATAGTGGGGACATCCGTAGGCCTGCTCTGTGCAAGTAAATGTTCAGAAGCGGAATTTGACAGCGTAATCTGGTGAATGAAAGCTCTAATTGCCGGGATGCGCACCGCTGTTTGTTCCAGCAAAATAAACAAATTTGGCACACACTGTCTTTGTCTTGTCTTTGTCCTGCTTGAACACATGCGCTCGCCAGCCACATTTATCCCGGTGTATAGTAGTGGGTTTAGGTCACGTGCGCAAGAGAAGAAAGAAGAGCGTGCGAACGCCGCACAATGGGCATTGCACAGAAGACGTGCACGTGGACTCTTGGTGTAGTGCCTAGGAACATACGTATATTTCTATAGGCAGTATAATTTTGAGTACCTGAACTAATCATGGTATTAGTTTTGTGATACGACACGCACTTCATGAGAATATGAAATTCTTAGCATTTAAAACGGCAGGAAGTTTAAATGAGCGTTGTGTATTGTATCGACGGCGCACTCAACGACGTGTCCCGCGTAATAAACGTCCTCCGAAGCAGTGAGGCACTCACTCGTTTCACGCCTTGTCCACAGAAAAGATGCATACTGCGCGGGGTTAATGCAACTGCAAGCAAAAGTCACTTACGAGCAGTTAATCTAAACTATTGTACACGGGAGCCTTACAGTATCGACGGTGTTGTTCAAAGAGGAAAACTGACATCAAAGAAGTTCAACAATTAGTTAATATCAATTGCCTTTCCTAGCCAACAGAAGCGCCGAAATTAGCGCCAAAGAAAAGAGATGAGACAAACGGGACGCTAAACAATAGGGTGATTGGCATAGTAACGCACATTGCACAGTTAAAGGGCAACTCCGGCGGTTTTTTTCACCATGTTGTGATATCGATGTTTTCGAATAATAGTGATAGGCCTGTAGCTCCCAGGGTGGTTCAATTCGCTGAGAAACGCACCATTAATTTTAAATAACGGACCGAAAGGCGTGTTCAAACCGAAACCGAAAGGGGTAGACGCTTCTTGCAGCGTATGCGATGACGTCACAGCCTCCCCGCCATCAGAAATATGGAGAAAAGTGACAGTGGCGAGGCCATCCAATGATGTATTGAATTATGCCAGCTTTTCTGAACTTGACAGTGACGATTTGAACGCTGAAGTACCACCGTTTTACTTTTGAAGTCCCGCATGCTCGCGTAGGCAGCGTTGAGGTGATGACGTCAAAGACGTAGGGTGGCCGGCAGGGGAATCTGCTAAAGAAATTTAACATTCTCTTCCAGGAAAACTAACTGACTTGCAACCACCTGGTTTGGCATATATTATTACAGTGCCGAGGAGAATACATATTGAAAATTTCATTTAGATCAGTGGACACTGAAAAAACGGCGGAGTTCCCCTTTAAGCCATATCTGGAATCCTCTAGGAGGCCCAGGATTTTAGAGATTTTGCGACAATGGACACTGCATGACGCTTTTACGACTGGGCGCAGATGGAGGGCTTGGCCGAACCTTTGTCTGCACACGCGCAGATCAGCCCAGTGCAACAAAAACGTGCGGCGGCGAATACTGTCCTCTACAGCATTCGGTTGAGAACAGCACAGCGTAATGTAATTACCGTATTTTGGAGCGAAAACCGTGCCACGATTAGAAGGCACGTCATGGTGGAGGACGTCGGAATAACGTTGCCGCCTAGGATTCCCTATGTCCCCTTCAGTCGAAGTGCACGGGCGTTCTTGCATTTTTCCCCCTAAACAAATGCTCCGCGATCAGTATTCTTACACGCATTATCGAGCACAGCAACACGACACAACAGAACAATTGCATACAGAAACATTCATCGTTCTTACCATGAATAATTTTGCTGCCGTTCTCGCTATTCATTCGGAGCTTGCGGCAAGCACTAAAGATGAATGCAAACACCATGCCACGCAAACGATGATGATGATGATTGTGGTTCGGTTAAGGGCACGATGCTAATTTGCGCAACCCATTTCGGGAGCACGGCTAAGCGTCCGTGGAGGTAGAGGAAAGGGAATGATAGAGATAGGAAAAAGAGAAAAGCCGTATGCTGGCCTCCGGAAATTTCGACCACCCGGGGTTAATCTTTAGCGTGCCCTCACAACGAACAGTAGACGGGCCTCTGGCATTTTCGACTCCATCGAAAACGCGACCGCCTCAGCCGGAATTGAAAGACGCGTGCGCGTCTTTCTATAGGCGCGCTATGGCGGAGGAGAGAGCGTCGAAGCGCGAGTCTTTCCTTGATGGCATCCACGCTCTCCCGCCAGGCAGCGCCACCCGAACTCCTCAGAGCTCATAGCATCCCTCCAAATCAGTAACACGGCCTCCTGACCTCAAAGCGACAGTTTGGTAGAGCAGTTTCAAGCGCGTAAAATTCACTAATCAGCGAGCGCACTGCCTGGCTTAGTCAGCCCTTGAGCAGTACACACGCCCCACTTCTACTGTAAACTAAGCTTCATCTTCGCAGGTACTCCTCATAATATATACGTCGTCCGGATAAATTAGCACAGTTTTCCAGCGCATGCTCTGTTCCAGCAGCAAAAGAAAAACGGAAATTATGATACCATATCTCACCCGTGCCCTCGTTCGGGTGAGATATGTTCGGGTGTTCGGGTGCCCTTGTTCGGATGCAGTTTCAAGTACGAAGAGACGAGGAGATAACTATAATAAAGTCGAACTTAGTTATAACGAAGTCGAAGAGTGACACGGGATTAGTTGATTATATCCATTATTTGTGCAATATTTGCCATTCGGGTGCGAAAAATTCAACGTACGTGCAAATAAGACAACAGCGTTGTGGCCCGCCGTAAAGCCACGTTTTACAGAGGCAGTAAAAGAGAGTGAGAGAGAGAGAGAGAAACCGTCTCATCAGTGCCGTGCAAATTGGTAACCGGTGCGACAGGCAGAGTTCGTTCGCACCGCGATTGTCTTTTGCTTCTGTTTGGTGCGCTGCCCAATCATGTGAACGAGCAACGTGCGGCGGACTGCCAGCGCGCCGTATTCGTATACGACGCACGCGATGTGCAGACCGGCGAACGTCGTCGCGCCAGCGCCGGCTTGCGGTCTCCAAGGCCGCTTCGTCGCTCATGCACTCTCGGACGCCATGACCAGGCGCATCAGCGTTCTTCTCTCGTTGCGGTGGACAGTAAAGAGAGAAGTGGATGCACAAATTTCTCACTGCTGCACGCACACAACGCAGCACCCTCACTTTTGTCCCTCGTATCTGTGCTGCAGACCACCTGAATGCGAAGTTAGCGTGACCTCCGAGATTGCCACGATGCGATCTCGAAGTCCATGCGTTGATATCTAGCTGCGGCGAAAAAAAAAAAAAAAAGCGGGGATGCCAAATGAGGTCCGCGATAGGCCGGCGGAAGACAACAGTACATATTGGTGTGCACACCGCTGCTTGCTTTAGTAATATGCGGCAATTTCATCTGGCCGCAGGATATCTTTATTTCCACGTCGAATGGCTGCCTAATGCGCGCGGGAGGCGATTTTGGAGCGAACGCGAGCTTATTTTCGGTTTCGGAGACGATTTTACTTCGTTATATTCATTGAAGGACCGATTCTACTTCGTTAAAACGAGGTTTCAAATGCATGTGCGCCCTTGGGGATTTCAAAGGTAATGTTATTTACTTGATTATATCCATTCTTTTGTTATATTCCGCTACGCTATAACGAGGCCCGAGTGTAATAATTCCTATTGCTTTACGTCCCAAAACCACGATTTGATTATGAAAGGCACCGTAGCGGAGGGCTCCTTAAATTTCGACCATCTGCGGTTCTTTAACGTGCACTGACATCGCACAGCACACGAGCCTTTGGCGTCTTGCCATCATCGAAATGGCACCGTCGCGGCCGGGATTCGACCCTGCGATCCGAGTGCATTATCCGCTATGCCACCGCGGAGGGGGAGGGGGCGGGTGCAAGAATATAACCAGAGTCTGATATAACTCTGGCAGGATGGTGTTTGATTCCTGCTTTGGGGCATGGATTGCGCGCTTGACCTAGCTATCAATCGGCTGTTGTAACACATTATTACAGCCTGTCATCTCATTTATAAATTCCACAGCGTGTTTATGACAAGCAATATATTTAAACGTTTTTTTTTGTTATCAAGGCATTAAGAACTGGCTAGTTGATATTACATATTAATATAACCAGCTCAGTGACGGACACAACACACTGAAGAAAGTAAAAAAATAATTAACAAGTAAAAATAAATACCAAGATAAAAACGGCGCGCTCCTTGGCGCCTGTTATATGATTTAGATTATGCGCAGTGGCATTAGGTTTTCAGCTACTTTCAGTATTTATTCTGAATAAAAGTTTATTTACGATTGGTAGTTGCCCTCGAGAACACCAACAAGACCGCTTTTGATGGCCGATTGAATACAATTAACTTAAAGCTTACACGCACATTTGTTAGTAAACTGTCCTTTATTTGTCGTCCCTGTGCCTACGTCCTTTTGATAACTTGATAATATTGATGTTACACGAACTACGTTTCTAATACCATGACGCAGTGACCGAGCCAGTGATCTCAATGCTTCTCACTGTCGTCTATTTCTAGCTTATTTCTCATTGTTCTTGTCGGCTTTCGTGGCGTTACACCGCGCCGCGAAATGAAATTCTACTGTTCACCTTTTATTTCATTTGAAGAGAACGAGAATGAGAAAGGAAATCGCAACAGAAACTTATAATACGGCACTAGCTTTATTGTGCAGAGTCAATCCAGACGGCATCTGTGGCGGCCGTGAACGACAATGTGGATCTTCACAATTTATTTACCCGCGGCTCTCAGTGTGGCGTTTATGAACGCTTCCATCCCGCATAGTCTCGGAGTCATTACTGAAGGTGGGTGGGTGGTGGTGGTAGTAGAGAAGGGACGCCAAATTTCTGCGCATTCCGCGTGACTACGCGCCAGAGCTATTGGCCGTGGTTACCTCTTCTCATCCCATCTTTCTTTCCGATTGCACCGAACGAGCATCTCGAAGCTCCACCCCAGGCTTCTTCCCGTTTACGATCTGTTAGAAGGAGCCTAAATGGGAGCAAGAGGAGCAGGACGGTGTTCCGGTACGCGAGGCGGGCGTTAGCAGTGCGCGCCACAGTGACGACACCTTCACGTGATCTCCGTCGGACCAATGGCCCGCCCACGCGCTTGCGCCATCTACCGCACTATCCGCAAAGGAGGCACCCCACGACGGTCGCCGGCCGCGTCGGCAGGCCTCCGCCAGAGCGTGGCATCGGGTGAACGGCGAAGCCATTGCGCGTTTGCCTCGGCACGTTTTCCGCTTTTGTTTTGTCCCGTTGTCCTGTCGACTGCGCCAGCCCGAGGATCGCGCGCTGCTATTTCCATCGCCTCTCGTCGACGAGCAGTGCGGAGAAGCGGCTCCCGCGGTGTGTTCGCATCGCGGGGCCCAGCGTGCGGATGAGTGTCACCGGCGGCGGCTGAGTTCAGTGGTGTGGCAAGTGCGAATTTGGAAAAGTGTTTGGCCGCCGTGGTTCTGTGTTTCGCGACAGAGATACCGTTGTGCTCTCGACAGTGTCTCCTCTCTCGGCCGGTGACGCACCATGCAGCGGTGAGTGTTCCGAATAATATTGCGGTGAAATATGGTGTGCGATTTGTCGAGGCCTCGGCGGTGCTTATTGCGCTGGCGGTTCTCCCGAGGATAAGAAAAATTGACGAGCCTAAAGCGAAACTCTCTTGACTGATGTTCTGCCAAGGACTTGGACGGCTGGCATAGCAGAACGGAGTCTATACACACTTCGCAATGTGTCACGGTAGTGAGCGCATAAGAATTGTCTCACTCAACTAAAAATGAACAGCAAAGCTTCGTGATAGCTTGACTTGGCACAAAGAACGAGATTTTACGCTGTACCACATTACAGGCTGAAAATATATGAAAGAGCCTCTTATTTAAGCTTGTAACCTTCGCGCTTGCAAGTCATCGGCTTTAAGAGCAAACGCAAACCGACGCAGACAGCGGCAAGCGCGTGTGAAAGCGCAGGTTCTCTTTAAATAAATGGGCTGTTTGCGTACTGTTTTTAGACGAATAGTAACTTCGCCTAGTCCGTGCATATTTCGTTCGCATCAATCATGCCAGGAAGGTCATTGCGGGCCTCACAATTACGGAAGAGGGCATAATTGTAGTGACCACCCTGTAAAGCAAAAGTCACTCTTTGCCAGGTGTGATGGATAATTTAAACTACTGTTTATTGAGCGCCGTGATTGCGCAACAAGTTGCGAGCGCAGAAGGGTGCCCTTGGAAACACTGCCAAAGGTACCGCTGCAATGTTTCCCTTCCTCGTAAAGCCTTCCGTACACAAACCGAAAGACTAAGGAAAGCGCACACCTTTGGAACAAGAACAAGCTCCAGCAAGAAGGAAACGCCTATCTACAATGTGAAGTATTTGTCCCTGCGATATGCAACGTTCACAAGAATGTATTACAGACGCCGAACCGTCTGACATCAGTGCATGCATCATAGGCTCCATCTGCAGAAGACACTCATAACCGCCTCAATAAATCTCTTACTTTTATAGGCCAGGAGAAACACGTCCTTCGTGAAAAAGAGGGCGTTTAAACGCTTTCGTACTGGTTCATAATGCTTGAACATCTTTATCGGGATGCGCAAATGATGACGGTACAAGACAGCTGGCATTGAGACACAAGAGCGGCGTTGTTTCCAGCCCTGTGCCGTCTTCGCTTCCATTGCCCCACAAAGATGATCAACTGTACTGAGATCTCTATCATGTTCATCACGTTGGAATTACAATGTTGACAGGCTGTTTCTACTCGGGATAACGCACGTACCTGCAGTGACGAACAGTAAAGGCGTATAGCGAACTGTTTGTAGCGAACTGAATTGTTCGTTGCATTTGCTGATACATCGGGAGCAGCATACGCTAAAACAATCGCTTGCGAGCTTTCTATTTTTTCGTTGCGTAAGGTGTACTGGTACGCGCGACTTTTCGTTCGCTTGCGTACCGTCTTGATTGCGCAAGCTCCTGCAGAAACAGCGGCGCTGTGTGGTACCCTTCAGCACACGTCAGCAGAGCTTTTACACACGCGGAAACTGCGGGTGTTCAGGAACATTGCGGAAAGGATGAACATTGGTTTCATGTAACTTCAGCTGTCGTTATGTGCCCAAAACATGCTTCGAGTTCCATAGGCTCTTTGGTGTCGGTGGCATTGCTTCTAACTACTTACAGCACACGCTGAACTCACTCCACGTACTTAGCGAGCTTAGCACATTCTTACTTGCACATAGGTGGAAATGCATTAGGGAGCTCTTGATCTGCGCGTCAAGATTTCCAGTGACAGACTAATCGGTATATTTCGTTCGCATATTATTGCTGCGCTCTCTATAGATATGAAGGCCTTGTCATGAGGGAGTCTTGGATAAATAACGCTGAAGTGCACTGCGCAGAGGTCTCTCTCTCTCCATATATATATATATATATATATATATATATATATATATATATATATATATATATAATCCAGTAAATGTGTCTGCGGATCCAGACGAATATGAGCAGTTTTGAAGAAACGGACGAACGTGCAAGAACTTTTTTACTTTCAACGTTTCGGCCGGTGGTCCGGCCTTCATCAGGAAAGATTTCCTGATGAAGGCCGGACCACCGGCCGAAACGTTGAAAGTAAAAAAGTTCTTGCACGTTCGTCCGTTTCTTCAAAACTGCTTATATATATATATATATATATATATATATATATATATATATATATAATATATATATATATATATATATATATATATATATATATATATATATAAGGAGAGAGAGAGAGAGAGAGAGAGAGAGAGAAGCGCTCTTTCTCTTCTCGTACATCCAGTGTTCGCGATGTTCAACTACCGAAAAGTGCGAAGAGGGGAAGTTAACAAGACGGATGAAACAGCAAGCGCGTGTTAGTTAATATAAGAGTAGCAAATTGGACAAAGAAATTGAGTTTCAAGACTCGTTTGTGTGCCATTTCATATAGAACACTTGAATAGGAAAAAAAATCAGAGACGTCATTCTAATGCAGCCTGTGCCCAGACAGTAAAAATGTAATGGAGGGTTGCCCGTTGTTTTAGCGGATGAAACGGTGTGTAAACGTTTCGTAAAGGATACTTCGGCTTACGGATGAGATGTTCTTGTCCAGCAACGCCGAGGATGAGCTACTGGAAATGATTCAGTGCCTTAGCTGAGGATTTGAACAGTACGCTTCAAGATTAATATTCAGAGCGCGAGTGTACCATGCCCGAGCACGAGAGTAGGAATTCAGGATTACTTGGCTGTTCCTTGAATATGCGCAGCAGTGCGGTTACCTAGATTAACTATTTATAAGGGACTTAAAGGGTCCCTGAAACGTTTTTTTGACATTGCGTCACTGATTAGGCAACACAATTGCGAAATCATTCACACCATAAATAAAGCGAAGCACAATGCGCTAAGGCATCTATGGGCTTATTTCTGTCGCCTTCCTCCTTACCACTGCTGTTCCTCCTCAACTCGATGTGCTGCGGAGTGCGCGCTAGCGACGACAGCGCCTCCCGCGTCAGCCGCTCTGCCGAGCCTCCCGTAGTGACATAGCGCCCCGATATGCTCACTGAGGTCGCCCGCCTCGGCAGTGCTAGCCTCTGTAATAGAGCGCCGGCGACTCGTGTGACGCCGCCAGATGCCGCGATGATACCGTTGGCTGAAGCGAAGGAGTACGTTGTAGAAGCACGTTGTTCGCAGCTAGGTTTTGAAAATTACGTGCACGTCACTTGGGTCGGGGCCAATCAGCGACCTCTCATTCGGTCGCTCGATGACGGGGGCGTTTGAAAACGCTTTTTGGCGAGCCGCTGCGACCTTTTGCGATACGCGTGTTCAAAACCTTATTGTAAATTACACACTTTACGCACAGCGCTAAAATCTGTCCTGTAATGGTCCTAGTGACCCGCTCTACCGGATCACCATGTTTGCGCAAAACCGTCAAAACCGTTTCAGGGTCCCTTTAAGTACACGAAGGAAAGTTATACAGTAAAGAAGGATCGTAGCGAATAGGTTATTTCTAAGTCGTGAACGCTGGCTTCTTAATTTAGCAGAATCCTTGCATTCTACCGGTTCTGACGCACCCTCTGTGTTGTCACTGAGGGATCTGAGGACGGTTGCCCCGTGAAAAATTTGGAAGTGAAAAATTTTCGACTAAGGACTAAGAGACAGGAAGGCAGCAGTCTGTGTAGTGTTTTCGTGCATATGTTATGTTTCGCTTTAAACGGCCGCTTTTTTAAACAGCAATTTTCCTCCCATCGGTAAATCACTGTTTCGCATTACGAAAAGCACCTCTCGTACGTCCGAGAAAACGCGCTGAGGTAAAATGAAGGTAGCGACGCCGCCTTGAGGTTCGCGCACCAACTGCGTGTGACGTCATAGGTTTTGAAGGCGCCTGCTGGTGAACACATAGTTATTCTCCAGTAAAATTGAATTGCATTGAGTCTGTAGGTGGCTACACAGTTAATGTAGCAAGTTTCATGAAATTCCGTTGAGCCAATGTCGACAATATACGAAGAAAAAAAAGGCTTTGAAATCAGTGACATCATGCCTGCGTTGACGTGCAGAGGGGTCGGCGCGAAATTACAAAAAAAGCGAAACGTTGACCTTCATTTCTCCCTCCAATATTGAAGCCATGACGACGAAACCAATCGGAGTAGAGTTTTCAAAAAACAGTCAGTGTATCAATGTAAATTGATCTGACTGTTTCACTACAGTGTACAACGAAATGACAGTGGCTGAATCGTATAGCGTGTTGCTCTCGCAAACCCGTGGTCGGTGGTTCGAATGCAACGACCGATTTTTATTTTCGCGCTTTGAGTTTTCCTGTGTCGACCACGACATCACAGGCTTGCCCAAAGAAGCCTCGCTTCGACACAACGGTAGCCGATGCTCTATGGTTCACATAAATAGGACTGGACAGGCCGTGTCACGCGCAGGGCACATGACTGGTAGTCTGTCAGAGTAACAAAATGGGTACAGAAAAAAATAACTGTGCGCCATTAAGAGCAGGAGAGATTGATGTTTGCCTATGAAATGAGGATGTTTTCATGCACACGATGACATCAACTCGGGCAGGCAAGGTATTTAAGTAGCAATTATCGGAGTCCCAATCCTCGTTTTCCTGCTGCAGCGGACATAAGTCACGAATGGTGGTGATGATGACGGTGTGGAGGGGGAAGCTGAACTTTGGTGGGCTTCACTGTTAATTGAAGAGGCTGAACAAAAAGAATATTCCAGCTTTTTCATATACGTCGCTGACATATGGGAGTTAAATTCAGCTCGCACAGAAGAGATCAAGAAAGAATTGTCTGTTGGTATTAATGAGCTCTGACAAGCTTGGTTAGACAAGCTTGATCATTGATTAGTCAAGCTGACGCTAAACAATCACGTGATGCGCACGCACGCACGCACACACACACACACACACACACACACACACACACACACACACCCGAGAGCTTCCTGTACACTGCGAACCGGGTTTGTGTTTAGGCCACTTTGGAATATATGTATTTGGGTCTTCACTGTCTTATCGCCTACTTACAGATTACACAGTTGGAGAGGCCCGCACGGCTTTTGGATGTCTGCGAATAAATGCGCTTTTATTTTCATAACACACAGGAGATGTTATACATCGCAAAAATTCCACCAGTGTTAAAATACGCACGAACAATACGAGATCCATTCGATTTGACCAACGAGGATAGATTAGAAAAGTGCAATCGGCGGCGCTTTGGCAGGTATTCGGAAAGTCGCGCAGTGGCGGTAAATTCAGCGCGCCGGGTTATAAAGCAATGCAGAGTTGTCAATTAACCGAGAGGCGAGAAATAACATTTAGACTCCAATCGCTTCACTTATATTAATTCGCCGAATGGTATCTAACAGAAAGCGTTCACTTCGGCCTCTGATTAGTTTTGCGGTACCACAGCAAAACCACGGCCTCTGATTGGTTCATTTCGGCCTAATGGTTTTGCGTGTACCACAGCAAAACCATTAGGAAGTAGGAAAGCAATGCTGCTACTTCAAGCGACCTACCACGCTCTCCTTTCCCCGTTGTCACACCTTACCACCTTGCTGACGCTCCACTCCAAAACAATCGAGGCCCCGCCACGGTGGTCTATAGTGGCTATGGCGCTCGGCTGCTGATCCGAAGGTCGCGGGATCGAATCCCGGCCGCGGCGGCTGCATTTCAATGGAGGCGAAATGTTGAGGTCCGTGCGCTGTGCGATGTCAGTGCAGGTTAAAGAACCTCAGATGGTCAAAATTTCCGGAGACCTCGACTACGGCGTCTCTCATAATCACAGCTGGTTTTGGGGCGTTATACCCCACAAATCAATGAATCAAATCAATCAACCCAAACCATCGAGTCTTATAAACTAGCTTGCGTGATGGTTGTTGCCGTGTTCCCGTTACGATACCATGAATGCTTAATTTCACGCCGAAGAAATGTTTTAGCAGCAAGGAAGCAAAAAGAAAGCTACGTTTCTTAACTGTACAGCCCACGCTTCGAGAAAACAGATATAATACGCTTGCGCAGCCGCATTGTCGGCGTTGGTCTACATATGTTCTTTTTCCTTTTCATGTAGTTCGATACTTGCCTTATTATAAAGTGAATTATTGTCCGTTTACATATGCGCACAGTAAATTTATGCTTAACCTTTCACTTTTTCCTACTTTGAAGCGCACTGTTCGGTTTCTTTGGCCTTTTGTTTTTCATTCTTTGCATGTGTGCAGTTACTTTGCAATTAGATAGCTTCCTAACATTATTTTCGCTGCCAATGTCGTTTACATATTGTCGCGCTGTTCGCACTTAATGCCAGTGAGGCGCTGTAGACGACAAAGCGAATAAACAGAAGCAAAGAATAGAAGTTGGGGACGTAATCACAAAATAAACGGTTCTGCTAAGCAATTCACATTATGTGCAGCCATTTTCGTAATCTAGAAACACCTCTAACGCGGCCGAACGAGTCCTCAGAGAAGCAGGAGGGTTTCAACTTGGGCTTGTTGGTGAATCATGCGGATGTGAAGCGTTCCGCACAAAAACAAGCGTGCGCTTCGTTTGTCCTTTCGTGTTCCTGCTTGTGTCCTTGTTCTCGTGCGCAGCGCTGCATTTTAGAGAAGCAGCACAAACGGTTGGTATTCACTTTGGCGCCACATGCGTTGCTCAATACCGAGTTTTAAAATAGGCTGCACTAGACTTCACGCACGCATTCGCCGTGCGTTGTCGGCATAACGCATTCGTGGAGTGCGGACCAGTACGGACGCTGTCTTTCGAAATGGTGCGTGTACACGTCAAATAACCAAGGTCGTCGGCCATCACCCTCCTTTAATAATAATAATAATAATAATAATAATAATAATAATAATAATAATAATAATAATAATAATAATAATAATCAAGTGTTTATTTAACGTGCCCAGGAACAACCGTAAGGTCTTTGTACTGGCGCACGAAGAAAACAAAATACAAGAAACAATACAATAAGGAGACTCTACAGAAAAAAAAAAACTAATAAAAAACAACATAGGCTAAAATTCATAATAATATAACAGGAATACAAAAACGCTATAAAATTGCACATATACAACTACGCGCAGGCAAAACAAGAAAAATAAATAAATAATAGTAATAATAATAATAATAATAAGAAGAAGAAGAAGAATAAGAAGAAGAAGAAGAAGAAGAAATAGTCTACGCCAACTGCAGGACACATGGGCCCCTTCCCTATCTATCCGACTATCCCGGTCCTGTGCTAACTCCGACAACGCTATCCCCCGACACTTCTTGATGTCATCTACGCACCTAACTGCCACGCTTGCCTTCTCGAGACATCCACTCTGTTATCCTTTAATGACCAAAGGTTACCTCGCATTCGAACTACGTGTCCTGCTAACGCCCTCAGTACCTAATTTTTAAGTTCCGTAACTGCTTTCGAAGCTCTACAAAACAGTTGAACTTATACACAAGGTGGCATCTGGTTCTGTCGGACACATAAGTGGCCTGACAACAGCTCCATCATGGGACAGAACATAGAAGCCAAAACCTGGCGCATTGTTGGTAGCTTCCTATTTCACTGCACATTTTTCGTGTTCATGCAATGTCGATAGTTATGTGTGTTTTATTTACGACGCTGACGCTCAGATACATAACGTTACAGTGATACCGCTCTCTTTAAGGTACTTAGCGCCGCAGAAGCCACAGAACAAACATCTGCGAACGTGTTTTTGAAACATTTTTCACATTACTGTGCTACAGTAAATTGTTCGTTTCAACAGTCGTAATCTCTAGCTTCTTCCTCTCTACTTCTGCGTTGAAATATACGGTTACGATTTACATTTGAAACAAGAACGCAACCGTACCCGCATTCTTACACGAAAACCTTAACCGTGCTTTAATTGAATGTGTTTTTCATCCCTTCTTTAGAAGTGAGGATATGTACCTTTTTTTTTTCGCACTTCAGGCTTTCTGTAGAAAGAAACTGTCAGAACTTTTGCATACAGTACCTACTAATATTGCGAGAACAATGTAGTAATTCTGTTCTGCGCGACCTCATTCAGTCGGAATTCCATTTGGACCGCAGCTGAGGCAATCAAGCACGTTAACACATTAATTATTATTCGCAATTGCAGCTGCCCTTTTTCCGTTATAATACGTGGGCTGTCTTCAGGTCGGTTTCCTGTGTTATTGCTGCGGTTGCTAAAAGTCGTCCGATAACTGCACAAGTTCTGATAGCTTGAAAAATCTTCGACTACATATGATTATTAAATATTATCTCCGAATGGGAAAGGGAAAAGTAGGTTTTTCCGGTTTCGTACTTCGCTCAGATGCTAAACATTGAATGTGGAGGCAATAGGGAAGGAATTGGGAACCGATACGACACGTCGACGTAGTTTTTGACTGGGTTTAATAAATGCTTATATGTACTGGTTGGCTAGTTCGCTAATCAGTATATAGCAGATCGGGTGAAAGGACGGAAGAAAAAAAAATAAGCACAGAACACACGCACAAGCGCCGATGGGCGTCTGTGTAAGTTTCCCACGTTTTGCCGCGTCGTCCTTTCCTCACCCAATGTGTGCTGCTATGGCCTCTACACAAGGCGCTGCTATATGCTGCAGTAATAGGCCTTTTCGTTCCCCTAGCGCTGTTTGCCATGAAAGTGCCTTTGATGGAGGTCTAGACCCCGCAACTGGCGATACTCTGAGCATAAAAGGCAACTCCGGGGGTTTTTTGATTGATTGATTTGTTGGGTTTAACGTCCCAAAACCAGCTCTGATTATGAGAGACGCCGTAGCGGAGGTCTCCGGAAATTTCGACCACCCGGGGTTCTTTAACGTGCACTGACATCGCACAGTACACGGGCCTCAACATTTCGCCTCCATCGAAATGCAGCCGCCGTGGCCGTGATTCGATCCCGCGACCCTCGGATCAGCAGCCGAGTACCGTAGACACTAGACCACCGTGGCGGGGCTTTATATCGCAAGGTTTAACGCGCAGGGCAAGCGCCTATCAGTAGCAGTTTCATCGACATATTTCTGGGGTTTCATGTCCCAAGACCACGATATCATTATGAGAGACGGCGTAGTGGAGGGCTCCGGAAATTTCGATGACACGGCACAGCACACGGGCCACAACTTTTCGGATCCATCGAAATGCACCCACCGCTGTCGGGACACCACCCCGCGACATTTGGATCTGCAGCGGGGTGCGATAACCACTAGGCCACCGTGGCGGGTTTAGGTTTCTCTAGCTTGGCTGTGTCCACTAGCTGACCGCCTAAAAAAGGGTGGAGGGGGAGCGGGGGTGGAGGAACGCGCGCGGTCAGGAACACGATCTTGCCTATAATTCTTTCCCCGAAAAATAAGAGTTTGCAAAAAGTGCTTTCCGTACAAAGAACTCAAGCCTGCGCGCAGAGCTAAGAAACCTCGTGTGACTAAATCTTGCATGAAGGCAATGAAACGTAAAAATAAATTATTCGAACACTTCTTGAAAAATAAGAATGAACACACGCTAAGGCGTTTCAAAGACCAAAGAAACAAAGTCAACAGTATGCCTCGTCAGGAAAAGCGAAAGTATACCTAAACAACACCTTGAACAACGATGGAATGAACAAATCGAAGCTAGCCTGGTCAAGACTAGCAGGTAGCCTGGCTATCCTGGTCACGACCTCATATTTTCTTAGCAGTAACGGTAACAACTTCAGCCCCACTGAGCTTGTGGTGAATGGTGACACAACCGAATGAACCGATCTTTTGACTTGTGACTCGGGCGTTATGACATCTGATTTGAGTGATAATTTGCCTTTCTTCGTTTTTCTTCCGCATATTAAGAAAGTGCCGCCTAAAACATCGCCAGTCTTGTATAGGAAAATTAATGATGATACATTGGAACGTTTTCGGAGTATATTACAAGAAGAAGATTGGACAGACGTATACAGTGAAAGTAACCCGAACATTAGTTACACGATTTTCATAAAAAAATTTTTGAAAGTGTATAATAAGGCGTTCCCGCTCGTTAGCTACGTTAAATTTAAGAAGTCTAGAAAACCTTGGATAGATAAGGAATTGCACAAACGAATCGTTAGCAAAAATAAACTTTGTGCGGACTTCATAAAGTGTAGAGACGTAAACATTCTTAAGGTTTTTAAGCAAATGCGTAATAAACTATCATCTGATATTAAAAAGGCGAAGGAGGACTACTATATCAAAGTATTCTCTAGCAGACTTACCCCAGAACAAATATGGAAAGCATATAATAGCCTCATGTGCAAAACAAATAAGCAATCTCTGCATCAAATAGAAGATGGAGGTAGGATATACTCTGGTATTTCCTTATCCAATAAATTCAATGAACACTTTCTCTCTATTGGTGAAGGGAGTACAAACGTTGGTGAGGATGATGTATCATTACACTTAAAAGATAAATCATCCAAGACAATCTTTTTTTTCGCCTAATGAAATAGCACGGTTAATTTTGAAATTACGCAATAACTGCTCGGCTGGAATTGATGATATTAAATGGCAGGCACTCAAATACGTCGCAGATATAGTAGCACCGACACTTTCACATATTTGCACCGAAATGTTAACCATGGGAATTTTTCCCGATAAGCTGAAAATAGCACGAGTCTCTGTTATACACAAAGGAGGTGAACGAAGCTCATTTGCGAATTATCTCCAATCTCTGTTTTGTCTGTCTTTGAGCAAAGTTGCTGAAAATGTTATAAACACGCGCTTGAGAAAATAAATGCAATATCTAACCAGCAGTATGGATTTCAGAAGGGGAAGTCAACAGAACAGGCCTTGCTTCGCGTGAAGGATGTAATAATAAACAACACAAAAGGTAAACGTTTCACGAGGGGTCTGATCCTGGACATAAAAAAGGCATTTGATTCAGTTAATCATAAAGTAAGTTCTCTTGCTCAAATTGCCTTACTGTGGAATAAGAGGCACCCCTTTAGATTTGATCAAGAGCTACCTGGTGTTTCATCTAGCTACATGGATATACGCACAGGCGTACCGCAGGGCTCAATTTTGGGGCCTCTGCTCTTTCTCTTGCATATTAATGATATAGTCAACATTCCTTGCACTCCTTCAATGGTCATGTATGCAGATGACACAAATATTTTCTTTTCTGGGTGTGATATAAACTCTGTAGCGAGCGACGCAAATACGTGGCTGGCTGGACTGTCCAAATGGCTCACAGCAAAACAAATAGAGCTCAATGTACAAAAGACAAAGTTCATATTATTCAGGCCGAAAAACAAGATTATAGACATTGAACCCACTATTACTTTTCGCAATAATGCTCTATCGCGCGTAGATTCCATACGATTTTTAGGTGTAATTTTTAACGAAAGGCTAACCTGGACAGATCACGTTAATCGTGTGTGTTCAAAAGTCTCCAGTTCTGTAGGTATAATCTACAAAATGAGAAAATTATTGCCATTATGGTTTAAGAAACAAATGTACTACGCTCCGCTCTTGTGCAATCATACCTTCATTACTGCCTACTGGTCTGGGGAAGCACAACGCAATCTAACTTTGCAGTCACAATTTGTATTACAAAAAAAAAAAAAAGCCATTCGTGCCATCAGTAATATCAATTATCGAGACAGTACAAACGAACACTGGAGCAAACTGGGTTTACTAAACATACACAACTTGAAAACCTTGCGGTTGGCTCTTGAGACACATCACTTACTCAAGAACGACACTACCTTTTCAGTCACTTTACACGACCCTCAAAAAGATCCGCCATATACATTTCGACAGGTTAGCTACAGGAATAACAGGATCAGGACAAACTATGGTTCACAAACGTTGCACTACCAGATTACGACACTCTTGAACAACAACAAATGTATATAAGAAATTATAATAAATCACAAATCAGGAAAAATAGTATAGCGCCACATAAGTCAACTACTTCTCTCATAGGATTTTTTTAAAGTGCATATTGCCTGCTATTTGTGTTCCTGATTTCCGTCCTCAACAATGATATGTTTGATTTTATATTTACCTGTAAAATGACATTTTATCTTTCCATATGTACTTGTACGTGGACTATTACTTCTCTTATGTAAGTTTTCAGTCACTTCCGTTTTGTTGCCAGTGCTTGTGTGCAGACTGTTGTTGTTTCAGGTGGGAGGACCTCGTCAGGCGTCAATGCCTTTAGCCCTCTGTTTCCGAAGTGTAATTTTTTTGCACTTGAATAACATTTCAATTTCAATTCGCAATGCTGATTAAGCGAACGTGTTCAATGATTATTTTGTGTCCTTAACAAAACAAGCGCACAATCCAGCTTGTACTACATATTCATCGGACAGTAATCCTGGGAGAGCGTCTTTGCCGCCGACAGCAGCCAGCGAAATTTCTCACGCTTTCTCGTCTGTAAAAAACAGAACATCTTGTGGCGGATACGATATCCAGATTAAACCTATTAAACGCGTGCTACATCTCATTTCTGATTTCTTGGAACATATCTTCAACCTCATATTTTCAACTGGAATCTTTCCACAAAAACTACAAGTGGCGAAAGTAATCGTGTTGTACAAGGGAGGGGGTAAGAATCCGCTTGACCTATATCTATACTGCCAGTATTATCAAATAGCTTAGAAAAACTGATTCAAAAACGTATGGTTTCTGTTTTAGGTAAGCACCATATCATCACTTAATCACAATTCGCTTTCACTAAAGGCCGCACAACCGAGCATGCTCTCTAGCTCAGAAGGAATTCATATTAGATGCTTTTGAACGCCGAGCTACACATACTAGGTATCTTTATAGGTTACTCAACGGCTTCGATACCGTAAACCATGCCACACTTTTACAGAAATGGAATAATTACTTCTTCCTAGGTTTTGTTCTAAAATTAATTGAATCTTAGTTAAAGTATCGTCAGTAGGTGGTGGTCATCAGTGATCACATCCCGAATTTAGCAATTTCAGCAGGTGTGCCCCGAGGTAGTATGCTGGGACCCCTTTTGTTCTGCGTATGTATACACGATATTGAAAACTTTGACGCATCTGTAATGTGTGTTGTATATGCAGATGACACAACCTTACTTCTCACTGCGCAACACTATAAAGATCTAATCATTGACGAGAAACAGGTATTATTAAAGTTAGCTTCATGGACATGCATTAATTCCTTAAAATTAAACACTTTGAAAACAAAGGCTGTTTAGGCCTAGAAATAAACCTTCCCCTTTGCATGCACCGTTAATGCTAGGCACCTCGGAACTTCAGATAGTACCAAGTGTTAAATGTCTGGGTATAATTATTCATGAACATATGTCATTGAATGCCCACACTGAAAAGCTACCTTCGAGTGTATCCAGGATAACGGGAATTTTGTCTAGGGTGCGTTTTCTGCTTCCTAAAAAAGTTAAACTTCTCATCTACAAATCACTGTTCTTGTCGCACACAAACTATTGTCATCTGGTTTGTGGCACGACAACTTTAACGAACATTCATAAATTACATGTAATACGGAAAAGGGCAGTTTGGGCCATTGCAGATGTTCCGTATGAAAATCGCACTTCCCTGATTTTTGATGAAATGAAGTTATTAACCCTATGCAGATTACTACCACGCAAGTCTTTCGAAACGCCACCACATAGGACAAAAAGTGATAACTTTTTGGGCACACTTGCTCGAATAAACCACCGGACCCTTTTTTATAACACTCGTCATGTTGATACGTGGTTTCTTCCATGCACGCGCACTAAATACGGCAAAGAGATTCAGCGCTTTCTCTTGCCGTTTTATCGGAATCAACTAAGAATATGAAAATATTGCTAATGAGGCTGTTTTGCCTTACATGTCGTGTAATACCTTGTGTTTTCGTTTTTACGGTTTCATTGAATTTGATCTGATTATCGAATCAGAGTTCGGTATTGTTTGCCGGTTTATTTTCCCTCTCTTTGAATTGTATTACTTTTTGATCTCTGTATATATGTGCATATGTATATATTTATGTATTCATTTACAGCCTGGTTGAGTTATAATTTAGTCTGATCTCTGTTATAATTATTTCATCAGGTTGTGGCAGTGGCGGTTTGCGTATCTTTTCTTCTTTTTTAATGTTCACTTAGCTATTTTTTATTCTGTTTATGTCTGATTAAATATGAACTAGATATGTTTTCTTTTCACTCCGTAAATTGTATTGCACTGTACGCTTGCCTATCTCTGCCATTTTGTACGGGGTCGTGGCCCTAGTCAGGCCCGTGAAGAGGCTTTTTTGACCTCGGCTCTCAACATCCCAAATGATGGAATGTTGGAATCAATAAATGTTTCAAAGTTTCAAAGAAGACAGCAATCATAACAGGCGAAGAGTCGTAAGTATTCCGTATATCCATCCTCTTTCGCACAGGGTTACGAAGAAAGTAGACGTGGTGTCAAAGTTCTTTTTAATGCTCCCAATAAGTTCGGCACGGTATGCATCGCCGTGCAGAAGAAAAATAAGCAGATGGAAGGAAAAAGCGAACCGCAACACTGCCAACAATAATTTTACCGACTCTCGTATGGGCGTAGCGTATAAGAGTCCATTTAGCTGCGGAAGATTCGTCGCATTGCATTAATGACAGATTAACTGAACACAGAAGGTCGTTATCCGGTCTTGTAATCTTTCGCTGCACTCCCGGGAATGTAATCTGGATAAATGTGCGATCTTATACGAGCATAACAGTTGAGGACACTCTGTTAATGGTCGAGGCCTGGCATATGAATAATAGTGGAAGCGCGTGCGCGAGGCAGCCGTCGATTACGTTGCGCATAGAAGAGGTCGAATGTCCGAACACTTGTCTCTCGTGTAGACCAGCGCGTGCACCCGTTTGACAGGTGGCCCTATACTATTCCTGAGCATGCGCAGAGAAGTTGTGTGTCTTCTTTCTTTTTTCGCCTCTGTGCTCTGCTTCAGTTGATAGTCAGCGTTCGTGTTGTCCACGTCTCTTACCTTGTAGTCCGTGTTTTGCAAGCCCTTCCTTAACATTATGAACCATTATCAACTCTAGCAGCTTTCTGTCCCTTTATCCGAACTGTGTTTACCTTACGGCGTGAAGGCTTTGCCGTCACCGCGTTCGATGCACGAAGTGAATATCGGTTTCGCTTTCGCTTTAAATATATTATTGGTTTGGTTATTGAAAATTATTGATGAGTTTCTTAGTAAACTGCATCCTCCTGCACGCCTCAGGTCTGCCAACGCCACTGGAAAACAGCGGTGCCAGGATGTGGCAAAAAAACCGCGAAGTTCGCCTATAAGGAAGGCGAGCAACGCAGTTCATGCACATATAGTGCTCGCCATGCACATGCGAGTGTCCGCCTCTCGCTGGCATGTGTTTCGATGGAATGAGGCGGCGTGCTTTACGAAGTTCGCCCGTGCCCCGCCACGGTGGTCTAGTGGCTACGGTACTCGGCTGCGGGTCGCGAGATCGAATACCGGCCGCGGCGGCTGCATTTCGATGGAGGCGAAATGTTGAGGCCCGTGTGCTGTGCGATGTCAGTGCACGTTAAAGAACCCCGGGTGGTTGAAATTTCCGGAGCCCTCCACTACGGCGTCTCTCATAATCAGAGCTGGTTTTGGGACGTTAAACCCCACATAACAACGACAACGAAGTTCGCCCGTCAGCGTTACTGCTTCTCTACGCCGCGGCTCTCTCGGTTACAGGCGGTGGTGTGCCTCGTGTTCAAAGCGGTTGCCCGAGGAACACGTAGCGGCCAGGTGGTGAACTGGCGAGAAAGTCGCGCCGTCTCGCACCGATTCCGGGAAACGTGCCCAATCGTGATTGCATCACGCACGAATCTAGGACATTAACTTTTCTACATAGCATGGAATGACGCACCGGCCTGTGTAGAGGATTTAGATTCTTTTTTTCAGGGGCGATATAACGCGAGAGGTAAAGTTACCGTTAGACGCAGCTCTGATATCAATAACGTAGCCTGGTGGGGCCATGCCTAGCGTGCCGAATTGAGCTGTGGGAAGGTTAATCAAAAAGAATGAGAAGTTAAGTGTAGCTGCAGTATTGTGCGTGATCTCTCATCACTACACACACGACAGCGAATGATGACTGTTTCAAATCGAACTCTTCCACTAAAGAGACTTGTGCTACATTGGTTGTATAGGGCGGTGTTTGACAAAAACCTGGTGATCGTTCAAATTGCCTTGGCGAGAAATGTACGGTTGTGACATCTCCTTACATCGTTTTAGAGGGAATATGTCACATGACTAGCTGTGGCGTTATGTTGCGTTATTTGGGTCGCGTGACTACGTGCGATGTTATGTTATGGTATCACGCTACCTGCAACTAAGCTACGCTATGCAAGCCTAGCTGCATACATTAACTATAACAGCTAAGCTATGCTAAGCGATCGCGGCTACGCCAGGTGGTTGCTAGGCGACGCGAGCTGGAATGGATCTCTCTGACCGCACTGCCGCCGGGAGCGGCCCACAGTTTTCCGTCGGCGAGAACCGGCGTAGCGGAAAAGATTAATAGCTCCGCTGTAAAAAAAAAAAAAAAAATCCTGTACAGCCCAGGCGTTGTGGAAATCGGCGTCATGCGAAGTGATCCGACGGAAAATCACCCATGACGAATTGTTTGGCATTGAGCAACATGTGTTATGAACAGGATGAAAGTCTTTGTGTAAAGTACACGGCTGGGAGTATGCTGAACATGGGCTAGCCAAAAACGTCGGCAGCACCGCGGCGACTTAATGGTACCTCATGGTACGACGTATATCGTTGGTACTAACATTAGTGCACAGCACACAAGTCTGTTTCTTCGAAGCGAAATGAACGCTACGGTGCGCCGATGTGCGCACCATCAGCGTCGTTAGTTATTTCTACGGGATCGAGCAAAGTTGGGCATGCGGGACGATAGTAGATCGTATGTATTGTTGATTACATTGCAATACCGCTTAGCGCGCAGTGTAGAAGCGCAAGTGATCTTACAAAAGCAACATCGTCAGAAGTGATGCTGCAATAGGCTTTATGACTGTATGTACCGTGTAGGAGGAGCCACCGTAGCCTGTAGGGGTAGCGTGCTTGCTTGGCACCTCAGACGCCCGGGTTTCATTCCCCCCCTTACCTCTTGGTAGGTTGCCTTCGGAGATTGCAACATAGAGCGGGCCGCGCACCACAGGTATGAGGCAGACGTGAGTGCAGTGTAGTTAAGGGCGACTTTCACGGCGAGTGTATGACGTTAGTGCTGTAGAGACCGATCATTCTTGTTCGTCGTACGTTTATACCCTATTATCCAAATTTTGGTGCCTGCCAGGTGAACGAGGCGGCCAGGAGAGCACCGAGACTGAGGCGGCTAGCTAGCTAGCTAGCTAATAGATAGATAGATAGATAGATAGATAGATAGATAGATAGATAGATAGATAGATAGATAGATAGATAGATAGATAGATAGATAGATAGATAGATTTTAATTATTTACAATACTGCTACTCTCCTTCGAGAGCGTGGCATTTGGGCCGTACAATGACTTTTCACAAATATTTAAAGAAGAACAAACATAATTAATAGCATACACTTACAAGCATAATTAGAGGACATGAATATAGTAAATACAATGGAAGTATGCAGAGTTAAATAACAGCAATAATTTACATGTACAATGACTACAAAAGATAATGCTAATTAAACATATTATACAATGCTAAGATCAGACCGAACGGCAAAAGAGAGGAAAAAAAGACTATGACTCTTTAATGAAGAGTGAACTAATAAAATTATGATAGCATTAGTATCGCGAGTGAAAAGGTATAAAAAAGAGTAAAAGAAACAGAAAGAACTAGATAGATAGATAGATAGATAGATAGATAGATAGATAGATAGATAGATAGATAGATAGATAGATAGATAGATAGAAAAGAAGTGTTTGCGAATTTGTACATTAGCTTTCGCAATACCAAAAACTCTAGTCTTGCAAAGAGAGGACCGCTCGGTAATCGAGAAATGCGCAAAGCGTAGATACGGGTGGCGACGCCGCTTTGAAGCTCCAGCACTAATACGCTTGACGTCACAGACCTTTGACTGCGTGTGCTAAGGCCCACATTACTATTTGTCGATAAGAAAGACATATATGTATTGTGTTATAAGAAAGCCGGCGACTTAATACACAGAGTTCCGGAATATTTCATGCAGCGAATTTGGCGGAAAGAAAAAAAAAAGGGTGGGGGGGGGGGGACCTTCTTACGTCACGAGGTGGAAGTTCCGGCGCGAATTTTAAAACTAGGACCTTGACACTTATTTTCTGCTTTAATACTGAGCATAAAAATCCGAGGTTAACGACATTCGAGTTCTGGTTTTATAAGTTATCGTTCTAAACCACTTCACATTTTCACGTTAGTGTCCCGTTAGTAGGCCATGCCTTCGTAACGAGAACCCGGTGCGGAGCGCTAATTTTCGAAGGCGTGGTTCGCATAACGCCGCTGCTTGCAATGTGCAGTGGTGAGACAACGGAAATAGTGAAGTTTCTTGTGGTTAATTCTAAACACGGGACCTCTTGTTTATTTAGAAACCAAGTATATGACCTTCACCTGCTGCTTAAGTGAAGGTAGTCCCCTCAATTGGGAAAGCTGCTTCCGTTACCTAGGCGTGCATATCACCGCTTCTCTAAGATGGTCACACCACATCCGCTCCTTCTATGACAACATCAGTGGAATGCTCTAGCGCGTTCGTCACAACCTTTCCTGCCTTCCTGTCTCACCTAAGCTAGTCATGCGCAAGACTATAATTCGAAGCAGACATGAATATTACAGTGTGATATGAGATCCTAGGTCATCAACTCCTGTAAATGCACTTGAATTATTTCAAAATACTTCTGTTCCGCTTCATTATTTGTAACTGCAGCACCAGCATGCAAATACTTGCGTAGTGAAGCACTCAACCGAACTGTCATGTGTCGGTTTACGTCATATGCTTTTCCACCTGTATTTATTAGATAAAATCTGTTAGTACATTTCTAGCCTTCGTCATACACACAAGTCCCCCACCTTCATCCCCGCCCCCCTCCCTTTTGCTTTCTATTGCTGATCACTGGGATTTATCATCTAATTCATGTCAATCTTATATCATATCAAGCCAAAACATGTTGCGATTCATTTATCTCTAGGACATCTCTCGACTGGGACCTCCTCCTCAGAATTGGGGTCGCCGTCACCGATAATCCTCAACATGTTTCCGTACTAGGTAACCATCTATAACGAAGCATTCCTGTTTTCGTTGTAGGTAACCTTAAATCCAACAGTAGTAGCGATTTTGATCAGTAAAATGACGCCTATTTCTACGCCTCCATAGGGCAGCGTCTAAGTAGTGCTCATTGGAATCGTATACACAAGTGTAATCAGGCTGTCAACCTTCAAAAGTAGCGACTAAATAGGGAGCACAAACATGGAACAACGAAAAGTTAGCTAGAAGACCAATATTTTTGACAGATTCGCACATTATCAGCGTTTGACTGAGCCCCACGCATGTGTGGAACGTTCGCGGTCGTGCGGATTAGAGGGAGAGCTCGTGAGTTGCGCATAGCCAGCCGACGCTTATTTACGCAATGCACGAACGCACTCGGCAGCGCAGCATTAACGAAGCAAAACAAGCGCAACTAGACGAAATGTATATTATGGAGTTTTCGAATAGGGGCGCCAGAAGTTAGGGGCCCGAAAGCGCTTTGCGTGTGCTAACTTTGGGTCACATAAGAATTACGAGTTTTCGAATTGGGTTTTGAGCTCGCTTTTTGTGTCTTGCGCTTGCAGCACCAATGTGGCTAAAAAGGCAAGCTACGTTAAGTAAAAATTGCACGTTAATAAAGGTATTTGCCCTTCATAAGCATACGCTTTAAAACTATTTTTTAAAGCATGCAGTGACCATGAATTTGCTTGCAATACCCATCAGTTCTTTAGTGCAAACAATCTGCCATCATGAGCCAAGGCAATCCAACTTTGAGCCACTGGTCACGTTAAGCCTACGAGCTCTCAATTCGACAACCCATCTTAATAACGCGGGATATTTCACTGCCTGTCTTTGTTGTATGCGTGGGATGGAACGAAGCGATGGCCTACGCCACCATTTATTGATTGATAACGTTATCACTTAATCAGAAATCAGCTCAATTTGGTCCTAGGCGAGAGCCATTGCCTCGATGAGCACCGCCATGTTTCGTTACGCTAAGAAGTTTGGGGCAAGATTTTGGGCTCGCGATAAATTCCAGAAATAGCTTTCCCAAGGCAAAACCCAAAGGAAGTTTGGATCTTGCGCATTCGCAGTGGCGTCGACGCTATTTCTTGGGGGTTCCTATTCGAAAACTCCCTATTAAGATATTATGCTCCCACATTGTAAGGAAACCCCGCTATTTCCAACAGAAGATGCTTGACGACTCGGAATGCAAATACAGGAAACCACCCTTGAGTTGATGTCGTATACCACTGTCTGCGAATATTTTTGTTCGGTCCTTGCCCAACATCATTGGCTTGTGCCGCACTTGCGTCGTAAGCCGCGGGGCGATGCCACGTTTTTTGAACGACCACGCCTTCTTGCGCAGGTCACGCGCCTAGGCCAATGAAGTAAAAATTATATACCATTTCAAAGAATAATCTTATTCATTAGAACGCAAAAAAACATTCCTTTTTGTAGTGTACTGTCGAAAAGAACACGTGAGAGCATGCTCTTCAACTTCCGAGATGTGCACCACTTGCCGGCTGGCTGCTCTCGCCCTCCCGTTCTCACATATATATTTTGGGGGGATATACCCCGTCACAGCACCGCACGCACTCAAACAAAGGACAGCGACCAATCCTGGAAACCAGCGCCTCATTCAGAGGCGCCAAATCCGCATTTCCCACAACGAGAACCGACACCGAACAACCTGGTGGTGTTGCAGCGGCGGAACGCGTTACGTTCCAAAGAAATATCTCCGTTCACGCTCTTGCTGCGTGATCACGCGTTGGTTACAGCCAGGCGGTGTGGAAAGGCGTCAACTGGTACATCCTGCATTTTTTACTGCGCCTGTTGTGGCCTACACGATTATTTACGGTGAAAGTGATCTACATTTTCCTTGAAAGGAAACTTCCGGGAATTTTTCGAGTTTCGCGGATCTCAATGCAATTTTCGATATATGTTCTTTTGGTACTGCGATAATATATGGCGAACCAGGTGGTGGCAAGTCGTTTACTGTTTCCTGGATATGAATCTTTAGAATTTTAGCGGATTCCCGTGCTTTTGAATGGGGGTCACCCTGTGTGTTGACGTCATTACCTATATCGCTGCCCACCTAAACAGCCAGGTGGTCAAAGGCAAAACGTGTATGCTTCAGCTCCGAAATTCTCGCTGTCAAGTTCAGAACACCTGGCACAACTCGGTACTTCATCGGATAACATCACCACTTTTATTTTTTGGGAACCAGCTCCGTATTTCTGACGGTGGTGAGGCTGTGAGGTCATTACATATGCTGCGCAAAGTGTTTGCCCGTTTCGGCATGAACACACCGTTCATTTGGTTATTTGAAATTATTGGTGAGTTTCTGAGCAAATGAACAAACCTGCCTGCTACAGGACTGTCAATGCTATAGGAAAAGAGAGATGTCAGGATACGGTGAAAGAAAGATAAGAGAACCGCCGGAGTTCCCCTTAAGCGAGCCTAAGACTGCAAGCGAGTGAGCCACTGCAAGTTTTAGGAAATGTAGCGCTTTTGAGCTCAAAATAATGATACTAATAAAAAAAAGAAAACAAGGACATCAAGAACCGTGCCGCTACATTGACGTTTAGGTGTTGATCTTTCGGCGTGAATCTCAAAGGGAATATTGAATGTTTCCTTCACTTGCTCCATAAAATAGTTTAGCATTGGCATAGCTCGGCAGTATGGAATGATCTTAGCTCGCGCTTGTCGTTTGGAAACTCCCACCATGGGAACATTTATTATGTGCTGAAGATTGTGAAGCCCCTTTGGGTGAAGTTTTACTACAAGCACAATAACGCTAAAAGGGTGTATAATTAGGAGAATCAAGATAACTTGAAACGTTCAGATGAATTCTTAGCCTGTGTTGAAAGAATCGGTCTCGTGCTAAATGTGTTCACGAGTGAATATTTTAGGTACTATCCATACTATCCATATCATAGGCATGTCATTGGGCAAATAAAACATGCGAAAAAAAAAGTGTTTATTTAGCCCGCATAGATAACGTGCGGCAACCAAATTATGATAATCAGATTCACTGTATGCCGAGCAACATCGGAATAATTTTGGCCATCTCCGTGGAGGATTCCATTACACGTGCGCTGCTGCAAGTAAAACCGTTTTTGCGTTTAACCCTTGCAGAAAAGCGATAGCCGCGATCGGTAATCGAATGCGCTACCGCCCTGCTCGGCAGCCCAATGTCGCTGGGGCAGTTGGTAAATTGAGATGTCGTGTTCTGAAATTTTTTCTTACAAAGTGTTTGTTTGCGGTGCCGTTTTCATCATAAAATTGTTCATTTCCTGCACTGTTGAAGTTTTCTCATACCAGTCACACCATATAGCAGCCTCGACTGGACGAAACAAGCGGCGAGTATTTGAAGAGCGGCAAATATCTTGCCCGAACTTACAAGTGTACCACAGGGTATACTCTCGCAACGACCACGAACAGGGGAAAAAGATAAAGAGACAGCGGTTCCTAAACTGATAACGTGTAATGAACGCCCATCGCACACGCCACCGGTGTAACAGTGTGTGACGATCCGTGTAATATCAGGCACGTGGGCTGCGGCCATTCAACACTGGCACCGCCGACACGTACCGTGCGCGCAAATGAAGACGAACGGATGCACAATGTCCGAGTCGTTCCACGAAATCCCGTCCGTTTGTTGGCGGCTCTCGCGCGCCGCCAATTTCGACTCGCTCGCTATACGGCCTTTCGGTTGCGCGGAAAACAGGGCAGGGAGGGGGGATGAGCGGGCGCGTTCTGCCCCATAGGACTCATTTCTTGCTTTCTGCGCCCAGGGCCTGGCTCTGGAAGTAAATGCGATTCTTTTCGAAGCGTAAGTGGATCAAACGGATCATAAAACGACGGCACCGTATTCGAGGCGGCAGTTCCGGCTCGGCCAATAGCGACTCGGACTTGAAACATCGCCGGGCAATTTAGCCTCCCACGTTCCCGCTGAAGGGAAGGCTTCGTTTTGGCAATGTAGTCAGCATCTTTGCTTTCTTCGGTAACAGCACCACAGTAGACGACAGGGAAGCAGACGACGAGCAGAAGCGCTCGCTTCAAGCAATATTTATTACAGCACGCGGGCACATATTTATGCGCTCCACGTAGCATGACATCCACGTGCGGTAGCAAACAAAAGGAGCAAAAATTGGCGCAAGATCTGCCTTGTCATCGCAAGACAGCGCACAGGTTAAACAAAATGAATGGCTTTCTTGAGTATAGTGACGGGGTATGGGTTCGATGGCGCAAACCTTTCCCAGCCTAGCAATTTCGCGGGACACTATGATATCGCGTGTTCTCCGTACACTTCTCCATCCGGGGAGGCTAGAGTATTCAGAGTGCATCTGGCCACCGTACCCTTTGCAATAAAAGCCTAGGAGAACTGAAAAATCGTGTCGCATATTGTTGCCCGGTCGCTTTATATAGAATGTATACGCATCCCACGCACTATGAGAAACAACGTTATGAGAAGCACTGTAATGGCAGCATACTGTGCAGGCACTATACATGATATTCAGTACGAACCGACTGTGGCCTGCAATAAAGCTCTGCTCAATTCGGTCGGCGAGCAACTTGCTTTGGCCCGTTCTATGATCCACGTGTTACGAGACGGAAGCGAGCGTGTGCGAATCGTACGCGTGACGGGTTTCGCGATAAATGTACCCTCATCCGTTACGTTAAAATGTCAGCTCACTGACCACCGTAAGTTCACTTCGAGCAGAAATGTACGCCCCAGCTATGTGACTTGCATGTATCCTGCGGGGCTAATTAGCGTATCGCTGCGGTGTGGAGCAGCGTTCAACAGTGGACACTTTTATAAGAGCGGGTTGGCGGCAGTAACCAGCATATCCTGCGCATTCCAACATGGGGCAAACACTGTAGACGACACTCTGGCGATATTAGCTGGTGCTAGCGAATCGTATGCAGCCTTAGCCAACACAGTGTAGTTAGGTTATGTTTTGTGGTGCTAGCGAACCGTTACACCACGAGAAAGCACCAGCCAACGCCATTAGCGAAAATTTGCATCCGCAATCGAGAAATAACACACACAGGGCGGGCATTAGAAAATACTGGATATCAGCCAATCAATATTAGTCAGAAGTGCTGAACACTAGACAAAATTACCCAAAAGTAGCTGACGCTAATTGAGTTGACCAACGTTATGAAGCACTCATCAGAATTAAATGGAAAGCCAGCCAGCGTTAGCGACTAGTTAGCCACAACCGCACTCCTAGAACGGGAGCGAAAGAGGCGCCTTTCTGCCACACTACCATTGTTTGTGGCAGGAAGGCGTGCTTTCCCTGCGTCGTCGCCGCGCCTTCGGTATCCCTTGGTCTTCCCAGTCACGAACGACGTGCAGCTATAAACGTGACTTAGCATTCTGGAAACCATAGAAGAGAGCAGCTTTGCGTGAATGAGACGCGAACAACCCACCCGATGTTTTGTCTTTGTGTGGCAGCCACAACCAAAATACGGCATTTATTCATCGAATATGCTTTTTGTTGCGTGGGACACTATAACCGGCATCGTCCAGGGCAACTCGGCAGCAACAACACGTACACTAGGCCATGGAGCAAGAATTGTTCTTTCTCCAAATACTTCTTTCTCCGTGCACTAGGCACTACTGCGCAATACAAGCCGACAGTTGGCCATCCAGTGTTAGTTGTGCGCTGGAGCTTATACAGACGCCCTGTATACACTCCGCATCACTGAGGCGCATCCGCGCTGATAATCACTGAACGCGTCCGATAAATGCACCAGTAAGTGAGGCACAGACCAGCGCATGTATCTCACGTTGATTATGTTATGTCATGCATATTGATACATCCCAGAGAAATAACTACAATGTTATTGCCATTTACGCAACTGTTCTGCCCTGACATGGCCTGACATTCATGCCCTGACATGGCATGAATGGCATGGTACCATTAATTTACCATGATGCCATCATTTACCACATCTTTGCCAAACATGCAGGTAAGTTCTGACAGATCTACACCAGCCAACAATTGGCCAGCCTAGAGCTATCCCGGCTGTTGAGGAGGAGGAGGAGAAGGAGGGAGGAAAGACAGGGAGGTTAGCCAGTGCTGTTGAAGTTACTGAAAGGACAAGGACGTTTATGTCATTTCAGTCATACTATCATGATATGCATGCCGTGTCATTCCTAGCATTTCGTGTCATTTATGTCGACACATTACCAGCCTGTTTGCACTCGCTGCATCGCAAAGGCCTCGTTTGCTGCGGCTGTGGTATCCTCTCAATGTTGTTGATCCCATCTGCACACATAATTCTGTCAGGCAGACATATGGCCTGCTCACCTAATTAATATTGTGGGGGTTCGGGTCATCTTGCCGCCAAGGATAAGCCGCTGCCGAAAAACTCAAGAACAACGTTTACTAAAACTAACAGAACACTACTAACTCGGAACAACAAACAAACGCTCCTGGACACACGCACTTGCTAATAACATTGACCACGCCACACAAACCGCGCATGCAGCTCGCGCCTGTCCGCCACCGACTGTCCCGGCAGCGCTTCGAGTGTCGCCTTCATATTAAGCAAGTGTTCAACGCACACTGCCAATTCGCAGCACGTGTTGAGCCGAGACCAAACTGGCGTTGGCCGTGGCGGGGCTGTCACACACTAGTAAAGTAATCGAATGACCATTGTCGTATTACGATTGCATTTTGCCATTCATGACAAGGCTTAGATGACATGCATGTCATATTTTTCTCACGATGTGTCATTGACACTCGCCGTAGACTCATGTCGCACGATGCACGTTTTTATATGTGCCAAGTTAACAAAATGACCAAGAGCGCGATTACGTAGATAGATAGATAGATAGATAGATAGATAGATAGATAGATAGATAGATAGATAGATAGATAGATAGATAGATAGATAGATAGATACAAACTTCAACTGGTTAGCGAAAGATAGCTTTGCTCTTAAAGCCAAGCCAGGTTTCGTGCCCAGCCTTGTGTCGATCAGCTCGGACTCCTTTGGTGCGCAAGTGTGCTTGGGCTTGTGTCGACTGTGCACGCATGCTACACGCTCTAGTTTAATCGCCCTTCAAAGAAAGTTGTGTATTCTCGATCAACCGAGCCACTTCCTCGAAAGCTTCGACTCACAATGCAAGGATGTGCGTGAAAAGCTTGCTTCCTTCGGCTAAATCCATCGCGGCGTCTGTTTCCTTTGTCGGACGTCTCGCCGTGCTTTGACGACTAATGCGCTCGAAATACTTTTGTTGACACTACAGAAAGCGCACCGTTTCCGACGCTTGCGCGAAGATCGTAGGTTTAAGCCGGAAGGCTCGGATTTTCCGGCCCAGGGACGGCTCCTGAAACAGCCGGAAGGGATCCTTCGCTCCGGCCGAAGCTTGCTGCTCCAGCGAAGCGGAAGTGGTGCAATGTGAGCGGTACAGTGATACGACGAGAGGGATTTTACGGTCATAAAGACGCTAGACGCACCGGAGGCCGACGAGTCAATGGCACTGGTCGTGACAGCACTGAAATGCCGCTTAAAAAGATTGAGGCTTAAAGATACTGCAGATCTCACGCACTGGTGCGAATCGGTGTCATGCGAACCAGTGAACGAAGAAATTGCCTATGACAAATGTAATTCTTTGGCATTCAACCTGATGTTACGAGTAGGATCAAGGCTTTTCTGCAAAGCGCATGTAGCGAGCGTTCTCATGAGGGTTCTTAACATCGGCCAACCAGGAACGTCGACAAGACCGTGGCCTTCTGCGTGGTACCTCATGGTACGATGTGACGTTAGAATTCACGTTAATTCGAAGCACAGACATCTGTTTTGCCAAAGAGAAATGCACTATACGGTGTCTTGATGTGCCTTCCTTGTTGTTATGTGGGGTTTAACATCCCAAAACTAGCTCTGATTATGAGAGACGCCGTACAGGAGGGCTCCGGAAATTTGGACCACCTGGGGTTCTTTAACGTGCACTGACATCGTACAGCACACGGGCCTCAACATTTCGCCTCCACCGACACGCAGCCGCCGCGGCCGGGATTCGATCCCGCGACCCTCGGATCAGCAGCGGAGTACCATAGCCACTGGACCACCGTGGCGGGATGCCTTCGTAAGCGTCATTCATTGAAGCATTCTACGCAATCGACCGAAGTTGCGCGAAAGCATACCGAAGGGTATCTATTACTATGATAGTGCATATCACACATTAGAAGCGAAATTCGTGTTACGCATGCACCATCGTTACGGCTGCTGGTGCAATAGGTTGATTTGCTACACTATATACCAAGCGGGAGACGCAGCCGTAGCCTTGTGGTAGCGTGCTTGCTTAGTACCTCGAGGGCCCCTGTTCAATACCTCCCTAAAGCTTGGTAGATTGCATGTGTGTCTATGTGTCTCTTATATCTACAGTTCAATCGTAACCTACCACAGTGTTGCTTGTCTGAAAAGCTGAGGTCGTTGAGCCGGCTGTCGTGTATCAACCGCGAACAGAGAAATGTGGGCCCATTTTGGAGGCAGTGCACCGAGGTGAGGTGCAGAAGACTTAATTGCCTTGCGTAGCTCAAGGCCCGGCATTCAGGAGGCAATCCTGGAGTGGGCTGAGAGGGTCGAGGAGGCCTACTTCGAGTAGTTCCTCCCCCCACCCTCTAACCCATTGTGTCTTCCCTTTAAAAGGGACGAATAAAGTTTTAATTCATTCATTCATTCATTAATAAATTGAGGTACCGGTCAAAGTTGCGGGTTCGATGCCGGTAGTCGCGGCGTTTCATATGTCTTGAAGGAATAGTTATGGCGCTAAAACGACGAGCCGCAGAGAAGACAGAACACGCGCTGGCTCCAACTTCGAACTGTTTATTCGCATGAACCATCGCTGGAATTTATACAGGATGCCTGGCAAGATAATCTTTTGCAGATATATACAGTGCGCAAATATGTGGAAAAAGTCCCCAAAAATGCATCATACATCCAAAGGACAGACTTATTCGATAAGTACAATAAACAATAAGGCATGCACAAAGAAACACGTGTTCAATTACACCATCAAAATGGAGTGTTAGGAAGCTACTTTGCGCACAAACTGAACTAGCAATAGCTACAGGCTATCTTTCATGAAGAGGACTCCTTTATCGCTTATGGTAATGACGGCGTGCTAATGCACCGATCACTTGCCATTTTTATTAAAAACGCCTCGATTGTCTCTTTTTCGGTGCGGGTGTTCCCTTTCCTTCAGAAGGCGGTTCGCCTGAGGAGTGGCACACAACCACACCGCCTACAGTGGTCTGCAAGGTGCCCTCCTTTGTTGCCGCTGACCGCCAGATCGTGCTCCCTTGCACGATCGTTGAAACATCGGCCCGTTTGCCCGATGTACACCCTACCGCAGCTTAGAGGTATCTTATAGATAACTCTGCTGACACACTCGGTGTATGGAGTGTCGTGCTTCTTGGGGCAAACATCGGGATGTTTATTTGCGATCAGAGGGCAAATCTTGGCCAACTTGCACGGGGCGGAGAACACAATGGGGACATTGTATTTAGCTGCGACCTTCTTTATATTGTGCGAGAGGCGATGTACGTAAGGAATAACGTGCGTGGGCGCGTTTTCCTTTGGATCCCGCACCTTCTTACCCAGCTTGAGTTTTTGCAGGTGGCATTCACACACACATAATAAGGGAGAGAGAAAATCGAGCGTCTTGCAGTCGCTTAATCTGATTTCGAAACCTGTAGAGATCTGGTGCTCACATGATTTGACTAACGCCGAACTGAGGCAGGTGGTGGCTATTCCTCTCTTGATTAGTTTAGAATGTCCGCTGTCAAATGGCAAAATTCTCTTCGCAGTCCTGGGATTATACATCTAGCACACGCGGTACTTCATAAACCTAAGATAAAGATCCAAAAACTGGACTGAATTATCACGAGACAATTTGCAAGTGAATTCTAGTCCGCCAGACTCCTTTTAGAAGGTTTCAGTTAGTTCATCGACAGCAACTGCAAGTATAGAGTCAGGTACATTGAAAAACACCAGATAGTCATCAACGTAGCTATAAATCTTAACTACGTTACTAAAACCGACAGTGGCATTAATGCGCTTGTCAGTGTATGAAAGAAAGATGTCACACAAGATTGGCGCCACAGATGTGCCGATGCACACGCCACCTCTCTGTACAAAATAACAGCCGTGAAAATGTACAGTGGTAGACTGACAATAAAATCGTAAAAGCTCTAAAAACTCGTCTGTACTCGTGATAACAGTGCTCTGGAATATCGTTTTACCGCATGTCTATTTACCATATGTCTGTTTACAGTAGGCCCGGCATTTAGCACGTCTATTTTAGTTGATCCTTGGTTGACATAGGTTCTAGAGGCATTCAAACATCCGCTTCCGTGGGCCGAGTACTACTGGTATGAGCTACAAGAGATTGGAGTGCCGCTAATCGCGACGTATACGACGCGTATATCACTTTAGTGATGTAACTAAAGATCACTCGTTGATGTTCGTGACATATTTATACCCCAGCTCCAAAATATCGGGGTATACCAGGTGAACGAAACGACCAGGAGCGCACCGAGACGTAGGCCGCTAGATAGATAGATAGATAGATAGATAGATAGATAGATAGATAGATAGATAGATAGATAGATAGATAGATAGATAGATAGATAGATAGATAGATACGCTAAAAGTGACTCAAATTCGCCAAGAAATGCTTCGCATTTAACACGGCAGCCATGTTTTTGAGCTGCCTGAGAGATTTTAGTATAGCATACTCTCTTAGATTTGAAGGTCTTCCTGATAAGCGTTGTGCGGTATCGCAGGACTGTGAAGCTTAACTATACTAAATAAGAGGAACAAGACTCCCTCTAGTTATTAGCTGTAGTTGTTGGCTTTGTTTTCAGCTTCATCTTGCATTTATCCTGCTTAGATCATGTTCATAAATGGCATCACATGGCCGCCCAATTGATAGCGCAAGAAGGAGCCCAGTTACCACAACTATGTCATTAAACAGCCATTTTACGGGAGAAGCTTGGGAGGTTACATGGATTTTTTTGTTTAACCACGAGATGATGCTCACGTTTTCAGAGAAATATTCGAAGCCATAAATGAACGCTATGCGCAGCGAAGGGTTGGCGCTAATACTTTTCTGCGAATTGAATAGGAACAGTTCAGATATCAGAAAGCTCAGGCCAGAACACCACCAGTGTGCACTGGGTTTGATATTGTACACCGCTTAGCACCGGTAAAGGTGGATTCATGCCGTTGTCCCTCTTGGAGAAGAATTAATGGTGTGGATAGCGTGACTGTAAAGCAGTAATGTGAAGTGTGCACTCACGCAGAGTAGGCACATGATTACATTTTCAAACCGACACCAGCTGCATTCGGGCGGAGAGCATCACACGTGGTTGCGTGCTGCCCGTCGGCGTCTTCGAGCGGCATTCTTGCCGAATCTATAATGTGCATAGATGTGCTTAATGGGCATATTCCGAGGTGCAAAGTGCGTCCTTCTGTTTGTGATCGTCTTCGCACTTTACACCTCGGAATATATGCCGAGTCTGGCTTCGCATTGTCAGCTCAGGAGTCATATGTGACAGGAGTTGAGGTTCCGAGTCGCTGGCGCCCGCTCGGTGCACTTTGTCCGCTTGCCTACGCCTTGTTCGTACCGGCTCTCACCAACAGACAACGGGCGGGCGGGCGGGCGGTTGTCTTCGAAGAAGAGAATGCCGACTCCATACGTGTCCGTTGCTTTTACTGCATCGCTGTAGGGCGTCGATTGCTGATCTGCTTCGGCGGCGAAAATAGCGCACAGATTGTATACACTTTGCCGCCATCGGCGGGAAAACTGCAGCAACTTACCAGCAGAAAACGGTAGCCGGCAAAGCGCCGCGTGCTGAATCTGTGAGGTTTTAAGGAAACCACCGAATTACATGCACCACTGCTTCACTGATTTCCTTCGTGTTGCAAATAATCTCGAGGTGTGGTTTCATGCACAGAGCCTGCTCATCGACTGGAACGCGATACAGAGCCCGCAGATTCCTGGCGGAACTGGTGCTGGTGGAGTGCGCTGGGTGATCACAGGGGCACCAAACTGAATCACAGTGCTTCAGCAAGTGTCTCGCTTTCATTGAGTACGACAACGGAGAAGCTCAGTGTCACCGGCGCAAAACGATGACGCAGAAATTATTGCCAGCCGAGCATCGCGTTTCCTTCGTTCACTGTACTATTATATGGGCCAAGTCGTTGCAGAAAAAAGACGATGTTGACTCGTAATGAACTTACTATTTTTTTTACTATGCTGTAGAATTCGAGTGTGTGCAGGAAAACTGCAACATGTGACCGAAAAATAAAGAAAGCAAGCCCTAATACAATAAAAAAGGGTTTGCCAGCAGTCGCGGGCCTTCCGCTATGTAACCACGAGCAGCAGTTTACTAATCGCTTTGAAAATATGGTTCTCGGCTTATTTTGTGCTGCCCTAACCCACACGACTGATAAAAGCTTCTTGGGGTTTACTTCCCAAAATCACGATATGCTTAGAGAGACGTCGTGGCGCCTGGGGCTCTTTACCGTGCACTGACGTCGCACAGTACACGTGCCTCAATGTTTCCTTTCCATCGAAATGCAGCTTCCCTGACCGGGATTCGACCTGGCGACCTTCGGATCAGCGGCCGAGTGCCGTAGCCACTAGGCCACCGTGGCAGAGCGAGTGTAATAGGAAAACATGAGAAACCAAGGCCGAAGTCGCGATAACTGATAGGCTTTACGAGAACACGACGGAATGGATCGGGGTGCAAGCGAACGAACTCTTAGTCAGAAGCAAGAATTAGAGATGCAATGTGCAGCAAATTTTAAAAAGTTGGTGAGTGCCTACGACTTTGGTGAGACAATCGAACGAGCACTCTTCCCCTCTCTACATTGCACAAAGGGAAGCGCTGCTGGCTGCGCGATACATTTAACCCGGTGTGAACGGCATGCATTTATGGGCGTAATATATCGTTCCTGATAAAACAGGGGCGAAAGTCAAGTTTTCTAGAAAGGAAACCCAAGCAAGCCGGAGGATGATTACTCCTGTGAGACCGAAAACGCTCCTCAAATACACGGTCTTTTCTTAGTGGGTATAGAGTAAATACAGACCACCAGCGTCACGTACTGGAGATACTCCGGCACCTACCGCAAAGTGACAGTGACATCCACACTAGACGCAACTAACATTCTCTCATTAGCTTTAACACCTGAAAGGGAAGAAGCTAGAAGACGCAGAGGAAATAAATATACTACTAATGTGCCTCTGCCTCTCATAGTTTCGTTTCTTTCAAAGCTTTAGTGTGCGAGAACCAGCTCGTTCAAGTAAGACGTCTTCTAGAGGCAACTGGTTGCATCACTCGCGCTAGTTCAATGGTGCCGACGTTTCTTCGCGCCAAAGCTTGATATATTGTCTTTACAGTGGCGCGTGCCATCGAATTTTCGTACATCAATTCACGTTTTTTTAATTTCCTTTCCTCAATTTATCATCCACGCGTGCCCTGCGTTTCACTTTACCGCTTGCGATTCCTGTCTTTCCTCCCTTTTCTGGAGAGTAGTTACGCTTATGACGTCAGTAAGCAGGATTCATGAACGCTACCTGCCGTAGTCGTCACATTCACTTCCTGTCCATGCTTAGTCTGACACTGATGGACGCGTTTGGGTTTATAGCGAACTCGGGAGCTGCCTATAGTGAGACCGGCGCATTTTTTAAATTTTTGTCTTTATCGTGGTTCCGTGATGAGTTCCTTCCAAAGGCACTCCAGTGCAGGAAAATGATAGCGAGAAACCACGCACGAAACAGACAGCAGCGAAAGCCAGCTCAGCTTGAGGTACGTCGATGGGGGCAGAACAAAACAGCACGCGAGGCTGCAGATTCGTTCAACGGCTAAAAGCTTGCTCGAGGAGCCCATTGCGCCAAAGCTTACGACGCCAAGCTGTTGGAGGCTGCCACACCAGATTGCCGATGGCGTCCGAATGGCCCCGCAACTGGCGGCTATATTTACGGCCGCTGTTCGTTTGCCACGCGCCTGGGAAAATGACGCACCTGGCCAAGACGCCGGGCACTCATTTAATGGCTGCCTGTGGCGGTAAGCGTGTGGCGCCCACTCTCGCTCGGCTGCAGGACGTCAGCGGTTCTGCTGCTCATTTCGCGGGGTGCGGCGCTGCATCCAGCACAGGTACATCATTATGAACGAGCTATTTAGGTTCCCCGATGGTTCTTCGCTGCAAACCTCGAGGCTTGATTATGCACGCGGTATCTTGACAGAGACGAAGTGCGATACAACTCGTCCACTAAGATTTAGTTGCAACACTAAGATTCAGTTGTAACAGAAGCCATCTTTTCGCGATACCAACAACTTTTCGCGAAGGTGACAGCGCCTCTTTGAAGTTCTGAGCGTTGCCTACCGTGACGTCATCAACTTTGAAAGCGCCATGCTGAGGCGTATACATCTCTTGGTGGGAAAGCACGAGCAACAGCATGGTCAGAAAGGCACCAACAATCAAGCGGTGCCTGTTATAACACGCAATTATTCATTGTGCAGTGTTCATTACTCAGAATTCATGAGCATCTTCACACTCGCGGATGACAATCACGATTGCTAGATATGGTAGGAAAACTTCACACTCGCGGACAACAATCACGAGTGCTAGATACGGTAGGAAACAGCTGTCTGAAAAGGCGAGGAAAAAGAAAAACAAAAAAACGGGCCATTATCAACGGCCACGAAACGTTCAACTGGCGTTTGTGTCAGCAATACTCTTTGTGATGGAGAAGACAATTATGCAAACAAATGGTAAACGCTGACATGGCACCGTCTATCTCAGTGTGCGCTTATTAACCGGAAAATATTTGTAAAATAACCTCGCGAGGGGATGATTTTTTTCCGAAGGCTCGTTCACAACTGCTAAACAGGGCCGTGGTATGCGGTCTCCTAGAATGAGCTGAGGAAGTATTTAGCAGTTGCAGGCATACGTTCCGTAAGGCTTGCCCCGGTTGCCGCTATCGCTGTTCCCGGTTTTTTTATCGTTTGTGCGAACAGTAAAAAGCTCGCTGTTTTCTTTTCTCGTGTTTACCAACCTACCGTCTTGGCCGATCGCCTGTTTGCATTCCCGACAGTCGCATGCTTATCGATCGGTCCTCTCTTGAATAGTCGCGAATTGCAGACGTCGCCACGAAGCTCGGCGTCGCTGGGCGGACAGAACGCCCGAGGTATAGAAACCCTGCTCCCGTCTGCAATCAGCGCACTCCGCACACAGGGGCCTCGACGGCGAGCTCCTTCGCAGTATGAACGTCATCGAGGCGTGTTCGAGTGCTGAAAGGAGGAAACCGGCAGTCCGAGCAGCCGCACGCGGAATGCCATGCGCAGGTTGACAGCTTTCGCTCGAAACGCAGTTTTCGTTCCGCCTCTCAAATCACGACGTGCAGTTGTGGGCACAGCGTCACTGTCGTGCCGTCGACGTTGCTGTCGTCGTCATTAGCGTGTCTCATACAGTTTGGGGACTTTCCAGAGGTCTGCACGTTTCGGAGTTCTGTGCAACCGTCAAGGAAAAATTGGCGAGTGTGGATGTGGCGACAATTAATTTAAGAGTGGCCTCTTCTTGCGGGCTTCATGTTACAAATCTTTGCGTTCGAGAGCCGCCTTCATGTATTTCATTGCGAACATTCTAATACGAGAAGTAACTACATATATATGGAGCTTATGGATGTAATCAAGCTGAACCGTCTTACGGATATGAAAAGTTTAAAGCTAAAGTGTAACTAATGCGCTTTCAAAAACAGTATTCTTTTTGTTAAGAAGGGCGGAGAAGTTAAGCTACTGGTCAAAGTTTTCTGTTGTCAGAGGAGGCGCGTCCCCGTTATCCCGGCGAGCGTGTTTCATCGCCGAAAAGACGAAGATGTAGATTCTCTACATAGTTGGCGCATGCCCGCTCCAGAGAAGCCGCGCCCAGCAGTGTCTTCTTCTTCTCTGAATTATTCTAGCTCACACACAATGCGGAAAATTTCTGGGACGTTATGATCAAACATTCTTCACATTCGAATTGCACGCTAACAATGAATTATCTCAGCACAGGCCACGACGCGCGCCACTTGCACATTCCTCGTCGTCTTCTATCCTGAATGTCTCTGCTGAAATAATGCCCCTGAAAGAGTTTCCTGTGCCTGCGGCAGTTACCGTACCTTGTAGGCTTGTCATTTCAATCCTGTTTTAGCCTAGGTACGTTTCTGTCAATGTAATAATAATTGGTGCCCCGCCACGGTAATCTAGTGGCTATGGTACTCGGCTGCTGATCCGAGGGTCGCGGGATTGAATGCCGACCGCGGCGGCTGCATTTCGATGGAGGCGAAATGTTGAGGCCCGTGTGCTGTGCGATGTCAGTGCACGGTTAAGGAACTCCAGGTGGTCGAAATTTCCGGAGCCCTCCACTACGCCGTCTCTCATAATCAGATCGCGATTTTGGAACGTAAAACATCAGACATCAATCAATAATAATTGGTGGGGTTTTACGCGCTAAAACCGCGCTATTACTATGAGGCGCACCCCGTAGTGGAGGGCTCCAGAGTAATCTTGGCCACTCGGGTTTCTTGAACTTGCGACCAAATCTTAGTTCATGAGCGCTTTCTGCATTTGGCCCTTATCGCGGCCGCCAGAGCCGGAATTCGATACCGAGATTTCGAGCCTTTAGCAAGCGAGCACCTGTCATTTCCAGCCACGCAGAAGGCTGTATCTAGGATCGGGGCGTTTGTCCGAACCCGCAACGAAGAAGCGCTGCCGTTTCGTTTTCAGAAGCGGCAACAGCCTCAGGTGAATCCATTCCGTGGTCACGCCCGTTGGGATGCTTAATTAACGCTTAGGCGTTTGCGCGCACGAAATCGCCCGTACCGGAAATGGTGGTCGCGCTTTCGAAAACAGCGAGCATCTGGCTAGTGGTATAACGGTATGTAGCTTACATGCAGCTACTACACTTGGAGCAGCGAAATGAATTTGACAGCTTGCGTATTTGTTTCTTCGACAACTCGTCGTATACGACGCGATTCAACCTCCTTACGCCCATCCGCAGTAGCAGCTGATTCACTAATCATTGTGCAGCTATTTTGCGTGTGCTGCTCGGAGTGAAATATCCGAACGAGGAGGAGTTCGGGAGGGTTCAAGTGATTGAAAGGTCGTCGAACAGGGAATGCCGCTTGCTCTAGCCGAATTCCTTGCACCACGACTCCTTCGTCGCTCGGTGCAAAAGAACGGTTCAAGAATGGCAAGCGGCAAAGTAATGACATTCTTGGGCAGATAAAGCGAGGACCGCTGTCTCGTTTGCGTTGCTCTTCAACGTGATTGTTCCCGGGCCATTACCGGTGACCGAATCGCACGTGCTTGCAATGGACGACGATGGCTGAGGGGCCGTGTTTGCGTTGTTTGTTTGTTCTCTTTATGCATACCACCGCATAGATGGAGCGCGCACGTTGTGGAAAGGACTCGTTAAGAGAACACTGAGAGAAGAACGTAATGAAAGAGTTATTTCATATCTAAGTAACTAACGAATTCAACAAAGAGTAACAGAACTCAAGTCACGGCGTAACTTAATAAATATCAAGTACAACGTTCAATACCTGAAGACCTGGCATAGCAACAACGCAGCAGTGCTTATGTAAAATAATGCCTGCGTAGCTCTTTAGTAAATTCAATTGTTTGGAAATTCACGAATTGTAAATTTGGGGATGTTCCGTGGCTCAGTAACCTCGAAGAAAAATTAAGAAACATAGAGGGAAGCCAGTCCCGTCAAAAAGGCACATTTAGCTGTATTTCGTCGAGTGTCGAGTGGTCAAGTTCTCTGATACGACTTCGTGAGTTAATTAGTAACGACTACCGACTAACGTGACTAATAACTCGAATTTATGTACATGTGCGAACAGTCCAGTGCACCACTGGTGAAAAGTTCACACGTCCATTTCAGCTGCATTCATGCAGCCAAGAATAATAAGCTCACGACGAGATGGGAAAGTTACGTTATATTTACCTTCTGTAATCCAAACTGAAAGAGGCAGGAGGAGGCTGGAATTGATCGAGAGATCGTTGAAAGACGATGAAGAACTGGAAATGTGCCTAGAGCCAACGCTTCGATAACTGGAAAGTCACTTAGCGCTCTGACGAAGACAGGTCCACTTGTTGAAACGATGACTCTAGCGACAGCCACGGTTCTTCATCGTTTTGAACGATACCATATTTATTTATTTATTTATTTATTTATTTATTTATTTATTTATTTATTTATTTATTTATTTGTACAGATACCTACAGTGCCCAATGGGCATTATTTTAGGGGGGGTGAACAAAAAGGAATCTTTTATGGATGGTATATAACATCAAGAGTTAACATATCTAGATTCTTTTCGTCAATTTTAATCAATTTACCGTTATAGTTATTTTTAATTCGTTTTTCTGAGCACGAGCGATATCAAATGCTAATCGCGGAGACACTAGCTGATTAGTAGGGTGGGAAGTTATCCGAGCCAGTGATCAAGGGCAAGGAGAACAACGAGAGGTTGTCAAACGCGGGCGACGGAAATACGCAAGCGACTGCCTACAAATGACGCTCCACGACCGGCTGTCACGCGTATGCGTTTGAACACGGCCGTCTGTCCCGTCATTTGCAACAACGGGACCCATTCCAAAGCGCCTCAGTTTGTTTAAAAACACATCAGCTGCAGCGGACGTGTTTTTCAACCGAACGCTTGAGGAGTGGATTTTTCCGCATGACGCTGGTGTGCAGCAGTAAACAAGGCGTCAGAATCACTTTTCGCGGTCGTAGCGCGTGACGTCCTTCGGTTCCGACAAGGTACAAAACGCGCACAGCAGTCGAGGGGCGCGCACCTGCCACGATCCGAATGAACGCCCACTGACTGTTTCCTGCGCCTGGTCGCGCTCCGGGAAGCTCGAGAGAAGACCCAGCAACAGATGCGCGGCAATGCTGAGCGTTCGCGTCGAACGAGGAATCCGCGACTGCTGTCGACTCTGCGCGGCATAACCAAGGTCGAAGGCACGTCTGCAAATGAAGCACTACGCATGGGCCCCCCCGTCGGCAGGCACTGTACGGCAGTTCAGACTAAACGCGTTCTTCATTAAGTCGAGTGCGCATTCCGCTGCATCACTGTCGTAGCACTGAAGCGAGAAATCTGAATCTCCGTATTTAGAGCAGGCAGAGCTTTGTCCACATGTAGGTATGGGTATGTAAGACTAACCTTAAAGAAGTTACTCTGCTGACCGAATCTTCTGTGAAATACATCGGCCATTCGCAGTTGTCCTCCTTCTGAGTGTGTTTGTTCGACAAACGGAAGTCAAGCTATACACACATGCACGCGCACATACATACATACATACATACATACATACATACATACATACATACATACATACATACATACATACATACATACATACATACATACATACACACGAGTGCACACACGCACCCGCTATTCGTAACCACTGCTTGTTCTTTCATGTGCAATTTGCTAACGGGTTTAAATAAATAACAGCACGAGGACCTGCATAGTTAACGGAAATAATTAACTTAGGAGCAACAGTTACAAAGAAAGGGAAGGAAGGTCTCGTATTTTTTTTTTTTTGGAGGACAGTGTGGATGAAATCACGAAAAATGGGCAAAATTGAAGAAACCACTGTAAATTGATGAACGCGGAAACGTTATAGGAACTACGCTAAATAGAACGCATTGTCCGGCAGGCGTCTGAAATAAGTAAATAAATACGGTGATTTTGGTTTTCAGTGAAAATTATGGTTATCAATATATGAGGCGATTGGCTCGTGAACATTTGAAAGTTCGATGACACGAAGCAGTAAAGTTGTATTAGTGCTTCCTTCACGAGATGTGCTAGAAACAAGATGTGTTATGTCAATTTTGACAGGCGTTTAAAAAGGCTACCGGTGGATTGATACACTGTGCACACGTGTATGAAATGAGTTACACAGGGTGGTATCTTGGCCACTTTCCCGCTTTTTTCCAAGTCCAAAAAAGAAGGGGTGGGGGGGATAGTAGCCTACTGAGGGAAGTACACACAATAACTTATTGTTTTCCTCCAGTCCTCTTTATGCTTTTACTTGCGTCCGCATTTTTCTCTGTGCGCTGTCGTTATTGCCACTGTTTTCAGCTTGTTTACTTATATTAGTTGTTGCTCACTTATGTTATTTCGTTCTTGACGCTCGACTGTGCTTGTTTCTAGTGATGGGCGGATCATAAGTTTACTTCAGTAGCGAGAGGGAAAAAAAAAGTGTACGTGTATTGCGTAGCACTGGCGAGGTATGTTTGCTCAAGCATTTAGTGTTGCCTAGTGGTGCGTGTGATTAGAATGCCGATATGTTGGATCCCTTTGTGCTATGAGTCGTCGGTAATTTGCGCCCTGCCCTTCACCTCTTCTTCACATGTCTTTCGCAGCAGATTTCTTTCTCCTGCTCGAACCCGTTATTCCGCTGACAATGGAATCTCCTAGAGTCGCCTATTAACTATACAAGCAGAAAATTTAGAAATCGTGCCCATGGATACTTCATAATCAGAGGAGGAGAGACACCAATTACCATACACATTTTATGCTCCCTGTGCTGGGTATCGTGCAGCGCCAAAATACGCGGACAAGAAGAAACGCACGGCCCCGCCACTGTCGTCTGGTGGCCATGGCACTCGTCGGCTGGTCCCAAGGTCGCGGGATCGAATCCCGGCCGCGGCCGGCTGCATTTCGATGGAGGCGAAATGTTGAGGCCCGTGTGCTGTGCGATGTCAGTGCACGTTAAAGAACACCAGCTGGTCGAGATTTTCCGAGCCGTCCACTACGGCGGCTTTCAAAATAATATCTGGTTTTGGTACTGAAAACCCGAGAAATCAATCAGGCAGGAAGAAACAGCATGCACATACCATTCCTTCTTGTCCGTGTTCCTCTCGCGCTGCACAATACACAGCACTGGGAACAGAAAATGTTCCCAGGCGCTGTAAATCACGTACCAGCTATCCCGCGAATTATTCTGGAAAAAACTTCCAATGGTACAAGCACACAGGAGTCGCGATGGTGAAAGCTTGCGACGAAATCGGAGCGGCCGACATTTCCACAAGCGCAGCACTAATGGTACGGGAAAAATGTTGCGGCCTGCGACATACAACTAGAGGACATTAACGTACCACAAGTAATGGTAGAAATCTTGCCCAAGAAACGGGCACACTACACGTTACGCTTTCTAAATATATACACAAGCTCCCTGGAGGGAAGGACGTGCCACAGAGTTTTCCGACAAAGCGCCGAATATCACCCAAAAAAGCTGATGGACGCCTAAGCTTCACCTTCAACAGCGGGACGCCTATGGTGCCATTGGGTTCCTTCGGATCGCCTTCTCATGGAACATTGATGAAAATTAGCGCCATCTCTTAAAATGCTGTAATTACGAGAGCTTTCTCGTATAAGGGCTTTGAAGAAACGTGTAAGCGCACAGAACACACTTACGAGAGAGGCACTAAAAATACGCACACGCAAGCGCTACTTTCAAGAAATTTTACTGTTTTGATACCCGCGCCATTTATGCACGCCTAATCTGCCACATTCAATGCGCATAAGTCTGAGGTCACCGACACTTCACGCGATGCAAAACAGTGTTTCATGCCAAGGTAATCAAATTATTTTTTGTCAAAGCAGTTGACGGCCTGCTCACACACATTTCACTCATCTTTTCAATCTCTTCTGCCTCGATGATCTCCCTTGTTAGCTGGTTTCTGTTCCGGCACGTGATTCTGCACGGGTTAAACAACGGAACACATCCAAATTCCTTACAATGCATCACCAGCCACGTTCTTGACATTATACCTGGACCCACTTTAAGCGCTCATTAAGGCAACGGCCGGTTTGGCCAACATAGCTGCGACCACACGACAACGATAGGCATTATACAATACATTCAGCATATTTCACAAACCTTTCTTTTTTTTGTGTGTGGTTCTTTCCGCAGCCCAGATTGCTGTGTGCGTTTGGAGCCCTTGACTTTGCACAGTCTTTTCAGCTTGTTCGGTGCTGAGAAGACTACACGTACGTTTGCTCTTTGAGCAATCGTTTTTTTTTTTTTTTCAAATTGTGAGAAACCTTGTGTATGCAAGCTAACACGCTTATGCGACTCCCTCGTTCGAGCGGTTTGGCTGCTGTTTGACCTACTTTTTTCAAATCTCTCTAGACACACTCAGCTACAGAGACTAGTAGAGTCTGGGGATAGCCAGCATCAGTCAGCCTCATTCTTTGTTGATCAAAGCTTACAGCAACTGAGTGGTGGCATTCCTTTAAGGCATTCATGAAACACAGGTTAGCTATTGCCAACTATTTCGAATGACTCGAGTGGTAAGGGAGGTAAGGTTAGTTGTTACCAATTTTAAATGAACCGAGTCGCAAGGGAACAGCTCCTTATTTTCACGTGGCTCGTAACGTGAGTAGGTGTGATTTTCCCTTATCTATAAGCGTAGACCCAAAAAACACAAGCTTCCGTCGTGCGGTTGCTCATATGTGATGTCAAGAGGTTTGAAACTATCATGAATCTTTGGCAACCAGGTGCGAACCTCAGCTTCAAACTGATCAGCACGACAATCAACAAACAACACGAAATCATCAACAAATATAAGAGTTTTTATACGTTTGTCCCAAGCAATACTTCAGACAGCTCCTTAGGCAGTACTAAACCCAACACATGCACCCCTTCTTTGTACTGCGGAGTATCGTCCCATAAAATGCAGGTAGATTCTATGTTCACTTTAGAAGGCCCAAGAAGCAACCGCACAGCAGTTCGCTGTCGTTCTGGAATCTTATATGACACCGTTCTGACGAATAGAAGTTTCATTACATAGTAACAATTCGTTATGAGGCAAATAAAATAAATCTTGAACATTAATAGAAAAAAATATGTAGAAAGCTGTCATGGTTCAGTCTCATAAAATCAACATCTTCCGATTTCCTAACAAGGAAAGGGCCACAGTGGGGCAATACATCAAGCTTCGCTTGCAAGAACAACGCGACTGGTTTTCGCCAACTTTCGTGCTCAGATGTGCTTGTTCGCCGCAACAAAAAAAAAAAAAAAAGCTCGGAAGTAGAAAGAGGAGATGACACATCACGAGCGGTAAACATGTATAGCAGAAACCAACTAGACCAACTTGAGGTTCTTCTGTCGTGCTCAGATATAAGTGTCTGCAGTTCTTTTCTATTGATCTTGAAGATTTGTATTATTTATTGCCTGATACCGAATTTTACTGTGTACTGAAAATGTTATTGATGAGTAAGGTGCCATTAAGTTGCAGATCTCTCGTGCGGTCACTTCTTCGAACTTCTGAGGTGCTGCACTGAGTGTACTTTTATCAAATTATACGCCCCACAATTTAAGCGAACTGCAATGTGTCAAAGCAGCTAGCTATACGTCCTTATTGCTGTGACCCGGCTCCCGTATATTATTCCTCTTCCTTATTAAGTCACCTTGTGGCTGGGTTCGCCCTATAGCGACGGCTACCGGGATGGCGACATGGCCTCTGCGCCCAACAGGCGCACGCCGCTTATAAGTGGAGGCCACGATCGCGAACGCATAGTTGAACTCTGTGACGACGATAACCGCGCAGAAGACTAAGCAGAGAACCATGTTGTTCTCCGACAAACCGCTAAGGATCTTGCGGACAAAGGAAAGATTGTTGGCAGCGATTACCCATAAGTGCCATAGCAGACCTTTAAATGGCATAGGCGGGGAAGGAGGGAGGGCAGTCTCAACCGCAAACTCAAGGATCCATGGCGTTGATCAGGTTAGCGCCACCAGTCACTATTCGTAGCCAGCAACGCGCCTATAGGGTGACCTATGGCGTCAGAAGAAAAGGAAAAGAAAGCAGCCTCGAAATCGACACAGGTGGCGCTGCTCCCGTGAACACGCAGAACGTTGTAAACGTGAACAGGCAGACGGTGTCGGCTCTCGAGCGGGTTTCATAATTGTGATACAGCGTCGGCCAACAAAACGTTTCTTCAAGCATTCATTCCTGACGTTGATGTAATATAACCAAGCAAATCGGTCGCCTGTGTGACGTCCTTTGCCGGTGGCACTTTTTCTTGAGCCGCTTCGATCTGTGGCAGTGGGCATATTTAAAACCTTCTAGTTTATTACACACTTAACGCAGGTCACTGGCAGTGGCCTGCTATTAATCAGAAGCCGCAGTAATGATCACACGTTTCAGTACAAAGTTGTCGAAATTATTTCTTTCGTGTTCACTAAGAAATACTCCGTACTTAGAGCTCGCGCCTTGCGACGCTTCTCCGTTAGCCCGTGTGACATGTTGCCGCTTAAGTGCTATGCTTTCCTGAAACGACTCCGGGTGCTGGCGTCATTAGCCCTTTCGGTACGTGTCGCCCCTTACACCTCTGCGGTGTCGGTCGCTGTGGTCGCTGGCGCGTATTCGCGAGGCTTCAGGCACTCGTACGGCCGCTTCTTTGTGGATTCGTGAGTGAGGTGAGCGCCGCCGCGTCGTCTCTAATCTGCACCCGATGGGCAAGCACGCCCCGGATGACGGGAAGGATTAAGCGCGCTGTGTTCTTGCGGCGAGCTATTTCGGTCCGCCAGTGCGGAGTTCACTTCGAGAGATCATCAACGCCGCGGTCGATCCGCGCGGAGGGTGCGGCCTTGCGCATCCCCTCCTCTACTGTGTTGCGCCACACCCTGTTCACAGGCGTATGCCCCGCGAGTGCTCGTGAGGACGACATCTGTGCCCTTTGTATAGCTCGATGCTATGGTAAGCGAGGAAGCCACCCATGACATTTGTAGGCTCGAGTTGGGCTAGGCAAGGAAATCCCCCAGGGTGCTTTGTAGCATCACCTCGTGCTAAGCAATGAAGGCATCCATGCTTTACACAGCGGTACTGTAAATGGTACACCTGAATCGTGCATGCGAGAACTAACAATACAGGCCGATCTCAGAGGTTGTGGGAAGCCGCACGATTAGCCAGAAAGCTTCAGGCATTGCGTCGTTACGTCTCCGAGTAGGATGGATCCTTCTTCGACTTGCTTTGGGGAGGGAAAAGAAACCTTGCTATAAGCAAGAAAGTCACCTAGCAATGCTAGCCTCTACGTTGCAGCGGCATAGCAGCAAACACATAACTATTACAGCGTCATCAGAGTAGAGACCTAAGACTACACGACTGCAACTTGCATTAGCCAACGCTAGCCGATGCTAACTGACCGGTATGCAGCGTTATGTACAGCTAACAATCGAAGATTTGCGGGCACTATAGTCACGATTAGAAAACACTAGCTGCCATTTAAACCAGCCGACAGTTGCCAACCACTACGCAGCACTTATCCAACAACGGCCAGCGCTAATGCAGTCAGCCAACCCTGGGCGCTAGAAGTACGGGAACATTTGAAAACTTCTAATACCGAATCGAGAAGTGTGCTAATATACTCGGTCTCCGGATTTGACTGCATAGCTGCTATTCGTTGAGCCGTATGGACTCCGAGTAAATAACAAGTGCGTCATAAGATTAACTCCACCAAAACCAAATTGCTGCAACAGCACAGTAGTTTCCATTCCCGCTGCCGTCGAAATAGGCATAAACTATGAGAGCTGAAGTAGTGCTGCAGCCTGTGCCTTTCGTTTAATATATTCGGGGCTGGGTAATGAAATGGCGCTACATTCTGAAACGCTTGTCTGGAGTGCACCTCAGCGACCGTGGGGTGAGGTTATCAGAGAATGAAAAGGTAGCAATGAGAAAAAAGTAGCAGTGGAGGCCTCCGGACATGCTGACGCCCTGCGTTTTTTAGCGCGCATACAATACACGGGTCGCTAGCATGTTCGCCTCCATCTCAAATACTTCCGCTGATGCTGGGTTTGAACACTGGTCCTTTGTGTCCGCAGTAGAGCACCCCGAAGTTGCGATACTGCAGTGAACGAGCTCTCTGGCCTCTCTCTCTCTCTCTCTCCCTATATATATATATATATATATATATATATATAGCGTCTTATGACAAAGGTCTGCTCCGTATGGTGTACTATTTCTTATCTATCTGAGCGCCAAAGTTGCGAATAAGCTAAGGTTGGTTTGTTCATTGTTGTTCAACATTAATACATGTCAAGGGATGGTACAGCTAAACGCAGAAAAAACTGCCTGACAATGGCTCTACCTCCCAAGCACTGTTCAACAGAGTTGTGAACATCATTAGGAAATTATACAATAGAAAGCGGAAGCACTGAACGGGAAAAAATATTGGCCGCCTATCTGCGTGCTTCGCTGCAAATGTCGTCGAAGGCGGTAGTCTTCTGCCGGCCGTACTATACGCTGCGTGAGACATGAACGCCATCTGGCAGCGCCGTGGGGAAACATGAGCTTGTGCAGAATTCCTGGGCAAATGCCAGGTGGCAGCACCAAATCGTCGGCAGAGGCCTTTTTCGTGCATAGATTCGCATTTTTAGCGTAGCGTAACAAACACTAGGGTCTTTAGAATTACGTATAATGTATTTTCTAGTAAAGTAACTAACACACCACCTACTACTTACGTATTGATGCTGCGCCTCAGATGTGCGTAATATCTGCTTTTTGATCGACAGTGTTCACAAGTATAAATGCAGCTACCACTTAAAGATGGCTGGGCTTAGGCAAGCCCTCAGACTTTGGCAGTGTGGCTGAATCGTGTGATAGACAAACAGAAAGACTGACCAAAGTTTCTGCGTTCAGATATCCCAAGAAAGACTATCGTCTTTAAAAAGAGGTACACAACATCGCTTTACATCACTGTAGAAACGCATTCTCAGTATTTGAGAATTATGCGCAATGTATTTCTTATTCTATGCGATTCGGTTATGCCAATGTTCCGTTCGTGTTCTATTCGGCATCGAAAATCAATATTTGCGCACCCATACTTGGCTACGTTACACATCGCTAGGCGGGATTTGACAAAGCATCGCTGGGATTGTGCCGGTAGATACTGTACAGGTCCTTCCATGCGTGTCATTATTGTTCTGTCACGGGTATTGGCATATCACATCTGAAGAAATACCGCAATGTCCTCGTGTCATTTACTTCGTACCTTGCCACTCATGCGAAAACACAGGTTTTCTTACTTAATGTTGTTGCATGCCTGAATATTATATAACTCTCGTAATAATGAAACGGCGCCGACGTACTCATTGCCTATGAATTATGCCATTTACCATGTAATCATTAGCTGTCTTGTCTCGACATTAATGTACGATGTGCCATGGTGAGTTTAATGAAGCATGCAGGGCTGCGAAATATTGCTCAGTAGCCTAGAATTTTGCAGGCCAGAAGTGATAATGTTTGAAAGTGCAACAACGCATGTATTGACTCCAGTGCATTTCACCCCAGCATCAGACCCTCAACAACCACGTTTGCTCTATTTATTTATGCAGTACGGCTAGCTCCAGTTTAGGCTGCAAGCAGGAGTGGGCGGCAGAAATCACAGAACAATGTGCTCATGTCTAACAAAGGAAACAAGACAATAACGATGTCGTGCGAACCGACATTAGAAGGACATGCGTTCCTGAAAAACGAGACGAGAGGCATACCCGCCATATTTCAAGCCCTAATACGCAACTAAAAAAAAAAAACAATATAAAGAAAAAGTACAAAAAAGAAAGTAATAACCTTTTTTTTTCATTATTCTCGGCGCGTGCTCTGTTTTCCTGGTCGCATGTTTGCCCCATAAGCGGTCCAACCTGTTGGGCTGCTGCATCTTCTACAGCCGCAGACACGTAGAAGTTTTCTCTACGCGCGCTAGCATTTTGTGCCGTACAAATTACAAGTACACTCAGAACCTTGGGTGAATACTACAATGACTTCATGTTCCGGGATGCTCACACTGAGCATCTCCAGTGTAAATTGTTCCGCGTAGCTGGCATCGCGGGAAAATTCAGCATTTACTGCCCGTACAAGGAAAGATTTCGTTGTGCCATGTGCCGTTTGAATCACGATTCAGATGCTGCTTTCTTGTATGGGGCTGTGCAACAGATACATCAATTTGGCTGTTCTACGCCTCCTCCTCGTTATTACTATTACGTAAACGTACCGTGGCACAAAGGAAACAGGGACGTAGGTGGTTGACAGCCGCTACTGAAGGAGCCACAACAGCTGCCTACTCTCTCTGAACAACGCCCGCCGTGGTCTTCCAGCGGCAATATCGTGCTCGAGTGCTGACTCGAAGGACGCGGGTTCGATCCCGGTTGCGGCGGTCGCACCTTTGATGGAGCCGAAAGAGCTAGGGGCCCCACCACTGCGTGCTGTCCGTTGTCGGTTCACGTTGGACAACCTCAGTACATCGAAAATATCAGGAGAACTCCACTGCGGCGGGCCTCGTACTAATATCGGAGTTTTGGAGTCTAAAAGAGAGGCAACTATTGTTGTCTTTTTGGCGGAGTGAATAAGTAGAGGAGGTGAAAGTAGGAGGAAAGAAAGATAGGAAATAAAGAAATGACGAAGCTGAAACGTGGCATACCGTTTATCGAATTCTTTATTTTGTTTTGCTTTGTCATGAGGCCGCTAGTTATGCGCAAGAATGTGGTTACAGCGATTTGCGTGGCGTGTCAGCGAGGCACCAAATGAGTAAACCAAACACATTTGCCTCCAATGTATTTCAAGTACAGCACTGCCGAACGTACGAATAATACTGCCCAAAGCAGGTAGGTAGATTTCTGGGGTTTTACGTCCCAAAACCAGCTCTGATTATGAGAGACGCCGTAGTGGAGGGCTCCAGAAATTTCGACCACCTATGGTTCTGTTGTTGTTTTGTGGGGTTTTACGTCCCAAAACCAGTTCTGATTATGAGAGACGCTGTAGTGGAGGGCTCCGGAAATTTCGACCACCTGGGGTTCTTTAACGTGCACTGACATCGCACAGCACACGGGCCTCAACATTTCGCCTCCATCGAAATGCAGCCGCCGCGGCCGGGATTCGATCCCGCGACCCTCGGATCAGCAGCCGAGTACCTTAGCCACTAGACCCACCTATGGTTCTTTAACGTGCACTAACATCACGCAGTACACGGGCCTCAACATTTCGCCTCCATCGAAATGCAGCCGCCGCAGCCGGGATTCGATCCCGCGACCCTCGGATCAGCAGCCGAGTACCATAGCCACTAGACCACTACTACCCAAAGCATTCGAAGACATTTGGCAGGTTGAAAACATGCAAGGTACGCTTCGGGTATAAAAATCATGACATTTTTTTTATTCGTGCCTTTTGTGTTTTCTGCAAGTTCTCTGCCATCACAAGGAAAAAACAAAACAAAACAAAAAAATTACCGGTGTAGCTCTGGGCCTAGTAACGTTCGCTTGCTGTCCCACAAGAGGGAAATAAAACGTTCCCTTGGCAGAACTCTAGCCAGTGGGTATTCAGTTTAGCAGTTAACGTACGCGCACATGACTAGAGGTGGCGAAACAGTCGAGCGGGTGCCGTCCATCTACTTATACGCACCGCCCAGTGCAGCAGGCGGCTTGCTTCGCCCGAAGCCATCATTGTCTACCGGCGCCACGTCTCGTTGCGCAAGGTTTTCATTCTGAACGGAAAGGTCCTTCGTGTAGCAGTACGCGGAGGAAGGTTGCGTTATCTGCGTAGTCATGAACCTGTCAGGGAGTACGCGACATCGTCCACGCACGTAGCAGGGACGACGTAACATCGCCCCTGTGCTGCTCTTTAGTGCCATGAACGGCTCCTCTGCTTGGCTTCACAGGTTCTGTTCACTACAGGAAAATCTGCCAGTTGCATCAGCCCGCCAGGCACGAAAGTCTGATCACATTTATCGACCCCTGAAAATGACAGTGTAGGCGAAGCACTACGAACAGGACCATTCTTGAAAGGCACGTTTTTCGGCCCACTAAAATTCTCACGTGTGCGACACGCACAGAAAAACGCATAAACAGGCGTACGGACGCATTACTGGCGAATAATGGGCAAGCTTTCCTTGTTTTTTTGTTTTTGTTTTTTGGGACAACGACTTAGTCGATTGACAGGAATGGTTGCGCGGCACTGAGCTACCGCGGCCTGTCTTTCTGGTATTCTTTTCCGCTTCATAACATTTCTTCTCGGGAAAGTCGGCGTGATTTAGAACACTTAACCTTTGGGCGCCGAAAGACCAGGCTTTGGGGAAAATTGCCCGCCAATCCACCCTGTGAAGGTCGTTGGAAAGCGAAGCTTTTTACGCCACCCTCACGGTGACTGCGGCGCACTTGATATTTCACACATTACAGCGTAACTTTAACCACGGCCTTTATTATTATTTACTTCACAACAATGTTCACTACTGCTTTATGATCGGTGTGATATACACTGAAATTTTCAGTTTTCACTGTAGTTACATTCTTTGCCAAGGTTAAATCAAGGCGAGAGCTGCTGGGTTTTGCCTACGACGCTGTTGAGCGAGGCGATTTTGTCTTTCCGCCGAGCCTTATATTCACGCTCTTCTTCTGCCGTCTTTACTTTCCGTGGTCTACCCATAATGGGGTAGTCTAGAAATGAACCGAAGCAGTTCCTAGGCTGGAAGGGTTTCGAATGACGTCAACCCTCTTTCAAGCAGCTGCATAAGCTTTGCAACAGCTGCAATCTAATCTTACGGACCGCGCCGAGCCTGTTTCCGTTGTTTGCCCGCAGCCCTTATCATCCATCATGTTGGCTCATCACTTTGAAGCTTGTTTTTGTGGTTTTTCTTGCGAAAACGAGTGCTTAGTTGTACGCTGAATGCCTGAATTCAAGTAAGCTATACTGCTATACCTGCAATTGTTAGCGGTTCGTCGGGATCGTTTTTTTTGCTTACAACGACGGACAGGACAGAACCCTTGGCTGGTAGAGGTACAAAGCTTCGCTTTAAAAACAAACACGCAAAGACACAGAACGCCAACTAGCAAGTGGTTTTATTGACGATAGAAGGTAGTGCATACTGCATTCCAAGCACAAGTGCAGCACGGGATGCCATGCAGACCAGTAAAGGTTTGCTTTTGCCTTTGCATGCGTGAATCAAACAAGTCTCTCCTAGTATCGTGTAACGTGACTGAAATATCGCTCACACTCATGGTACGATATTTTACGTGTCTATACATGGCAGCAGCGGTAAACAAACTGGGTGTGAACTTTCGCAGCCACGCTTCGTCAGAATTGAAGGAACCATATATAGGAACGACTTCTGCAGTGCAAACTGCAGTAAAAAGCTGTCCATTCTACCACTTCCCTCCTCCGAATGTTTGCTGTTACAGCAACACCATTTCATTGCGCGTGTTCCATACATGTCCTCCACCAATCGTCCAACCTTTTCTTACCGGTTCCGTATCGCAAATTCATATATGCCACCAAAAGTCTACTTGAAATCTAATAGCCTGCGCAGCAGCTTCTGGGCAGTGTGCAATGTTTACAAAATTGCTACCGCCCAACTGGAAAAGCTACTCTTTGGTTGCGCATAAATTAAATGCAGTCCACCAGAACATGACTCAAGGAGCTGTGATAGAGGTGCTTTTCAATTAGTGTTGTCCCTTGGTTCGTACCATAGTATGTGCTGACGTAACCAAAAAGCTCTCACCGAAACGTGGGCTGAAAGGACGCATTACGTAACTAGAGGCGCGCCACTCATTTTTGAACGAGGTCTATTTCTCTCAGTTTAAGGACAGATGGTCTCTCATAGTGGTAACACTTCTAGTTATGAGACATCATATTTCCAGATGCCAGATAAATAGTTTCATGAGAAATGTTACGCCGCACGCTGCTTTAATTATGTTGAGGAAAGCCGTGGTGTTCACAGAAACCTTCGATCGCGGAATATATGCTAGCGTTTAGCATTTATTTAACAAGGGTTCCGATCAATCTTAACGTAAAATATGCTTTAATTAGCGCAGAAGTCACAACACCCTGAAGGAGAACATCTTTACGGGAGAATGTGGGCACGTACAAGCCATCGCGCCCGACGAGTGAGAGAGAGAGAGAGAGACAGAAAGCGTAGCTGCTTCATTTCCGCAACGAAATCCATTGTCGTACGCTTTTCAAACGAGAGTTCACCGAGACCGGAACAGTCCGTACCCGCAGCTTTTGCAGGAAGTTTGAAACCGTGGCCAGAAAGGAATGCGTACCGTCATCCAAAACAAGGAAAGCGAAGAGCACGAGAAAAGGTGCTTTCTCTCGACGGTGTGTGCGGAACCTTTGCCGCGAGCTTGTTGCCGTGATAATAAGCGCGACTTTCGATTTCCGTTGCCGACGGCCCTTGTTTCCTCGGAAATTGAACTCTGTCTCCAAGGGGTGTTCAGTGCACTATCCCGCAGGGTGCACGTTGTAATAGCTCTTCTCTTCGAGGCTGTGTTTGTTAGAAAAGCCGGAAAAATTCCGTGTTGTCCTTGGGATATACAGTCTACTCAACCAAAGAAGCTGCGAACTTGCCCTGCGCCAGAATAATCCACATCGCCGACAAAAAAAAAGTAAAAAGAGAGAGAATGAAACGTACGCGGCTTCCGCGAAGTCAGACACACGATGAGAAAACGGCATGGCAACGCAGGAGCATAAAATGAGGGAGGTACATACACGAAGCCTGTGTGAGACAGGCTGTTGTTATTTCCGTTGAGCATAAGAAATCAGCTAGAGAGGGACGTCTTTCGAACTGCGATAAGGGATGAGCAGCAGTATTCTTTGAGATGCCTCCTTATGTAAATTACTTTCTAGAACAACCTTCAAAGAGAAGCCAGCGGCTGAGTTGCAAATTTCTGTCGAGTACGGTGGGTGCGTATAAAGAATGCATAAAACAGACCACTTTCAAAGAGGCGCCATGATGAGTGAAAATTTTGCTGTTGAAAAGCGAATTGCCTCGCATAAGGAGGCTTGCAGCCAGGGCTGCTTATGATTATGCGCGGCATATGCTTTTCAGATTATACTGTTCATTAGGAACTTGACTGAATTGTGACTGCCGAGTACATTTTTTCGTTGGAACAGTAAAAAGGACGACCATCTACTGAACGGTGAGGGTAAGTTTAGCTGAAGACATCGCGTATGCCACCATCCGCAACCCACACGACATCGTAATAAGAAGTGCAAGGTTCGTACGGCGACGAAAACCGGCACACATAACCGAAGCACCCGTGCCAGTATCTATCAAAGCTCTGAGATGAATGCATCGACATGGATGTTCTGGTGAATACGTAAGAGCACCCGAGGATGTTGGGGCACAGCAGACAGTACAGCTTTACGTAGAGAAACTGCGAAGACATGCTGCTGGTATGGGACGGTGAGGGAGAGCTGTGGCGAGCGGGCGAACGAAAGCGAGCAAGTGTTGCGAGCATGGAGGAAGGAAAAAAGCTGAGAGGACGTCACGTGACAATCTTGAAGCCTATGATAAGGACTGTTGGCAAGCTGCTTGTTGACGCATAGCTTTATACTCATAACGGCACAAATACGGAAGACACGGACCAGAAAGACCAAATTAGTTGAAGTCATCACACTGTCCCGTGTCTTTTGTATTCGTGCTGTTATACTTAACACTTGAAGTCCAGTCATAAATGATTTAAAGGGTAGAATCATGGGAAATATGCCCCGGTCATGCGATAAAATAATGTGGCCTGAAGCGCTACTAAAGGCTACTGCGTTCAAACAACCTCAAGCGGCCAGACAACTATTTCAATTTTATTATCTTAACAAGAAAGCTTCTTTATGCGGGGTCCACAAAGACCCCAGACGTCATTTCCGTAACGGAAGTGACGCAGTAAAACATACATGTGATAGAGAAAGACAGACAAACAATAAAGTTTAATTTTAGTGACCTGTGGAAGGACACCAAATAAAAAAAACACGCCGAAGAAATTCCGTTCATGCTGTGGCAATCGAACTCACAGCCCCCGCTCCACGACCAAAGGTGGCCGGTGCTCTATCATTGCGCTATGCGCGCACATACCGGAAGCTGTACGAAAGCGTCTTATATGGCACGGTAACTTTTTCTTGGGCTAGTTGGTACATTATTTTGCAGCGCAAAACTTGGAAAAACAAAAGCAGAGAGGAAGAGAGGCGCGTTCTTTGACTTCTCCTCTCTTCCTCTCTGCTCCAAGTTTTGCGCTGCAAAATAATGTCACATAGCGCCTTGTATTCTTTCGTACCTCGATTCTTTCGCTCTTCCTCGATGCTCTCGCTCGGCTCAGCGCGTGCGCATCGAGGCGCACTTTGCCTGCAACGGTGCCGTCAACCAGGGGAGAAGTGGAACACTGCAGCTACAATTCGCCTCTCTTTGATGGCGGCACCATTCCAGACGCGTTCCAAAGTGCGCTTCAATGCATGCGCTTGGACCCTTGAGGAAGAGCGAAAGAAGCGAATGCAGCTTCGAGCATGTGTGCCGACAGCGTAGTGGTAGAGCACCGGCCGCTTTTCGTCGTAGATTCCCAGTCGACTACTCTTCGAGCATGATGACAAGGAGAAAAGTGCTGCGTTAGGCGCCCAAGTACGGCAGCGACGTTGACAGGTTAATGTGGCGCAAGTAAGCACGATTGATGTCTGTCGCGCGGCATTTACGATCGGCGGTGCCCAGTTATTACGTAAACTACTTCATTACCACAAAGGGTTGGCCATGGACGTTATGGAGGCGATGCGTGAACGTGGGTCCATCAACGTCAAACGGTGCCGTACCAGCGAAACACCGATAGTAATGGGCAATTTCACCTCGATGTAACAATAAACATTTAACTGGTTATGCGAAGGCACATTTCACTTTCGTGTTATACAGGTTCCTCTGACAGAGGGATGAGCCGCACATTTTTTCTTCATGTCCAATACAAAGGAGCCGTGTATGAATCTTGGAGAACTTGAGGAGCCCGCAGCCTCTATTACAAGTGCTCATAACAGCGAAGACGCAGTTGCATGTTTCATAGGAATCAGAATGAATAAGAATAATAAAAACATAATACATCATGAGCACACAAGTCGATTCAGCATTGGCAGAGCAACAAGTCGGGTAATGTAATCACATCGTACAATGATTTTATTAAATTAACTTCTCGCGTCTGCAAACTTCAAGCGCAAGTTTCATGATGTAGAACAAAGCAGGCCCAGATTAGTAGATGTACAACGATGAGAAGGCATGACGAGGTATGGTGCAAGCATGGTATAGTACATTTTGAATACACGGCTGGTACCCACGGTAGAGGAATACTCCTCTACCGCGTTGGTACCATCCTTGTTTCACCACCTCGAGTCACGTCACTCTGTTAAAACAATGCCCGCAGAAAACCGCCTCGTGGTCTCTAGCAACCGCAAATGCCACAGCTGCGCAGCAGGTGCTCCGCGAGACCTAGAGACGACTCCGCATCACTCCCGCCAGCTGCGCATGCGCTGTGATGCCGCTTCGTTGCACCTGCGCTTAGCTCCGCCCAACTCGCGCAAGATAGAGCACAGCATAGTCTTGTACAGTAGGCCTGATAAGGACTGGGACGGTGAGAGTTAAGAGCAGTAAAAGGAGGAGAGGAGAGGGTAGAACAGCATGGTCGTCTCATACAGTATAATATAACACGGAGCAGAAAAGGAGGTGAGTGAGGAGGAGGGAACAAGACAGAGCATACCACAGCCCTGTATAGATAGCGCAGCAGAGACTGGGAAAGAGAGTGTGGGCGAGGAAGAGTGGAGAGTGTGGCGCATAGCATAGTTTGGTACAGTGTAGTGTACCAAGGAGTAGAAAGGGGAGCTGTGGGTGAGGAGGAGCTGCATCTTGCCTTCGCCCCACTAGTGTGAAGCTGACCGTTTTCTTTTTCTTTTTCGGACAAGCAACCGTTCTTGAACACCCTAAGTTTCCTTATTTTTCAAATTCAAAACGCATACTGCAGAGCACTACAGTTCATGAATTCTGGTAATCTGTGCATTGGCAGATGTGCCAGTAGCTGGTGTTCCAAAAGGGATATTATAAGCGAACTGAATGAATTTTTAAGCACTAAATATATTTTTTTTCCAGGTTTGATACAGTCGTTGTACCCCGGACTAGTACATAGTATGTTAGTGAGAGCAGAACAGGGCATTGTGAATAAGTAATTCCACCTGAGTGAACAGAAGGTGTTTGAAGCCACCACCTATCCATGTTATGCTGGCAATCTTTTGCATTAGTACATTTGCATGGCAATCCCAGAGCATATTTGCAAGAAACACTACGGCTAGGCTCTTAAAATTATCAAGAAGTTCAAATCTGCGTCTGTTCATAAAACTGTATCAGCATGCGGAGGTAAATCATAAGCTGACCTAGTGCTACCCGACAGGGACCGCGCACAGGGCGTCAGAGGTGGTTGGCTTGGCGATGCTTTCAGAATCACGAAACGTCGTCACATCGTCTTCTAGTTTGTTTGTTTTTCATTTTCCTTTATGGTTGTGAGATAGTCAGATGAAGCGTGTGTGGTCTCTTCGGCGCTCCTCGCCCCTATCTTCGCCTACGTTGGACACCGAGCTGAGTGCCCAGGCCAAGTCCTGTCGGTCACATGACAGCGTGTTCTCGATTTCAGCATGGGAATGAGTATTCGAGATGGAGAAGGGAGCAAAATTCTACATAGCACTTGCTAACGAGCAATCTGCTTTGGATATGTATTTTGTCGCTGCTAAGTAGCCGGAAACGTTTGCTTTCACTCCGCATTGTTCTTCCTCCAACGAAAGACAAAATCTTTCGGCTCGTTCAGGCCGAAACGCGGCAGATTAGAACGTGTTGTGGTCGTCTTTCAAGAGTGCCGTGCCATGTTCCAGGGAAAACGTTCTTGCGGCAGGATTTACCCAATGTGTATAGTCGGAGTAGGCCTGGGGCTGAAGTGCGTTAAGCTGATACAGTGAGTACTAAAGGAGATAGAAAGTTGAGCTTCGGTAGACCAGCGCGGAAGCAAAGCGCTAAGGTGAAGGAGGCGACGAAGGCGACGGGTGGTTCCACTCTGAGGCGTCGCCAATTAAAAACCAGACCGAAACAAACCGAAACATTCTTCGTTCTAGACTCATGTTGCGGCGATCTGCTGGGAGCATATAGTACAAGCGCTTTCAATATTTTTCAGACAGCTGGTGCACGTAACCACACTAAACAAGCGTTGCTATGACTTGGACTTCTTTCGACAGTTGGTGTCTTAAGTCTGGCTACCACATCATGGGATAAAACTCCAAATTTCGGAGCTGTTTGTGGCTGTATGAGGTAAGCCAGCTTAGTGCCCTGTTATTCGCATGTACTATTGTACACGTCACAAATATCTGCGTCAGCCTGCGCGCTTAGGAAGGGGAAATGTTCACCGCTTTAATTAGTTTCATGGCCGCTAAAGTTTTGATGCTGATTGCATGATGTCGCTTCTTCGACGCACTTGAATCATGCATGCTGGAGATAAGCAACAGAAGCAGCATGGTGAAAACAGTAGATGGCGGGTGTTGTGGACTTGCTGAAGTTTGTTAAAAGAAATACAAAACTCAATAAAAAGCACCATCTGTGTTCGCCTGCCATTAATTCACATTAAAGAAGCAAGTAGCTGTGTATCGTGATGTTACAGAGATTATCTTACCTTAAGATGCACCGTCCTCTCTTGCAACCCGCGATGTCTCTGCGTTGTGTGACACTTACGAGGTGATTTCACAATTGCTCTTTCTCCCTGATATTTAAGTACGTTTACTTGAGTGGTGTTATTAACAACAACGATGACAGTAATTCTGGCATGCGTCGTTTGCCGTGCATACATGTATCTTGGTCTTTGTGACACCAAACGTGTCACCGTTAAGGGATTACTGGATTAGTAAGCACTTCGATGGCAGATTATTTCCCCTTGGTGCTTCGTGTAGGAAAAGAAATGATCTGCTATCCATCGCCAAGCTCTTAGGTAACACGTGGTTACCTAAGAGCTCGAGAGTATCAGGTATCATACAACGCCCTACAATTTTCTCAACTTGTCATTATTTCTATCGTGGTCCTCGCTCATATACGCTTTCTTGCGCAAATACTACTCGAAGCGTCTCTTACTGATCTCGACCGTTGGTTGTTTAGTGCTCCCATCCGCTTTGAATTTCAGCTCGAGTGTAAAGTGTACACTGCTGAAAGAACATGCGGTGGTCCATTGCAGTGTGCTGTGTTGCTTCTGAACATTTCCTACAGCATGCACCTTCTTGTGAATAGCTGTTTTGTTATATTTCTTTCTCACACAGCTAACTCACGACTAAACGACTAAGGTCGTTTTGTTTTTCTTCCTATTATCGTACAGATTATTCTTTCGTGCCGTAAACTTAAATCCTTATGATAATTTGCTCGGATCCTTCAAAACCGATTAATTGTTTCTGCTTAAGTCACTCTCATTTATACATGTTTCAGTAGCTACGTAATAGCACCTTCAGTTATGGTATGCATCTTTGATTTATTCAATTTATTCATTTTTTAAGTACCTGTAGCGCCGAAAGGTATTATATAATACAAGTGGGAGTACTCAGAACTCAGAGGTACACATCCGCGGTGAAAAAAGAATACCGTAATAATAATAATAATAATAATAATAATAATAATAATAATAATAATAATAATAATAATAATAATAATAATAATAATAATAAAAGTAAGGAAGCAAAATAAAAAAAAATAATGCAGCAGTTTGTTCCGCTTTACATCCAAGAACACACAGAACAATGCCTCAGTGCGACAATCTGCAATTTCCTGCGGTATATAGCGGGTTCCACTGTGCTATTTCAGTGTGGGCGGAAAAAAACGAATTCTGCATGACATCTGTTCTGCCTTACGTTTTAAGGGTTTTAATTTTAATTTTTAATTTCCGCTTCGTTTTAATTTCCCTTACGTTTTAAGGGTGGTCACTTTCGTGAGATATGAAATGAGATGGAATAGGGTAGGTATCCTCGTCGATTTTAAGCTATTATCTATTTTATTTAGTATACACTTTTCATGCATTTTTTATAGATTTCGCAAAGCCCCAAACACCAAGGCATATATTGCATAGCGGAGTGGGATAGATCCGTAAAACATTGCGATAAATTTACATTAATTCAAGCGACACCTGCAGTGAACGTAACCATTACAAAACCCAATAACAAGAATACAGTGGAATTATAATTACGCGACACATGGCCTGGAGAAAAGGGCAATACAAACAAAATCACAGCATATTCACGGGGTGAATGATGATGAGTGGGGCGAAGCTCCGGAAGGAATCATCGGTAAACCGTGAAACTCTTCCGTGCAATTCGCCCCACAATTAAAAGTGAAACACTTGAGTAAATGTCATCAAACTATTATAACATCTCGCATCTTTCATCATCAACTACAAGTACCGCCATCTAGTTTTATAACATCTCGCGCATGCTACGAATCCTCACGATTTAACTATGCACAATGCACAAGTGAAATCTCCCACCGGCACTTCATTGCAAGTCAAGATGCAGTGCCTATATATATATATATATATATATATATATATATATATATATATATATATATATATATATATATATATATATATGGGTTGCCGGTGAACGCTTCTCCAACGCGAGCAGTCGGTATTTATCAATCAAGAAACTCGCTAGGAGACGCTGCCTGCGCCAACGTTGTCTCTCGCGGGCGAGCGCGTGCCGGGAGCCATGCGCTCGCCCTCGGCGCGTGCGTGCCTCCCGGCAGGCACGCGCCGATGGCTACCTACTACTACTACTACTACTACTACTACTACTACTACATACATCGGGGACGCACGACCCACGCCTTAAGGAGCTTCGCCCCTAAAACGGAAGTTGTTTAGTTAAGGTAAAAATAACGAGAGTTTCGACCGCGTGGCATAGCCACAGTTGAAAACGAAAAGCGAAAAAAAAAAGTTTTCCGGAAGGGTTCGCTGTCTTCCATTGATGTCGCAACCAAGAATAAGTAAAACATGAGACCATGATGCGACAAAGCAAGACCAGGTCTGTATACTTGTTCTTGTTCACCTGACAATGTGTATACAGGAACATAGGAGCACACGCCCCAACTTCATCGTCCTCAGAGAGGCGGTGGTTGCCGCTCATGCTCTTCTAATTTCTTGTTCCGCTGCCTTCCTGCAGGGTGTGGTCGGAGCATTAGCCCTCCTCCCCAGAGAACACCTTCCCGATGCTTTTAGTCAAGGCAGCTTCCACTGTGTACGAAGATGGTGTGGTAAAATCAATCTGACAAATAAGGTTTCATCCGGAACACGTGGACAACATCCGGTTCATGCCGTTGACGCATTGCGTCATGCGTAGTATCAGGGACAACCTAATAACTGACATCAGTGAAACGTCGGAGAACACCATAAGGCCCAACATGTAACCTTAGCTGTTTCTCGGAGAACAGGAGTCCACACCCAAACTCTGTGATCCGGCTCATAGGAGACTAGTCGGTGGGAAGGGTTATAGCGTCTCGAATCGTATTCCGGCTGCCGGTGAACACGTACGCCCGCAAGTTGTCGGGCTTGTTCGGCACGCTGAATGACGTATGTCGGAATCCGTTATGCCGCCATGGCATTCATGTGCAGCATTGCGCCGAGCATAGTCGTGACTCTACAACCATGCAGAAGACGGAACGGCCGGCTCATTCTTGTTGTCTCTTTCTGAGCCGTGCTGTACGCGAAGGTGACGTAGGGCGCGATCTCGTCCCCGTTCTTGTGCTCTGCATCGTTGGGCATGCAGAGCATGTCGGCGAGCGTCTTTTCCAGGCGCTCCGTCAGCGGGTGGTGCGCCATTGTTCGGCGCCGAGATGTGCCAGTAAGTCTCAAAAGTGGTTTCCAAGAGCAGAGCCGTTCGGTGTATGCGGACGTCGCGAAAATATTTGCTAGGGTACTACTACACTAACGGTTGCTAGAAAGTATACCTACGGTGAGGCCAAATCCAATACCTTGCAATCGATGGAAGCATCTGCTAGTAACTGTTACCAGTGTGCGTTTGTTACGCGATTTACTTCGGGTAACGTTTGGAATTACACAATGACCTTTTGCCCGGTCTCTTCCTAACGAGCCACCACTGCTTACATCAATCCAATGGTAGCTTTGCGGCCTTGATATTGACCTGCTAAGCAGCACAGCGAGGCTTCGATTTCTTGTCCGCGTTTAGATACGGGTGAAATGCAGAAACATTCTGTGTAGTTAAATTTAGGAGCACGTTAAATAACCTCGGTAGGTCGTCGATATAGTTCCGGAGTCTGCGGCTTGTGTCATAATCATGCCCTTGAGGTACGTCAAACGCGCATTTCGGCCGCAGGTCCTTGCAACATTGCCTGTTTGCCAATGACCGCGTAGCTTGTTTGCCACTATGACGTTTGACCAAACCTCCTTTCAGGAAGATATTTGATGCTTGAAGAAATGTGTGCTTGGCTACTGGCGCTTAAATGGAACTCACACAAACCATTAATACGGTCTATACATGACGTGTATCCCTTTTTTTTTTTAATAAATGTAATTTAAGGAGAGGTTGGTGCCCATGTGCGGCGCCGGCTACTCCTCTTCTCTTACAGGGTGGCTTACAACACAAAGTTACGTACACTTCATCAAAGTTCATCAATACAAGTACTCGGGCACGGACACATGTATCACATCACATCACACATATAGAGTCACTTTTCCAGTACACATATCACATCACATCACATCACACATGTAGGGTCACTCTTCCAGTACAACTGTCCATTAAAGAAGACATTCATAAGTTTCCAGTGTCCACACATCAGTACCGTCCACACTGTCAAGTTCAACATGTATCCCTTATTACAAACCAGAGAGAGAGAGGGAGGTTGACCGTTCGGTGAGGGTCACATGAAACATAATAATGACGCTCTGCTTTGATAATTTAAAACGCACCCAGCTGCAGAATTTATAAAATGGCCTCGCGCGACCGCAAACCAGCCAGAATGTCAGCACTCTTATCACTTGCACGGAACGGAAAACATAGGCTAAAATGAGAGAGCGCCGAAGAACTTCGTTGAGTACTGTTACGCGTAGGTTCACTAAGTTTGCAGTGTATTTACTACGTGCGCTACTCTGCGGAAGGGCTTTTCGGCCCTGTCAATAAAGGCCCATGAAGAAGTTTGTGTAAAACGCTGATGAAATAAGCATCACCATGATCCTGTTATTATTATTATTATTATTATTATTATTATTTGGCTGTTTATTTACCGTTGTATTCCTTCATCGGTGTGCAAAATGCTTTCTCACATCTCCGGGGAGAAATCCTGAGCGCGCTTTTGTTATAATCATGCAGAAGGCAGGAGGTATGACACGGAGACACAGATTCTTTTTCTGTCCACTTCCTCGGCCTTCTCACGAAGGCGTCAATTACTGGCTGAATTTTCTGCGCACTAAGTCCGAACATGCGTATTCTAGGAAGGTAGAGCATAGACGCTATTTGCTGCCTTGTTCGCTCACCACATTTTGGAGCCTTTAATAACCGCTGTGGTTTCACGTGCCAAAACAGAGACATAGTTAACAGGCGCGCCGTAGTAAAGGGCTGCAAAAATTTTGACCACATGGTGTTGCTTAATGTGCACTGACAACGCCCGGAGGCGAGATCGGATATCGTTGTTTGCGAACGCGAGCGGTATTGCCATGTTTACCTCGTAAGCAGCGGTGCGCGGCCACGTTCTTGCATGGCCGCGTCATCTCCGCAGCTCACGCGTTTAAGCTCACGAAAAAAACACATTGTAAACTTGAACTTAGCACATGAGATTCAAGGTAAGATGTATTTGTCGATGTGTCACATTTTCTTTCTGCTGCATGTTCATAGCCGAGAAAAGACTTCTGGGTCACCCTGCATTCTTATTGATTTCATGACGAAAAGCATTTGATTTCGTGGCATATTGTCTAGAAGAAGACAACAAAACGAGCTCGTCAATTTTCGGAGTGTTCACCGCTTTCCCATTGGTTGATCTCGTCCTACCTTTATCGCAAATTTTATGGGTTACCCTGTCCTAAAACAGTGCCCATTCAAACAAAAGAACAGTGACCAATCCCGGAATCTTGCGCAGCACTCAGTCGCGCCAAAACCGCAGCGCGCATAGCGAGAGTCGCGCCCCCACTTCACGACGTTGCAGCGAGCGAACGCGTTGAGTTCCGAACAAATATCTCCGATCGCGCCCTGCAGTACACGGACCTCCACCATTTTCGCCCCGATCGAAACCGGTCAGCAATGCGGCGGCATAACCAAAATGGTGTTTCTTGCTTTTAAATGTTGGTGGATGTCTGGTATGCCGTCTGGAATTTTCTCCACATTTCTTATCGTGACAGCGTCTCGTGGTACCAGATGACACATTGGGCTTTCTCCTGGTTTGGGTAGACACTGTTTGCAAACGGTGTCTTCGTTCCGCTATTGTTACGACACTGGACCTCGCAACAAACCAAGTAACAACGAGTATGTCGGTGCACACACAAACTCGAGCATAGCACGTGACATTCAAGGTAAAATATAATTGTCGATGTGTCACATTTTCTTTCTGCTGCATGTTTGTAGCCGAGAAAAGACTTCTGGGATACCCTGCATTCTCCCACCGACGTTTACGAGCTCATTCATTTACAATAAACAACGCGCGATCAGAAATTGCGTGTTTCACAAGTACATCGCCCTTGCTATTACAAATAGGACTTGCACTTTCTAACAAATCTCGTTTTAGCGTTTTCTAATATCGCGTTTTATAATTAATCACTCTCTCAGTTTCATAAAATCTCACTTGCGGCCATCCCCGAATAATATTAAAATTGCTGGCCTGTATACAACTATACCCGGGGCTTTCTCACAAGAACGTGAAATACAAACTTTCGTTATTTCATAGCTTGGACCTCGTTGCGGCAGACTTGGTGCCTTAGGTAGCATGCGAGGGCTTATTGGGCAGCAGCCATCTCAACTAAGCTCACGTTCTACGTGACGCCTCCTGGCAAGAAAGTGTGTTCTACACACGCCGCCTTGGCCTCGAGTGGCGCTGCCTAACACTCCCAGGATAATACCTACATAAATACACAATAAAGTGGACGGGGGGACGACCACCCTTGTAGCTCAGTTGGTAGAGCATCGGACGCGACATCCGAAGGTCGTGGGTTCGGGTCCCACCGAGGGCAGGTTTGTCTTTTCGTCCACTTTAATTCCTTTCTACTTTCTCCACAATTACAATACCACAATTAACTTCCCCTATGTTTTCCTAGGCTGCATTGTCTGTTTGCTCATTAAGTTGTTTCAAACTAATAACCCGTACTCCATATCGAACCCACATCAAACACCCTCGAATGAGCGCAAAACCACGTCATAAGGCTTGTAACTCCACGCACCTATATGAAGTAAGCACGCCGGTATTAGAACGAGTTCTTGATAGTCGTCCCTCTTGAGAAGGATGGCCAAATATTCTGACGAGCACCTTACCAAATGGTATCGCTAAATGAGTTCCTTCGCTCAGTTTTTGGTTGACTTCTGCTGGGTGTTGCGTTTGCCTGACGCCTGCACTCAGCTTCTTGGACAAAAAGAGCAAAGACTTCCTTAGAGCTTGGCGCGTCAGCTCGGTAAGCTCCCTTAATGGGACGAAGCCTTAACATCCCATTAAGGCATACTGCTAAGGATCGAACGTTATGCTCCCTTAACAGGAGAATCGTTTGCGCACACCCAACCTTCTGCTTTTGTTATTTGCCTTGGTAGCTTAGTGGCTGAGATGTTTCACGACGCGGTGTTCATGGCCGCGCACGTAGGCTGCATTTCGATGGAGGAAAGGTAGAGAAGCACCCGCGTACTTAGATTTAGGTGCATATTAAAGATTCTAAGGTGGTAAAAAATAACACGGAGGCCCCCACGTATGGCGTGTCTCATAATCATGGTGTGGTTTTGGCATCTAAACTTCCGCAATTAATATTATGATGTTCCTGTTTTGGCTACTTTCAAGCCAAGTTGCAGGAAGAGTGACGTTCGGATGTGCGTGTGCTATAGCGCACAAAATAAGCGCTAGATTTAATAGGCAGGAGATAAGTCCTCTAGAATGAGGTTACTGCAATATCAGCCACTGCCACGAAGCGTTTAGAAAGTTCACCATTTTGTAAAGTCCGGATGTAGCTGCAGAAGGAAACAAGGAGAAAAGAGTGTTCCTCACTTCCATTGCTAATCGAACAAGCCGGAGAAAGTAGAGAGGAGACACGGCGTTAAAGGGACTTTTCAACATTACCAGAAGACAGTGCCAACAGGGTCGTAGAGGCTCATGTGAGCATGCCATCTTAATACAGTTGCACTGCACACATCATATGGAATTCATAATCAAAAGAAGAGGCGTGCAGGACACGGACACAAGGAGAGCAGTGAACAACACGAACGCCGTAGAGCTCTCCTTGTGTCCGTGTCCTGCACGCCTCTTCTTTTGATTATGGACTGTTACCAACTCGCTCAACTTTCTGTCCATATGGAATTCGCAATTCGGGTTTAAACACAGATGGCGAGTGTCCACTATTCTTTCAACAAATGACGTCACATGAGGCACCGACTAAGTCGTTTGACCTTTTTCCTTGGTCTTTAAGAGAGAGACACACTTCTTCTTCAATTGTAGAAGTCAAAACAAACAAATGAAGCGTAGCAGGTAATCTTTCCGGGATCGTCAGGTCATTCAATGCTGTTTGTGCCTCACGCGACTTATTCGGTGGCTCGTGTGACGTGATATTTTTAGAGAAGACCTAACGGTTTCCAGGCGTGTTTGAAACGGATTTTGCCAATTTCCTGGTGGTGCGTGCATTGATTTGGTAGATCTCTAGAGAGGTCGCAGCGGAGTGCTGCGGAAATTTCCACCCCTGGCCTTCTTTAGCGTGCACTGACATCGCGAAGTACACGGGCCTCTACATTTGACCTCCATCGATGATGCAGCCGTCGTAGCAGGGACTCGGCAGCCGAGCGCCATAGCCGCTAGAGCACCATTGCGCTGGTGCGGGCAGTGCTAGAGAGAAGGAACGAGTAGACACATGACAAAAGGCGGACACACAGTCGCTTGGTGAAACACCGATTAATTTACTGAATGGCGTACTCGAATGGTTCATACGAAATTCATGAACATTATGTAAGTCCATCCGAACAAGTATGCATGATTGGGATAGGATCATTCGAAGTGATGAACAGATCGTTATAAACGATGGAAAATAGGGGAAGTCACTCTAGTGACACTGCATGTAGCAACGATCTTTCCATCACTCTATGCGGGCGTGCCGTTGCGTTAACCAGAGAAAAATAAAGCAAGATCTGTCGTTAATGAAAGGATCGCCGTCTAGTCTTTCTTTGTAATGTCACAATTGTATATGCACACCCAGCTTCACTGAATGTGCAGTTCTGACGCAAGAACGAGGAAATGCTTCTCATGGTCGTCGTATGCGCATCAATACTGGTGGAAATGCATCCGTGAGGTGAGCTTCAAATAACCCGCATTAAAAAAAAGCGGTGCGCTTAGTTGTTAATATAGTAGACCTGCGCAAGGGCTTGATTAAACATGACTTCATCATCCCTGAAAATTCGCAGTCATTTTATGTGTGGGCCTTCATTTCTTCCACAATGCTACCTTTACGACGATAGTCGACGTCTTTTCTGCCTGGCTATAATTTCTTACACTAGCTTCATTCAGCACGTCTTATAAAGGCGAAACCCTTACGTGTCTGACGGGCGAAAAAATCACTCGCCGTTGTTGACCTTAACGTGAATGGTACAGAAATACGTCACAATTAAATTTTATTTATTTATTTATTTACAGGGTTTCTGCTGGCTTCAAAATGAAGCCATAAGCAGGAGTGGGTAACATATAAATATAGCACACTGAACATTTTCACAGTAAATTACGCACAAGAAAAATGTTTCATATTGTCAGCTGCTGCCGCACGTAAATGACTATGTGCGCATCGAAGTCAATTAAGGGGAATAACAGGAACACACCTAACGATCGCGGTAGACTGAGATGGAATAATACAATTTATGTGTATATCGCAATTACAAATTCCCGCAACTGCTGAACAGTGCTTGGTTGATTTCTGCTGGGTGTTGCGTTTGCCTGACGCCTGCACTCAGCTTCTTGGACAAAAAGAGCAAAGACTTCCTTAGAGCTTGGCGCGTCAGCTCGGTAAGCTCCCTTAATGGGACGAAGCCTTAACATCCCATTAAGGCATACTGCTAAGGATCGAACGTTATGCTCCCTTAACAGGAGAATCGTTTGCGCACACCCAACCTTCTGCTTTTGTTATTTGCCTTGGTAGCTTAGTGGCTGAGATGTTTCACGACGCGGTGTTCATGGCCGCGCACGTAGGCTGCATTTCGATGGAGGAAAGGTAGAGAAGCACCCGCGTACTTAGATTTAGGTGCATATTAACGATTCTAAGGTGGTAAAAAATAACACGGAGGCCCCCACGTATGGCGTGTCTCATAATCATGGTGTGGTTTTGGCATCTAAACTTCCGCAATTAATATTATGATGTTCCTGTTTTGGCTACTTTCAAGCCAAGTTGCAGGAAGAGTAACGTTCGGATGTGCGTGTGCTATAGCGCACAAAATGAGCGCTAGATTTAATAGGCAGGAGATAAGTCCTCTAGAATGAGGTTACTGCAATATCAGCCACTGCCACGAAGCGTTTAGAAAGTTCACCATTTTGTAAAGTCCGGATGTAGCTGCAGAAGGAAACAAGGAGAAAAGAGTGTTCCTCACTTCCATTGCTAATCGAACAAGCCGGAGAAAGTAGAGAGGAGACATGGCGTTAAAGGGACTTTTCAACATTACCAGAAGACAGTGCCAACAGGGTCGTAGAGGCTCATGTGAGCATGCCATCTTAATACAGTTGCACTGCACACATCATGTGGAATTCATAATCAAAGAAGAGGCGTGCAGGACACGGACACAAGGAGAGCAGTGAACAACACGAACGCCGTAGAGCTCTCCTTGTGTCCGTGTCCTGCACGCCTCTTCTTTTGATTATGGACTGTTACCAACTCGCTCAACTTTCTGTCCATATGGAATTCGCAATTCGGGTTTAAACACAGATGGCGAGCGTCCACTATTCTTTCAACAAATGACGTCACATGAGGCACCGACTAAGTCGTTTGACCTTTTTCCTTGGTCTTTAAGAGAGAGACACACTTCTTCTTGAATTGTAGAAGTCAAAACAAACAAATGAAGCGTAGCAGGTAATCTTTCCGGGATCGTCAGGTCATTCAATGCTGTTTGTGCCTCACGCGACTTATTCGGTGGCTCGTGTGACGTGATATTTTGAGAGAAGACCTAACGGTTTCCAGGCGTATTTGAAACGGATTTTGCCAATTTCCTGGTGGTGCGTGCATTGATTTGGTAGATTTCTGAAGTTTTACTTCTCCGCTGCGGGTCTCTAGAGAGGTCGCAGCGGAGTGCTGCGGAAATTTCCACCCCTGGCCTTCTTTAGCGTGCACTGACATCGCGAAGTACACGGGCCTCTACATTTGACCTCCATCGATGATGCAGCCGTCGTAGCAGGGACTCGGCAGCCGAGCGCCATAGCCGCTAGAGCACCACTGCGCTGTGCGGGCAGTGCTAGAGAGAAGGAACGAGTAGACACATGACAAAAGGCGAACACACAGTCGCTTCGTGAAACACCGATTAATTTACTGAATGGCGTACTCGAATGGTTCATACGAAATTCATGAACATTATGTAAGTCCATCCGAACAAGTATGCATGATTGGGATAGGATCATTCGAAGTGATGAACAGATCGTTATAAACGATGGAAAATAGGGGAAGTCACTCTAGTGACACTGCATGTAGCAACGATCTGTCCATCACTCTATGCGGGCGTGCCGTTGCGTTAACCAGAGAAAAATAAAGCAAGATCTGTCGTTAATGAAAGGATCGCCGTCTAGTCTTTCTTTGTAATGTCGCAATTGTATATGCACACCCAGCTTCACTGAATGTGCAGTTCTGACGCAAGAACGAGGAAATGCTTCTCATGGTCGTCGTTTGCGCATCAATACTGGTGGAAATGCATCCGTGAGGTGAGCTTCAAATAACCCGCATTAAAAAAAAGCGGTGCGCTTAGTTGTTAATATAGTAGACCTGCGCAAGGGCTTGATTAAACATGACTTTATCATGCCTGAAAATTCGCAGTCATTTTATGTGTGGGCCTTCATTTCTTCCACAATGCTACCTTTACGACGATAGTCGACGTCTCTTCTGCCTGGCTATCATTTCTTACATTAGCTTCAGCACGTCTTATAACGGCGAAACCCTTACGTGTCTGAGGGGCGAAAAAATCACGCGCCGTTGTTGACCTTAAGGTGAATGGTACAGAAATACGTCACAATTAAATGTCTCATATTGTCAGCTGCTGCCGCACGTAAATGACTATGTGCGCATCGAAGTGAATTAGGGGGAATAACAGGAACACACCTAACGATCGCGGTAGACTGAGATGGAATAATACAATTTATGTGTATATCGCAATTACAAATTCCCGCAACTGCTGAACTGTGCTTGGTTGGTAAGGCAATTGAGGGGCAGTTCATTCTGCCTTTAGCCGTGCCTTCCCTTAAGATGTATTGTGTCCAAAACAGTAAAGTGAATTAATTGATGGCCGAAAATTACAAGCATGGTGGTGTAGGATGCGTATGCTGGATTAGGGTGGATTAAGCTGGACTTTCCTCCGATATAGCTTAGGGCTCTCGCGCTCGTTGTCTTTGGCGCTAGGCGATGACTTGCCAAGGTATGAGACTGAGCTAGTTGGTGATCCATTATATATATTAAACAGCGCGCAAGTGGATAACAGACAAAATAATGTATCTCTGTCATGCCTTTCTTTGTCCGTTCTCCACTTGTGCGCTGTTTACTATACTATGACTTGCCATCGCCTGTGTCACAAGTCTCGTGTATGCATTCTGTGCTGTCAAGTTCAGCATTATCATGTTTAGTATTGATGTGACCCATAAAAGCTGGCAGGGAGATGGGGGGGAGGGGGGGGGGCGACGAGCATCTTCCCCTTTTCAAAGCCAAGCCAGCTCTACAATATCTCATATCCCACTCCCACCGCGACGCGACGGGTTTGCCCCCTAAATACAAAATCCTGTCCACGCCCATCTATAGCGTGAACTTGGGCAGAATAAGGGCAGTTAATACAAAATAGAAGTAGTGCTGATCTGATAGCTAACGCTCTACAGAATGCACCACCGGATGGCCGCGTAATTAAAAAGTATATAAAAAGATCAAATCCTTATTCGTAGCAAAAATATAAACGCATTGGGTTAGAATAAACAGAAGGAGGTCGCATAGCACAAGGCTGAAAGGGGACCTCCTGTCAGAGAATTACATGTTATACGCTGTTCTCTCACTGCAGTTCAGTTGAAGTATTATAAAGTAACTCTTAATTAAGTTTTATCGCAGTCTTTAAGGCGCTCTAGATTTTTATAAAGTACGACGCTATATCATCATGATAATCATCATCTTCCTATAATGTCCACTACAGGAAGGCCTCTTCCAGTGACATCCAGTTTGGCCTGCCCTTCGGGAATCAGAAAAATGCGTGGTGATGACGCCATCAGAAATAAAAGCGCAGATCTTAAACAAATAAAATAACAGCAATTCTCGACGTGCGTACCTGCCAACTTCGAATGTGTTCTGGGCCTGTTCCAGGGCGAGAACAAAACAAGAGAAAAATGCGCACCCTCTTTGAGCCATTTCTCGTTGCCATCGATTTTCGGCCGTCTCGGCATGGTGTTTACTTCTAAGAACATTTGGGCGTTGCCTCTAATAAGCAGCGGCCCACCCGTTTCTCCAGTGAGTTGCGGACCACGCAGCGTGTTTGAACTTCTGTATCGTTGCGCTTTCCTTGTTGTGTGCCGTTACGCATCAGCTCTTATGGTCTTACACTCTTCCGTTACACGATAGCGCCAGCCGGATGTAATGCGTGAGCTGCTTTCTAGTTGAATGTTTTGCGGACGCGGCGCATTTAATGGGGTAGCTTGCCATTTGTATGCTGTTTACTCCTTTACTTTTAATTTGTTCCGGAGCATAGAAACGAAGAACATTTAGCGGAAAGTTCCATTGCTTCTGTACTTCCACTGTTTTTTTAAAGCAGCAAAGTAGTTACATTCCTACAAGATGAGTGAACATTAGCGGTTTTTATTCAATAACCGACATTGCGTAAATAACGTGTAAAATTTCGAGGAGGCGCGCTAACAATCAGAGAAGGAAATTCGGAGAGGCGGAAATGAGGTATTGGAAAACCGCGAAGGAAGAAAATCCGGTTTTCAGTAGCTGCCGGGAAGGTAAAGACAATGAAAAAAATGTGGGAATAATTTTATGATAGCTTAAAGAAAAGCACCTTGCTGCTTGAGGCGAGCTCGAGTTGTTTCAGAAAGCGTTGTTATAAACCGAGATTTAGTGACGAGAGATGTAATTGCTCTAGCTGTGAGAAAGACAGGAAAACAACGCAGCATGTTTCAATTAAATGAGGAGATACCCAGCCGAATGTATACGTTTGGCCGCTACTCTGCATGAAGCCTTGCCGCGCCACGGTGGCCTAATAGCTATATGGCACTCGGCTGCTGATCCGAGGGTCGCGGGATCGAATACCGGCTGTGACGGCTGCATTGCGATGGAGACGAAATGTTGTGTGCTGTGCGATGCCAGTGGACGTTAAAGAACTCCAGATCGTGGAACTTTCCGGAACCCTCCACTATACGGCGTCTGTCATAATCAAATCGTTGTTTTCGGACGTAAAACCCCAGAGATCAATAAAGGTATATTAAGATTCATGGGGAGCATGGGAAGTGTAAACGCGCCCAACGAGTGAAACGTGGTTGGAGAATTGCTGGCCGCAAAGTAGGGAGACAAGAAAACACGAAAAAGGAAAATATCGGGTTAACCAATGATGCGGTACTGTGAAACGGGAAAAGACAAGCTGTGAAATCACAGTTTTTCTTCGGTAAGAATGCCTTATTTCAGATAAGGGACACGTTACGCGGAACAGAAAATTGATGCTGAATTCCAGTAGCAGATCGCGAGCGCCGTCCCGGATCACGAACACGTCGAGTGATATCGGTCTCGCCAATTCGGTGATTCGAATGCATGCTCTCCGACGGGGCCACTTAGTACACGAAAATCTATCGAGAGGGGATTCAGGTAATCCCAGAATGCCTAGGGCTTTGTTATTCATTGCATTCTATGCGGAAAGTACTTCGTGGTGCGCTTTGAAGTCTAAGTGGACTTCCCGGCCCAGCGATCAGTTCTGCTACAGATCGCGAGAGACGAATGTGCCGGCGCGACAAGAGGAAAACATTGAGGGAAAAATGGTATTTCAACGCTGGCTTTACACTGAGCTGCGCGGTACTTCATCGTCCGATATCGCCTACCACTTTAGGCCTTTTGGCAGACAGGCGGAAGGTCATGTGCAATGCCCTTTGGCACATGGGAGACTCACACTGTTCACTGTCTTCGTCGCAGGTGTCCTCATTGGACCCGGAACTGAAGAAATAACACAAGCAGCACAGTGCGAAGCGTTTCTCTTGTCGTCCGTGGCGGCTCGCCACCGTAGCCGACCATGACAAGAAAAAGAAAATACGGTAGTAATAGGAAATACGTCAGGCGGACTTCCGGTCAAATCCACCGTTTTTTGGTGGAGGAAGAATTGTTGCCCCATGGGGCGATCCGGAATCCGTGGCTGTTTGAAATGTGCCTCTGGAACGCAGAACTGGCGTTCCCATAGTGCCGTTGGAGCTCGATTGCTCCGTAGAAAGCAAAGCAAACAAACAAACAAGCAAACAAAAAACAAATAAAAGGGAATAAAGGAAGAAAGAAAACAAAACATCTGTATCTGCTATTGGAATTGAACATGACTGGTGGTGTACAATTCACCGCGCTGTTAAGAGAAGTGGCCGCATATCTGCTTGCTTCGCTTCAAATTATTTCGAAGAGCGATAGTCTTCTGCCGCCCCAGATACATAACCCCCTCTCTTGTCCTCCCTCCCTCCCCTCATGCTGTTTCCCTCCCATCTCACTCCTCTCCTAAAGGATGCAATTGAGGTTTTACTGAATGCAACTCAATGTGTTTTAATATTATTTCCCATAAACACGAGCTGAATTGTTGCTGATGATGCTGTTCGTTCCTTTTTGTGTTTATTTGCTTTGTTGATAAGGCTTTTCATCTTGTCGATGTACAAATATCTCTTTACTTTCTAGTATGTATGCACCACATTTTGCGGTATACTCGCCACAGTGACCTTTTGGGGGGCTCTAGCTAGTCAGGCTGCTTATCAGCTTTTTATGCCAGCCTCCCTCATCTTCTTCATGATAAATAAAGGCACTATTATTAACTATTATAAGTTTCCCGCGTTCGCCTTGCTCTCGCCTTTTGCATACCTTTTATAAAAGCGTTCACTTTTCATTTACTTACGCAAAAACTAATGCAATGTCTATTCTTAATTAAATGAACGCTGCGCAGCATGGTCATGTATTATACCATGCCTAAATATGCTTGAAATGAAATGAAATAAAATCAGATGTTTATTTTGCGTAGAATGATTGCAATGTAGAGAACATACAGAAGAGGGTCGGAAGGTCATGAGACCGTACTGGGACTCTCCTTACACGATTCATCAGATACAACGTAAAATATGAGCAGCCAAATAGAAATATCCAAACCAAGAAAAGAAACGGTATGACAGTTGATTACTCATAAAACAATACTACATTAAAAAAGAAGATATAAACGAGCAAGTGTGCAAGTACACAAAATGGTTCTGTAATGACTTGAATAATTGGTGAATACCAATTCAAACTAACAGTGGAAATGAGATGGGGAGACCACCACGAATAATAAATAATGCATCATTTTTATGTAATATGATTCACATGTCTAATTGAAAAAAGAAGCACCATAAGAAGAGAGAATATGCAATGAAGAACTCATGTAATAATTATGTACTCACAAAATGAGCCTTAAGCGTCTTATTCAATGCCGTAAGAGATGATAAGGTTTCTTTGCACTGTATTAAGTTGAAGTGTATAACCCCGTGCGACCAGTCCTAGTAGCACGGTTAGTTTTGACCGCCTGGTTGAATTTGTGTTGACCGGGAAGTTGAACAGACAGACAGACAGACAGACAGACAGACAGACAGACAGACAGACAGACAGACAGACAGACAGACAGACAGACAGACAGACAGACAGACAGACAGACGTTTCTCGCGTTCAGTTAGCCAAAGAAAGACTATCGTCATTAATAACGCTTACAGCATCTACACATCCGATAGCGCGAACCGTTGCAGCTAGTATTTATCAGGCTGGTCTGGCCCAAGAAGCTTTTGCTCGCTGAGGAATGCTAGGATGCATCCGAGTGGCGTTCTTCCGGGAGAGCCCGGACATCTAGAAGAAGGGTCCGGCTATCAAAGCTCCCGCCCATCGCTATGGTTCGTTTTGTAGTCAAGCACCAGGTAAACAGCTACAGATCAAATGAGTAGGCATTTCTGTGCCTGCCCAACAAAATTTCTGTTCGTCCTCCACCCCCTCTCTCTCTCTCACGTAAGACAAATCACTATAAAGAAATAAATTAATGCAAGACGTTCGGTTTCGTACCGGCAGCCCCACCCGAGTTTCGAAGCCCAGTGTCTCAGCCAGTGTGTTAAACACCTACGCTTGTCAAAAGTTGGATATATGTCAACCATAAAATACCTTCTAGCAACGGTGCAAATATGCAAAGCCGAAACACTTGGTAGAATATGAGCGCTTTGTACAACAGCGTAAAAAGGCGACGCTGATTATTGCACACATAAAGAAAGTTCAGACCTCCCGAAACTTCACAGACGAGCATACCACAGCGCAAACGCGCCTCGGTTGTCGCGTCGAGCTCTTTTGTTGAGCCGTTTCACTCGCTGACCAAAGTAAACAACGTTGTGCTGACGCCCCCGACAACAAGGCTGCTTGGAATCATATAGTTTCCTACTAAAATACTAGAGGGAAAACTGGCGCTGCGATCGTGAAGATGCCATGGGAATGATGGGTATGGCATGGATTTGTCGAGTCTTCGGGCCTGCGGCTTCAAACGTTCTGATAGATTTGTTTATTCCTGTTTTTTAACTTCAGTGACGCGAGTGACGTTACTACACGTTTTCATTACGCGACGAAGGAACCAGCTATAGCGTATGCTTTATGGTTACTTTGCTGCTAGAGATCATAGGACTGTCGCATGTATCAAATTCGTTTGCAATGATGGGTGATATGCAGTATTTCGCGCTGTGGTTTGTTGATGGATGGCTACACATATTATTTGCAGCGGCATTTTACCGAACTTTACAAATATTCGCGTTGCGTCTTGCGAACCTTATCGATGCGGTTTTGCTGTTTCTTTTTTTCTTTTCTTTTGTATAAGGTGCGATAGAATCTGTAACTGTAGGCTCGCTTTCACGGCTGACATACATCCCTTGTTGGAAGGCTGTTCGTATATCTTGTACTACGGAATTTCAATTCTGCTGTCTAATTCAACGCCGACCGAATGCGCCAAGCAGGCGCGCAGTTATCGCGCGTAATAGACCCACCGTGGACGACAGGCAGACGCGCCTGCGGACGACGCTGAAAAAGTCAGCTCAAATCGAAGCTCAGGCGCAGATTCCGATGGAGTTTAACGGCACGGTTGGTTATTTAACATCACGTTTTTTCACAAAACCAACTGCCAAGCGAATAGGCGATGCTGCGCTCCTGCTACGGCCTCGCGCAGGGGCTTGACCCATTCATATAGTTTGTAAAAATACAGTGGAGCACTTGCCCTGCACTAAAAGAAGCGAGCGAAAGCCCGTTATGTTTAGAAGACACATATACCTTTCACATACTTGAAAATATCAGCGCGTCACTTACAAGTGAAAAAATCTTTATTTTAAGTTCGAACACAACTACATCTGGAACTTAAACCTGTAGGGACGCTGCTAAATCAGCGCACAAGCAGAGGAGGCAACATTGTCATATCGCACAATATTGCTAAATTTATGAGCGCTCAGTATTTTTCTAATCGCGAAAAAGCAACTAGTACCTGTGCACGCACATAGTTATTCCAAAATGTTCCGTTTTAGTGCAGTATTTTGTCGTAAACGACCTATTTTTTTTTTTAAGTCGCAAAGCCATATGAAGCCAGAGGAACGAAGACTCGACAAATCCATGTCATACCCATCATTCCCATGCTGGCTCATCCGCCGTGTTTGAAACTACCATAGACACTAGCGCCAGTTTTCCCTCTAGTATTTTAGATAGGAAACTCTGTGCTTGGAATGCCGCAACGCAGAGTATGCGCAGAAAACACAAGCGTGCAATACTGGGCCTCATCGAGCAGGAAGCGCATCATCTGTCTTGCCCCGCCACGATGGTCTAGTGGTCTAGTCTAGCGCTCGGCTGCGGATCCGAGGGTCGCGGGATGGAATCCCGGCCTCGGCGGCTGCATTTCGGTGAAGGCGAAATGTTGAGGCCCGTGTGCTGTGCGATGTCAGTGCACGTTAAAGAACCCCAGGTGGTCGAAATTTCCGGAGACCTCCACTACGGCGTCTCTCATAATCAGAAGTGGTTTTGGGGCGTTAAACCCCAGAAATCAATCAATCAAGCATCATCTGTCTTGACAACAAAGCATCATACGACGACAGAACAGCAGCGAGGTGGTAGCGAACGCCTAAGCATCACTTCAATAATTCATGGGGACTTACGTGCCAAAACTAATAGACCCTTATGAAGCACGCTGTAGTGGAAGGCTTCTGACATTTTGACCATCTGGGGTTCAGTAGCATACACTGAAGTCGTACTGTCCACGGGCTTGAACCTTATATCCACCTGCATAGAAAATCCAACCGCCTCGGACGGGAACATACCGCGTGTTTCGGGTCAGCACACATAGGCATAACTTGGGCAACTTTGAGAGGATATCATGCATGGACTTCTTACGTAAGCCTTCTTATTCTCGGCACATGAATAAACAAATAAGGTGAGACAACTCTTATTGGAAAATATAATGCGACTGAATGAAGTCCTTTTACAAACGTTTTGCTACAAATAGCGCTATTTTTGGCTTCTTATTCCTTTTCTAGGCAAAATCTAACTGAGCGTCAGCCAACATAATCCTCAACCTTGCAGACGAACATACGGTTACATCGACAATTAAGAAACTCCCATAGGCGGTGGCGACACGCTTCTCGCTTGCTAATATTGTAGGAAACCGCACCGTTTTGCCAATCGCAAACCCAAGCCACTGCGTAGAGTTGATGGGGTTTATGGGTCCTTGGCAACTCATTACACCGAACGGTGACAGCTGCACGAATATTGTTACGAACGTCTTTTAAGAGCGTAGGAAAGCAGTTGTGGTAATGTTTACATATGTGGCGCGTAATATGTCATGGTGTGACGTCACACAAGCTGATTATGTGCGCGAGCACTATTGGTGCTCAATACTGCACCGTCTCCTACACCATTAGAAAGTGCATTTCTTTTCTTTTCTCCTAGTGCTCATAGTACTTTGTACAGATTTGTTTACTTGTTACAGTGTCCTTATTTCAGCTTGTTTTTGTGCATTCTTGTGTCTCTCGCTCTTCGTCCTACTTCTTTCTTCTATGTTCCCAACGGGACACGGAAATTGACATTTCCTACCACTACTTCCCCAGCCACTCCATCTGTTCGAATCGCTGTTGGAGCGTTCTCACCTCTCGCATCAGACTGTGTGGGGACAAAGAGAGACCGTAACTAACACTGTTCAAGGTGTCCGCCGTGGTGGTATTGTGATTATGGTGCCTAACTGCGGATACCAAGGACGCGGGTTTGATCCCTACCGCGGCGGTCGTGCTTTCGATGGAGGCAAAAATGCTAGAGGCCCGTGCACTGTGCGATGCTAGTGCACGTTAATGAACCCCAGGTGGAAGAAATTTCGAGAGCTCTTCGTTACGGCGCGCTTCTCTACAGTTTCATTCCGTGCCCCCTCACCGCCTCGGACGCTGAGCCCTGCTCCCGATGAGGGCTGCGGAACATAGCGCGCCCTTTCCTTAACCGACCCGCGGTTACGAAGACGGAAAGTAATACCGAAAAATTTCCCTACTGCGTTAACGAAGGCGTTCTCCTCTACCTTTATCAATGAAAAAAATATTAAAAAGCACCTCAGGGGCGTTCATGGGCATGAAATACTGAGGATGTTCTCGTAGCCTCGCCGCGCCAGTGTCCCTTTGGTAACTGTGCATGCATTCCACTGGCTATGCATTCTGTTCAGTTGAAACATGTCAGCGGTATAAGTATACCTGGCAGACGAAGGTTGCGACATACACGTGAACTTCACGGACCATTAACGTCTGCTCGGCGTAAGCGACGTCGCCACTCTCCCGCCAGTGACAACGCTATATTTTTGGGGGCGAAAGCTATCTTTCGCTTAGTCGACGTGATGCGCGACGTGCTGAGCGCACACGTTTTGCATTTCTCTACAAAACGTGTGCAAGCCAACCTCTACTTAAAAATGCTGTCGTTCATGCAAGAAGCAAAGTTGAATATGTAATATTAATGATAGACACCGTAACGTTGGTCCAGTGGCTATGGTACCCGGCTGCTGATCCGGGGGTCGCGGGATCGAATCCCGTCCTCTGCGGCTGCATTTCTACGGCGGCGAAATGTTGAGGTTCGTGTACTGTGCGATGTCAGTGCACGTTAAAGAACCCCAGGTGAGCGGAGCCACGCCCCAATGTCGCCGTCGCCCCTGCCGCATTTGTTTTTTTCTGCTGCAGCTCTCGGTAGGCTTAATTTCAGCCACAGCATCAACATTTACGACTGAGCGCAGTTAGAAATGGGCTTCACCATGCTTGTACACTCGAGAAGCTTCCTGCTTGTACATTGTAGAACTTCAGACGTATAACCCATCGCGCACAGCATCTAGAGAATTATCTGTCTTTAATCATCATAAATTGCGCCCTCTTGGGAATCACATTTCACCCGTAACCTCACTCATTTCACATCTCCCCCCTCTCTCCATTTTTGAGACCTACCTTTATCACGTCCTTGGCTCGACATGACAGAGTGTAGGTGTCCTGGTGAGGACGGTGAGGGTGCACGTCGGATGAGCAGTATAATTAGAATTTGGGTCGCGAATGCAATCAAAGCACAGCACTGCACGTTGCAGTTATAGCGATTCGGGCTGTGGAGAGTCAGCTGGGCACTGTAGCCATGCTGTTGGGAAGCAAATGTCTCTTCATTCTGGTCCTTTGGTGACGTCACGATATGCCCGTGTGTTCAGTGGATTTGATTCAAACGCATGCTAGGTTCAAGACTCGCGTAATGTTGCGCTCTCCACCTTGTGAAACCGTATGTGATTGCTTCAAAAGAATGCATCTCCTTTTCCCTCAAAAAGGTGTCAACAGGGAGGACTTGCTCACGTTGTCATCAGTAAAGGCACGTTGATATGTTATCGGCCAGCTTCCTGGAACAGTACGCCTGTAGTCGTGCACCACAGTTTTCTGCAATCGCTGAATAGTAAACTCCATGTACACGCAGTAAGCGCGTGCACGAAAAATCACGGAGCGAAAACCAAGCGAAGGACTCCGTCTCGCGCGAATCAGGGCGGCGACGAGCTGACATAGCCACGGCAACTAATCCTCTGTCGCTGATTGGCTATGTCAGCGTGCTGCAGCCGCAGAATGCCGACAAAATGGCTCGCGGAGCGATTCTCCCAACGGCAGGCAAATCTTGACGTGTGCGAGCGAAACCGTGCCCACACGTCTGCCTCAGAACGTCAGAGGGCGCACGGCAAGCCGCCGTGCCGCTAACGTCATCAACGTGCCCCGAAGGATCACAAACATCTCATAAACGTACCTTGCCTGCGATGTATGACGAAGTCCACTGTGTCGAAACGTTGGCTCTAGTGACATTCCCTGATTTCATTGTTTTCGAAGATATAGTCATCGTTTCGTATTAGGCTAGTCATACGGTGTCTTCCATGAACTTTTTCTTTGCGTTTGAATTATAGTCAGTTTCACCTAACACAACGCCAAAACGTGCACTCTATTTAGAACTTCGGGCTCTAGCTGTGGGGAGTTCATGCTTATAGAACGCTACCGTAATTCGCTCGAAAACTGCGCATACGATGCTTGCTTGCCGTTCTGTTCTTCGGGGAAATGCTTCAGCCAGGCTTGCGCTTCGTTTTACAAAGTGAATTTCGTAAGGCGATGGAGAATCGGACTTACAAATCACACCGGTATCGGCCTTCGGATTGAGGCTGCGCTGTTAGTGGCGGCATCCTCGGGGGACCGATGACACAAACGCACGCCACCCCGAGGGAAATTGCGCCGCCGCCGCTCCGAGACGTCTCCTATATACGCTCGAAGTTTTCTCAATCCCGCATCTCGTGAGCGCTGGAAGTGGTGTCCCGATTTTGTACCTTATTCTTGCTTGCGTGGTATTTCTGTGCGTGATTACTCTTACTACAAAAGGAAGCAGTTAGGCAAAAGAGCGGCGAACTAGATCTGCTCCTTCTGATATAGAGTGAAGCCTGTTCTATACAGGAGAGATCGAAATGTTCTTGTTCGGGTTACACGACTTAGATTTGGTTAAAGGGAAACCAAAGTGAAAAAAATTACAGCATATCCACGGAGTGAATGATGATGACTGGGCGAAGCTCTGGAGGTTCATCGTAGATCGTGCCGAGTTCCGGATTAATTTAGTTAACGCACACGCTACGAATCCTCATGGTTCAACTATGCACAAGTGAAATCTCCCACCGGCACTTCATTGCAAGTCAAGATCCAGTGCATATATATATATATATATATATATATATATATATATATATATATATATATATATGGGCAACGCCTCCTAGAAATACATGCCTGGAATGTCGCTCATTTTCCCATAGAGAGCTCCCTGCCGCTTGTTTCGACCAGGCGCCGTGCGAGAGCGCTCGCCTCCGGACCGCCTGGTCACCTGACATCACAGGCGTAGCCAATCGCGTAGCTGGGAGCAGCCGGCCGGCGCGCTGTCCGGACCGCCGGCGTGAGCGTGCGGCGGGAGTTTGATAGCAGACGACGCCGCCTTGGAACGCGTTGAAACGACGCCGCCTTGAAACGCGTTGAAACCTACCTGATCTCTGCAGCAAAATGTTCTACTTTTTACTCGCATGATGTAGTTAACGCAGCGCTTGAGGTGCGCCTTTGAGATGAGCCTTGAATAGTGCTTTGAGCTGGTTGTGGGAATGACGACGCCAGCTCGCCGATCGCCGCTGACGTGCTTGCGGATACATCTGTTCGTGTCGTGCTGTCCGGTTCAGCAAGCCACAGAAACAGTTCGCCGTGTACTGTTGGCCCTGTAGTGCTCCTGGACACACTGGCACTCACGACGTTTCGCGCGGGGCCCGGCGTTGGTTCGCCGAACACGCACTTGGCACTACACCGGGCTTGAGTAAGCGCCTGGTGAAGTCTCTTTTGAAGTCACTCGCATGGAAGTGGAGACTGCATACGACGCAGTGTTCCTTGATTGTTGCGCTGGGAAAGGCGCCTGATAGTGCGT
>CM023483.1:136334988-136373785 GCA_013339685.2 Hyalomma asiaticum | reverse complement strand
GGAGGTGATGCTAATTTAAGAGTAATTTTGCTTGTTAGTTAGTTATGTGGGGTTTAACGTCCCAAAACCAGTTCTGATTATGAGAGACGCCGTAGTGGAGGGCTCCGGAAATTTCGACCACCTGGGGTTCTTTAGCGTGCACTGACATTGCACAGCACACGGGCCTCAACATTTCGCCTCCATCAAAATGCAGCCGCCACAGCCAGGATTCGATCCCGCAACCCTCGGATCGGCAGCCGAGTACCATAACCACTAGACCACCATGGCAGGGCAATTTTGCTTGTTAAACACTATAGTTCAGTGTACTAAACATATTTACTTTAACCGGACGACGATTAGATGCAACTCGCAAAGTGCAGCAGTGAAGATATAAGGCCCATCTGTTCCCTATATAAGCAATGTTGGGGTAGCATATCGGTAAAGCTTCCAGCTCCTCTCATCGGATCCCGGGTGAATGTGGGTTTGAGTCCGAGCGGACGGAACTTTTTTGATGAATATGTATATCCATTTTTTCAGAAATCTACTTCTGTTACAGAAGTACTTCACTGAGTTTTAGTGGACCCCGGCATAAACACTTCCGTGTTAAAAAAAACTGTGGCGGTGGTCATGTTCTTTCATCATCTTTGTTTCTGTGCTGTTTCCTGGTGCACGTTGTGTCACGGGGTGAATACAAACCGGTGCAGTCCTCTGTAAGGAGGGTAAGCAAAACGAAGTGTGGCTGTGAAGGGACACCAACGAGAAAAGTCAACTTGAGCTGCTGATTGACTCGCAAAATGAAGAAAAGCTGCTCTTATTGCAAGAGAGGCTCGGTTAAACGAGAAAAGCAGAAGAAATGCAACGAAGATTGATGCGGAGATAGCATTCCACCCTCATCAACTCGCCATAATAGGTTGTGGTGACACTTGCTGTTGCCAAGTTAACTTTTTATCATTTCAGGCAGCAAATTGCACTTTTAAGGGAGCAAGGATTGCACTTGAAAATCCTAATCCACAATAAAGGAATTAAACAATTACAGACCAATTAGCCTATTCCCAGTAATATACAAGCTAATTACGAAAGTAATTTCTACGAGGATAAGAGAAACACTCGACTTTAACCAACAGAGAGAGCAAGCTGGTTTTAGGAAAGGTTACTCGACAGTGGACCACAGCCACGCTCTCAACCTCGTAATTGAGAAGTACGTGGAATATAACAAACCTCTTTATATGGCGTTTATCGACTACGAGAAAGCATTTGACCCCATAGAAATACAAGCAGTTGTAGAAGCTCTACGTCGACAAGGGGTACCTGATGTATACGTGAAAACCATAAACAACATATACAAAGATTGCACGGCCACACTACTACATGAGAGAAGCAGAGAAATCCCAATCGGGAGAGGTGTGAGACAGGGAGATACGATCTCCCCGATGCTATTCACCGCATGTTTAGAGGAAATCTTTAAATGTCTAGACTGGAAAGAAAAGGAAATTCGAGTAGACGGAGAATATCTAAGCATTTTAAGATCTGCAGACGACATTGTGCTATTTAGCAATGATGGAGACGAACTACAAGACATTATTGATGACCTAAACCGGGAATTATTAAAGTTGGATTAAAAATGAAGAGGCAAAAGAACAAAGTTATGCTCAATAGCCTAGCTAAGGAACATGAATTTAAAATTAATAGTGAACCCTTAGAATGTGTAAACGAATACTTAAACCTGGGACAGTTAATAACAGGAACCCCTACCCATGAAAAAGAAATTCTCCGTAGAATAAGGATGGGCTGGAGTGCATTCGGAAGGCATTACGAAATCACGACTGGAAACTTACCGCTCTCACTAAAACGAAAAGTATTCAGTCACTGCATTCTTGCAGTACTAACATACGGGGCAGAAAGGCGGAGGATAACGAAATAACTAGAGATGAAACTAAGGAGCACGCAACATGCAATGGAAAGAGAAATGATAGGGGTAACGCTAAGAGATAAAAAAACGAGCGGAATGGATCAGCGAACAGACAGGAGTAGCCGATATTATTATATCAATTAAAAGAAAGAAGTGGACCTGGGCAGGACATGTCATGAGAAGGAAAGATAACAGATGGACTGTAAGGGCGACGGAATGGATACCAAGAGAGGGAAAACGCAACAGAGGTAGGCAGAAGATTAGATGGAGCGATGAAATTAAAAAGTTTGCAGGCATAAAGTGGAACCATCTAACTCAGGATAGGGTGGATTGAAAATCGTTGGGAGAGGCCTTTGTCCTGCAGTGGGCCTAAATAGGCTGATGATGACTAAGGCACACAATGGCCAAAGTGCAAGAGTATACTTAAAAATTAGGGACACCATGTCGACTGCTGGCACTGAAGTTAAGATTAAACATTTAAGAATATGAGTGATCATTTCATTCTGTGATAACCAAGCTATTACTGGAATGTAACGAGATGGAAATGTGTGAAAGAAAAAATATCGGCTTCCCTTAAAGGGATACTATAGAACAGCAGTGAGTTACACTAGGCGAGCAGCATCTGGAATTGCAGATGGAAGGCCTGATTTACTGAGACCAGAGCTTTCATCAACTCTGAAAGGAATGGTTGCAATGAAGCCTTTAAATTCTGATATGGGCTCTTTTTAGTTTTGTTTAGTTTCAGTGCTTGAGCTACACAATTGTCAATACACAAGGATTGCATTAGATTTGAAATTTACCTATCGCTTATCTCATGGGGTGGTGTGTTTCCGTGAGGAACACAGAAGGTGGGAGGGAGGCAGCTCAGGAACTATGGAGTAATTTTGGGCACATTTTTTTTTAACATTGCACCAATGTAGTGGTGCCATTGGACCTTGTTATGATGAAAAAAGAGAATGTGATCATTGTATGTTTCCATTGTTGTTCACTGCTAGATATTACGTTGTTGACATTACTTAAATGCTTTTGCATTCCCCTCGCTTGTACTGCAACTTCATGTTCACCAGCCAATTATTGCATCTGCTGTTATGTAAAAGGCCATCAGTTATTTGTGCTTATGTTTGAAAAAAGAAAAGAAGAAAGAAGGCCTGGTAACAGTGCTTCTGGCAGTCTAATCTGATTTGAGTTTGCCATGGTGTTCCTTTAATGAGCTTGCCTGAGAATATCTTGGCACAATTGAAGCTATGTGCCACACGTGAGTGTGTGTGTGTGTGTGTTTAAACATGGGCGCTAAACGTTTGTGCAATATGCCACACTCTTCCTGCCCTTTGAACTCTGCTCAATTGCGGTGAGTAAATGTAAAGGCTACGGAAGTTATGACCTGAAATTAGAACACCTGTACAGAGAGCGTGCACAAATGGCACTGGAGGCAAATGTTTATATGAATGTTGCCTTGCAAATTATAAGATTAAGCAGAAAATGATGCACACACATTTCTGAACTGTAGTTGCGTGTGAGTTGCTGCAGATGCCACAGTTTGCATGAATGGGTTGTGATAAACTAACATGCGCAAAATGAGATGTGGGAATGCACTATCTGGCTCTGTACTTAGTAAGCAGATCATTTAATAGAATCAAACAAAAACAAACATTTCTCGAGGGAGAGATGTGTTTAGGTTGGAGAAGTTACGTGTTAGGTTGGAAACTACACACTGTGGCTGGTGGTTCAGGTGGCTCTGCTTTGGGGAAGTTAGAAGATTTATGTATCTGCAACCATATATACACTAGGGAAGGCATCCACACTCATATACTACTGAGCCATGTGATCAAGTTTGATACATAGGATGCAACTGGTATATTTTGTAGAGAATAGGTGATTCATTTTATCACAGATTGTCATCATGTGTTGATTTTATCTGCTTCATATTTGCTAAGCTAGCTTTCCCGTGAAGCTTGCTCGACAAATGGTGGCATAGCCTAGCAGACTGTGCTAGCAATCTGCTTGTACGACAAATTACAGGAAGCTGTAGTGGTGGCTGGAGTATTGTCTTATTTGGTGACGCAGAGTTCACCTGACACAGAGAAGTTACTTGCAAATTATGAGAAGGGTGCATCATTCAAATAAGAGTCAACTGTGGTAGATTACTATATTCAATGAACATTTATGCTTTGCAGTCATTTTTCTAGTGCAGACATAAACACACAGACACAGGGAGAAGGCATCAACAATGCAGTGCTGGCATCCTGCTTGAGCACTCTATGTGGCTACAGCAAAAGTCCAGAGTTGTTGGATGAATCATTTTTTGTGAAAATGCATGCGCTTCTCCCCCGTATGTGACATCATGCATGTGCTTTCCCTTTTGCAACATTCTGGGCTCTCTCTTGTGCTGCATGTTCTTGCTGCGCCCTTATGCTTTGAGACTTCAGGGTTCGTAGCAGTCCTGCAGACCCCCTGATCACCAAATCCCTGAAATTAAAATGCTGAAATTTCATTGAAGTGCCTAAATGTTCTTGGATTTCATACTTGGCTAACGTCAGAAAATTTGACTTTGGTCAAGATCCAATCTCCTTAACATTTATGTGGTGGCCATACATGAATAACCAATTTCACATGCATCATTAAAATAATCTGCACACCATTAGGAATGCATCTTCATTATTGATGGTGCAGCTTGTTTTTTGCATTCCAGTTATACATGGGCTCATTTGAATCTTCAAAAACCTTTTGTGAGAGCCTTGAAATTCTCTGTCCCATAAAAGACTGCTACGTACCCTGAACAATTTCTGACTAACAGCTGCTCACACGTCTTTCCTTCCTTCCTTCCATCTGTGACCTGTCCCTAACACAGGCCCGGAACTTCCCTCTCTCTGCTTGAAGCCACGTCTGTGGAAAAGCCGCCCACTCCAGCTGAGTAGCTGTTCCCATACCATCAAAAACACTGATAGCCGTTGGGTGGGGTAGCCCAAGCCTTTCGTCGTCTGGAAGTTTCCAAAGCAGCGCCCCGGGTCACCCAATGAGGACTCATAGTTGTAAGCAAGATCTGCTGGATACAAAGGCTCGTGTGAAGCCACAGAATTGCTTCTTCAAAATGACGAGGACTTGTCTCCGTCAGTGTCTTTGCATTCTGCTAATGAACGTTCGTCAAGAGGAATGTGGCAAAAGAAAAGCTGTCGTGTGTAGAGAACAAAGCGGTCAACCTACGTGCTACTGTGGATCACAACATATAAATGTGAAAGACAGAGCGACATCTGATCTGCAGGCAGTGTATACCAATCTTGAAGTTTTGTTGAATTACATATATGTGCGTTAAGGGCAATGTATGTGAATTGTGATGAGCCAGGCAACATATTCACGCTTCTCTGCTTTTGCATGTTTTGTAGGAACATGTGCTTCTGCATGTTCCTACAAACTTAGCTCAGAGGTATGACCCAGGCAAATCGAGGTAGGCAAGGTGTGGAGAAGGGGCTTAGCACAGAGCTTCTTAGTATAGTTGCTGCTGCTGTTCAGTTCCTGACAGTCAGGGAGACCACTGTTGTCCACTTGGGAGTATAGCAGGGGTGAGACAGCTGCTCATATTGCACAGTTTTGATACAATTCCGTTTTCTTGCTCCTAGCTGCTCCAAGAGCATGAAAATTGGGAAAATGCTCCAAACTGCTCCAAAACAGCCTGGAAAGCAAGTATATTAGTGCTTATGTCAGTTTCACTGGGGAAAAAAAAGCGGAGTCGCGCAACGTGCATCGCGTGATTGAATCTCGGGAGTCCGAGATTTGCTGCAGATGCTTTGAAAACACACAGAATGCCATTATCTACATGAAATTGGAGTATCTTCCACGATTAGTTGCCACCACAGTATTGCAGTGTTACAACAGAGGGCAATGCGCTGGTGACAAAGCTCGAATGAGCTTCTTTATAATGGTTGAAGCAGGAAAATCTTGACAAAATCCAAAGTGACCAGATTCTCCTGACAAAAGAGAAGACTAATTAACCTACAAGAAGTGCTAGGGATCCTTCAGAAGATAAATAAGAAAATCTACAAAATGTCAAAGCAGTAATTGGGGAAATCATGCAGTGGTCTTAACTAAAAGACCATTGTGTGTCGACAATTTTGGTGCAATGAGAACTTTTTTTAAGATTTTGAGAAGTGTACAGACCCCTGGTTGTGAAAAAGATACTTGACTGCCTGGGGCTGCTCCAAATTCGACTTTTTGAGCTCTTACGACATGACATTAAATGTTGTGAGCTGCTCCAAATCAAGGTTCTCCTGCTCCAAAATGAACATTTCACTGCTCCAAAATCTGCTCCCAAATCTGTTTCTGCTGTCTCACCCCTGGTATAGGAATATTTACCTTGGAGCCACGTCTGTGGAAAAGCCGCCCACTCCAGCTGAGTAGCTGTTCCCATACCATCAAAACACTGATAGCCGTTGGGTGGGGTAGCCCAAGCCTTTCGTCGTCTGGAAGTTTCCAAAGCAGCGCCCGGGTCACCCAATGAGGACTCATAGTTGTAAGCAAGATCTGCTGGATACAAAGGCTCGTGTGAAGCCACAGAATTGCTTCTTCAAAATGACGAGGACTTGTCTCCGTCAGTGTCTTTGCATTCTGCTAATGAACGTTCATCAAGAGGAATGTGGCAAAAGAAAAGCTGTCGTGTGTAGAGAACAAAGCGGTCAACCTACGTGCTACTATGGATCACAACATATAAATGTGAAAGACAGAGCAACATCTGATGTGCAGGCAGTGTATACCAATCTTGAAGTTTTGTTGAATTACATATATGTGCGTTAAGGGCAATGTATGTGAATTGTGATGAGCCAGGCCACATATTCACGCTTCTCTGCTTTTGCATGTTTTGTAGGAACATATGCTTCTGCATGTTCCTACAAACATAACTCAGAGGTATAACCCAGGCAAATCGAGGTAGGCAAGGTGTGGAGAAGGGGCTTAGAACAGAGCTTCTTAGTATAGTTGCTGCTGCTGTTCAGTTCCTGACAGTCAGGGAGACCACTGTTGTCCACTTGGGAGTATAGCAGGGGTGAGACAGCTGCTCATATTGCACAGTTTTGATACAATTCCGTTTTCTTGCTCCTAGCTGCTCCAAGAGCATGAAAATTGGGAAAATGCTCCAAACTGCTCCAAAACAGCCTGGAAAGCAAGTATATTAGTGCTTATGTCAGTTTCACTGGGGAAAAAAAAGCGGAGTCGCGCAACGTGCATCGCGTGATTGAATCTCGGGAGTCCGAGATTTGCTGCAGATGCTTTGAAAACACACAGAATGCCATTATCTACATGAAATTGGAGTATCTTCCACGATTAGTGCCACCACAGTATTGCAGTGTTACAACAGAGGGCAATGCGCTGGTGACAAAGCTCGAATGAGCTTCTTTATAATGGTTGAAGCAGGAAAATCTTGACAAAATCCAAAGTGACCAGATTCTCCTGACAAAAGAGAAGACTAATTAACCTACAAGAAGTGCTAGGGATCCTTCAGAAGATAAATAAGAAAATCTACAAAATGTCAAAGCAGTAATTGGGGAAATCATGCCAGTGGTCTTAACTAAAAGACCATTGTGTGTCGACAATTTTGGTGCAATGAGAACTTTTTTTAAGATTTTGAGAAGTGTACAGACCCCTGGTTGTGAAAAAGATACTTGACTGCCTGGGGCTGCTCCAAATTCGACTTTTTGAGCTCTTACGACATGACATTAAATGTTGTGAGCTGCTCCAAATCAAGGTTCTCCTGCTCCAAAATGAACATTTCACTGCTCCAAAATCTGCTCCCAAATCTGTTTCTGCTGTCTCACCCCTGGTATAGGAATATTTACCTTGGAGCCCATCATGTCTATCACGGAGCAGTGTGCGGGACTGTGTTAGTTATCTAAGCATCAGCTATAAAACGATAGTGCTGTCAAACCACATAACGAAGTAGCATCAGGACCACAAATTAGTTTTGCTATATCCAATATTTCCTGTAACAATAGATGTTTTTAAAAAACATCTATTGTTACAGGAAATATTGCATATACAAACTAACTACAGTAAACTCCCGTTAAAACGAACCCGGTTAAGACAAATTCTCCTATATAACAAACAACAAAGGTATGTTTGTTTGGTTTCCCACTGACTCATTGCAAAATAAATCCTCTTAAGATGAACGGCCTCACAGGTAACCTTCTGTTAAGAGGAACTTTCCCAGTGCTGTGGACAGCCCCACCCCCTCCCCGCCCCCCCTTAGTTTATTGTAGGAGACCCCAAGAGCTGGGCACCTGCATTCTTTTGTTGTCTCCCCACCAAGGAGAGTACAAAAGAACCAAACACTAAACAAGCAAAGCCACTTAGGTGCCAGCAATAAAACTATGTTACAGAGTTTTATTGCTGGGGTCCCCAAGTGCTAGGGGCACCCTGCCTTCTTGGGTCCTTTTGTTGTCTCCTCACCTCCTGTTCAGCACCTACAGGGAGAGTACAAAGGAACACAAGGCAAAAGAATCCAAAAGGGCTTACTCAGAGACTCTGGGTACTTGAATAAAGTTCGGCCCCTCCTCCCCCTGCCCCCAACTAGTAGAGCAGTGATAAAGCAAAGCAGGAGCAAAAAAGGGAGGACAAGGGCTCCCACAGAGTATCAAGGAAAAGGGAGCGGATATAAAAAGGTGAATGCTGCTCTTTATCCACAACAACAAAGTGTACACATTAGACCTTTTGGCTGATCAGAACCTCCTGGTGCAAGAGCAGAAAAACCGCCCTGAAGAAAGACAGGCCTAGTTTCTAGTTTGTCCTTGGGGACATGAATGTATCTGAGTATCCTCCAAGATGTGCCACAATGCCTAATACATTGACTGGCAACGCAACTGACATGCTCACTGAAGAACTGCTTGAAGTGCTTTCAAAGAATACAGGAGGTAGCTTGTGCCTGCTTATGTTCTTTAATGAACAACCTTCCCAGCAGCATGGAGATATTGGAAGATACTTAAAATCATTAGACGAAATGTTATTTATGGCTGCGTGCCAGTGCTTGAAGACAGTTTTAAAGTTGGGTACAAATATGGTTGTAATTTTTTCCCTATTGCAAGTCTACTTGATTGACTTTTTGAAGTAAGATGTTCGGATCCACCTGGGCAAGTGGCCAATCCATTCTTGGAGGCACTTCTGATAAGACGAACTTCTGATAAGACAAACAAATTGTCATGGTCCCCTCGAGTTCATCTTAAAGGGAGTCTACTGCATATTGGAATAGGAAATCAGCTATAAACAAATAAACAATTGGCAGTCTGGCTTGTGCTAGAATCCTGTACATTTGAGCCCCTTTATAAGAGACACTGATATGAGAGATGACGTTTAGTCACATCGTTGGCTGCCCTGTCTCTCTCATTAGCTGGATCGTTTTTGTAACAGACATGCTGATGAGGACAGCTGCTTATAAAGGACAGAATGTCACTAATTTTGGTCTGCAGCCTTGTATCGGATACCTTGACTCTAATTGCAGCACTGTTGACTTGGCTGTTAGCTGCAGTTAATTCATCAAGGAAGAAGAATCTAAGGGAGAAGAATCTCAGAAGTGGCTAGTTGGTTCATGTTAAAGGATTAATTGCAGTGCAAATGGACAAAGACGAACAAGGCACACCTCTTCATTTCACCAGGTCCTGTTCATTCGTGTGCCTTCTTAGTCTTCGTCCATTCGTGCTGCAATTAATCCTCATCGAGGAAGCAAGGGAAATGATAACCAAGTAATGTGACAAGGTTGTGCTGGAAAAAAAAACATAAAATCTGTTTCAAGTCGTACAGTCCACCAAAGAAATCTCCTAACATGAAAGCAAATGGCATATAATAAGTGCTCCCTGAGGCACGTCTCTTATAGAAGGGTTCAACTGTATACAAAATGCATTCTTGAGCAGTTTTGGTTGTTGGCAGCTTCTCTAAGTAGCTTAGCCTCCAGGCACAGTTCGCAGTGTGCACACTGCTAATCAGTGAGTCACTGCTTATCAGTAAATGGTGCAACGAGTCACCAAAAGTTTCGCAACTTTTCTGAAAAGGCATAGTTGCGGATTATCTTTCAATATTTATTTTGCTTTTTATGCTATATTTGAAGCTTTGTGCCTCGCACGAACTGGATATTTTTTTCGCTACTGTTGGTATTGCGGCAACTGTCACATCTTAAGCTTTGTTATCAAAAGAATAAATATCACTGCAGTGAAGCATAATGAATGAAAGTTTGTATTTAGCTTGCTCTAGGTGATCTTTGTTATATCTGCATTTGTTGTGAGGTTCCACTGCACAGTAGTTCACCTTGTGTGTTCAGTTATACAGTCGACTCTCGCTACAACGAACGCCGCTTCAGCGAAATTTCCGCTACAATGAAAAATTCTCGGATCCCCGTCAGCAGTCCATAGGAGTCAATGCATAAATATGCTTGCCACAACGAACACATTCCTTTGTGCCGTTTCTTTTCAACGAAATTTGACGATGCAATTTCAGCCTGGAAAATTCGATTTGCTATGCAGTAAACACAATCCGAAACGTTTTGGCGCATTTCAGAAGATAAAAATACGACTACAAAGTCGAAATAGCGTGTTGGCACCACCAGAAACGGCCGCTGTTCATTGCGTGATTGATTACCGATGTCTATCGATGCCGTCTACCAATGTCTGTCGAGATAGTGTGCGTGACCCCCCCCTCTCCCACCGGCGCCCCTTTTTGGTCCTTCGCCCGACGAAAAAAGGGTTGGCCGTTTCCTCTCTGCTTGAGAAGCAAGTGACAACAGCCATCACACGCGGTGCGATGCTGTCGCATTGTTCAGTTCGTTCGGCGGAGACGGCCGGGTCGTTTCATCAGTGCTTCTGCCGTGTTCGCCCCCAGCGTTAGCGCACATTTACTCGCGCGTAGAGCATACGATGTGTGGGCGGTGTTATCGAGTTGGACTTCGTACAGGCGACTGCAAAAACCCGCTAACAGTGTCCATATTATTGCAATAACTCCTCCACTGCGGTGGCCAGTTTCTTCTTACTTTTTTTTTTTTTTATGGTCCAAGCACCCCCCGCCCATTAAGTACCGTATTTACTCGAATCTAACATGCACCTTCTTTCTGATATAACGGGTCCAAAAATCGTACGCGTAGAATCGAGTGCGAACGAACATCAAGGTTACCATTTCGCAGTCGGCATCAAAATGGCCACCTCCTACGTGCTTGGCGCTGTCGAACGGTCACCTGCGCAGCACGCATGGCAGCACGCGGCAGCGTGCTGCCGGATGAATGCAGCACTGCGAGAAAATGATGTTACCGCCGCTTGCACGTGGCTATGCCCAGCAATGTGCGGCAGTTTTTTTGGGGCGCAGCCGTTATGAATCAGTGCGTCGAACGTCTTCGAGACACCGCGGATCAAGTGAAGCGGGGAAAGCCACAGCACCGCTGTTCGAGTGACTGCAGCGGTCCAAAGTCGGCGGTCTGTTTATTGTGCGAGTGGGTTCATTACGCGAGTACCGCATTTGTTTTTATGAATGTGAGAAGTTGATTACTAAGGACTTTTTTTTCCGTCGGTGCACGTTACAATCGATGTTTCACTTCTTTCTTTTTTTTTTTCTCGCGGGGAAACGGGTGAGCGTTACTATCGAGGGCACAGTCGAATCGAGTAAACACGTAATCTCCCAGATTCCGTTTCTCCAAACTTGGCAGATATGGTTTCAGTACTCGCGATTTCCGAACCCTTCTGACTACCGCCGTCATGACGCATGCCGCATGCAAGATTGAGGCATAAAAGTTTCACTGTTCTACGAGCTCAGGTCAGTTATATTTTTGCGATTTCACTACAACGAAATTTTCGCTTCAACGAAATTTTTTCCGCGCACCGTCAATTTCGTTGTAGCGAGAGTCGACTGTATATACACTGTCAACAGGTGCAGCAGCTGGTTTGTAAGCATCAAGAGGCTGAGAAAGCAGGCACTCATTTAGCACCAGCCTCGTTGTTTACTACAAGTGAGCTTGCACTGATGCAAGACATGTTCCAAGAGGACTTTCTAAGACTCTTTCGACTTCCGTTGACATGTTTAAAAGCAACAAGCTGCATCGAAGTGGGGGGGCATAAAAAACGTACTTTGGCTTTTATGTTACTGACTCGCAGGCGGTGATGCCATAGTTTCCGATGAGTAGTACTGTAAGAAACTGTGTGGCAGTTTCTGAAACTTCGTGATTCAATATAGATATGTGTGTGCCACAACGCATATCTCGGTGTTTTCATACAGTTTAAACCATAGGCTGCATTTTGTTCCTGAGATTAAAGTTTGTGTATAGGGCGTGGAAGGCCTGCCAACCGCAGCATTCTTGCAGAGATTCTGCTTTGTGTGGCAGTTTAAGCATATTCCAAGCTCGTTTCCAAGCAGCATGAGGAGGTACAACCGTCGTCAAAATAAGTCGGGACGCGCGAGCGACGACCGCACTCAGATAAAACTGCATCGCCGCGTCATCTGACGTGGAGCGTCTGGTATCGAGACATGACAGTGCACGTCCGCATGCTTTCATTCTAGCAGCCATGTATTTTTACTCGCTTGCAGCGGACCAGGTCATTACATGTAGCGTTTAACACTAGGTGTCACTTTCTTCAATCCATGACGCGGGGGGGGGGGGGCACGGTGATAAGTTTGGCCGATGCTATTTTTCGCTCGCCCTCAGCCTAAATCGCTTTCCTTTTTGTTCTTTCAAGGCCAACTCATGACAATATAGCAAGTTTTTTTTTTTTTTTCGCGTCCCTTCGCCTATTATGTTACATGTGCAAGGAGATCTGCCTGCCTCTTGTTATATTAAGTTAATAAAATGAAGCATTCTTTCGGCTCAACCCCTTTTCGTTTTCGGTGTCCTCGTTCGTATTTCAGTATCACATATCACTTCAACCAAAACGAACATGCAAAGAAGACAACTATAATGATGTGTGTGGCGCCGGTTTGCCACTGAGACAAGATATGATATCTCTTTAATCAGGGCATAGCGAGCCGCGTACACTTCACCGCCACTGTGCCCCCGTCAAACTGAGCGCGTTGAGGATTGAACAAAGAAAATGACACCTAGCGCAAAACGCTACACGCAATCGCCTGGTCCACTGCAAACGAGTAAAAAGACATGGCTGCAAGAATGAAAGGACGCGCACGCGCACTGTGATGTCTCGACATCAGACGATCCACGTCAGATGGCGTGGCGATGCAGTTTTATGTGATTGCGGTCGTTGCTGGTGCTGCCAACATCCACACATAATCTTCCTCAACAAGAATGGAAAACTCTTGTTTTAGTTTTTTTATACCCTCTGAAGTTGAATAAGCAGCTGCGTAGTGGTATAGTGTGCTCATCTAATGCATCAGTCAAAATCATAGCACATCTTTTTACTTATTCTTTATACTTCCCCATTCTTTAAAGCTTATTTTAGCACCATAATTGAGCAGTTATAGTGCCTAGGCAAAGAGATGTTACAATACCAATTGTGCTTTCAAGAATATTTGCTTATATTCGCGCAAAATATGAGATGGAAGACAAACCTAAACAGGTGTCCCTTTGTTCACTTCCAGAGTGTGGAAAGACAGTAGATCCTCAATAATTCAGACTTTGATAATTCACGTTTTTGTTTATTTCAGACAAAGTTCACATTTTTGGCTGGCCTGGTACATTGTTTTACATATTTAAGAGCTGCTTAACTAAAACTGCACCATTTTGGTGATTCTCTTAATTTGTATGCTTTGCTTATACTTGTGAGAAATATTAGTTGCTTTTGCTACTCCTAGCTGGTCATTTTGACTGTCCGGCTTTGAAAACAGCAGAAAGTAAGTCGAATTGCCAGCCTTTATTTGCAATGGCAGGCACTGAGCAGGTTCCATGAGCAGAGAGAGAAAAAAAAAAACATTGCATGAAGCAGCCAGCTCTACTTTTCCGGATATACTGCATCAAGTCACACTTGTGCTTGTATCTAATAATTCAAACTTCTGATAATTGAAACGATATTCCTGGGTCCCCTCATGTTTAAATTATTGAGAGTCAACTACATTTCTACGATTCCGCTTCTTGCGATGTTGAGCAGGGACAAAGTGGTGTAGTACAAAATGTAGTAGTGTGCTGAAAAAAAAAGAAAAACATTTCCAGTGTTAACCCCCATTTCAAGTTGATGCTGATGTCAAATTTTAAAATTTCCTCCTTACGGTGAGGCACATTACCTGTTCTGTAAGTGTAAGTGTAGTAGGTGTTTATAGAGTTGAAAGCGCTTTCTCACAAATGTGATGTCACTGCTCTATGATGAAAACATTGTGCAATTGGCTACATGAACAATGACAGATTTTGTCTGTCTGCCTTTAAGGTATTTTCTCGTCTTCTTATTATCCAATATATAATCGTAGCAGTGAATGTGCGGTCGAAACTAGGTGCCTTTGTGTGTTCAATGAAGCTACCAGTACAGTTCATCCATAATTCCATTCACCCCCGCAGCATATTTTGATCATGAGCTGTCATCACAAAAGCCATCATGTCGGTTCCATGTTGCAGCGGTGCATGACCTGTCTGCATGCACTGGCACGAAATCCATAACCTTCCCAATAACGTCATATTTCATGGCACCTCTTTTATCCCAAGCCTCACAGCATACTAACTACAGTTAACTCACTCTAATTCATATTCCTATTAATTACAGAATATCTTTAGTAATAAACAGGTAAACCGTACCAGGATTCAATTCAATTCAATGCCTTTATTTTCTTGAACAGTCAAGAGGGCGGCACGGACTGAATGCTTGCGAGCCTTTAGTCCTGATGAATATATCATTCCTTTCCAAATGATATTTATCAGTTATTACACACAGTTTTGTGTTTGAGCAAATAGACTCCAGACATAGTTGTATGGCCCAGATTGCAGAACATTTTCTTGCACTGGCTTGCTGTCACATATTGTGTGCTTTATATACATTTAATGACATGACCACTGCCAAAGAATGTACGCTAAATACAAGGCGTAGTTCAAGCGCTTAGCCAATGCACCCTGGTACAGGAAATGTGTGCATGGTTGTTTGAATGAATTGCGTATAAATGGCATAGGAGATTAGGAGCAACTTTGTAAACGTCAATAAGTTGTCCGGATGGATGTATTATTCTTGATGCTCTATACTTTGCAGTAGTGTTGGATTGATTCGTTAACCTGTTGCCTTGCCAAATGGCCTTGTGATTCACATTGCCAGAAAGCTATTGTAAGGACCCTTTCTAAAGGGCAGGACTCTACCTTAGACATAAGCTCCCATTGTGTGAGGTAACAGATGGGTAATAGCTGCTCTTTTTGAGAGACAGACTGTCCCTGTTGGTGCACCCTGACTGTCGCTCTTCCCTGCTCTCTCTTTTCCCTCATTAAGGACGGCGCCGGCTGATCCGGCAACGCGCCTTTACCTTTTCCCCGCCGACGGCACCTCAGTCTGAGGAGAGAGAGAGAGAGAACTGCCCGTGGCTGACAGGCACAACCCCCCCCTCCTCTGTCGCCTGACTAACCGCGACCTTGACTGGCCAGCAAACCATGGTCTCTCACACCTGCTGGTCAGGCCACTTGTGATAGCATAAATGCTGGGCCTGGCATAGTTGCGATCACACACTGCACAGTGAGGCAGCGCATGATCTATGGTAGTAACTGCAGGAAGGACAGCTGGTTCAGTTGGGCAGATATGTGGTAGCTGCAGTTACAAGGCTTCACAGTGTAGAAAGGGTCACGGTATGTACACCAGTGATTGGCCCTTGAAGCACCTGTCTTTTTGGACTACTTGATTTCGAGCATGAGAATCCAAAAGGGGAAATTCACTGCTGTTCTGATGTGTCACCTGAGCTGCAGCAACCACCGACGTAAATGATGGAGCACACTCGGTGTACTGCTGCTCGATGGTGGTTGCTGTTCCTCGGTGTAGAGCGGCTCACTGATTAATGTATGGCGTAGGCAAACCAATGAAGTTTGAGGAAAGCTTTGAGTGACGTGCCCTCCTTTAGATCGTGGCGAGCTGCATTAATTATAGATTTGGGACGGTGCTGCCATACAGCCAAGCACGCTGCTTGCATCGGCTCACAAGAAAACTGGCACTGAGAGCGTATTGCATGTATTGTGTATGCCACATAATGTAAATGTTGCTAATGGCTTTTCCGCTAATAAAATGGCAGTCTATTTTCCTGCTCCCCTTCTTCTTGGATGGTCCTTTGTATTCGCTGTTTCAAAGCTGACTGCCTCCAGTTATGTAGAATAGGTGGCTGTGCATGACGACCTTGCATGCATCCATCCTCGTATGGCTCCTCTTGTTTCACTCTGTCGCAATGAAATAATTTCACCTATGCAAGATTCCAGGTATACTACCATATGTTCTAGTATCGTGACGAAAACACAAATGCTTTGTGAGACAGCCACTTTATAGTCGAACACTCGTACAGTGATTGGAGTCTTGAATCTGTGACTACGCAAGTTTTTACTTGACATTTGCACTTACATCTACCACGAGGGTGCATTAATTGTCCACATCGCGGACTTTTGATATTCATGTAGCCTTCTTGGGCCTTTCATTGAAAGCAGGGCAGTATCAGTCCATGTGGTTTAGATTGCGTTTGTTCATTGATGAATGGAGAAGTGGTAGTGGAATTTCACGTTTTCTTTGTGAACCAGACAACAATGTACCACATCGTGCGAACCAGAAAATTAAACCTTCTTCGCAAAGCTTTAGTGAAGGCAAAGAAGCAGAAGGGAAAAATTTATTTTCGTTAGCACTGTTAAAACAAACTTGCGACTGTCTGCGTGTCGCTGCAGAGACCTGGCTTTTTCTCAGAGGAGTATGCTGAGGGTGATGATATGCTTTATTGTTTAAGCAATGACTTGTATTGCCCATTAGAAATTCTGTGTACACGTCTTTTGCTACATGTGGTCACGTTTCCGCGCATATTTGCTACTTGTGGTCTTTACAACTCCTTCATCGTGAATGTGAATCATGCACTTAATATAGTGTAATTGATATGCACATTGTTTACTGTGCCTTTGAGTGTGCAAGCTGGTTTCAGTGCAGTCATTTCTTCTCTTTGTTTTTATCGCCAATTTCATTTTAAAAGGTTGTGAATAAAGTATGAGGTTCGTGAAAACATGACAAACGGCACCAGCTTTTCCAGTTTCTCTATTGGTTGAGGCAGAATATTGGTTGAGGCAGAACCATCGACATGCGCAATTGCACATCCAATCATATCACTGAAGAGTATGGTGAAATGAAGGTGGACTGCAACATATTGCAGCCACCTAACATCATGGAAAGACAGCCAACCATCCAGAGCATTCACTTGTACCAAATGCTGTATTAATACAATAGGCTCCTCTGTATATTATTATTGCTGGCTAGTATGTTCTCGACCACCGTTGTGCTGAGGTGCCATTGTTCAGTGCATGCACTCTAATAACATCTTTGGAAGCATCACTTGCGTGTCTTACACGAAAGCCTAATGCGTGCTTGATTCCTTTGCATGCATCAATGCGTCAGCTGAAGCAGTTCCTGACAAAAGAAATGTTCTTTGCTTGCTTTGCACAGTGGTTGTGCCAACTGTTACATATCACAACACTGTTCCTGAGATTATATCATTTTTATTGGGCATTGCTGCAGATACTGCACTTTTCTTGATGGTTGAACAGGAAGCAATGTTGCCAAACATGACATTATTCTGCGTACATTACACATGTGCACTCCAGCATGAAGAACAAGTCAGCAGTTTAACTAGAAAGTACAGAGATATTTGGAATGCTTGTTTATACATCGTTTAATGTGTAGTGCATTGATTTCACTGAAATTATTGGTTATCGTGGAGCACCAAACATGTATAATAGCAAGGTTGCACAAATAGCCACGTTGATGACGTTTCATGTTCGCTTAGCAGCACCATGAAAGATGTAAGAAATGAGAGTATTGGAAGAATGGAAAACTTTCCTGTTACGTTCATTTTCTTATTGTACACCACCAACAAAAGATGAATAACAGCGAACATGAAATGTAAAACATGCATGTTATTGTCATTACACTGCCTGGCATCAGTGCGTTCGTGTGAAAATTTGATAGTATTTATGTTTTATTGTGGGCTGACTTGTGTTTCTTCGTGTGGTGTGCTCCTTAGTTGATAACCATGTATGGTACTACACATATTTGTTATTTATTATATTCTCAAGGTACAGTTTCAAACTGGAAGGGAAGCTCAGGGGTAGATGGAGGCTTGATTCGATGAACAGATCGCTAAAAACACTGTAGAACAGGGAATGTCACTGGATCCAACGTTTCGACAAGTGGACTTTTCTTTGTCAGGACGGCAACTGCCTTCTCGAGCGTTTGTTTCTGTATGCTTTGCATGCTCTCCCCCATCCACAGAAGGAGAGGAAGAAAAGAGCGGCACTTGTGCAAAAAGAAAACATACGCCTGTACTTAGTGTATGTGTTCCTCATCCTGCTTTCTAGCGCTGCGCGCAGAGTGTATTTCCAAGATATGTACCATGACCAGATTCTATGGAAGCTTTTGTTCTTTCCATTTATACTAGTCAAGCTAACATCTGTAACCCAACTTCCCTCCTCATACCCCTTTCTTTTTTTCGCACGTACCACACTTCTCTCTTTCTGTGGATGGGGGGAGCGTGCAAGGCATACAGAAATGAATGCTCGAGAAGGTAGTTGCTGTCCTGATGAAGACAAGGCCACTTGTCGAAATGTTGGCTCCAGCAACATTCCCTGTTCGACATCGTTTTTAGCGATCTGTTCATCGATTCAAGATGCAGTTTATACTTTGCTATGGAGGTTGCAACGTGGTCAGAACTATGTGCAGAATAATCTCAGTGTCAGCTAATGCCACAATGTAAATGTGTAAAAAATACATTTCATAGGATTGCACTCAATTCATTATACCTGTGGTGAGACGGTAAATATGGAGCACAGGTGACGATACAAGACAGAGGTAAAATGAAGGCCGCCGGAAATGTTATTTGTGCTATGGTCATAACCAGATAATGGTAGCCCAAAACATATTTGTTTCTAAAGCAAAGTACGCAATGTCCATCTCTGTTTTGTGCATTATAGAGCAATCTTATTCCAGGAGAATTGTGTAGTACCACTTGTGGAAACTGCAATAGCCTGGTGCTGTTTGTCATATAGGGTTTGTAATTGCACAGAATATTCTGCTTTATGTGCACACTGTGCATTTTCAACACTTCGTACACAATGTTGTATTTAAGGATGTACCTTGCAAGCGTGGTGTTGGTAAAATTGTGATACCTTTTTATTGTACCAGTGCTATGACTCATGATTTCATGATCATAAATGCTGGTTTGTCTTCGAAAATGAGCAGCAATGAATTCTGGCAGGGTAAAGTCTAACATTGCTTCCAAAGCGCACTGCTGTGTGCACCTGTGAAATACCACACACAAAAAAAGTGCGCTACCTTTTTCTTCCATGACATCAACATCTTTGTGGGCATTTCAAGTGGTGTCAATTTATTTGGTTTGGCAAGAACAGTATTCTGTAACTTTTTATCTGCACACGAAATGGCAGTGACTTTCACCTGACTGACTATCTAGGTAGCCCAGTTCTCTGCAGTTTGCTGACTCTTAATGAAGGCATCTATATATATATATATTTTTTTTTTTGTACGGTAGCTGGCACCAGGTAGCTTTGCTTTTGTGTGAGTTATGTTACATTATGCTGGAAGTAAGCAACAGCATTGTTGTGAGGGGAAAGGATGTGCTGCAAAATATTAGGCATTATAATGCCTTAGGTTTCAAACACCTACGTTAATATGTCAGACTGCAACGTTCAAACCAAAACATTGTTTGTTTGTAGGGAGTAATTAAGTGCTGACATGTTCTATTTATGTGACAAAGTCTGAAATTTTGCTTGTACGATATTAATGATTACTGGCACGGTTCATTGAAGTGTTGTAATATGGCATAAAAACTACACCAGGATCATGTAGGAAATCTGAACCTAAATGCTGCTAAAGTGTCCTTAACTCTGGTGCTATTTGTAATGATTGTCCAAAGTATAGAGTGTAGACATTTTTGTGCAAAACTGCATCTAGTCATGCTTGTACTTTCCAGTATGATACACACCGTCATGGCTTCTGATAACCATTGACTGCCATGCTATGCACATGTGACGTGTGAGATTTTATTTGTGGCAAGTAATCGCTTTTGGACTTTATTTTTTGTGATTACATTTTCTTGTACTTGCGATTGCATGATGCAAGTCGTTTCAATGACAGCTAAGTGCACCGACGAATATTATTTCACATGCACTGTTCGCTAAATTTATGCCTTGAAAACATTTTTGTTACGAACAAGGTCCCTGTGTGGACATATTACCTTATGTGTATATTCAAGGGGAATAAACCCACTTTTAACATTGCTGTACTGAAGCTGCCGTTTCTTTCGTTTCCTTTTTTTTTTTTCTCTTATGGCCACATTGTCCACAACACAACATTCAAGCGTACCAGTCGGCTCACCCAATTTGCCCAAGGATGATTCCAGACTTTGGATCACTCTTCCCTATTTGCGGGCACGGCCATGAATCTTGATAAGGAGCCCTAACACCACCGCGAAAAGAAAATAACAAAAGGCATGCAGTTCTAAATTATTTCTGGGCTTTAGGAACACCAATGACTTGCTGCGTAACCCTCCCCAGTTATGTGAAAAGAGAGGAGGCCATGGTGCTTCTGTGTAGCCTTATAGATGGTAGATTAAGCTTTTTATCAATTAACGATTAATCATTTGTCACCTTTGCTTGACTAACTCCTTTTGATGCAAGGTTTTTAACGATTAATGAATATTTTGATGGACACTTAAAAAACAGGGAAATCTTATTGCATTAGCGATAGCTGGTTCTTCAGTTGGCGCCCCATTTGCAACCACTAACCTAAAAGCACATTTTTCGCCCTTAAAAAGGAGTGCTGACACGAATTTTTGACATCCTTGTACTATTGCTGTAAATGAAAGCACTGCCGTGGACAACCCCAAAAAGAGTATCATGGTGCCTCGCAAGGCAATGAATATATTTTTAATACGGCTTCCATAAAAGCCCACTTTCGGTTTCGATTTCGAGGGGGCGGTTTCCTAGTGACGTATCAACATAGTCGGACGTACGTCTGAGTCACATAGGGACAGCAATTCGTGATAGCGTCGCTGCAACTCCGTCGTCTGTGGTCAATTGCACGTGGGGAACGCAAGCAACGACGATTTCACGGTCGTCCAGTGGTTCTGACAGCGATTTCGGCTATTTTAAATAGACTGCGCTCCAACGTCATCATAGTGTCCATTGCGCTGGGGCTGGCTTGCAGTGCTGGGTGACGAAAACTTTAAAACCAAACTAAAATATTTTGTACGTGTTTCCTGGCTTTCATGTGCGGAGGGCGTTAACAATACATGGCTGTAAAACTAAGAACGCACATTTTGAGCCGCCGCAAAATCGTGTCAGTACTCCTTTAAAGGGACTGTCTACCGCTCGGAAAATTTTTTAAGATTGTAGTAAATATAGGCAGATTGTGCGTCACATTTACGGGAACGAGCACGCTTTCACCGCACAAAAAAAAGGAATTATGTTTTTAATTTTGCTATGAAAATGGCGCAAGAAACGCCGCTAGCGACACCCAAAAGCGTTTTGTCAATTGCCTAGTGTACGAGAGCCCACTCAGGCATACATACTCTGCTGAAAAACAATTACGTATGTCTTACAAGCGTACTTCACCCTATGAGACACCTTGTTATAGCGTGCAAGCGCAATTCGTTCTCTTTTTTTCGCTGCTTTCGGGGTGGCGCTGCCTTCGAATTCGTCTGCCTGTACAGGCGCGTAGTACTGCGCTTGTCATGCATGCGGCGCTGCATGTCCGCGGAGCGGCGGAAATACGCATCCCGGCGCGCAGACTTTCCCTCGCCTCTCCGCCTTTTCAGCCCGCCATGGTGGTCTAGCGGCTATGGTACTCGGCTGCTGATCCGAGGGTCGCGGGATCGAATCCCGGCCGCGGCGGCTGCATTTCGATGGAGGCGAAATGGTGAGGCCCGTGTGCTGTGCGATGTCAGTGCACGTTAAAGAACCCCAGGTGGTCGAAATTTCCGGAGACCTCCACTACGGCATCTCATAATCAGAGCTGGTTTTGGGACGTTAAACCCCACAAATCATCAATCAATCATCTCCGCCTTTGCACCTCTGGAATGTCGACCTTGGAACCGGTTCGTGTCGAGAGGCCTCGCGCGCCCGAAAGGGTTGCCAGGGAGACGACGACGCATCCTGCGCGGTAACCATTGTTGCCCGCGTCTGTACAAATAAAAAAGGGGCGACTTCGTAGATAAAAAATTGTTTTAATAATTTCTACAGTTTCTGGAGAAACCACTGCGCTCTGGGACACTTCGAAAGGTGCGCTTTCTATTGAGCCAAAAAAAAAAAAAGAAAAAAACAACGGGAGAGCGACGAAGGACGGTAGACAGTCCCTTTAAATATTCAAAGAAACATATCATGAATGGTGGAAAGATGCAACATTTAGTTTGAAAGGGTGACATAAGTGAGAGGTAAACTAACAAAGTAAGAAAACCGAGCTTCAATCGCTGAAAGAAGACACATTGTGGCTATGGTTCAGTTTTCCATATAGCACAACAGACGAGAAACCTTCCTTGGTTGAAATAAACGCAGATGACCTTATTCATCGGAGATATCCGCTCAGTGTGTTTTATGCACGGGCCCTTAAGGGGGGACGCGGCTTTCGTACCGCGAAAAAATGACCAAAAATCGATTTTTTTGAAAAAGCACACATTCGGTTTCTACAAGTTTTTTCTTTTTTGTCTGATTCCGAAATATAAGCGCTGAAAACCGCCTAGAAGTGCTCAAAGAAATGTTTATAATGGCTAATGTGGCGAAAAAAATTACACCATCTCCCGCTAAAGGGAACCATGTGTGGATGCGAAGCAGCGGGGAGATGGTTAGCTTGAGCGTTTATAATGTTTATAACGGTGTCATTTTTCGCGGAAGCGGCCCGAGCGCTGATCGCGGCGCTGCACAGGAGAGAGAATGAGGCGCGCGCGCTCCGTCATTTTCATGCTGCGGAACTACCGTGACGCCCCCAGCCAACACCACTAGGTGGTGTTGCCCCAGCGGAGTATGCAGCTGTCGCACCACCTGTCGGGCGCGCCGCTCCGTAGAGTAGAGGATTCCTAGAGGAGCAAAGGGGAGGAGCTAGCAGACCCTGCCTGCGTCAGCGTTGTCTCTCGCGGGCGAGGGCGCGTTCTCGTTCCTTGCCAGCTTGGGCCAGCTGTTGCGCATGCGCAGTGGGGCTGTGGACGGCGCAGGGGCAGAACAGGCTCGACCATAAGCTACTTCGCATCTAAAACTCCGCAGAAATCGCGAAAAAACGGCAATTTTCAAGCCGCAATATCTCCGGAACGGCGCAACCGAGCGCTGCCCGTTTGCCCCTTGTTGGAAAACGCAATTCTCCGCCTTCAAATCTGCCGCTTCAGCCAGCTCCTCCATACAGAAGCAAGCGCACAAAAAGCAAAAGAGTCAAGGCCGTTCGGAGTCCTCCGATTGGCCGCGCCCGTCAGGTTGAAATCCGAGCCTCGCCGTTGGGTCCGCGTCTTCTGCTACCGTGCCGCCGCGCCTCTGCGCGGTAAGTGCAGTGCCGGCAGGCCGGCAGTGTGTAGATAGGGAACGGAAGATGGTTCAGAAGCTGATATCGTATCGCTCGTGACTGGCGCCGCGCGTTTGACGATCGCCTCGCCATGTTTGTCTATATACCCGCAAAAGGAGCGTAGTTTCGGCAGCCGACTCCGCGAGTGATGTGTGCCGCTTGACATCTCAGCGCGCCATTATCGTCGGCATTTGCGGAACGTAGTTTCTGCGTCTAATTTGTATAGTGATGCGCGCGTCTGGACTTTTCGGCTCGCTGTCGGTGCGCGCAGGGCATAGTTTCAGAAGTAACGCGTGTGAGTGCCGATGGAGCACCCTAGTTCACGATCCGCTCCCGAACGCTCGCGCGCGCGCGATATCATTGCTTTTTGTCGAGTACATTGGCGGGTCGCTTTCTGGCACTTCATCCGCGGGCGAAACATCTTGTGCGAGCGGCAGTGGCACTGTTGCACATGTCGCGCCGCGTTCGATAACGCCGACTGCATGTAGCGATAGCGCTTCGGACGTGCCCGAATCTCGTCTCGGCACTCCGCGCGATGTTACCACGTTATCCGCAACTATGGACGATACCGTTCAGGCGGGCCTAGAGCCTCAGAATTCTGGCTTGGGCTAGTTATAGTTCATGCTCTTATTGCAGCACGACGGAGACAGGAGACATATAAAATCACACAAATAGACTTACTTGCACTTCACCAAACCTTTTTATGCAAAATCTGGCTACATCACCGTAAGAAGTCCAACAAAACACAAAAAGGTTAGTACAATGTGATCTAAAGCATACAGGCAAGATAAAACCTGCGCATGTGCACTCTCTCAAGGCACACACTCAACCATGACAAGACGGATCAACTCTGGGCGAAGAGGCTTCAACCGAAGCATTCAGAAGCAAATCGAAAAAATTCACAGCATATCCACGGAGTGAATGATGATGAGTGGGTGAAGCTCCGGAGGTTCATCGTAGATCGTGCCGAGCTCCGGATGAATTTAGTTAACGCGCACGCTACGAATCCTTATGGTTCAACTACGCACAAGTGAAATCTCCCACCGGCACTTCATTGCAAGTCAAGATCCAGTGCCTATATGTATATATTGTGGGGATGGGCCGCGGCGGTCGCATTTTCGATGGAGGCGAAAATGCCAGAGGCCCCTGTACTGTGCGTTGTCAGTGCACGTTAAAGAACCCCAGGTGGTCTAAATTTCCGGAGCCATCCACTACGGCCTTTCTCTCCTATCTCTTTCACTCCCTTTCCCCTACCCCTCCGGACGCTTAGCCGTGCTCCCTACATGGGCTGCAGAAATTAGCGTCCCTTCCTAACCGAACCACAATCAATCAATCAATGGCCGGTGAACGGTTCTCCAGCGCGAGCAGTCGGTATTTTTCAATCAAGAAACTCGCTAGAAGACGCTGCCTGCGTCAACGTTTTCTCTCGCGGGTGAGGGCACGTTCTCCTTCTTTGCGAGCTGGTAGAGCGTTCATCGAAGAAAGAGCGTTTTCATAGTCAACGCGCGCCTTTCGCTCTCTCTGTCTCTCTCTCTCTCTCATTTAGACAGCAGATTGAAGAGTGAGAGAGGTAGCGCGCTGGGAGGCACGCGCCGAGCGCGAGCACGAACCTCCCGCCGCGGTGGTGTAGTGGTTACGGTACTCGGCTGCCACCCAAAATACGCGGGTTCGATCCCGGCCGCGGCGGTCGCATTTTCGATGGAGGCGAAAATGCCAGAGGCCCGTGTACTGTGCGTTGTCAGTGCACGTTAAAGAACCCCAGGTGGTCTGAATTTCCGGAGCCCTCCACTACGGCCTTTCTCTCCTCCCTATCTCTTTCACTCCCTTTCCCCCACCCCCACGGACGCTTAGCCGTGCTCCCTACATGGGCTGCAGAAATTAGCGTCCTTTCCTAGCTGAACCGCAACCATCGGCGGCGCGAGGTGGCTACATATATACGACGACGACTACTACTACTACTACTACTACTACTACTACTACAGAGGAGGGAACGATCCACGCCCTAAGGAGCTTCGCCCCTAAAAAATAATTCACGCACCTCCGCGAAGTGAACCATGACGACTGGGCGAAGCACTGGGGATCGTTCGGTGTTACCGTAAACCACGCGTGACACTGCCAACTCATGCATGTTAATGCATGAATGGGCAATGCATGAGTGGGTAGGTGTAACCTTAAGGGACAAGAAGAGAGCGGTGGGGGTTAGGGAACAAACGCGTGTTAGGGACATACTAATAGAAATTAACAAGAAGAAATGGGCCTGGGCGGGCCATGTAATGCGAAGACAAGACAACCGTTGGTCATTAAAGGGTCCCTGAAACGTTTTTTTGACATTGAGTCACTGATTAGGCAACACAATTGCGAAAGCATTCACACCATAAATAAAGCGAAGCACAATGCGCTAAGGCAGCTATGGGCTTATTTCTGTTGCCTTCCTCCTTACCACTGCTGTTCCTCCTCAACTCGATCTGCTGCGGAGTGCGCGCTAGCGACGACAGCGCCTCCCGCGTCAGCCGCTCTGCCGAGCCTCCCGTAGTGACATAGCGCCCCGATATCCTCACTGAGGTCTCCCGCCTCGGCAGTGCTAGCCTCTGTAATAGAGCGCCGGCGACTCGTGTGACGCCGCCAGATGCCGCGATGATACCGTTGGCTGAAACGAAGGAGTACGTTGCAGAAGCACGTTGTTCGCAGCTAGGTTTTGAAAATTACATGCACGTCACTTGGGTCGGGGCCAATCAGCGACCTCTCATTCGATCGCTCGATGACGGGGGCGTTTGAAAACGCTTTTTGGCGAGCCGCTGCGACCTTTTGCTATACGCGTGTTCAAAACCTTATTGTAAATTAAACACTTTACGCACAGCGCTAAAATCTGTCCTGTAATGGTCCTAGTGACCCGCTCTACCGGATCACCATGTTTGCACAAAATCGTCAAAACCGTTTCAGGGTCCCTTTAAGGGTAACAGAGTGGATTCCTAGAGAAGGCAAGCGTAGTAGGGGGCGGCAGAAAGTTAGGTGGGCAGATGAGATCAAGAAGTCTGCGGGGATAAATTGGGCCCAGTTAGCACAGGACAGGGATAATTGGAGATCCATGGGAGAGGCCTTTGCCCTGCAGTGGGCGTAGACAGGCTGATGATGATGATGATGATGCATGTTAATGAGTGACAGCGAGTGTGTATATTTACACACGCGTTGCCATGCTCCTGGTCTTTATGAGGTTGCGGCGCTCCCACGTCGTAGATCGTGCCGAGTTCCGGATTACCTTTAAGCCCGAACCACATGGAGCGCACAGACCGGCGCCAGCCCTGCGTCACACACGTGGGCCGATGAATTTAATGTAGGACCACGGAAAGCAGTGTGCAATGTGCGCCACTGGAAAAACAATAACTATTCACGATTACAGCTTATATGCCTTACTTGAAGTTCCGCAGTGCACAAGACATTCATAGCATTGCAAAAGAAGCACACTGTCCGCAAAAGTTTATTTTTGTTGTTGTACTTGTGGCGGCACCTATGGAGATAAAAGTGAACCAGCAAACTCAAAATCGATGGCTTCCGAGACTCGCGTTTGTCTCTGAGGCCTAGCTGATGTAATCCCGTGTGCGTTGCTGTCGAAGCATCTGTAGACAAACGTGAGTCAAATACAAGCGTCAATTGGGATCTTGAGGTTCACACAGTTCGCGACGATGACTGAATATATTCGAGGCGGGCCGTGCCCGCTTCGGCGAGGACGCCATTGCTCCGGCGGAAGTCGCTTCGAGCCGCGCGCTGATTGGTGTCCGCTCACCCAGTAGTTTCCGGCGTCGGCGCTGCAGCGCCACGGCGGCGTAAATATCTGGACGGTCTTGATCTCGGCGTTTCGGCTGCCGTCACTGTCAGCATCGACGCAGAGTGACGCCGGAGAGAGAAACGGCGGAAAAAGCGCTCCATGTGGTTCGGGCTTTAGTTAACGCGCGCGCTGCGAATCCTTATATTTCAACTACGCACAAGAGAAGTCTCCCACCGGCGCTGCATTGCAGGTCAAGATCCAGAGCCTGTATATACGGGGTGGCCGGTGAACGGCTGTGCAGCGAGAGCAAGTCAGTTTTTTTTTTCTATCAAGAAACTCGCTAGAAGGTGCTGCCTGCCTCAGTGTTGTCTCTCGCGGGCGAAGGCGTGTTCTCATCCCTTGCGAGCTGGTAAAGCGTTCATCGCAGAAAGATCATTTCCATAGCCAACGCACGCCGTTCGCTGTCTGGATGGATGGATGTTATGAGCGTCCACTTTATAACGTGGAGGCAGCCCGCGCGCCGCCAAACTCTCTCTACCTTTGTTTTATCCCCTGCAATAGCTTGTTTCCCCTAATCACACATATTTTCCCAACAAATTTTTCCCCTCGTCTACCCATTTTATCTATTATAGTTCCGCTGTGACGTAACAATCTTGTTCGAATTACCTTGTGTTTCTGTTTGCTCCATGCCTTTCCACGACCAATACTCTAAGTGCCTTTTACTTTCGCCGACATGTTCAGCTTTCCCGAGCAGTGGGTGTCCGCCTGGATTGATGGATGCTATGAGCGTCCCCTTTGTAACGAGGCGGTGACTTGTGCGCCACCAGGCTCGTAAAAGAATTTAAGAACTTTTTTTTCCTCTTAAGTTCTCCTCATTCTACTCTTTAAATCTACTACATTAAATCGTTATCACTATACAGCCAAAATGTAAATCATAGCCCAGTTCTCTGCCCTTATGGCAGAAAGTCCTTATTTTCCTATAGATTTTTGTCTGTTCTCTCTAGTTTTTGAACCATGACGACTGGGCGAGCACTGGGGATCGTTCGGTGTTACCGAAACCACGCGTGACACTGCCAACTCATGCATGTTAATGCATGAATGGGCAATGCATGAGTGGGTAGGTGTAACTTAAGGGACAAGAAGAGAGCGGTGGGGGTTAGGGAACAAACGCGTGTTAGGGACATACTAATAGAAATTAACAAGAAGAAATGGGCCTGGGCGGGCCATGTAATGCGAAGACAAGACAACCGTTGGTCATTAAAGGGTCCCTGAAACGTTTTTTTGACATTGAGTCACTGATTAGGCAACACAATTGCGAAAGCATTCACACCATAAATAAAGCGAAGCACAATGCGCTAAGGCAGCTATGGGCTTATTTCTGTTGCCTTCCTCCTTACCACTGCTGTTCCTCCTCAACTCGATCTGCTGCGGAGTGCGCGCTAGCGACGACAGCGCCTCCCGCGTCAGCCGCTCTGCCGAGCCTCCCGTAGTGACATAGCGCCCCGATATCCTCACTGAGGTCTCCCGCCTCGGCAGTGCTAGCCTCTGTAATAGAGCGCCGGCGACTCGTGTGACGCCGCCAGATGCCGCGATGATACCGTTGGCTGAAACGAAGGAGTACGTTGCAGAAGCACGTTGTTCGCAGCTAGGTTTTGAAAATTACATGCACGTCACTTGGGTCGGGGCCAATCAGCGACCTCTCATTCGATCGCTCGATGACGGGGCGTTTGAAAACGCTTTTTGGCGAGCCGCTGCGACCTTTTGCTATACGCGTGTTCAAAACCTTATTGTAAATTAAACACTTTACGCACAGCGCTAAAATCTGTCCTGTAATGGTCCTAGTGACCCGCTCTACCGGATCACCATGTTTGCACAAAATCGTCAAACCGTTTCAGGGTCCCTTTAAGGGTAACAGAGTGGATTCCTAGAGAAGCAAGCGTAGTAGGGGGCGGCAGAAAGTTAGGTGGGCAGATGAGATCAAGAAGTCTGCGGGGATAAATTGGCCCAGTTAGCACAGGACGGGATAATTGGAGATCCATGGAGAGGCCTTTGCCCTGCAGTGGGCGTAGACAGCTGATGATGATGATGATGATGCATGTTAATGAGTGACCGAGCGTGTGTATATTTACACACGCGTTGCCATGCTCCGGTCTTTATGAGGTTGCGGCGCTCCCACGTCGTAGATCGTGCCGAGTTCCGGATTACCTTTAAGCCCGAACCACATGGAGCGCACAGACCGGCGCCAGCCCTGCGTCACACACGTGGCCGATGAATTAATGTAGGACCACGGAAAGCAGTGTGCAATGTGCGCCACTGGAAAAACATAACTATTCACGTTACAGCTTATATGCTTACTTGAAGTTCCGCAGTGCACAAGACATTCATAGCATTGCAAAAGAAGCCACACTGTCCGCAAAAGTTTATTTTGTTGTTGTACTTGTGGCGGCACCTATGGAGATAAAAGTGAACCAGCAAACTCAAAATCGATGGCTTCCGAGACTCGCGTTGTCTCTGAGGCTAGCTGATGTAATCCCGTGTGCGTTGCTGTCGAAGCATCTGTAGACAACGTGAGTCAAATACAAGCGTCAATTGGGATCTTGAGGTTCACACAGTTCGCGACGATGACTGAATATATTCGAGCGGGCCGTGCCCGCTTCGGCGAGGACCCCTAAGCACCTCGTGCCTATTGTATCCCCATAACGCTCTGTGGTTCATTATTGCAGCGTTCCTCTTTCCCTTTGCTGCCAAGGCTGGATGGATGGATGGATGCTATGAGCGTCCCCTTTGTAACGGGGCGGTGACATCCGCGCCACCAGGCTCGTAAGAATATTTAAGAACTTTTCCTTTTCTCTCTCTCTCTCTCTCTCTCTCTCTAAATTTTCCTCATGCCTTTTAAATCTACTTCATTCAAATAAAGGAGGCTCTCACGAGACCGCAGCGCTCCTAGCGGACCCCACGCTAACCGGAGCTACGGACAACGACGAGAGAGGGAGGGACAAGGCTCGGCTCTAAGGTGCTTCGCCCCTAAAAGGAATTAAACAAAACCACAGCAAAATCCTAGACATAAAAAACACACACGTCGATGGATGAAACTGGTGACCAACAATAAACACGGAATGCGCATGAGGATGAAACAAAGAAACTAGACAATAATTCAGCGTCGAATCGCCAAATCCGTGAAGAAGGTACTTCACCAAGGTTGCTATTTGGGCCTGTTGGTTTACCATTAGTGGGTGTAACATTGCGCAAAATTGACAAGGACACAAGAAAGACGTTGTAACACACAGGGCGCAAACTTTCAACAATTATTTCGGAACAGTGTACCTCTTTTATACTTGACGAACATAAATGCGCATGTCCCTGAAACAACATCAAACACGTGCACACCCACTCAAAAAAGCAATTTCTTTTTTTGACAATGCTATGGAAGCTTCACTGACGCAACTATCTTTCAATTGTGAGATATTATGAGCTTCTATAATCAATCGCGTCGTTTCATTTCTCTTCTTGCGATTATGATGCACGCATCGAACACAGGTGTACATCCACAAACTCTGCAATGAATAGCTAACCAACCACCTGAATGATTTTTAACATTGTTCTCATGTTCGCGCAGCCTGTCGTTAATGCAACGACCTGATGCCCAACATAATAGCGGTCGCAAGTTAAAGGAATACGATACACAATGCCTTTATTGCATGCAACATACTTGGTGCGATGCTGCTTATTGCAACACTCTTTTCTCTGCCTTTCTATTAGTTCTTGGGATAGCATAGCAAGTTTATCGGGTGCGGAAAATAACACTTTAACACCGACCCGGTCGCCTACCTTCTTCAAGTTGTGCGATATTTTGTGATGTAAGGCAATACCGTGGTTTTTCCTTTTTTTTTCTTTCTGGGCTTGTTGTGTCGCATTACCGGTAACCTTTATACTCCTAAGTATCTTTTCGGCAACAGAAACCAACAGCTGTCTCGGGTAACAACCTCATTTAGACGCGTGCACTGTTGGCTGAAGCTTTCCTCAATCTGATGGAGCAAGATTTGTTCTAAGGCGTTCTTGAAGCAGAGATTTATAATAGCCCGCTTGACTAACACTTGCATATGCTAAAATCGGCAGTATTAAAGTTTGAAAGCAGCAAGTTTACAAATGGTAGATGCACTCTTGAGATACCTCCTTAAAATGAAGTTTAGAGAAAGCTTTTTAGAAATAGCAATGATAAGACTATCCCAGTGAACGTTATCAGTTATAATGAGACCTAGATAATTGTATTCATTGACGCGATTTAATGTTTTACAATCAACTGTATATGTATATAAAAGAGGATTTTTCTTGTTACTTATGGTCATTGCAGCGCATTTGTCGTAATTCACAGCCATCTGCCACGTCCTGTACCAACTCATCGCTTTATCTAATTAGAAAATCAGTGTATGTTGATAAGAAGTTGCATTTATCTCACTGTACAGAACACAATCATCGGCATATAGTCTTACTTTAACACCACAGTCATCCACAATGTTGTTTATAAAAAGAAGGAACAATAACGGCCCCAGAACTGATCCTTGGGGGACACCCGAATCGACAAGCAGATTTTTTGAGAAGTGTTCATTAAAACAAACACACTGTTTTCTAGAAATCAGGTATGCTTGTATCCAATGACAAAGTTGTGTGTTTTTCAGTACTTCCCAAAGTTTCATAAGTAGCTTGGAATGAAAGATTTTGTCGAAGGCCTTCGCGAAGTCTAAAAAAACAGCGTCTATCTGTGACAAGTTATTTATTGGAGTGTGAAGTCATGGACAATTTCAACCAATTGTGTTGTTGTGGAAAAACCATTCCTAAAACCATGCTGAGCTGCTGAAAGCACTGAGTGTGACTCCAAAAAGCAGGAAATGTGTTTATGTATTATGTGTTCCAATAACTTGCAGCATGTACAAATCAAAGCTATGTAAAGCACAGATGGTAATGCTCGTGGAATCGGCGCTGTTATTGCAGAACGATAGAATGGCTTGTCTCGTGTAACCGCAGCGCTCCTTAGCGGACCCCCCACCCGCTAACCGGAGCTCCGGACAACGACGAGAGAGGAGGGACAAGGCTCGGCTCTAAGGTGCTTCGCCCCTAAAAGGAATTAAACAAAACCACAGCAAAATCCTAGACATAAAAAACACACGTCGATGATGAAACTGGTGACCAACAATAAACACGGAATGCGCATGAGGATGAAACAAAGAAACTAGACAAATAATTCAGCGTCGAATCGCCAAATCCGTGAAGAAGGTACTTCACCAAGGTTGCTATTTGGGCCTGTTGGTTTACCATTAGTGGGTGTAACATTGCGCAAAATTGACAAGGACACAAGAAAGACGTTGTAACACACAGGGCGCAAACTTTCAACAATTTATTTCGGAACAGTGTACCTCTTTTTATACTTGACGAACATAAATGCGCATGTCCCTGGAAACAACATCAAACACGTGCACACCCACTCAAAAAAGCAATTTCTTTTTTGACAATGCTATGGAAGCTTCACTGACGCAACTATTCTTTCAATTGTGAGATATATGAGCTTCTATAATCATCGCGTCGTTTCATTTCTACTTCTTGCGATTATGATGCACGCATCGAACACAGGTGTACATCCACAAACTCTGCAATGAATAGCTAACCAACCACCTGAATGATTTTTAACATTGTTCTCATGTTCGCGCAGCCTGTCGTTAATGCAACGACCTGATGCCCAACATAATAGCGGTCGCAAGTTAAAGGAATACGATACACAATGCCTTTATTGCATGCAACATACTTGGTGCGATGCTGCTTATTGCAACACTTCTTTTCTCTGCCTTTCTTATTAGTTAATTGGGATAGCATAGCAAGTTTATCGGGTGCGGAAAATAACACTTTAACACCGACCCGGTCGCCTACCTTCTTCAAGTTGTGCGATATTTTGTGAATGTAAGGCAATACCGTGGTTTTTCCTTTTTCTTTTTCTTTCTGGGCTTGTTGTGTCGCATTACCGGTAACCTTTATACTCCTAAGTATCTTTTCGGCAACAGAAACCAACAGCTGTCTCGGGTAACCAACCTCATTTAGACGCGTGCACTGTTGGCTGAAGCTTTCCTCAATCTGATGGGAGCAAGATTTGTCTAAGGCGTTCTTGAAGCAGAGATTTATAATAGCCCGCTTGACTAACACTTGCATATGCTAAAATCGGCAGTATTAAAGTTTTGAAAGCAGCAAGTTTACAAATGGTAGATGCACTCTTGAGATACCTCCTTAAAAATGAAGTTTAGAGAAAGCCTTATTAGAAATAGCAATGATAAGACTATCCCAGTGAACGTTATCAGTTATAATGAGACCTAGATAATTGTATTCATTGACGCGATTTAATGTTTTACAATCAACTGTATATGTATATAAAAGAGGATTTTTCTTGTTACTTATGGTCATTGCAGCGCATTTGTCGTAATTCACAGCCATCTGCCACGTCCTGTACCAACTCATCGCTTTATCTAATTAGAAAATCAGTGTATGTTGATAAGAAGTTGCATTTATCTCACTGTACAGAACACAATCATCGGCATATAGTCTTACTTTAACACCACAGTCATCCACAATGTTGTTTATAAAAAGAAGGAACAATAACGGCCCCAGAACTGATCCTTGGGAGACACCCGAATCGACAAGCAGATTTTTTGAGAAGTGTTCATTAAAACAAACACACTGTTTTCTAGAAATCAGGTATGCTTGTATCCAATGACAAAGTTGTGTGTTTTTCAGTACTTCCCAAAGTTTCATAAGTAGCTTGGAATGAAAGATTTTGTCGAAGGCCTTCGCGAAGTCTAAAAAAACAGCGTCTACCTGTGACAAGTTATTTATTGGAGTGTGAAGTCATGGACAATTTCAACCAATTGTGTTGTTGTGGAAAAACCATTCCTAAAAACCATGCTGAGCTGCTGAAAGCACTGAGTGTGACTCCAAAAAGCAGGAAATGTGTTTATGTATTATGTGTTCCAATAACTTGCAGCATGTACAAATCAAAGCTATGTAAAGCACAGATGGTATAGTGCTCGTGGAATCGGCGCTGTTATTGCAGAACGATAGAATGGCTTGTCTCGTGTAACCGCCTTCGCTAGCGGATTGCTTTCCTGATCTGAGCAGAATTCATTAAAAATAATTGTCAGAAATTTTGAGGACCATTCAGCATATCTCTTCAAAATTGGTAAATCGTCTGGTAAATCGTCTGGCCACAAGATTTTTCTTACATTCAAATTTAATAATAATTCAAATACGCCAACTTCTGTGATTTCCAGATTTTCAATGGCAGGCACGCAGGTCTTTCATTTTGCTAAAAGTGGGGATGGCTTTGTCATCAGAAGTAAAAACAGATGCAAAGTGTTCGTTAAATGCATTGGCTATTTCTGTTTCATCTGATGTAGAAACGTTATTTATAACAAACGTGTCTCTATTGGATGACTTCGGCTTTATAAACTGCCAAAAATGAGATGGTGATTCCTTCATCATGTTATTTACCTTTACATCGTAAAAATTGCGTTGTTCGATCTTCATTTTTTCTTTTAGTTGTCGAGACAGGTCGGCGATCAGAGAACCTGTTGTGGTGCTCTTGTGTTTTTTTAGTGATTTTCGAAGCCGATTAATTTTTCTGTGCTCCTACTTTTGGGTGTTTTGTTAAGAAATGCACATACGTCGCTCGCTGCTTGGCTGGTCTTCTCAAGAGGGGAACTTGTTTTTCGTGGGGGCCTGAACAAGCCGCAGCATTTGCAGAAACTGATCACGAGTCCAACTAAGCCGAGGTACGCACAGATGGTGTAGTGCTCGTGGAATCGGCGCTGTTATTGCAGAACGATAGAATGGCTTGTCTCGTGTAAACGCCTTCGCTAGCGGATTGCTTTCCTGATCTGAGCAGAATTATTCAGCCGAGCGGGAATGCCTCGCTCTTGTGTGGGCCACCGAAAAGTTTCTCCTCTACCTTTTGCGGGCTATCATCATGTCCGCTGAGGATAACCAGGACGTGCCGGCCGCTGGATGTTATGTTTGCGGGAGACATACAAATCACGTCGACTGCCTGTGTCGTCAGCCGCTTTGTCCATCTGATCTCAACGAAAACAACACTGAGGTCCGCGCGCTGTCAGTTACGGACTTTCTGAAGGTCGAACAGCGCCGTGACACTACGGTCACCAACCGTCTCACCGCGAAGAACACGGGCTCTCCACTGCGACTTTACGTTTTAAGGTAGGTGTGTTGTGCCGACACAATTTTGACCCCAATGGCGCTGAGCTTCTTGTCGTTACCGAACACCTACGCTCAGATGAAGTGCTCGCGCAGATTCACTGTGCGCCCACCGCTGGCCACTTGGACTTAACACGCACATATGAACGCGTGTGTCGGCGCTTCTTCTGGCCTGGCCTTCATCATACCGTTCTACACTACGTAGCGGCCTGTGAGCGTTGTCAACGCCGCAAAATATTGTCCTTGCTGTCAGCCGTCGACGTTCCCGAATAATTAATTCCGCGTTGGCTTGGACCTACGTGGACCTTTTTCTGTGTCGGCACTTGATAACCGATGGATTACCGTCGCCTCTCTAACGCTCTAATTCGCTCTCACGCGTCTTTCCCCACGACCTCCGCCACCGACGTCGCAGAATTTCTCCTACACTATATAGTGTAGGAGATTCTGGTTTATACACGTATTATGTGTATCTATGTATTTTCTACTAAAGGAACACACCACCTAATACTTACGTATTGCTGTTGCGCCTCAGATATGCGTAATATTTGCTTTTTGATCGACAATGTCCACAAGTATGAACGCAGCTACCAGTTCAAGATGGCTGGGCGTTAGGCAAGTGCTTAAACTTTGGCCGGGTGACTAAATCGTGTGACAAACAGACAAACAGACAGACCAAAATTTCTGCGTTTCCCCGTTATACGCAGCACCCTACCGGGTGGTGCGCCAAGTGATTGACTTGACTTACGAGGTTACTCTATTGGCTGCACCCTCTGTAAGTATACATGCGGCGCCGGTCACAGAACTTGCACACATATCGAGGATCAAGCCCTACCACTTGGACCTGCACGATGTAGATTAGGCGGCACCAGGACGGTGCTTTTGTCGCTGGGGATTTCTGTTACAGTGCGGTATGTGTCCCAGCGCGAGAAGCGAGAAAGAGGACGCCTGACTGCTTCCTGACGTGAGGTCGGAGCTGCTGTTGTGTCTACTGACGCTTCGTATACGCCGTCGCAATATTGTCACAAATAGCAGTAGCGTATAACATGCACCCGGGAACAAACTTCCACCATTTGTGAAGTTCGATGGCGCCTTTCGTAAGTTCGACGCAGTGAGATGACGCATGCATCGCCGGATAATTAAAGCAAGGTATCGCTCACCTGGTACGCGTCGCTCGCCACACAGTCTAAGGATGGTGCTGATCGTTTCGTCCGGGATGTTGCCGTCAAAAACGACCACCGGTGCGCGCGCGATGTGTTCTTCGTTTTCCTGGATCTGCGCCGGTAATGAGCGTCGGGGAGGACACAGGAAAGGTAATCACTCACACTGATCTGGCCACTCACGGTGCCATGTGTACTGTCGTGGACATTTACAATATGATAGGGGGAGGGCCAACTGAAACGCACTATTGTTTCTGCCGCTACGCCCAAGGAAACCATAATTTCTGCTTTGCACGCTTATTTTGAGCCCGAAACCATTTATAATAGGCAAGCATTATGAGCATTGCGCGAGATGGTGTTCTGTAGGCATCAATCCCGGTACATATACTTCACTTAATTTTTGGTGCTTCATTTGCCCTTGTCTTTACGTCACGTGGCCTAACGTACTTTGCGCTCCGGGTATACGGTGCCGAAGCAAACGCAGAAAAGACAAGCGCAGACTATCAACTGAAGGATCACATATATAGATGGGGGAAACAGGAGCTAACAGAGGAATACGCAAGTCAGTGCGGAAAAAACTACCTCAGACAAGAAATGCACATGGAAAAAACAAAGACAACTCACTGACGCGTGCCATGCCTGTGTCAGTGAGTGAAATCGACAAGTGCGCTTGTGTTGAGAAGCTTTGTAATCTCTAGTCGCCTGATTGCCCACTCTGATTATTACTTCGAGCTTTGATAAACGGCTTTTGTTTCACAGCCACACGTAAAATGTTGCTTAAATATTGCTTGCGCATAATGTGCGATAAGTCGGGAAAAGTCAAGGTAGAGCACATTAAAATAATTTGCCATGGCTTATGTCTAGCCATTAGCCTTACTCCTTGAAGGACTTATTAGAGAGGAGGTATACCATCGCCAAAAGTGTAATAATCGAAAACTAAAAAAATTGCGTTTATTGTCAAGAAAAAACCTCACATTCAGAATCAAGATTGAAGTCTAGACTGGTATCGGTGCGCAACGTAGAAATAATTATACAGAAAGAGGTTCGGGGAGGGTATGGATGCCTCGGTAATAGCTTACAAACAGCAATTTCTATGGCGCGCAGCGTCGTGGAAGCAGGGTGAATGCAATAAAAAAAGGAACAGGTAATTCCAGTCACGATTCTCGATTTCGATGAACGTTTATTTGGATCGAGAACAATGATATTACAGTTAGTTTTGTGAATAAAAAAGATATTTGTCTGAAAAGACGAGCATCAGATGCCGCAAACTTTCCGCCTATTTCGCTATTTCTGAACTTTGAGTGCGCTTAGCGAAAAAGATAAAATAAGAATGGCACACTTGTTGATCACAAGATTCTTTTTCCCAGCAGAGAACAAGTGAAACGCAAGCTTTTGACTGTCTTACTGGATTTTTCTTGGAAGAAATTATAAGAAAAATAATCTGAAAAACAAGAGACAGATTCAATTATTTTTTATTCCAAAATTGATTGCTGCAGACTGGGGAAATGAATCTCGTCGGGCATTTCATTCATTTCATTTCATTTCATTTTATTACCTTAAAGGCCCCCTTTTCAGGGGGTATTGCATAAGGGGTGGGATTACAGAAAAACAAACAAAGAGCAAACAATAGTTAACATTGAAGATAATGAGTTATGCGTTGTTGGAAGGTAGATCATGAGGCGATGGCGACGACGTCATAGGGCAGGCCGTTCCAGTCTACCGCTGTTCTGAGGAATAATGAGGCAGAAAACGTAGTAGTATACGATGGTGGGCGGGCAACTTGGAGTGGATGGCTGGTGCGGTGGGATATGCGCGCTGCAGCTGTGATATGTGGTTCTTGATTGAGAGAAGAATAAAAAAAAAAAAAAACTTGTGATAAAGTGTGATGCTAGGAAAGCGGCGACGATGAGACAGATCTGTTAAGCCAGATTGGCTCTTCAAGGATCAAATGCTTACGTCATACGAGTATGAATAATTAATGAATCTGATGGCGCGATTCTGGAGGGCTTCCAATGCAACGATTAGATATGCATGATGCGGGCTCCAGATAGCAGATGCATATTCTAATTTAGGTCGTACAGTGATTTATACGGCG
>CM023483.1:135958469-136334888 GCA_013339685.2 Hyalomma asiaticum | reverse complement strand
GGATGTTCTCGTAGCCTCGCCGCGCCAGTGTCCCTTTGGTAACTGTGCATGCATTCTACAGGCTATGCATTCTGTTCAGTTGAAACATGTCAGCGGTATAAGTATACCTGGCAGACGACGGTTGCGACATGCACGTGAACTTCACGGACCATTCACGTCTGCTCGGCGTAAGCGACGTCGCCACTCTCCCGCCAGTGACAACGCTATATTTTTGGGGGCGAAAGCTATCTTTCGCTTAGTCGACGTGATGCGCGACGTGCTGAGCGCACACGTTTTGCATTTCTATACAGAACGTGTGCAAGCCAACCTCTACTTAAAAATGCTGTCGTTCATGCAAGAAGCAAAGCTGAATATGTAATATTAATGATAGGCCCCGTAACCTTGGTCCAGTGGCTATGGTACTCGGCTGCTGATCCGGGGGTCGCGGGATCGAATCCCGTCCTCTGCGGCTGCATTTCTACGGCGGCGAAATGTTGAGGACCGTGTACTGTGCGATGTCAGTGCACGTTAAGAACCCCAGGTGTGCGGAGCCACGCCCCAACGTCGCCGTCGCCCCTGCCGCATTTGTTTTTTCTGCTGCAGCTCTCGGTAGGCTTAATTTCAGCCACAGCATCAACATTTACGACTGAGCGCAGTTAGAAATGGGCTTCATCATGCTTGTACACTCGAGAAGCTTCCTGCTTGTACATTGTAGAACTTCAGACGTATAACCCATCGCGCACAGCATCTAGTGAATTATCTGTCTTTAATCAGCATAAATTGCGCCCTCTCGGGAATCACATTTCACCCGTAACCTCCCTCATTTCACATCTCCCCCCTCTCTCCATTTTTGAGACCTACCTTTATCACGTCCTTGGCTCGACATGACAGAGTGTAGGTGTCCTGGTGAGGACGGTGAGGGTGCACGTCGGACGAGCAGTATAATTAGAATTTCGGTCGCGAATGCAATCAAAGCACAGCACTGCACGTTGCAGTTATAGCGATTTGGGCTGTGGAGAGTCAGCTGGGCACTGTAGCCATGCTGTTGGGGAGCAAATGTCTCTTCATTCTGGTCCTTTGGTGACGTCATGACATGCCCGTGTGTTCAGTGGATTTGATTCAAACGCATGCTAGGTTCAAGACTCGCGTAATGTTGCGCTCTCCACCTTGTGAAACCGTATGTGATTGCTTCAAAAGAATGCATCTCCTTTTCCCTCAAAAAGGTGTCAACGGGGAGGACTTGCTCACGTTGTCATCAGTAAAGGCACGTTGATATGTTATCGGCCAGCTTCCTGAAACAGTACGCCTGTAGTCGTGCACCACAGTTTTCTGCAATCGCTGAATAGTAAACTCCATGTACACGCAGTAAGCGCGTGCACGAAAAATCACGGAGCGAAAACCAAGCGAAGGACTCCGTCTCGCGCGAATCAGGGCGGCGACGAGCTGACATAGCCACGGCAACTAATCCCCTGTCGCTGATTGGCTATGTCAGCGTGCTGCAGCCGCAGAATGCCGACAAAATGGCTCGCGGAGCGATTCTCCCAACGGCAGGCAAATCTTGACGTGTGCGAGCGAAACCGTCCGCACACGTCTGCCTCAGAACGTCAGAGGGCGCACGGCAAGCAGCCGTGCCGCTAACGTCATCAACGTGCCCCGAAGGATCACAAACATCTCATAAACGTACCTTGCCTGCGATGTATGACGAAGTCCACTGTGTCGAAACGTTGGCTCTAGTGACATTCCCTGATTTCATTGTTTTCGAAGATATAATCATCGTTTCGTATTAGGCTAGTCATACGGTGTCTTCCATGAACTTTTTCTTTTGCGTTTGAATTATAGTCAGTTTCACCTAACACAACGCCAAAACGTGCACTCTATTTAGAACTTCGGGCTCTAGCTGCGGGGAGTTCATGCTTATAGAACGCTACCGTAATTCGCTCGAAAACTGCGCATACGATGCTTGCTTGCCGTTCTGTTCTTCGGGGAAATGCTTCAGCCAGGCTTGCGCTTCGTTTTACAAAGTGAATTTCGTAAGGCGATGGAGAATAGCGCATCGGACTTACAAATCACACCGGTATCGGCCTTCGGATTGAGGCTGCGCTGTTAGTGGCGGCATCCTCGGGGGACCGATGACACAAACGCACGCCACCCCGAGGGAAATTGCGCCGCCGCCGCTCCGAGACGTCTCCTATATACGCTCGAAGTTTTCTCAATCCCGCATCTCGTGAGCGCTGGAAGTGGTGTCCCGATTTTGTACCTTATTCTTGCTTGCGTGGTATTTCTGTGCGTGATTACTCTTACTACAAAAGGAAGCAGTTAGGCAAAAGAGCGGCGAACTAGATCTGCTCCTTCTGATATAGAGTGAAGCCTGTTCTATACAGGAGAGATCGAAATGTTCTTGTTCGGGTTACACGACTTAGATTTGGTTAAAGGGAAACCAAAGTGAAAAAAATTACAGCATATCCACGGAGTGAATGATGATGACTGGGCGAAGCTCGGGAGGTTCATCGTAGATCGTGCCGAGTTCCGGATTAATTTAGTTAACGCACACGCTACGAATCCTCATGGTTCAACTATGCACAAGTGAAATCTCCCACCGGCACTTCATTGCAAGTCAAGATCCAGTGCATATATATATATATATATATATATATATATATATATATATATATATATATATATTATGGGCAACGCCTCCTAGAAATACATGCCTGGAATGTCGCTCATTTTCCCATAGAGAGCTCCCTGCCGCTTGTTTCGACCAGGCGCCGTGCGAGAGCGCTCGCCTCCGGACCGCCTGGTCACCTGACATCACAGGCGTAGCCAATCGCGTAGCTGGGAGCAGCCGGCCGGCGCGCTGTCCGGACCGCCGGCGTGAGCGTGCGGCGGGAGTTTGATAGCAGACGACGCCGCCTTGGAACGCGTTGAAACGACGCCGCCTTGAAACGCGTTGAAACCTACCTGATCTCTGCAGCAAAATGTTCTACTTTTTACTCGCATGATGTAGTTAACGCAGCGCTTGAGGTGCGCCTTTGAGATGAGCCTTGAATAGTGCTTTGAGCTGGTTGTGGGAATGACGACGCCAGTTCGCCGATCGCCACTGACGTGCTTGCGGATACATCTGTTCGTGTCGTGCTGTCCGGTTCAGCAAGCCACGGAAACAGTTCGCCGTGTACTGTTGGCCCTGTAGTGCTCCTGGACACACTGGCACTCACGACGTTTCGCGCGGGGCCCGGCGTTGGTTCGCCGAACACGCACTTGGCACTACACCGGGCTTGAGTAAGCGCCTGGTGAAGTCTCTTTTGAAGTCACTCGCATGGAAGTGGAGACTGCATACGACGCAGTGTTCCTTGATTGTTGCGCTGGGAAAGGCGCCTGATAGTGCGTGCAGCCACTTCTCACGCAAGGAGATCTCTCCTGGCACTTCGTGAAAAGACACCCGGTCGCTTCCGTCGGCAACTCGGTGAGCAGCCCGGCACACAACAGAAACGCATTGCCACTCAAATGAAATGGAGAACTGGGTCTGCAAAGACAGACGGCGAAAAACATCACGCAAACCAACGTAAATCTGCTGCGTTAAGCAGACGGAATTACCGTCATTGCGGTGAACCTTCATTTGCTGTTAAAAAAAAATGACCTTCAACAAAGTGGACTTTGCCCCGCCACGGTGGTCTAGTGGCTAAGGTACTCGGCTGCTGATCCGAGGGTCGCGGGATCGAATCCCGGCCGCGGCGGCTGCATTTCGATGGAGGCGAAATGTTGAGGCCCGTGTGCTGTGCGATGTCAGTGCACGTTAAAGAACCCCAGGTGGTCGAAATTTCCGGAGCCCTCCACTACGGCGTCTCTCATAATCAGAACTGGTTTTGGGACGTAAAACCCCACAAAACAACAAACAACAACAACAACAACAAAGTGGACTTTATTTCACATGGCAATTTGTTACCTCGCCACAGCGATAAAAAGAAAACGATAAAAAGCCAACCGCTCGACAGCCGGCGGCCGCGCGTCGGCGTGTTTACAAGGAGCGACCGCCAGTGGCGCTCGCCTCCGTAGCGGAGGGGGAGGGTAAAATCAGAGGGTAGGGCAGCGCGTTTGCGGCTCACGTTCCAGGCATTGTTTTTCTAGGAGGCGTTGATATGGGTTGCCGGTGAACGCTTCTCCAACGCGAGCAGTCGGTATTTTTCACTCAAGGAACTCGCTAGGAGACGCTGCCTGCGCCAACGTTGTCTCTCGCGGTTGAGGGCGCGTTCTCCTTCTTTGCGAGCTGGTAGAGCGTTCATCTAAGAGCGTTTCCATAGTCAACGCGCGCCTTTCGCTCTCTCTCTCTCTCTGTCTCTCTCTCTCACAAGACAGCAGATGGAAGAGTGAGAGAGAGAGAGGCACGCGCCGGGAGAGAGAGAGGCACGCGCCGAGGGCGAGCGCGTGCCACCCGGCACGCCAGTTACGCCTGACGCCTGACGCAGGACAAGGTTAGACTAAGAGGAGCTTCGCCCCTAAAACAATTTTCTCGCTTTAGTAAATCACCTTTTCACACAACCAAAGGCACTACGCGCGCGCGCGGAGGAAGGCTTGCTAAGGCTCAAAAAATGCGCAAGAGGGAAATACCAGTGGCGGCGCCTGCTCGGAGGTTCCCGCATTAATATGTATGACGTCATAAATATTGAGGGCACCTGCAAAGGCCCACATAATTATTTATGGGCTAAAGAGATATCCATTGAGTTTTAAGGTACCTTGATACTTAACATGGCGTTTTCCAAAGAATTTGACAGCTCCAATCTGGCAAAAAAAAAAATGAAGTTCGTGACGTTATGTCCACCGTGTTCCCACGTGTAATTTAAAGGCTAAGCTTTCACCTTGCCTTTTTCTTCTAATGTTGAACATGAAATGAGCAACTATGGAATTCCCGAACAAAAACCCGCATTTCCCCGAAGGGGAGTATGAGGAAGTGCGAAGCACGGGGTGATGCTATGAGGGGGCGCGCGCGACTAAACTGCAGAGCCGAGCGAAGGAGACGGCAGCGAGAGAGCACGCGCCAGCCGACCCACGGAGGTCTGGCCGTTTTTAAGTGCAAAGCACTTTTACTGATGATGATGATTAAGTGTAATTAATGATTTAAAGTGTTGTTGTCATGATGCATTTGTACACACACACACACACATTTATATATGAAGTAGGGTGAGTGCAAACCTAACGGGGGGAGAGGCACACCAGCTGCATGGCGCCGTGACGTCACGGCGCGGAGAGGGTGCGAGGAGCCGGCGCGGCGCGCGCAGCCACGGCGCGGAGGCGCCAGCTGCACAACGCGCCGTGACGTCACGGCACGTAGAGCGGTGCGGAGCCGGCGCGGGGCGCGGGCAGCCACGGAGCGGAGGGCGGAGCGCGCGCAGTCACGTGGGGCGTGACGTCGCTGCGCCGTTGCTACAGACGCTCCTCTCCGCTCCTCGCGCCGTTGCTAGGAGGAGGAGGAGCGCGGATGCCGGCGGAGTTTTCGGGGTCGCTTAAGAAGTGCATTCGCACTTAATAATTCGTTAGTCTAAGCCACTTTGCTGTATCACTTTAGTGTGCCTTTAAAGTACGTGACGATGGTGAGGGGAGTGCTAAAGCGGCTTACAAAAAACGAACGAATCAGACTAAACAGCGTGCTGCACTCCCAACACTCTCTCTGCTTAGGAGAGCGCCTCTTTTTTAAATGCGAAGCATTTCTTAGCGAACTTCGGCGAGTTTGAGCGTATCTATCTATCTATCGATTGTAGCCGCCTACGATTTTGTGCTCTCCTGGCCGTTTCGCTAATCGGATGTTTACGAAAATTGGTATGCCATATTATGACTACATGACGAACATACATGACAGGTCACAATATGAAAATCATGATATGCATGTCATGAGCGACATGATTTACATGCCACGGTCTTGGTGCTCTCTTGGCCGTTTCATTAGTGGGATGTGTAGGATAATTGGTATGCAACAATATGACTGCATGACAAACATAAATGACAGGTCATAACATGAAAAGCATAACATGCATGCCATCGGCGGCATGATTTACATGGCAGGCGTTTCGTAAACGGGATGTATACCAAAATTGCTATGGCACAGCACGACAGCATGACGAACGTAAATGACCGGTCATAACACTAGAATCATGACACGCGTGTCATGACCGGCATGATTTACATGCCATGGTCCTGGCGCTATACTGCCGTTTCGTTAATGGGATGTATGGGCTCCGTCTACTGACCAGAGGGCGCTACGTTGCTCTCGTCGGACGGCTCAGTATCGCTGACATTGACCGCTTGGGTCGCACGTATGAGACGCGCGCGCACGGTGGAAACCGAGGCGACAGCGACGTGTGCGTTTCTTCGCTGCTTTCCGGGTGTGCTGCGAACCACACGAACGCTCGTGGCGTCGCCCTTTCGAACAGTTTGCCGCAGGTTTGGAGCGCGCGTCTCAAAGGAAATAAAACGAGAGAAGGTGGGACGGGCGGTCGCTGCTGCTATAGAGTTGGAGACGCGCATAGCGTTCGCGTATTTTCCTGTCACAGTCTGCCCAATTCTACTTCTTCTCTCCGCCAGGCAGTGCATTCTGGCGCTGATGTCGCACATGGAATACATGACTGCACGGAGCCTATACGAAAATTGGTTTGGCACAACATGACTGCATGACGATCATAAATGACAGGTGATAGCATGAAAAGCATAACATGCATGTCATGGGGGCATGATTTACATGCCGGGCGTTTCGTTAATGGGATGTTTACCAAAATTGTTATGGCACAACACAACTGCATGACGAACGTAAATGACAGGTCATAACGTTAGAATCATGACATGCGTGTATGAGCGGCATGGTTTACATGGCACAGTCACGGTGCTCTTGTGGCCGTTTCGTTAACTTCATATGTACCAAACTCGGTATAGCTATACAACAATGCAAATCCATTTTACGTTCCTTATGCGTGCTTCGCCTTTCCTTGATTCCCACTGCACGTGGGATCTGGCCAACTTTTTTTTTTAGGTAGCTTTCTGTCCCGTCGTCCTGAAATCTGTTTCGCGTTGGTCGAAGCACCGCCGCGTTCTTATGCCTCGACGTTTGAAATACGAACTTGCCGTGTTGGTATTTGCAGCGATATTTGCCGTGACGAATGGTGTATGGAAATGCGATGATCGCTGGTCGAGGTGGAAACTCTGCCTCGAGCTCTGCAGTCTAATGCTATGAGCATAATCGCACGCACGCTTCTACCACTGCCAAGACGCTGTTTCGGGTACCTCGCGGGATCTTCACGTGCTAATGTTAGAGGGGTCTGCAGTACTTCTCAGAACACGACGCCGGCGAGCTCGTGGAGGCCTCTATGAATATGTGAGCCAGATGAAATTGAACCCTACTCACCAGGGCAGGCAGTTCGATTTCTAATAAAGCTGGAACGCACCTGCTCTTTTTTAAATAAATCGTCATTGGGAGCACCCACTGCGTCGCTTGACTTTCTTCGGTGCCCTAAAGATGGATACATATATGTGTCTATATTTGTCGAACTGAAAAACGAACAAAGGAAGTATTATTGAAGCTGTTGCCGCGATCACGAACTCACAATTTGCTAGTCTGGCGCAAGCGACGTTGGCGGTGCTCTTTGCGATGTAGTTGTTCGAAATTTAAACAGTTAGTTTGTAGCTGTGAAAGGGAAAATTAGCATCCACCCGTTGTGTAGCACAAGGCTACAAGGAAATCCATACGGATTTCTCATAAATGAACGCTTCCTAGTTGCCGAAAAATTCGTCCTGGCCCGGGAGAAATCCGTATGGATTTCCTTGTAGCCTTCTGATACAAAACAGGTGGATGCTAATTTTCCCTTTCATAAACGTTACTCCACCTTGCGGGTATCCGCAGAAGTCATTTGACATAGTTTGTAGCTGTATTTGAAAATAAATGGCAAATTCCCCGGTGCGCGACGTGCGACGATATTTGGCCCACATAGCCGCCTGCACGACTGATCAGCATCGTTTTCTGACTACGTTCAAAAAGTGTTTTCAGGGCCCTTGTAGTATCGTACAACTTGCGGGGCTGGTTAGCCTCGCATTGCGGCCCTGTTATGCCCTTGCGTGACATAAGGAGACGTATAAGTTGTGCTTATCCTGCTGCTAAGCAGGGAGGAATATAGTGTGTGAGTATGATGCGTGCCTCTGTGTCCTTCCCTTTGCCAGCTCGCTTTATTTGCTGCAGTTCTAGGTCCGTGCCGTGATGTGGCGTTATCTCGCGCTGTTGCTTGCGACAGTCGATGCTGTCGCAGGCTGAGCGATCTGCCTTCCGATTCGCGCGCCTTCTTGTTAAACGCATCTAAAGCATTGCATTTTTTCTTTTTTCTTTTTTCTTTGCTTACAGTAGTGCCTTTTCATAATTCGCAAGTGCACTTCTGTGCACTGCTTATTTGGCCTATAAATTCAATTCAATTTTATTCAACATCTGACAGATGTTGAATGGCGACATCTGCCCTGATTGAAATGCCGACAATCGTGACAGATGCCGAAGCTTCGTTCTTGTGGATGTTTATATCATACGGGCTGTTTCCGCATTTTGCACGCCCACGCGCGGGCGAAATGCGCTGGTACGCACTGTTTGCGGTATTTACTACGGCGCCATTACTTGGGCAAGCTGCGTTTCATGATAGCTATGTTTGAAATCATGAAACGCTTCTATTCTATCGGCATTCAAGAAAGTCTATCGAAGACGGCAGCTGAATGACAGCTGCACGCCTCAGCTAACAGTCCTCTGATTTTGCAGCATCCTTTGTCACAAAGTGCTGCGTTTCTGGAGTCCGTGTAATCAAGGAGCAATTTCGGACATGATGCTGGTATAGTTACAGTTGAACCGTAGGTGTCTCTAAAGTACACACATAAACGCGTGTTATTGAATTACACGTAATATTCGACACTTTTATTAATTTAACACATTACTTGTCACACACGAATGCGGGGAGAACATTGTAGCATCCTCAAATAAATCGTTGCTCATGTGAAATGTCGTCTGTTCTGCTAATGTGACGCCAACCATCGCGCTTAATAATCTATGCAGAGTTTCTCACCATACTTGGATTATCGTGAGACATGAGTATCGGAGGTTGTAACAGGCAAAACAAAGACTGTGTTGTGAGCCTCTCGAAGAAGTTGCTACGGCGAAACGTGGTGGTGTCAGGTGTTAAGCATCGCCACCTGACAACAGTGCATTGACGAACTAGTGCCAGTACATCGCAAAAGTGTGTTGGTGGACAATAGCACATTAAAGAAACGTTCATAAGCGATAACTCATCGATAACTCAGCGATAACTTATAGGTATAGAATTCATGATATTACTCTGAAGATAAGCAAGGAGTTTAAATATCTAGGCGTGTTTTTTACTACTGATTTACGATGGAACAAGCATCTTAACTACATTGGAAATAAGGCAGCATCAGCCTTGGGATTCTTGCGGTGCAATTTTAGTCATTTACCGGGTAAACTAAAAACGCGGCTGCATTTTAGTCATGTACGTTCAATACTTGAATATGATGTGTTTGTTGGGATCCACACACATCTGAGCTTATAAATAAATTAGAAAAAAAATTCAGAATAGGGCAGTTATATTTGTTGGTAACTATAGCCGGCAGCTTAGCATGACAGAAAGCAAACATAAACTTAAATGGCAAGAGCTGAAGGATCGTAGAAGGCATATTAGATTAAAATTTTCCATGATATTTTTTATTCTAAAACATGCATAAACCGCGAACAATATATCCAGGCACCACGCTACATATCTCAGCGACTGGACCACTGTTTGAACGTCAGGGAATTTTCTTGTAGGGGTGACGTTTTCCGTTATTCTTTTTTCGTTAGAACTGTTCGAGTTGGAACAGTTTGCCATCGCGCATTGTATACATTACAGAAAATGATGCCTTTTACCACGCACTGCAATAACTTCTTGTATTTTGTATAGCCTGTAACCTCCCTGCTGTAATGCCCTACGGGGCGATGCAGGTAACTAATAAATAAATAAATAAATAAATAAATAAATAAATAAATAAATAAATAAATAAATAAATAAATAAATAAGAAAGACGGCAACTTCTAAGCGTCACGAGCTTCTGAATAAACAATACGGGTTTTCGAGGTTTCGGAATTGATCCTCGTGTATACCATTCCTATACGGGATAAGCGCACGCAAACACGGGGGAACGTCATGCATCCATATTCCATGTGCATCACCTTAGGGCCTTACACTCACTCCTGAAAGAGAACCTGGTCACATTCGCTTTGCTGTTTCCTATGTTAATGGCCTCCAGCTGCATGGTGGCATGCAAATTAGAAATGCTAGAGATATTTAACGCCACGGGTATCCATATAAAAAGCGAATAGCGCTTGTTAAACGAAATACCGATGCGCCACGACAGAATGGGAACTTGTAATAGCAGCTGGTTTTTGACCTTCCAAAACACCGCAAAGGAGACACAAGACTGTGACTTGCATGGTGCAGGCGTTATGCAGATTGTGCAGGTCTTACCAAGTAGTATTTTTTCTGTTATGTATGCTGATATGTGTGCTAAACTATCGTGTACAAGCCAAACTGCCAGCTTTACTAGGTCAAAAAATTCCCATTGGTGGATGACCGCCGTAAAATTGATAAAGGTTACTTCCAGTGAGGTTTCACGAAGCCAAATACTATTCACTGCCGTCTAGACTAGAATAACTGGAAAGCGGACAGAAATGAAGGATTAATTTTTAAATCTCCAATTTCTTGCTTGCCGATGTGTTCAGTCATTCATCCAAAAGCCGACATTTGTCATGAAACAAATTCCTATGGCCAATCAACACCTGAGTTAGGGAAACATAGTTGACTGTGGTTGACGCGTCTTGGTAAACACAATGTGACGGCGCGCCTTTGCCGCGAGATTCTATAGTTTGTTCCAGACAGAACGTTATGCATTTGTCATGTTCTGAATCCACTTTTCACGTGATCACTGTCACACAATGCCACGCAATGCTACTGCGACCCTCATGCTTCATCACTTTCACTCTGGCGGGCATCTTTCATTTCCATTTAAGGGCTTTATTTACACGCAACAACAATGAACGCAAGGGTGCCTGACGCAAATTTATATGTACGGTAAGCATAATAAGGTCTTTGTTTCTCGCTTATATGTTCTAACTATGATTTACAAAGCGCTGCCTTCCTTGCGGCTGGCATTTGTTGACGTTGTACGGAGGGAAAATTAATTGGACGACCATCGAAGACTGGCGCGCAGTTTCTCCTGCCGAAGAAAACAGCTCCTTCGCGTGGCTGTGCCACAGGCAATCGATGTCCGATTCTTTGCTCGAGTGTCCGGTCTCGAGGAGTGATGGAAAGGCAGCCAAGAGAGAGCAGGCGGGCAGGCCGCTTTGCCGTCTCCTCTGCTTCTTCTTCTTTGCTCGTCAATGTTGGAGATGGGACTCCTCCCTGTAACCGCACCCGTCGTTTTCCCCACGGGGAACGTCGCAGGCGGTAAACCGAGGAGGCTCCATTTACTCATGATGGATGGACGGGGTGCGACGGAGAGACCGCCACCCTGTCTCCCCAAAAAGGGAAGAGGGGGAAGTTTCTTGCGACGCAGTGTGGAAAGAGGAACGACGCAAGAGGAGCCACCCGCGAAGGAGACGAGAGGCGAAATGGGGAGGGCGCGGCCTGATCACGCTCCGTACAGCGCCGAAAAGAACGGAGCGTTCGCGAAGCTACGGGGAGTCAGAAGGTCGAAAATCTTGTTCTCTAAGCGAAGGTATGCCATCGAGAACCGATCGATTCGACAAGGAGGGGACAACACTTTGCTTCAGGGTAGCAGCGAAGTGCCTGTCGCCCATCGTTGAAAGAACGTCTGCATGAGATGCTTCCATTACGTGAGTTTGGGCCCTTGTGCTGATAGCGTACTGAGATAGTTGAAGCCAAGTTCGACGCAGTGCACACCACTATACGCACTACCAATCCAGCTCTCCTGTTTGTGTGCGCATATGCTGCGCGTGTGTCGCAACCGGTCAAAATTGTCGAGAGAGAGAGAGAGAGATAGAGAGAACGGACCAATTTTACTTAAATGAAAAAAAAAAAGATCACATGGGGATAACGGTCGGACGGTGTGACTTCAAAGCTACACCAGAGTCAACCAGAACGCACTCATCGATGTTTCCTGAATGACTGCGAATGTCGTAGAGTTTCTCATGCTACCATCTCTGCATGTTTGTCGGACAGTGACAGGGAATCGAAGCGCCGATCTCGCGAACCTCCAGATAAAGTTAAAAGAAAAAGTGAATACGCAGACACTCACAGGAAGTGCCGAAGAGACTCTTAAAGGGGCGGTCCATTACTTTCCGATCGTAGAAGACACGCTGGCAATCAGTCCCGGATTCCCGTGCGAACATGTGGTCCAAATATCATTTCACTTCAAGCACCAGGGGAATTCTCAATTTGGTTTCACATACAGCCGGAACTCGCCTGCGCTTCTTTCAATAAATGACGGCACGTGGGGCACCGACTATGTCGTTTCAATTTTCTTTGATAATCTTCCCTTATTTTTGAACTGAAAACAAACAAACAAACATTACTGAGGATCTTTTCCCAGCTATTAGCATTGGCTCATGACATGAGCCAATGCTAATTCGGCCTCAAGCAACGTTTTTCGGTGACCCAGTGACGTCGTTTGTTGAAAGAAGAGAGATGGTTTCCAGGTGTATTTGAAATTACATTAAGAAATTCTAGCTGCGTGCAGTGCAATTATATTTGTCTCAGATGTTCACAGGAAGCTTCCCACACTGATCGACATCGCCCGGGGCTATATATGTGTTCTATAAGTATAAGTATAAGGACCCTTTTCGTACGTCATAAAAAAAATTCAAGGGCTGCGCGTGGCAGGAATACAACACGATTATGAAGCACGCGATAATGGTCGGGGTAGGGCAGCATCGTGATGTGGGATCAGGGTGTGGTTTTAGCTATTCCGATTGTAATCTTTAGCTGATTATCCAATGCGCGATGCCCCGATAGTTCTGCGAATCTTTTGACACAGCGTGAAGGACGAGCACGTACAGAATGGTTCGTGATGTTTCGAAAACTTCGTTACACAAGTCGTTTATTGGCGTGAGATGGAATGAGAACAATATGTACTATAACACGTAGAGCTCATGTTAACTGGCGGTATCCAGCAGTAGCCAACGTCATCCATTATATAGCCAACGTGAGCCGTAAATGGCGACGATTCAGGCGACGTTAGCCAACATATAGCCCGGATTAGTCAAGGATAGACCGCCTCATCAAGGGCCGTCAGTGCGGGAGAAAAATATCTTCGATAATTAAGAATGCCTCTACTCGAGCAAGCTTCCACTCGATCAGAAATTATGGTCGACATTGTTGTGCGCATCGTTATAGCCCGTTAAAAAAGATGGTTAAAAGAGACTACAATGTATTTATCTTCGCTATAAATCAAATCGGTATAATCAAGCTATCATTGAGCTCTGTGCACGCGGCTTCAATATGGATATGCGACTGCCGTGGCCGGCTTCAAGCTTTACTTGATGCTCTGCAATGCTACGCGACTGAGATAGCACCAACAGTCTCTCATCCATTTGTTACTGTGTCATGTTGTATTTACACCGAATTTGTTTCAATAATGAAGCACGCACCGCCAGCATTAAACGAACGTATTGCGTTCAAGTGGGATAACGTGGATGTAGCAAAGACCAAATCGCTGTCATGCAAAGATGCGGCATGTAAGCAAAGCCATCTGTTGAGAATTTTTATCCAGGTTTTTTCGTAAGCATAGCTCGGGGCTTGCGTCAAAATTTTACGGTAAAATACGCGTGCATACCTTTAGAGGACCCCGGGAGTTATTAAATGAATCATACGATACCTCTGCGCTGGAATACGCGTGGTGTGTGCGGGATCACCAGCTGCAGCTTCAAAACGCATGGTGGAAGTTCATTCATGGGAGCGAAATACGTATCTGTTGTACCCATGCGTGACAAGAGATTTTCTGCGAAAGCTTCGATTCGACTGGAGCTGTTACAGAGCACATGTCGTCACTTGTCGTCAATTTCCTCTCACTTATGCATCAACAAGCCTGAAACGACATCGGCAGTCTAATACTATGAACACAAAATATCAGAGTATACACACTTCGTCATGTATCACCTCTTTATTTCGCCCTTAGAAACGTCTGTCATTGAAATCGGCTGCCTCCTCGCCTTGTAGCAACTTCCCGTACTGAAAATTCTTTTTCTGTATTAATAACTGCAGAATCATTTGACAAGTAAGACTTCGTATACGCCGACGGATACAAGTGTGCAAACATCATACCTTGCGCTGAGTCCCAGTTGTAATTACATAGACTCTCGTCTTTGGTGTCTTCCTACACATTTCTGTATTGAGTATTCTGCCAGGTTTGCATTGTGTTGTGATCTTCTTCGGTCTGGCTATCTCTTCAATGCGACTGTCGTTCTGTTCAATGTCTGTGCGCATAATGCTATCTGTTTTCACTCGCGCGAATTTATATAGCCAGAAACATGTCTCGCTTATATAGTTTTACAGCTGCCGTCTTCTGGCTGCAATGCACTCTTGATTATAAATAAATAAATAAATAAATAAATAAATAAATAAATAAATAAATAAATAAATAAATAACGTACAGGACTTCCAACTTCACTAATTTAGACGAATCGGTGCGACGCAGCATATGCGGAAGTGCGTACAGCTTTCTGCGCGTTTATAGAGACTCCGACCGCTTCTGCTGGCGGTAAGCTTGTTCGTGGTATCACAGAGCTCCAGGTCTCCCATTCATTATTCTAATACATGTCGCAATGTAAACGACGGACTGAGCTTCATTCGAATGACAAAAGGAAAACGAATTCCAGTAGCCGACGAGGCCCACCGTGCCACACACTGGTTGGCGCCGTTCCGTGTTCTGTTCAGAGCTCTGTGCGCATGAGTGCGCCGAGAAATGGCCTCTCGAAAGCAGCGACGACGGACCAACGGGGGCTGCCACACGAGTGGCTGGTTTACGACTTAGTCGCCCCATAGCTGCTCGTTATCGGCGTCGAACAGCGGCCGTCGACGACGAAGGCCGCTGTCCTGGTCAGCCCGTCTCCTCAACCAAGAAAGCGGCGCGAGGAGCATCGAGGTTACGATTTGTATAATCCCTTGCAGTCGCCTTCTTTGTTCGCTTTGCTCTCCTGTCGCCATTTTGCGCACAGCTTGCCCTGTGTCGTCGTTAATCTGAAGGAAAAGAGACGCCTGGCCAAATAAGGCTTCTGCGTAGACTCAAAGCAACGCCTCACAGGAGAGTTGTGAGGCGTGTGTGTTGATCTACGGCAGAGAGGCTGCATAATTCATCAGGAGAGAGGAGAGTGGGGCACGATGAAGGAACTCGCTTCACGAACCGCCATAGTAAGATTACGTTACAAAGTGAAACTTGTAAGGCCGCGTTTTGTCTAAGGCAGTACCCTTTGAATCGTTTTGTTATTAGTGGGGTTAAACTGTCCTCTACGACTGCCAGCAAGCGAGCGTCCCAGCGGTAGTGCGTTGTAGGACACAGCTTCCAGGCCCCGCGTTGGCGCGTGTTCGAAGTTCTTAACTTTACCGAGACATTGCATAACATTATGGTTATCGCGAGACCCATGTTGCCGGCTTCGATTATAAATAACTTCGCAGCGTGCGCACGTCACGTATGTCAATGCACACATCAGTGTACAAAGGAAGAGGCATAGTTGTGTACTTTCCTCTTGCGCGCCGTCCCTTATCTCCTGCCAACTCCCCTTCCTCTCGGAGGAATAGATATTACGCGTAGTTTGAGGCCTCAGACAAGAAGGCCACTGCGTGGAAAAGGCGGGATTGAAGACAGAAGAGGAATGGGATATATTTGCAGCCGAAGCTGTGATGTCGTGGTGTTTCTCTTACGAACGTGGTGTTCTTTAGTGTTGTTCCAATGTTACAATGTATACCACTAATGCTGGATTTGAATTGACCCAGTCTAACGCAACCTTCCAGAATCTTCTTCTCCTTCTACTATTACTGCTAATACTGCCTCAGTCCACTGCGTAGTCTGCACGTCGCGGTTCTAATACGCAGCATGAGAGCTTTGTGTCCTTATTTGCTGCCGACAACGAATAATATTCGATATGTAAGTACCTAATCACCAGATTCGCTTTTCCAATAAATATGAATAGTCCATAAATTATCGCGCTACATCCCTTGAAATTATGAAAACAAAATATTGATGAAAATTTCTGTGCTTTTACATGCTATAGCCACGATATGGTTATGAGGGACACCTCGTATAGAGAGCTCCGCAAGCATCGGCCACTTGGGGTTCGTTACCATGCACAGATACCTCACCGTACGCGGGCCTCTAGCATGGCGCCTCCATCGAATGTGACGACCGTGGCCGGGGTCGAGCCAACATCTTTCCTGTCAGTGGCCGAGCACTCTAACCACTGTACCATTGCAGTCGACTTTGGGGGAAAAAAATGTTCCCGTGAAAAATATAAATACAGTATTCGCACACGGCACACAGGGTGAGATAGAGACCCCAAGCCATCAGTTAACTGGCCACACAGGGGCGAGATCGGAGACCACTGTTTGCGAACGCGTTCGTTTTTCTTCGGCTTTCGCCGCACGTCATTGGCCTGGGCTGCTGTTGCTTCGTAAGCCACGAAACGCGGCCACGCTTTTACGTGACCACGCTTTCGCTGCAGGTCACGCGCTTAAGCCAAGAAAGAAAACACTCTTCGCTTTCATAAAACAATCTTGCTCATTAGAAGGCGAAAGACATTTCGTCTTGCAGTATATTGTGCAAGCGGAACATGGCAAAAGATGCTCCACTTCCGGAATGTTCACACGCTCGCCGATTGGCTGCCCGAGCATTTCCCTTTCTCACATATCTTCTGGGCCGTTCTATCATAAAACAGCATCCACTCAAACAAAGGAGAGTGACCAATCCTCGAGCGAGGCCCACTAGGCCGCGCTATATCCGCAGCTTGCACAACGAGAACCACGCCCCCTTCTTCGCGACGTGGCAGCAAGCGAGCGCGTTCTTTTCAGGAAACAGAGATCACCGATCGAGCCCAACGTAAAACCCCAGAAATCAATCAATTAGTGAAATACTGATAAGCTCCAGATGGTTCTTTCAAGCAGAAACATAGGAACAGAAGGGTAATAACGAGCTTCGCGGCAGTTTCGCGACACGGCAGAAAATTAAGAAAGAAAGCCGCAGTCGTGGTGCAAGCCAAATCTACTGCAAATTTACACTTGTGATGACGCAACAACAAGCGAGCTAAGACAACGGCAGCGAGAAATAATTAAGATATCGTCAGAGAACTTGGAAAAGACGATAACTTGAATTATATAAGTCAGATACCTCCTCCGAGCTTAAATAAAGGATCCTGGTCACCTGCGCTCGCGCGCTATTTGGCATGCCGAGGACCAAGTTATTACTCTTCGCCTTTCGCCATCCGGCGCTTTCTTCGCTGTTGCATAATGCAACCGTGCCGACTTCGCCGGTTTTCCACGTTGAATAATTTCCTTCCCTGCTGCGTTAATATTCACCAAAGGAGCACGACCAGCTGGAGCTCGGCAGAATTCACAAATGGTTTCGCTCGTACGAGCTGTTTACCGTCCGCTGAGCCGCGTTCGCTAATAATACGTACAAATATGCGGATTGTCGTCCACCTTCTTTCGCTGGTATAGAGTTATAGCGGAAGGCTACGAAAGCCTCCAAAGGGGAGCTAGTCGCTAGGAGTAGATTACGGCTAAACAACGCAATGAAATACGTGCCAAAGCTAGCCTTTGTGTAAGACCGTTTTTGCAAGCACAATTAGACGCGACTGCCACTGCTATAAACGGCATACCGAGTAGGCTTAGCTGCCGTGTGGGAACAAATGCAACGACGGTGATCCAGCGCGTCAATTTTTCCTGACGGAAGCTATGCTGGAATATCAGACTAGCGATCGGAGGATTTACAGCACCACGAGCGTGCTGTCTAAGCACCGTCAGATTTCGCAGCTCATGTTGAAGTATGGCGCTGGAGTAACCATCGCTTGAATGTACAGATGTCCACCCAGGTGTAGCCGTGGACACTACCCTACAGGAGGCCATGGGTTTCAGGAGTAACAGGGGAAAGCTGAACATGCCGGCGATAGATATACGTAAAAGGCGCTTAGAGCATTGGTGGCGCAAAAGTATGGAGCAAACAAAAGCGAAAGGTAGTTCGGGTAAGCTTGTTCCATCACAGACGAACGATAATAGATAAAATAAATAGACGAAGTAAAAAATTAGTTGTGAAAATATGTGTGATTCGGGAAAAGAAATGGTTGTAAACGAAAAAGAAACAAAGCTAGAGCTTGGTGGCCCGGCCACCGCCCCGTTATAAAGGGGACGCTCCTAATATCCATCCATCCATCCATCCTAGATGACCCAGAAATATGAGACTACCAAGGCGCTGTTCTATCTTGTCTTTCTGTGTCTACGTCAAAAGTTAGCGCCGGCTTCGTCCAAAAAGGAGAAAAACGTGCAACGCGCTTTGCCTGTGTGTTACCTCGCACGGATGAATCGGGCTAAACGAAGGTGTTGACAAAGGCCGACGCCTCTTCATGCAAGCGATTCTCGTGGCCTCGCTACTGGGCGGTGCCGAGATGTTTTTGTAGCACGTGTCACACTTTGTTGTCCCTTCGTGCCAGAGGTGATTCCTTAGCGGCATAATCAGCTCGTATTAGGCACTTTTTCGGTTGTCGTGAGGTTAAAATGGTGCGAGCTTGCGCGAGCGGTGACCTACTAGCAGCGACCTACTGCCACGCGGTCACCTCTTCAACTAGCATAGAGAATAACATAGAAGTTTGTTCCCTTATGGGTCTTGTATTTGTTTTACAGCATAAGCTGTTATGAGATCATAACAAGGGATGTTTTTGCGCCGTACTTGTCCACCGCCGCCGCCGGTGTCCGTAACAGCTATCGCGGAAATTTTAGAAAAAATTGCCAGCACCAAGGAGGATTCAAACCACGTCCTCTGAGCGGATTCGAACCCACACTCTCTGCGTGGCAGTCGAGCATTCTACCACTGACCCACGCCTGCGCTTGAAAAATCTTCGCTAAAAGACCTAAACAGGTACAACATCTGCCGAGGAATCGCATTAACAAATGTAATGTTACGTGGCAGAATAATAATACGCCAGTACACGTCGGGGAAAGTGGATTGCATAAGGAGTTCGAGGAATCATTTGAAATAACATAGGGCTGCATGGTTTGTAGCTCTGAACCTATTACAGAAGCATCATCAACATCATCATTATGAAACAATCTTCTTCAACATTTCCGTCATCATTATTACGAAGCGCTGCCTTTTGAAGAAGTTTTGTTGTATCGTGCCATGCATCACGCGGCAGGCGACGTACGCAGCCCTGCCAGCAACCTGACTTGGCTCTTGGATATACCTGACGGTGCAGACCGCTGTTGAAGAAGCGAATCGCAGAGCTACGCGCGCGGCTGCAGCAAGGCAACGTCGGGCGCAACAGACAGCTGTGCAGAGAGAAGCCCAAACCGCAGCTCGCCGTCGACGCCGGGCCGAGAGTTCAGTTAGTTCTTGGGAAAACGGCGCAAGAGGCTCTCTAAGATGTGCAGTTATACAGATTTGCACTTTACAATATCGCCGTAATTATTGCGTAGTGGGTACTTCCCTACTTGGCGAGATGATAAGAGTAATGGCGCAGGACCTACCACCTCTACTTGCACTAGTTTCCTCAAGCGTTTAAAATAGCCTGTAAGAAGGTCGCTCCTATAGCTTACGCTGTCACTGTCCTGCGGTTCCGCGCAGGCCTGGCTCCTTTTTGTCAAATCCAGGGATAAAATCGGGTGCTGTTAGGGTCGAAGCACCTTATGCACTCGGGCTGTCGGCATCTCTTGCAGCCGGTCACGGTAAAACAAGCGGTCAAACTTTGGTAAAAGGAAAATAAACAATGTATAATCCGTAAAGACATGGTCAGAATAAACTAAGCTAATTTGAACTGCATTAAAATTTAGGAGTAATCAGGTACAATTGGATTAATTACCAAACATTTGTTAAATTCGGTTGCGTAAATTGTGTGGGCCGATCCTGGCGGCAGTGCAGTCAGACAGTAGTCAAGAGTTCGACAGGAATACCGTCTGGTCAGGTAAAGGCATTGTTAGAGGTAAAGGTCACTGACCAGTGTCAAAAATACAAAATGACGTTTCGGAGTCCGTACGGATCCCTTGTTCACAATGGAATGAAGGCAGAGCACCAGGTTCTTAAGTAGCGTTGAGCGCATGACGCAAAGTCCGGGAGTACACGTGGTTTAGGGTGCCAGATGATCTATTGATTGTGCTTCTTGTTGTCTGAATTATCAGTGATTCGAGATTGAGCCTCGTTGTCCAATTCTTCTCCGTGACCATGATGTGCGCGTTGTCCCAGTTTATCTCGCGGCCCGTCTTCTCGGAATGCTCTGCGAGTGCATTTGTCACTGTGTGGCCTTTGGCGACGTAATTCTTGTGCTGCTTTAAACGCTTGCAAAAATTTCCGCTTTCACCAATATATACAGATTCACAGTCGGCGCACGGGATTTTGTATACCACACCAGGGATACGTTGCCGGGGGAGAGGATCCTTCACACTTAGCAAGTCACCCTTAAGCTTGCTTGTTGGCACAGACGCGATCTGAACACCACGTTTTCTAAATGCGCGAGCTAGGGCCTCGCTTATACCTTGAATGTACGGAATTGCTGCGCGCTTGTGTGCTGACGCTACGCCATCAGTGGTTTGACTGTTTTGCTGCTGGTTACGCATGATGAACTTTGTTGTCTTCTTAATAAAATGTTTGGGATATCCATTCCTGATGAGGTCATCTTCAATGATCTTGAGCTCTTCCTGCAGGCTTCTTGTATCAGAACAGGTGCGAATGGCTCGTTGCACTGAAGAACGGACCACTGAGCGTTTGTGGGCTACCGGATGGACTGACTCGTAGTCAAGGTATCTATCGGAGTGAGTTGGCTTTCGGTACACGGCGAAGGCGAGGCCTGTTGGCGTACGTTTTACAATTGCGTCCAAGAACGAAAGGCATCCATCTTTTTCATTATTCCACAGTGAACTTGATGGAAGGCTCGATGCCATTTAGGCAGTCAAGGAAAGGTTGCACGTCCTTCTTCTTTATGACGCAAAAGCAGTCGTCGACGTATCTCAGAAAAACCTTGGGTCTCGGCTGAAATGACCCCAATGCCTTGTTTTCAATTGCTTCCATTGTTACATTTGCAGTCGTGACTGAAATGGATGCTCCCATAGCGGTACCGAAAACTTGCCTGTAGAATTCGCCCTTGTACGAGAAGTAAGTGTTGGACAGGCAGAATCGTAACAAGGTGCAGAGCTCAGTGACGCCGAATGGCGTGCGGTCTGCCATTGTCGTGTCCTTTTGAAGTAATTGTCTGGAAGTTTCCACAGCAAGGTCGACGGGCACACTTGTGAAGAGGGAGCAGACGTCAAAAGAAACCAGTACTTCGTATGTGTCCACAGTGAAGCTCTTCATCTTGTTTATGAAGTCATTAGTGTTCCGGAGATGAGTTTCAGTCTTGCCTGCCAGGGAGCCAAGATGCCATGAAGATACCTTGAGAGGTTATACAGTGTGACCTTGTGAAATCTACTATGGGCCTGAGAGTGTGAGTCGACAGTGTGAGTCGAATTGTGGGGCGATCCTGAGGTCAGTGTATACACCGCTGTCGCCGCCCGTATCTGTAACGGGTATCAACTTCAATTTGATGAAAAAGAAATTAGCTCCAGCCTGTGCGGGCTTGAACTCAGCTCAATACAATCATCACAGACTTCACTTCTCATCACAGACTCATCACTTCTCAGCCACAGCTTTGATATCGTAGGCGAGCTAGTGGCACCCACCACTGGCTCTCACTACATGGCTGAGCGCCGTGTTCTCAGTCACAACTCCTATCTGTAGCAGTAGCCTTTCAGGTTATTATATGTTGGCAGCCACCGGCTGTACTTTCATGTACGAGGACAAGCAAGAAGACGACGATGATGAAGAAGAGAAAGAAGACGGCGAAGAAGAAGAAGGCGACGGCAACGAGGAAAAAGAGGAAGCGTGCGACGACGAAACAGAAGATGAAGCAGAAAAGCAGGCAGAGGAAGAGGAACAGGAGGCGGAAAAAAATCACAGCATATCCACGGGGTGAATGACGATGAGTGGGCGAAGCTCCTGAGGGAAATCATCGAAGGTGGTGAGAAACGTTGAAAACGTCGAAAACGTCGAAAGTGGCGAGAAACTCTTCCAACGAGACGAACGATCCCCTCTCCAAAGCGTCGTGCATCTCTTCGTACCGTTGCTTGAGTTTCTGACGATGTGCCTTCTCGGCCGCGTCCTCGGTCGGAGGAAAGGGGACTACAATCCTAGTGATTTTCGTTATTAACTGATTTGGGGGCCAAATTAGTTCGTTAAATCGAGTTTTAAATGTACCTCACACTCGGGGAGTCAAGTTTATGCTGCAGTTCATAAACTAGAGGTAGCAGCCTGGACACACAACGCCATCAATTGAACCATTCATAAACTAAACTAGAGGTGGCTACATACATACGGAGGAGGGAACGACCCACACCCTAAGGAGCTTCGCCCCTAAAAGCCGGAACAGAGTAATAATGAAAGAAAAGATTGGCAGAGTACGCATCAAGATCTAGCTCATGCTGCCACTGTGTTGCATCCTCAGAGCAGGCCTGGGATATTTTTCTGAAACCAGTTAGAGGCTAGCCATTTTTCTTTTGCGTTAAATCTACAGATATGAAATTGCAAATGACAGCCGTGCAGCGCCCACAGTGCCGCACACATGCTCTGAAATGAATTATATACACGTCGTTTGGTGTTCACTTCAGCCAGCAGGATGTAACTTCGTAGTCCCGAGGCGGGTTACCGAGCATTTGTGCCGCAAACTTCGTGCAGGATTAAATAGGCTGGTATTGCGGTATCTTAATTTGGTGAGAAATCAGGCGTAATGCGGTATTGCTAAAACTTTTTCGGGGTGATATCAGTTTCCACGTTATAGCGAACAACCCTAGGAATAGAACTTGCTAATTTTCCGCCTGACTTCGCTGTATTTGGTTATAATTTTTGCAGGAGGTGAACGGGGCTGTAGTACACTAACGCGCATCGATACCATAGGCATCTCCATGACGACGGCCTTCATGACCACGTGTGTATACGCAGTGAACGTTTGTATCTCCGCTCGTGCACCGCATTTCCACACTTTTGTTTTCTCTCTTTAATTTCTTACGGCTTCATCTACAGTACCCTTAAAGACAGTAAACCAGGTGGATCATGGTTAACGTACCTGCTTGTCGTTTACCTTGGTTCTTCATTTGTCTCTTCGAATATTTGCAAAGCTAACGCCATAGTTTTACCCTGCTTTGTACTGCATGAACGGTGACATCAACTTGCGCTTCGATGTGTCGCGATTCGGAAGCATGCATATTACGCTCCTTGTCTCCATGGAAAGCTTATCAAGAACAATTCCGATTGATTTTTATTCAACGCGCTACGTTTTCTGTCATCTTTTAAATATTTTCCTCTACTACCAGTTCTCATATTTTTGCAATGTTGACCGGGGGTCCCGCTACACTCTTGGTACTGTGGGGTTCGGGCCGCTTTGCCGCCAATGATGAAGTCTCGAGCCGCCGGTCACTCAAGAACGAACGTTTATTGAAAAAAAAAAAAAACTCTGCACACTGTTAGAATAACTGGGGAACACTGTGAAACGTCCAACGAATACACGAGGGCACACGCACCTGCCGTTAAGCTTCGCCCGAGCGGAGCACAACCCTTCCTCGCACACCGCAGTCCCTTGCCGACTCTGCACACTCACTACGCGCACACCACTCGCGCCCATCCACCGGCGACTCCCTTGGCAGCGTTTCAGCTGTCGTCTTTATAGCAAGCGAGTGGCACGCCCGCTCGACGAAAAGGTTAACACGCATCGCCAATGCGCAGCACGTGTTGTCCTCGGACCAAGCTTGCGATGGGCGTAACTCCGTCAGTACCCACGTCTGTATATTTTGTGTTGCTGTAACATTGATGGCAAAAATGAAACACTGATTGATTCACTGATTTCTTGATACAATGAATGCATGAATCAATGAGACGGAAGCCTTATATGTTTTATGGGTTGAAATCTGCGGCGTCATTGGCGTGATGCGCGCTCACACGAGTGCTTCAAACAGTACGTCACAGTCTCACAGATACGTCAAGAGAGCGAAATGTCGTGATGTCTTGCGTAGAAAAGAGCTCCCAAATGGGGTTCTCTTATGGAGGTTCCTGGAAATAAAGGCAAATTAATGGTATTCTAAAGAAATCTTGCTCGTCCAAGTGGCACTCGAACCCAGGCCTCTGTGATGCTTGACGAGCACCTTTTCCTAAGACGATGTCATCTCTTCGCCTCCGGTTTACCGAAGACATGCTGAGGGCTTATATATAAGGCTTGTATGTAAAAGGCTTGTGTATAAAAGACGAGGAAGCGAAAGCGTGATCTCGATCACGAGGGCATGCGTGCGTGCATGCGCGGCCGGGGAAGGGCGCCTCCAATTGGGACTTAAACGGACGCCACTCTTTTCACGTGTGAAAAAGCAACTATATCGCCAATCTCGATTGCATGCAACGCATTGTAGTGATGCAACTCAATAAAGGTGCCTTCAAACACACTTTCGTAAGCAGCTCTACGTGTTCCTATCGGCCTTTAGTGTCACATAACAGGGCCTTTGCATGCATGGAGACTGGACAAAAGAATACAGACATCGACAGGCTCGTACAGCCCTAAGGCAATGCAATGGCTTGTACATATTGCATACAATGCAGGGTTTTGAAAGCAAGTGCAATTCGTAAGCTATTTGAAAGAAAAGTGGTAAAGGCTGCCTTTCGCAAAGGGAAATTCTAATTACGATGGATACTATAGACAAGTTAGTGTCCCCAGAGGCAATTGCGGGTGAAAATTCATTCTGACATCGCATGCAGGCAGGGCAGGCAGGCAGGCACAGAACTTTATTTAGGTCCTGAGAAACTGCGGTTGGACGTCCCCTTTTAGGGAGATCCTGTAGCAGCTGCCGGCCGCTCCCCCGCAGGGACATGAAGACTGTGGCCCTCCGCGCTCTCGCAGGCTCCCTGGACCAGTCCGAAGCTGAACCGAAAGGTCGCCGCTTCTCAGAGCCTCTTCCCAGTCCTCTTCTTTGCTGAACTGTGTGTCACGTAACGCAGGACGTTGCCACAGCACGTGAGCTAGTGAGCAGTAAGCCTTTCCGCAGTTCGGACAATGCGATTCAGTGTTGGGCGAGAAGTGACTAAACCTGCCTCTCGAAGGGAAAGACCCTGTTTGGAGCGTCCTGAAGGCCGAGGACTGCGGTCGAGTGAATTTAGGGTGAGGAAGTGGAAAGACCCTCCGAGAGAGATGATAATGAGTCACGATCTCACTTCACGTGATGCAGCACACACTACGCAGTCTTCGTCACAGTGCGTTCGGCATAAAAGACATGCGATTGGACGAAGGAAAGTAGAAGTCGCATTCGGCGAATCAGCCGAGGACGCGGCCAAAATCGATAAAGAGGTCGTACTGCTGAGGCCATCACTTATTATATTTGCTCGTGCTATGTCTCCTGGAAATCGCCGCTATATTGTCTCACCTCTTGGAGGAATGTGTCCATGTGATCAAGTCGTTGTGTCTTTCCGAGTGTGCATTTGACCTCTCACCAACGAAAGAAGCAATGAAAAACTGCTTATGCAAGCTGTGAAGACAGCACGACTCTTACTAACCATTCTTTCTTTCCTAAAGAGCTCGCCAACGCCAGCAGGTCGCTTCTGTTAAGGTTAGCAGAGAGAAAGAAAGAAAGAAAAAGGGGAAAACAGAAAGGCAGGGAGGTTAATCAGAGGCATCCGGTTTGCTACCCTACAATGCGGGTATGGGACGGGTGAATAGAAAGATGGGAGAGAAAGGAGAAGAACGAAAGAGATGTTTCAGGGTGACTCCACCAGTCCTGAGAGGCGTTCGCTCAAGCCTGCTGCAAGGGAAAGGTAAAGGAAAGACAGGGAGATTAAACGGGGATGATTTCTAGTTTGCTACACTGTACTTTGAAAACGATATAAAAAATGATAAACTTTGAAATGATAAAAAGAGAATAGAAGAAAGGAAGAAGCGAAGAGTCTAGGATGACACGTCAATAGCATAGTGCCCATGACATTGTCCAGCGTCAGCACAACAAGCTTAGCAGAACAGCAATACGGACAATAGAGATAATCGAATGAAGGGTATGGACATGGCTCATTAGGCTTTCTCGTATCATACGGCCTTGTTTTATCCGCGTTTAATTCGACAATGGCTTTTTCTAGGGACGAGAGTTCTGGTAACTTGAGGAGGCGTTTGTTAGCCAACTTCCAAGTAGTGGATGTTCAGTTGTTTTCAAATGTGCCCAGCCCAGTCGCAGTGAATAGTTGTTGCCGCTTTAAGAAACGAGTTCGAAAGTTTGCTCCGGTGGTGCGAACGCAGGTAAGGATAGCTGTTTGTAGTATGCGTGTTTCGCTGCCCATAGCAGACCCATGGCAGACCTATAGCAGTTTCGCAAACATATAGGCGATTCAATAGTGCCGGAAAACTCACGAACGAACTAAGTTACAAGCGGTTAACATCGTTTTTTGAACGTACATGTCTTTTACCGGCCAAAAATAAATTTAGGCAGGAGTTATCAACTATTGACAGTGTTTCAGCACTGATTTTTGTCAGATGATGAAAAGAAACTTGTTCTTGGGTGCATATAAGTTGCTTTCTTTCCGTGGCATCAAGCCAGCAACCCTTTTCCCATTCCCGGGCGTAAGGAGCCAGCCGCACACCTTCCGCTTAGCTCAACGACATATTTTAGCCGCAAGGAAAAAGAAAAAAAACATGGAGAACGTGGAAGGGAGCAACACAGGGCGAGCTGCACTTCCGACCAGTTTATTCGGGGCCCCAACCCCGGAATAAATATAGAACAGCATGCGCAATGTCTTACCAACCTTATGTCATCCAACGACCAAACAATCTCTCTACCGGCGAATATACTGTAACAGAGATATCGCTAATACACCTTGCACCTTTCTTTTTGATGTGATACGCTTCCATCAACTCTCGTGCGCTCTCGGCTAAAATATGTCATCGAGCAAATACCGACTAGGCCGACAAACAGTCTTGCTGAAGCATATTCCCGCTTAGCCTCCCTGCCTGTCAGTTTCCTTTGTTTCATCCCTCCCTCTCTTCCCTTTAACAGCGAAGGGAAACTTGACGCAGCACTTAAGCACTCTCAGTGAATGTGACTCGCCCTGCCAGAAGCATTGTTCCGCACCAGAACGACGGAAGCAAGATGTCTGTCTTGCCATCTTATGCATGCACGCTAAAGAGATCGCGCATTCGTGTTACCCACACCGCCGAAATTCAGAACCGCTACCTTGGGTGCATTGCTAAGAGCTGCGATAACATAAACTACGGAAGGGGAGTAAGGCGCAGAGTAGAAAATGCAGGAAGCAGTGACACGGACAAGTGCTTAATGTACGTGCCTGTTCTTCCTGTGTTGTCCATCAGGCGATATAGTCCCTCCGTAATATGCACGAACTATCCGAGCAAAAGGTACTGCTTAATTAAGCTAAGCTTTGGACAAGTCGTCAGGGAGATAGGTGCCTCAATTCCCGCAAAGATGAATCAGCTGATGCCATCGAAATTGCATGCGTGGACATTGTTCTCTACAGAGGTGGCTTCGCACATTATCGGTAATAGCTCGAAAAAGAGTATGCCACAAACTGGCGTACTGCAAATCACCCCAGAACACGTCTACAGGAATACTCGGGTTTGGCTCGCATATGTGATTTCTTTCGCATCCATAAGTTCACGTGCTTTTTACTTTCCTCTGTCCTCACCACCACGGCTTCCCCCTCCCCCTCCACTTCAACTGTGCAAACACGTCTCAACGATAACCATGTTCATTAACTCTCGCCGTGAATGTTGACTGTTTTAGTTACTTCATGCATTATGTATACCGCGTGCTTCTGTGTAACCGCGGTGCAGCTGTTTTCTGTATGAGGTGGTCAAGTTTCCCCCAAACTGCTCAATGCAGCTTTTTTGCCTTGTCATCCTCGCAACCTTGTTGCAGAATAAACTCAAGTCAATACATATCGCCGACGTTTGCTGCCTACATTTTTCGTCGTACGGTTTATAGTCTGAGAGTCAATTTTTTCACCAACTTGAACGGTTAACATCGAGAATATTAGATGAATTTCGTGAGACAAATCAAGGCGTTCTATACGGTCAGAGAAAACTATATGTGCCGTGGGTCTTCACAGATTCAAGTGCACCGGTGCAAGGCGTGGATCCGTCCTGAGACGAAAATCTGCGACGAACGTCCACACTAGAACGTCCAACCTTCGAACACCGGGGAATGTACAGTAATGAACAACACATCCAACTACAGCCAACATGTAAACACTGCTCGTGCCTTTTTTTGGGCTTCATTGAGCCTTGCTCGCGCTATGGAAAACCACACACACAGCGACCAGTACGAAAACCCAGATTATCTCAAATACGCCTGCAGTACTTCTTGAGCTCACGGATCGGTGAATTTATCCCGGCTGCGGCGGCTGCATTTCGATGGAGGCGAAATGTTGAGGCCCGTGTGCTGTGCGATGTCAGCGCACGTTAAAGAACCCCAGGTGCTCGAAATTTCCGGAGCCCTCCACTACGGCGTCTCTCATAATCAGAGCTGGTTTTGGGACGTTAAACCCCACAAATCAATCAATCAACGGATCGGTGAATTTAATTAAAACCACATAATATTCAACATCGTTTTAATAGCAGTTTTCAATTACCATCTTCCAGCCTACGTAGGACCGGATGCGGTATCGCCGCTCATGCTCTAAAGCGACAGGTTAGCTGCACAGGCACAAATAAGGTAGCGGTGAATTTTCAGCACCGTCGGCAGATGATTACTTTTCTTAACGACGGCAATAAACCGCTGAGCACGTGTTAGTGGGCTGCATGGCCTATCCTACATGTGTCGTTATTATCCCAGGTCACCTTATTTAGCAAGAACACAAAATTTTCGCGGCTCTTGTAGTTTACCTTAACTTTATGTTTGCGAGGCCGTTACAAAGACTCCGTATCAGAGAGAAGGCTGACGGGCCTCCTAATGGCTCGTGTGCCTTTCTCGCGTGTGGTCACTAAATATGCGACAGAATGAGTCAGCAGCTCGACTAGGCCACGTGTAGAGTGTAAAGGGAGAGAAAAAAGACGGCGTGACCATGCATGGTATTCGGGAGCTGTTTGTTTCGGAAGCCAGCGAACGGAAACTTCCCGTGGCGGACAAGGTCATGGGATATAGCGTGACCGCGGCTGACGCGCACGCCACGTCCGCTGGTGGGGGGTGTCCCCTCTGCGGCCAGCGTGTGTGTCGCGCATCGGTAATGTGCCGAGGCATGTGTTTGGCGGGCCGAGCAAACATTTTAGGCCGCCGGAGCCCTTAGCGGTCTATAAACAGCGCCAGCGATGGAGAAGAGGAGCGCCGCTTCCTTCTCCTCCGTAGAGCGCTCACTTGCGGTGCGCCGAGCACGTGCCAGGCTGTTTGCGCGGGCTCACTAATCTCTTAACGCAACAAGCTGCATAATACCGTGCACTACAAATATCGCAAGAAACAGCAGCTTTCAAAGGAAAGCCAAAGAAGAGGGCGAAATAGCTTAATATATTGCAGAAAACCTGAAAGATGCATTAGCTCAAGGATGATAGCATTCCATTACATCAATACACTGTCACATCGGATTACAATATGGCGATGAGGACGACAGGCTAGCCGGAAAGGTCTGAGATAACGATTGTGCGATGCGTACGCGTTATACGAAGCATATGACATGGGAGAGAGTGAGAGAGAGAGTGAGAGAACGCTTTATTAATGATTGCGGAGACGTTAGCCTGGTTTGAGGCCTGGCTTACTACTCTGGGTGTTTGGTGATGATTATGGCATGTAAAATTATTACTTGTTAACACATACAGTCACGCCTACACAAGCATATAAGATAGCTGAGGTGATGTTTACAGCGTTTCATTGAGGCATGATTGCCCGTAGAAACGCTCGCAAGGCTTTACCTGTTTACCGAGTGTTGCTTTGCGAATTCATGGCACAGCGAAAAAGCGATATTATCATCTTGACGGCAAATAGGAATATTTAAAAAGAAGAGTGAGGCTGCCTTGGCACGTGGTTTCAATGCGTGGTATGTTTCGAATGGAGGCCGCATATATGTATATTGCATGTACCACGTGTGCAGCTTACTCTACTTGTTACTGTGGTCATGATATTTATAGCGTTTGCGTAGTTAGTCTCGAATACGTTCAAGCGATCATTTATAATGTAAGATTTCGTCGAACACTGGCCAGGAGGTCACCTCCCGCAAGAGCAAAGCATATCCCTAAAAGATTTTGCGTCAGTTTTATTGGTCATACAACCCTTCAACATTACCCACTGACCGTATGCAATCCTTCACCGTGCACTAATACACTTATTTATTTATTTATTTATTTATTTATTTATTTATTTATTTATTTATTTATTTATTTATTTATTTATTTCCTGCCCTTCGCACTATCAGGCAGAGGGCTGACAGCAAGAATATGGGTAGTGGATCCAGTGCAAGAGTGTGTCGGCTTTTTCCTCTGGCGATACTGTACCGCGAAAACCTCGACTAAGAATAGCTTTGCTGTTCAAACAAAGTAGCTTGTAAACAAAGGTCTCGCAAAAGGCAGAAAGCAATGTTGTCAATTGAAAATTTTCCATGAAAGCAAAAAGCTGTGTACTTCACATAGTTAGTACGTTAGGCCAACTATAATGTTGAGCTTACTGTGCCGAGGGTCACCGCCACGTTATGCAAGAGACGCTTGTAACACCAACCCATCCATACTGCTCGGAAAAGGAATTCCGTTCTGTCGCTACCACTTCGAATGATGTACACTTCTGCGTTGAGTGATGAAATAACCAACATTTACAGGATGAGCGTCTTGCCTGTTGATCACTTCGGCTTGCTGCGCCTCCGGCACAGAATTCGATTTCGCTCCGTTTTCGGACGCGAGAGCTCAGGCCGCACGCATTTATGGTAAAGGAGACGCTGTTAAAACTGCACATAACAGCCGGGGTAGCCTTCGGCTCTGCGCCACTAAGCTGGAGGACACAGGCTCTATGCCCGGCTACGCCGGCCCAGTTTTGATGAAGGTCATTCAAATGGAAAGCCGCCCGTACACTGAAGCTGTTGAAAGATTACTAGTTGGTCAAAATTAACGCGGAGTGCGTCATTTCGGCGTCTCTCATCAAATCATGATTTGTGTAGTCGAACAAGAAACTTGACTGGGAAGTATAAATAATTTGTATAAGTTATTTAGTTTCGTCTGAAACGATACGTGGTCTGTATAACACATGTTGTAATGCAGTGCCTATCCACCAAGCTCAAAGTGGCCGAAGTTTCGGGTATTGTGTATAAAAAAGGCGAGATGGTTCGTATTACTGTATTTGAAAGAAACTTACTCGCAAATCCTTTGGCTCTAAGCCAAGCCGTAAAACTGAAGAACTTCGGTTGTCGTGTGCGTACACGGGGAGGACCAACTATACATATACTCCGACTTTATCGTAAACACCGAGAGGACGCATAAGCCGTTATCGGAAAGTAAAAAAAAAAGAGAAAAAAAACAGGCACGATGTAAGATTCCGGCAGTGCTTGAAACTCCATAATTTAGACAATGTGAATATTTGATTCCGCGCTGTGCCTTGTAATAAAGACCTTCGGTATCGTCATCGCGTCGAGCCTGGCTTACGAACTAGGTGTGGCGTGCTCACGTCACCTGACGACATACGCGGCGCACGTAAAGAACGAGAAGCGAGAGGCACGTCTTCCAATGAGAAAAGTCACATCGGTGTCACGCGCTAGCACACGAGCGCGTTAATGGAAGACAGCAGAGCAGAGATGACGGTTGAATGGAGGAAGAAAAAAAAAAGAAGCGTGTTTCGTTTCCGAGCGCTGTCGGAGGGGGGGTTGCACGGCGATTGCTTTTCGCAAGCGCGGTCGAGCCAATTAGCGCCGCCGGTGGGCGTTGCAGGCGCCTTGGCCGTGCTGCGCGCCTAATTTGCAGCGCCGTCCCTCAATTAGAGCGGATTGCCCGCCGTGGCGCCGCGCGGACGCATGGTCGCCGCTCGAGCTCACGAAACAGAGTCCAGCGACTGGCAACACGCGCGGACCACGTCTCGCGGGAAAACGAAGCTCTTCGGGCGCGCAGTGAATGAGCGTCACTCGACACGCCTAAAACCGTGCAGCGTTATAAAAGCTCAACAGAGTTGAAGCGGTCTGTGTTCTGCCGCGCATTTACGACTGCGTACTTCATGTATGTATGTATGTATGTATGTATGTATGTATGTATGTATGTATGTATGTATGTATGTATGTATGTATGTATGTATGTATGTATGTATGTATGTATGTATGTATGTATACATACTACATATATGTATGTATGTATGTATGTATGTATGTATTTTACTTATTTTGACTTTCGAAAGTAGGAGGAACACTCACTACAGTTAGGTTAAAACTATCCTAGTGTTGTGTATTAAATTAATTTCGTCCGCCTTGCTGCCTCGGGTTGTCGAAATTGCTTCTCTTTGCACGAACTTGCTTTCATCGATCGGTTTTAGATTGAAGGAATCGAGAATCGAGAGACGACCCCGTTTTAACACAGAGAAAGTAATTAGTGCTCGAGAAACTGCTTAGGCCTATTGCCTATAGACTGGATTCCCCTACACCTCCCTACGAAAAAGAAAGAGAAAGGAAGGAGAGAGAGCGAAAGAAAAAAAGAAAGGACTTTCAGGGTTATGTCATTTCTTTTCTTTATTATATAGCCCCACTTGCTGACGTCGGCGGTAAGTCGTGGTGCTGCCGTCTGTAGCAGTGCCTGGTGTGGGCGCTGAGCTTCCCTTTGACCTTCAATAATACACGAGACTGACTAAGTTGCACTTTAATTTCTCATTACGTATCGCAGTTATATATGTAGATTTTGCGCGAACATTCTCTTTACACCACAGCGATGCTCGGAGAAGAATTAATCAAGTATTTTAAAGCGGTGGGCCTATACCATACTGCGTAATTCGGAGTACCATGCCGTCCTGCGTGGTCCTCCTTGATTGGTCCCTTTTGCCTAGACACGAAGAACTGGCCAATCCCGGGCCACTTCCCAATCCCAGATTGGTCAACTCTGTTGTCAGCGATGGGTCAGTTCCGCCTTGAGAGGCAGACGTCGTCAATCAGAAAGGACCATTTCGGCACAGTACTTCGTGGTACACTCTAAACACGGTAACCTTTAGTTTATTTTATAGGTACACAAGAATATGAAAATATATGCTACTTTACTAAAGGTTAAAGTGCTTTAACATTTAGTAAAGGAGCATATTTTTACATTTTCACATATTTCACATGTAGGGCATAAGCTCCCAGGTACGTTTCTAAGTACCACCTTTTAGGGGCAAAAGCAAAAAACAAACTCACCTAACCTATTCAACTGCCAACTTATGGAGACGTGATACAGCGTAAGAGTACTAGGTCGGGCTAATTAGTAAAAATTTATGATAAAGTGGCGAAAATAATCTTACCGTAGGCGTCTTACATATATTAGCAGTGGCTGATAATGCAGGATTCTCGTGAACAGTTGCGCAGAGTTTGACTTGGACAATTTTAGAGATGTCAACGTTAGGACAACAGATTTGTGGAATACGCCACGCTATGTTTAGGTGATACTGGATAACGGCGCTCAAGGTGCGACATACACAAGGGGGAGTCAGATTTCACAAAACGCGAACACAGCCACATTTAAAAGCATGAAGACAATAAAATAACATATGCGTTTGCTTCCGGCATTGCATTACTCGTATAGGATGGTATCACACGCAGGAAAAGATTCGTATCAATTGCAAAAAAAAAAAAAATATTTAGAGTTGGTTTTAATGATGCTAAAACACTAAGATGTCATGCTTCACCGATATAGTCGTAAATATACTCGCGAATGATGAACACTGTGCGAATCCAGAACAAGGCAATGACGAGTTAAAAAAAAAAAAGAAATGTGCGCGAAGGACAGAACGCATCTTACGACGTGGCGGGCACGCCGACAAAACTGAACGTGCAAGAAAAAAAGAACAAGAAAAGGAAAGAAAAAACAACGAAGGAAAAACATAAATACAGAAAACGCTTACAGTAAGTGACATCGGTATGTTTTTGCAGACCAGTTCCCTATCGAAGAGACATGCACGTACTCAAATGTCGGAGAAAACTGAACCCGGTGAGCACGACGGCGGTTCTTCCACAGCAGCTCAGTAGAGAACCAGCGAAATCCAAGGGCATGTCATACGTCTATCGGTCACGATATGTAAAGAAATGGCGTGCAAAACACGCACACAAGGGAAGAGTAGTGGTCACACCCAAGGAGGTTGTATATTACTTTTCTGGAGTGGAAGCGTGCCGCCGAAAGTGAAGCCGTCGCCGCCATCTTGCTCAAGGAAACAGTAGCAGACGACCGCACAGACGGCGGAGCGCGTACACAAGGCGACGCTGTTTCGTGGTGTTTAAACACTGTGTCCTGTTTTTCCTAAGCATCTAAATATCTGAGAAGGCAACGGTGACTTCGCGCGTCGCTTTCGGCTGCACAAACCGCGTTGAGAAGAAGCCTGGAAGAACGTTTCACTTGTAAGTTTTTGTCACTTTCTCCACGTACGGCTGCCCGTTTCAGTGCATTTTGCTAAAATAAAATGAGCGAGGCTTCCGAATGTGTGCGATCAGGCGTGACAATATTTACGGCCTTATGTTCTGCCTGATAGCGGCTACTTGTAATGCATTTGCAGCGCTAACAAAGGAAAAAGGGAAGAAGACTAGACGACAGCAGATAGGCAGAACTGATATTTATTGCAGAAAGGAACAGATATATAAACACTTGCACGTGCACCAACAACCAAGATCAAGCAGTGTGGGCCATGCATGATACAGCTCATAAGGGAGTCGCAGAGACAACGTAATCTGCTTCTTCAGCTGAAGGTGCAATAAAAGGTTTACTAACGCATTTGCCACTTTCTTTTTTTTAATGTGAAACGCTTCATAAATCAGACGGCATTGCTCATCTTTACATCTTCCGAGAACACGTGTGCCGTATAATTCAGGCGTACATTTGCACCGCTTGCAGTGGTCGGACAAGTGATCGGCACCCGCGATTGCCTTGACCCTGTGCTCCATCAATCTGACGTTGACACAACGAACGGTCTGGCCGATGTAGCAGTTTCCAGAAAACAGGGGGACTCTATAAACTAACCCTGTACTGCACGCCACAAAAGCACCAATGTGTTTTTTTGTGCAGCCAGATCGTGCTAACGGTTGATCACCGCAGGGCACATGCGGAACAGCTTATACGGCGCTGAAAACAGCACGGGGACATGGCATTTGGCGGCTGTCTTTTTAAGTCGGTGTGACAGACGGTGCTCATAAGGCGCAACAACCGGCCCTTTATGCGGCTTTGCCCGATCAGTTTTTTCTGTCCTCGCCTTGGACTTCACTACCTTGAGGAGGCCATCCAGCATGGAGGCGAGGATCTTCTGCGGGAAACTAGCATCGGTAAAACGCTGGGTTTGCCCTTGTAGGCTCCGCACGACTTCATGAGGACTGAGCTTAGGCAGTTGGCAATGCCACTCTTGACCACATTGGAATGACCCGTATTTTAATTAAGAATGCCCTTTTTTGACCGCAGCTTATACTTCCAGCGCACATGGTCTACCAGGTTAAGGTCCACATCAAGGAAGTGCGGGCTGTCACCTAGCCCACCACTGCAAGCGGTACGAATGTACGCCTGACTTCTACGGCACACGTGTTATCGGGAGATATAAAGATGGGCAATGCCGTCTGATTTATGAAGCGCTTTGCATTGAAAAGAGAAAGTGATAAATGTATTAGTACCCCTTCCATTGCACTTGTCAATGAAAGAAATAGATTATCTTGTCTTTGCGATTCCCTTAGGGAGTGGTATGACGCACGCGCCACACTTCTTGATCTTCATTTCGTGCACCTACAAATGCTTATATATCTGTTCCTTTCTGCAACAAAGACGAGAAAAAAAAAGGCCAGAGTTCTACCTATATGCTGTCCTCTCGTCCTCTGTCCTTTTCTTTTGTTAGCGCTGGAAAATGCATCACAAGTAGGCATCTCCGACTATCCCAGCTAAGAGCTTTCATAGCGGGTAAGCTTTCGGCGTGCAGAGCTATTACGCATGCATGCAAAGATTCATCACAAGACAAAAACTAAAACTGACATTAGTCTTATGGCATTGGTTCATTGGTTAGAGCATAGCGCTTCGGTACGAGAAGCCCCATGTTCAGGTCCCGCCATGAGAACACGTTGAACACTGTTCTCTACGCTAATACAGTGTGCGTATACACCGCGCTAACGGCACTCGCATGCCCGCGTGTAACGTAGCAGGCCTTGACGTTAACGAAAATGTGCTTCATGACAGGGAAGGGTAGAAGGACTCTTTGACGACTTCTACATGACCCGTGTCCGTAGTATCTTGGAAGCGTCGTTGTGAATGACGCTTCCCTATTGCGATGGAGTCCGGAAGGAACGAAGATTTAGAACGGGTAATGATCCGTCGGTAGGCCTAAAGTCATCGCGCGCGCTGTTCAAATGCTATCCGCTCTGAAGAGCCTCTGCAGATGTCTGTGCTTCCTAGGGATGCATACTTGCCTTACAGGCAAAGCACGATTTACAGGTGCAGTAAACTGGCGGATCTGTAGAGGGAAGTCGACAAGCAGTAAGCGTCGCTAATTATTCGAACTCTTTACGTGCATCTTGCTGAGCCTCGGGCTGGCAACAAGACAAAATCCGATCGGGTGCCAAGTGAGCAACAAAAGGGGCGAAGAAAAGCATTTACATATATAGAGTCGCAAAACATTTTGTATTGTCTCTGGTGTTCATACTATAGCACGTTAATTTCAGTACGTTGAAAGCGCAATTAATACCGATAGCCAATGCCAGCAGAACCTCGAAAGACTACGACGTGAACACAGATAAAACGGCTTGGTTCGGAGTGCGCCCTCAATAGTCGCTGAGCAGATTGCGGTACGTAAAACCACATATGCCCTCACGCTCAAACTGCGGAAATGAGAAATAATTTATGGTACTTCACTTGCCAAAATGTTGACGTTATAACGGGGCACGCCCCGTAGTGGAAGGCTCCGGAGTAATTCTAACCAACGGGAGCTCTTTAAACGGTCACTAAAATTCAAGTACGCGGGCGTTTCCTTATTGAATTTCGCCCCATAGAAATGTGGCTGCCATGGCCGAGATTCCATCTCCCGACTTCCAGCTTCGCAAGCCAGCGCCTATATAGAGCCGTTACGCTATACCACTGCGGTTACATCCGCGGGAATACGGGAAATACTGCAGATCATATGCATTGTGGGAATCGGTGTCACGCGAAGCAGTCGGCGATGAAACTGACTACGATGAATTGCTTTGACATTAAACCGCCTTACACTTAGGACTTGTTTTTTATGCAAAGAGCATGAGTGGGCGCATGCTGAACGTGGGATACCCTGGGACGGCGTCAGCACCACGGTGACCGAATGGTACGTTATTGTACGACATAACGTTGGCATTCATCTGAGTGCACCGTACAGACATTTCGTTTGTGGAAGTAAAAAGCACGGTGCACAACAATGCATGGCGCACGGTGCCCTGATGTGCTTATAAGTGTCGTTTGTTGAAGTATTTCTACGCGATCAAGCAAAGTTGGGCAAAGGCATGCCGAGTGATGCTAAAACATATGTACTGCTAGTGACATTGCTGTGATAGCGCTTGACGCGCGCATTAGAAGCGCCATTCACTCTACACAAGCACGATCATCGCAACTTTCGGGGTGATAGGTTTACCTGTTATGTATACCGCGTAGGACGACACGCCGTAGCCTAAAGCTAACGTGCTTGCTTGGCAATGCGGGGGTGCGCGTTCGTTGCCTTTGTACTGCTTAATACGTTGCGTGTGTGCCTGTGTGCTTGTTATGTTTATGTTTGAATCGCAAGCGATGTGCCTTTAATATTTTTAGGTGTGTTGCTATAATATGTTAGCAGTCTATTTCAGATGGCCCTTGATTGCCTAGGCCGATAATAGTCAAAGACCTGTGGCGCATAACGCAGGCCAAGCACTACGGTATGAGCCATGCATAATAGCAGTGTCGTTAGCAGCAAGGTACGTGACGAGTGTATCATGTTATTGATGGGTCACACATGTTCGGTTTACATTTGTATCATAACTTGCACATATTCAGGTAGATCAGGCGAGCGATACGACCAAGAGAGCATCGCGACGTAGGCGCCTGGAGAGGTAAATAGATACGGCAAAAGTTTCTCAAGTTCGCCAAGAAATGCATCGCATTTAATAGGGAGTAATAGTTGAGCGGCTCAGCGGGCCAGCGGGCCCAGCGATGGAGCGGAGGGGACAGCGGACCGCATGATGAAGAGCTGAGCGACGCCCCGCTTCTTTCAGCGGAACTTACCGCTGCGCCACCTGTTGAACAACGTTGGAGTTACTGTCGATCGAGCAGAGGTTTTTATCTGTCGAATAAATTGAAGTTACTGCGAAAAGTATATCGCAAAAGTAATTCTTCATTAGATCACAGGTGTTATGTGGAAACACATCTTCGTTTTCGCTGCATGACATGACGACATGCCGCCGCCGCTTGTGTTGGGGGCTGCCATCTTGCAAAACGCTCGCGCGCTGGCCCGCTGCATACGCTCCGCTGAAGAGACGAAAGGAGCGGGCGAGCGGCGCGCTCCGTGAACACGCTGGATGTCCCAGCGGGCCGCGCATGCGCAGTTGGCGTCTCCGCTCGTTCGCTGGGCCCGCTGGCCCGCTGAGCCGCTCAGCTATTACTCTCTAATAATAGAGACGGGAGAACAGCCCGTGCCTTTAGCACGACTGGTGGTGCATGGCACGCGTAATGAATGCTTGTCGTTTCAATTACCCGTAGGGGCAGATTGTTTTGTCTTTCAAGTAGAAACTTCAAATAACCTCTCGTATACTTTCACGCATTTGTTATTTTCTGGTTTCATGTGGATTTGTCTAAAAAAAAAGATGCCTATCGATCCATCGTTCTTTTTTTTTCGTTCGTGTCGCGTAAATTTAACACGGGCGTGCGCTACCAGATCTTCCGCCTTTACGCTATGTTGTCCAAGGATGGAAGCCCTCATCACAAACAACCGTGAGCTTGTGTATATCGTTTCATAGTATCCCATTTTACACAAATTAAGTTTCTTTTTTCCAGACTTATGCAAAGGATCTAGGGTGAGAACTAACTTGTAGACGAACTGGCCTTTTCAGTGCCTTAGTCTACTGGCAGGTACCGCACATGAATTTCACGTTCTTACTGAATGGTTTGCGCAAAATATTTTCGTTGACAGCAGCAGCGTATTGGTTTATTTATTAAATATACTGAGTTTAACTTACAAAAGCAGCACTTTTTCTATCAGCGATGAATGAGTGAAGGAGAGTTTTGGTACCGCCCACTTCATGGTAGTCCCACGAGAATACTTGGTTTTTTTAGGATTACACTACGGCTGAGTTTGAGTCCAAACTGCGACCTTATTATGAGCGCTAACGCCATAGTCATTGACTCACAGCACAAATCAAGTGTGTATGTGAAACGTGCATGCTCACAGTGCACAGCGGAGCACCTTCATTTGTGTTTGTGCGTGTTACCTTTTAAACATGGCATCGTGACTTTGAAGCTGTTTTTACAGCTAGCATGACAACATAGCGACCATCCAAGACCTATTGTTTCATTCCAATTTGCCTTTGCAATTAGGAAAATGAATGGCCATGTTCCTTTAGCCTCTAACCTCACATCGTTAATTGGTCAAAGTGATGTTGCTGCCTGCTGTTTGACTGTTGCATCAATGGTAAATATTTACGCTGAGAGGCCTAAAGGAGTACATCCCCAGTGCAGCGAAGGGGCCTTGATTGGCGCCTAGTGCATCGCGCCGCGAAAGTCATTATTAGGAGCACGTCACCGACGTCCACAGCTGTAACGAAGTGCTGCCAAAATGCATGCCCGAGCCGATTGGCAAGCTTAGCCCAAACGCTACGCTACAGAGCGACGTGTAATGTCTGTCCACCTTTTCACACGCCCAATCGTTCCCGCGGCCTGTTTCTCAGAAAGCGTGCGCTCATTAGCGCGACTAAGGGACTTGCCCGGTTTGGAGGACGCATGAACTTGGACGGGAAGTCATTCAATGTCTTGCGCGAAATTGGTATTGCCTAATCAAGGCAGCTGTCGATGAAGCGGGTGATTGGAACTTTTCCTTTTTGAATATTTATTTCCACAAAGAATGCGAATGAAGGTACGGTGACGAGGTATTTGTCCAGCTCCGTGCTTTCAGGTTGGACGAGCTCAGACCTTTATATCCGTCTTCTCGACGTGGAAGGTTGTCAGCATGAACACTGCAGAGGAAATGAGCATGGGATTTTGCGGCCGAGCGCCTGCACTTATATTAAAGGGACCCGGCAACACTACTTGTTCAACATAGTCCGAAAACTGTGACACATGAGTCGTGTAAGCCCCTATGAACACGTGATCAAAATATCGGTGCGCTTCGCCCCAGGGAATTCGCAATCTGGTCTCAAGTCTACGGCTGGAAACAGTCCGCTCTTCTTTCAACATATGACTTCACATGAAACATTGACTCCAGCGCTTGATGTAGGGTTAGCAGCAGTGATTCCACAATCGCAGGAGTGTGCAAGGTAATGCTTTGTTTGTGCTTGTTCAGCTCAACAAATGAAGAAAACGGGTGCATGTTTCTCTCAGAAAACAAAACAAGTTAAGCGACGAAGCCGATACCACTCGCCAACGCCGTTCGTTGAAAGGAGAGCAAGCGATGTCTAGCTATGCGTTTTAAGCCGAAGTGGGAATTCCGAACTTTGGCAAAGAGTACGCAGCGCATTAATATTTCGTCCGCGTGTTCGTAAGAGTTTTACGAATGATTCGCATGGTTTTCAGAATATACGCTAGAAGTCTCGCAGGAACCCGGAAGCTTAAAAATATTTCCTGTCAAATGAGCTTTATAGGTTCTTTTAGATTACTTAAGGTTAAGCGAGTGTTTTGTATGCGGTATGCGAAGAAAAGAACTCTGATTTAACGAGGCACTTCTTAAATCCATCACAGGCTTCCAAATCTCGCAAGCTCATGGGTGAAGCCCAACTTCGAAGCGAACCGCCGACTCAGAAAGCAATACCGATTTCCGTGATCTGTGTTGTGACGAATTAACGCAATACAATATTTTCTTAAAGAGTCTCAGTCGGCAACTGTGACAGCCTCTGTGTAGATGCGCCAGCGTGTCTTCGTTGTATGTTACCCAACATCTCGCTACAGCGACTGTGGGATGAACAAACAGCGCCTGCGGAAGTCATTGCTTCGTGACAAGCTCCTTGCTACGTGCAAACGGTTCGTGACGTCATTTTGGCGTTATAACTGGCACGTGTGCGGGACCAGATGCTGGTATTTCTACAAGTCGTTTTCGCATTTCTTCATATATCCGTAAACATACAAGTTATTTTGCTGGGAAATCCGGTAAATCTACCGGCAAGTCCTCAGTTTCTACAGCGGCACCTTAAGCACAGCATATCCAAGCGATCCGGTAAAGTGCAGTCAGCGATTTATAGCACTTTTCTTTTTAAAGACTGCGTGCGGTTTCTACTTCTCTGTTATGACTTGAGGGTTACATAGAAGGCAGACGCAAACAGAATGCTTTGCGCGTAGCGTCTTCTGCTATTTCTCGCAGTCGGTCTTTCGTTGCTTGTAAAATAGCACTGACGAAAGAAGCGCGTCAGTGCGGCTGTGTGAAATTTACGCATTTCCGTAACCGAGATCTGTTGGGTCGTTGCAAATTATCGCCATTTTACCACCCATTTTCTGAGAGAAGTGGTGTTCACTCTTTCAGCACGCATTTGTTTGCAGAACTAGTAACGATGTCTGTGAAAGCAAGGATGCTTGCGTTTATTGATATAAATTTATGTTGCACGCAGCAAGAGCAACGACGTACTCGCCATGTACAAGTATTTACTTCGCGCCTTTGTGGGCGCGTTGCAGCGCAAATAATAGTAGTTATTCGTTCTAAGAAAAGTATTCATGTTATTGCTGCGCCACTTAAATATGAGCCCTGTTAACGCATGAGGAACCGAAGTGCGCGCCTTGGTGCTCTTTCGCGCTGCGTTTGTTAGAGCGGTTGGGCCTCTTGAGATCATTTAACGAGATTGATGCTGCCTCGAGGGCGTCGACTGCACGCTATATGGGACGAGGTCGATTCATCGGGCGTTCAAAACAGAAAACAAGAAAATCCGGAAGAAGCAAGAGGAGCGGCTGCCCGATTCAAAACCAAAAGACAAATAAATGAAGAGTACAAGGATATCACGAGTTGCCATGCCGGATTTTTTTCGCAATCGTCGTTGTTTTGTGGGGTTTAACGTCCCAAACTCAGCTCTGATTATGAGAGACGCCGTAGTGGAGGTCTCCGAAAATTTCTACCACCTGGGGTTCTTTAACGTGCACTGACATCGCAAAGCACACGGGCCTCAACATTTCGCCTCAATCGAAATGCAGCCGCCACAGCCAGGATTCGATCCCGCGACCCTCGGATCAGCAGCTGAGTACCATAGCCCATAGACCACCGTGGCGGGACTTTTCGCAATCGTAATGCGACCCTTAAAGGGTCCCTGAAACGCTTTTTTGACATTGCGTCACTGATTAGGCAACACAATTCTTAAATCATTCACGCCATAAATAAAGCGAAGCACCATGCGCTAAGGCAGCTATGAGCTTATTTCTGTCGCCTTCCTCCTTACCACTGCTGTTCCTCCTCAACTCGGTCAGCTGCAGAGTGCGCGCTAGCGACGACAGCGCCTCCCGCGGCAGCCGCTCTGCCGAGCCTCCCGTAGCGACATAGCGCCCCGATATCCTCACTGAGGTCGCCCACCTCGGCAGTGCTAGCCTCTGTAATAGAGCGTCGGCGACTCGTGTGTATGCCGCCAGATGCCGCGACGATACCGTTGGCTGAAACGAAGGAGTACGTTGTAGAAGCACGTTGTTCGCAGCTAGGTTTTGAAAATTACGTGCACGTCACATGTTAGGGGGCCAATCAGCGGTCTCGCATTCCATCGCTCGATGGGCGGGGGCGTTTGAAAACGCATTTCGCCGAGCCGCTGCGATCTTTCGCGATGCACGTGTTCAAAGCCTTACTGTAAATTACACACTTTACGCAGAGCGCTGAAATCTGTCCTCTAATGATCCTAATGACTCACTCTACCGGATCAGCATGTTTTCACAAAATCGTCAAAACCGTTTCAGGGCCCCTTTAAGGTTGTAAAGAGCCTGGTTAAAGCTAGTTCGAAAGCGACGTAAACCTCTCTCGCGCTGCACACGGCATTTCAGTGGTGAAACAGAGCTGGATAAATATTTGACAACGTGCACACGCAGAATGTAGTGATCACAGGTCGTCAGCTATAGCGGAGAAATGGTTGCACTGAAAGAGCTCCGCGATGCGGACTCTCTCTTTGGTTGCACTGAAAGAGCTCCGCGATGCGGACGACCGTCGTTAGCAGTATATCTGTTATTCACTTTGTATTCGTAACCTTGTTACAACCAACATGCGCGTTCCAAAGCAAATGTGCCAATTGGCGAAGACAGAAAATAAACTACAATCGTCCCCTCTCGTACGACAGCTGCGAAAAACATTTAAAGCAGAGGCAAGGAAAGAACACAAAGCGAAAAGGGCGCTGACTTGCAACTGTTTGCTCACCTAGCGATACAAAAAGCATGGACAGAGGTTTCGAAAACGCCGGTGATTAGTTCCTTAGCAGTGTCACCTCGTGCCAGTCTGGGTGGTTATATATTTGCCTCCCTTCCTTCCCTTCCCTGCTAGCGCTTCTTATACGTCACACGCGCCCCTTCTATCGTGAGCAGAATAAACATTTTCATCTCAGCGCTCTTTTCACTTAGTGTTCTTTTAATGTCCCTTGTCGAAGTGATTTTTTTTTCTCGTGCTGTTATAGGAGCGCAATGAACCAACTAGCCCAGCCAGCGGCCATTCACTCCATCTTCCGCTAACAGCGGGGAGGTGGCTAGCTTGAGCGGTATGATGGTATGATTTCATTGAGAGGACGAATGAGAATGTATAAGAGAAGAGAGAGAACGGCCGTGGTTACGTGATAGCCCGAGCGCTCATCGCGGCGCTGCACAGGAGAGAGAATGAGGCGCGCGCTCCGTCATTTTCATACCGCGGAACTACCGTGGCGCCCCACAGCGGAGTATGCAGCTGTCGCACCACCTGTCGTGCAGAGGATTCCTAGAGGAGAGAGGGGGGAAGAGCGTAGGAAAGAAGTGAGAGGGGGAGGGGACGCGCATGCGCAAGGGGGGGGGGTGTTGGACGCCGCGGGAGGGAAAGACAGAGCCCCCGCCATAAGCTGCTTCGCTTCTAAAAACATAGGCCTGCGCGGAATCGCAGGACAGTGACAGCCTAAGCTAGAGGAGCGACATTGTTAGAGGCCATTGTAAACGCTTGGGGATCTGGCCAAGTGATCCATCTATCAGGTACATGGAAGAGCCAAGTTAGGTTCCTGTCGGGGCTACTCACGTCGCCTTTCACGCGATGCATGGTACGATACGACAGAACGGCTTCACGAGGCAGCGCTTTGTAATAATGATGACGGAAAAGTTCTTTTCATAATGATATTGATGATGCCTCTGTAATCGGTGCGGAGCTACAGAGCATGCACCCCCGTGTTCTTTCAATTGACTCCTCGCACTCGTTATGCAATGCACTTTTCGCGACATCTAGTGGCATATTAATATTCTGCAATGTAACATTACATTTCTTAATGAGATTCCTCGGCAGGCTTTTTGCCTGTATAGGTCTTCTTGCGACGATTTTTCAAGCACTAGCGTAGCTCAGTGGTAGAAAGCTCGACTGCCACGCAGAGGACCGTAGGTGCGAATCCTCCTCGGTGCTGGTTATTTTTTCTTTCTAAAATTAGCGCGATAGTGGTTGCGGACACCGGCGGCGGCAGCGGACAACTATGGCGCCAAAAACGGCCCTTGTTTTGATCTCGTAACCTCTTACGCTGTAAAAGTACTCTCAATTTTCGGCTGCATTATAGTGTGATACAACCTCATCTAACAATGTTGTGCCTAACGATGAGTGACTAGAAACAAATGAAATTAGCAAAATCATTCAGCCCATGGGCTTCACTAAAAAGTTCTCTTGTTGTGGCGAGTTGAAAGCGAGCAACGTCGTTGGTCTTTAGCGAGGAGGATATAGCGCTGGTCCAAGCGTGAAAAAAATCGTATGTACCCTGTTTGAACTGAGCTCAGCACAATTTGAAGCACTAAGAAATCCGATATCGTTGAAATATTTCATTATTTTTACTGGTTGGTCGTGATTTAAATACGCGGCTCCTTGGAGTCTGCAGAGATAGATGCGACGGCGCATGCACGCATTTAGCCAAATAAACGGTGCAGAAATGCCGGCGACGAGTCCGATGATATCACCTCCATATAACGTTACATCTTATCAGAATATCGAGCCAACGAGTGTCTCGAAAAGTCAAAAGCTGCCGTTCTATAATTTAACAAATTGTTTCAGCTAAGTCACCGGGATGGATGGATGGATGCTATGAGCGTCCCCTTTGTAATGGGGAGGTGGCATGTGCGCCACCAGGCGCACATGTCAAAATTTAAGAGCTTTTTTTCCTTCTCTCTTTAAGTTGTCCTCATGCCTTTTAAATCTACTTCTATAAAATCGATCATACTATAGCAAAAACGGAAATTCAGTTCTCTGCCCCTTATGGCAGAAAGACCTTTTTTTTTCCTATAATTATTTTTGTCCGTTCTCTCTACAGTTTTCTGCCACCAGTATTCTAACCGTCTCTTACTTATTTCAATTGCGGGTATGTTCAGCTTGCCATTGTTCTCCCTAAAACACAAGGCCTCATGTAGGGTGGTGCCCAAACGTACACCTGGGAGGATATTTCCGCATTCAATCAGAACATGCTCCGTCGTTTCTCTATCTTCCTCACAGCACGTATATTTTTCTTCTTCTTTACTGAATTTCGCTTTATAACTACGCGTTCTAAGGCAGCCCGATCTCTCTTCAAACAGTAAAGCGCTTCCTCTTGAATTATCATAAAATGCCTCCCTCTTTATTTAGTTTTTGCCCTTTCGGTAGTTATTCAAGGTCGTTTTTTTTTTCCATCGCTGCCATCCACTAAATCTTCTCCGCCTCTCTGACTTTTCTCTTTACGCTCTTTGTTCTCAGTTCTCTTAGAGCCGTATATTTACTGGTGAGCCTCCTAGTTCTTTTTCTCCACTGCGTGTCAACGCTCTTTCTATATAAATAACGGCACACCTTGACGCCATATCGGAATGACGAATTCCTTATTTGTTGTTGAATACTTCGTAAAGTTATAGCCAAAAGTTTTGTGGCTGTGTAGTTGCAGAGAATGAAACAAGTTGTCCAATGCTATAAGCCATTTTCGGTCGTTTTCGACCAATTACCGACGCGTAAGTACGCCGCATACTGTGTGCCAGTGTCAGTGTGTCAGCATCTGTTTATTGGACCGCTGTCCCGAGTCATAACGCTGCACACTGGTCCAATAAACAGATATGGCACTGACCAGTGCCGCTGGGTTTTCCGATAGAACACACTACGCAAGATATTTCACTTTCACTTTTATTCCATAAGGACCCCACTGGGGGGTATTACATAAGGGGTGGGTTACAAGGTATACAACATCGTGAACACTGTGTTACATGGTATTTTGTGATGTGATTGCTTCCCTGAAGGCAGATGGGCTTGAGGTAGAAGCAATATCTTGCACAAGGTCGTTCCAGTTTTCGGCTGCTCGAGGAAAGAAAAGGAAGATGCGAAGGTGACTGTACGCGCATGAGGACGGGCAACGTTTAAGACGTTTAAGGGGTGACCAATGCGATAGGATATGCGTGATGGTGGCAAAATATACGGTGCTTGATTAAGCGCTCTGTGGTAAAACTTATGGAATAATGATAAACTAGCAATGAGACATTGATTGGAAAGTGCTTGTAAGCCAGATTCTGCTTTCAGAGATGTTATGCTGGTATCATATGAAAAGGCGGAATGGATGAAACGAATGGCACGGTACTGGAAGGCCTCGAGGGCGTTTGTGAGGGACATCTGGCGAAAATTCCAAATGGCTGATGCGTACTCTAGTTTGGGCCGTATTAGTGTCTTGTAAGCTATGAGTTGAAATGCTGTGGAGCGCTTTGTAAGTGACGTCGTAAAAACCCAAACGTTTTGTTAGCTGATGAAATTACGTTTGTCACATGCGCACACCAGTCAAGATCGTTTGATATTGTCACACCTAAGTACTTATATTGGCTTACTATCTGTAGTTGCTGGTTTACTATTTCATATCGGAATTACAATGGGTTAGAACGGCGAGAAAAAGACAATGTTCTGCATTTACTAGGGTTTAAAACCATTAAGCAGCGTTGACACCAATCTTGAATGTTGTGCAAGCCCTGTTGAAGAGCAAACTGGTCAGTATTGTTAACAACTCAACAATAAATAACACAATCATCGGTAAACATGCGGATTTTGCTAGTAACGTGTAATGGTAGGTCATTAATGTATATTAGAAAAAGGAGGGGCCTAATACTGAACCCTGAGGGACACCGGATGCCACTGAAAGAGGCTCAGAGTTGTTATTGTTGATGCACACTGACTGCATGCGGTTGGTAAGGAATTGCTCGATCCATGTTAGAACTGCAGGTTGTAGATTTAGTCGTGAGAGCTTCAATAGTAAGCGTTGATTAGCAACTTTGTCGAATGCTTTCGCAAGATCAAGAAAAATTGCATCAGTTTTTATGTTAGCGTCTAGATTTAGGTGGAGGTCATGAAGAAAGACAGCTAATTGTGTTTCGCAGGATATTCCCTAGTGGAACCCATTCTGAGAATGGTGAAAAAAAATTGTTCGCATCAAGGAAGTTAATTATATGAGTGTATATGACATGCTCTATGATCTTACAAGGCACAGATGTGATGGAGATGGGGCGGTAGTTTAGAGGTGGGAGCTCTTGCTGCCTGATTTGTAGACTGGAACGACCTTGCCCATTTTCCACTCTTTCGGTAGGTTTCCAGAAAACAGTGACTGTGAAAACAACAATGTTCTATACGCCGCAGAAATGAATTCAGTGTTTTTTTTAGAAACTTCGATGTGATTTCGTCGAAACCGGCGGATGATGAAAGTTTAATGTCAGATATTATGTTTGAAATGCCGTCTATCGAGAAGGTGTTGGGAGGCATTGTAACCTCAAAGGGGGCAAGAAACGTGGGAAAAGGTGCGTCAGATTCTTTGGGGTGCGTCAGAAGAAAACGCGGTGTTAAACGTGTTAACGGTGTCTTTGTCTGATAATACTTCACCCTCTTCGTTGGGAAAAGATATAGTGCGGATTGGCTGCAGGTTGATGGTTTGCCAAAATTTCTTAGCATTTTCACTGATCATTTTAACCAGGTCGTACTGAAAGTAGGTGAACTTGCTTTAACGGATCGCTGCGAGGTAAACACGTTCTGCTTCGTAGTACTTGTCCCCTGAGTGGTACTGTGGATTTCGTTTAGCCTGACGGAAAAGTCGCTTTTTCTTGTTTTCAACTTTTTTAAGGTTTTTGTGAACCATGGTCTGTAACTGATCAGCGTTGATTGATAATGATAATTCATAAGCGCATTACGATAATGCAACCATCTCAACACTTGTTATGCAGCTGAGAGCATTCTTAGCAAGGGAAATGGTAACTATTAGAAATAGTAAATAATAAGATTTACAGAATCAATAATATAACTGCAGAAATATTCAAAGCAGAAGTTGTAGAGCACGATAAAATGATCCAGATAAGTTCTTTCGGCGAAGACGGATATTTCCAGGCTGCAATAAATGTTTCCGAGTTGCTAAAAGGTGCCACGTGACTGGGCGCTTAATATTTGCCGGGTTTCCAAGTGCCGAAACCATGGTATGATTATGAGCCGCGCCGTAGTGGAGGGTTCCGGTAAATTTTACCAGCGTGGATTGTTTAACGTACGCAGATAACGCACAATACGCGGGCCTCTATCTATTTCGCCTCTATCGAAAATGACGCCGAAATCGAACTAAATAAACGCTTGCTCACACAAATACTAGTGCGCTCGTATGTTCTGCGAACGAATATTGCATTCAGCCACAATGCATCGACGTGCTGCAGACAGAAAGTGGACTGCGAGTCATGTTCACCGTCAAGCCTTAGAACCCTAACACGCTTATTCGGTGTATATAATTAAATCGTCTTACCTAGAGTTGAGCGCTTTCTGAGCATTCTGATAGCATGGACCTACGAGTCCTCGGCGATATCGTCCTTCGGGAAAATTTCTTTCGATCTCGGGAAAAGGAAAACAAACCGAAAGCACATCGTTCTGGCTTCAAACTAGAAGCGAATGTTGCTGGTGGTCGTTAAAGTTCTTTTCGCCCTGCTAGGAGCTGCTTGTAGCGCATGTCTTGCTGGAATGGCTCGCATTTCTTTTGCTTTTCCGTTTTTATTGAATTTGCTTCCTCCAGCTTCGGCGATTCTTTAACTCCGCACCGTGAGCTTATGACACGCTCCGGAGAGTCGTTCGGGATATTTCACCAGCGATGGCTCCAGGCGTTCAGAGGTACGTGTATCTTTTCCGTGACGACGTGTGTTCGCAGTGCCATTTACGAGCTCACACTTGTGTGGGACTGTCTTTTATCCGCTACGTGCGAACACTGAAGAAGCGAGCAGCGTGCTGTGCGTTGTCGTTGCTGCGAGTGGTCGTAACGTTGCCCCGGGGGAACTGAAGGCATTGTTATCCGCGGGAAATGGCAAAAGACACGATGCAGCGACACAGCGATAAAGACGTACAATAGTGACGCCGAACTGAGCTCACTCGTCTATACGTTCCACGTATCGAGCTATACGCTGCTTGAAAAGTCAGAGGTGGTCACGTGTACGCGCCGGGCAGTCGGGTAGTAGTTGGTCGCTCTCCCGAAGAGTTCTCTCATTGTTTTGCCTCGACAAGCAATGCAACGCCGCAGTAGCTGCGGTGTGAACTTTTCGAGACGTCACAGAAATGACACCCGCGGCAATATATATATATATATATATATATATATATATATATATATATATATATATATATATCATGGCGCGGCAATATTTAGTAGCATTTACAAGAATGGCTTGGCGGGCTAGTTGGTACAGCATCTTGAAATGGTCGCATGGTCGCAGCACACACCGCATCCGGACGTATCCAGTTTATTCTAGTAATTTCCTGTTGCGCGTGATACTTGCACTGTGAGCAAATTTCTCGCTGCAGTTACAGTGCTCCTGGTGAGGGAGAGCGCGGCGCACTTATGACGACAAAACACTCGTGTCTTTTTTTTGTTTTTTTTTATAACGCAGTTGCTGCGCCGGGGTGTTTATGAACTCCCCACCGCTTGCACAAGGAATTGCGCGGCCTGTGTGATGCGGCTACACGACAAAAATGAATTATTGACACCGACATTACCAAAAATTCGCCCAATATGTTCGTGAACTTGACAAGGTATGGGAGTTAATTGCTTTCTTGCCTTCGTGATTGATGCTTGCACTCCCGTTTTAAAAATTACAAGAATAGTCACACTTGTGTGCGATTAGTCTGACGTAAATTAGGTAGAACGTAGACGCTGGTACAGTTTCTGTCGTCTGTCTTTCCCATATGATCGTTCTCATTTCATAGTAAAAGGTATTATTCGAAATGTTGTGAGTCGTCAAGCCGCATGCAGCAGTAAGTAAAGATTGTACGGTTATGACACGCACGGTACTTCTCCATCCACTTAGGTTGTGGGCATCGAGAGAGAGAGAGAGAGAGAGAGCCAGGGAAGCCAACTAGTCAAGTGAAACCGTTTTGTTACCCTACACATGGGAACGAAATGGGGTATATTGAAACATGGAGAGCAATGAGAGAGGCAAAGAGCACGTAACACAGCACACACCCACTCAAGCAGTCACAGTCCGTCACTCTTGCGTGGTACGCGACGTCGCTGTCTCAGCCGCCCCAGAAACACCAGTGTTTTTATAACTGAATGCAGGACGCACTCCATTGTCGAGAACGCGCTCTGCATTTTGAGGAGTTGCCGTGAAGAAATGTAGTGCGGATATAACCGTTTAATATTAAACACGCTAGGCTTAAAAGTTCCTAATAAGGAATCTTACGTATGTGATTCATGCTCACGTTGGCCTTGAGCTTGATCTGGATCAAGCGCGCTAACATAAACGCCTCTTCAGGCGCGGCCTCGTACCTTTTTTTATGTGTTATCAGTGTACGCTACAAATAACGGAGACATATTTTCGCCATACCCCTCCCTTAATTCCCACTCCTATGTTCTTTTTCAGGTTGCATATTTTTCACGAAGCCCACCCTTGGGCACGTATACTTACTTGATATGCTTACCTGCTTTTGTGACTGTTTATCGTTATTGTAAGCCTTCACCGAAAAGTGAACAGTGAATTCATTGTGCAGGCCGGTTCGCTGGAAGCAGCGAACGCGACCATTTTTGTAGAGCATCCATCCAGACAGACAGGTCCATAACAGTGAGGAATATCGTCATGGTCATAACAAAAGAGTTCATATGTAACGCATTCGTTTTCAACAAACAAGCACACACGGCCTTTTTAGCACAGCTTCCTTTGGACGTGTTAAAAATTTACCGTTGGCTTTTTACTTCCTGCTTAAGCGAGATTCCGTATAATACCAGACCGTCCAACTTCCAAACGACTGTCCGTGGCAACCTTTTTTCGACGCTGCTTTCAGATTAAATGGCGCTTGAGAGACGAACTTTGCTTCTGTAGCTCTTGCGTTATGTGCTCTAAAAGAACAGAGGCTGTTTTTGCGCCACTGCAGAAGGGAGTCTCTCGAGCGAGGCTCAGACATTCAAACGTAAACCAGCGTCGCAGACCGCCTCTATGCCGCAAGAGCAAATGCTCGCTGATGTTTCTTTTTACTTTTTTTCCCCCATTAGGCAGCATTGAGGTCGACGGCGGCCGCCGAGCCTCATTAAGTGCCAGAAATAGCTTGCGTGATGAGTGGGGGCGATTTGTGTAGCTGCCGAATAATAGCCCCCGCTGAGTGCAGCGGCCACTGCGACCTCGACTGGCACTGGCTGTACTTGATCTCGGGACACCAGTAGCGTTGCGTGAATACGCGGCTCGCTATAGCACACTCACTAACTGCGATATTGAGTCGTTGGGCAGGTACGCCATCATCAGACCAAGCAGTTCAATGCACAGAAGTACAAATAATTTTCAGGTTCCCTATTCTGAAGCTGTCTGGATTCTTCCCTTAATCGTGTGCTTTCGGCATGATCAGCATGGAGCATTGTTGCTTGTTCCATTGTTTTGCTGTGAGCACTTCTTTTTCTTCTTTTTTTTTTTTCGCAAGCTTGTATGAAGCGTAGAAGGGCACGCATTTGGGCTGGTTGGTTCACGATTGCAAGAAGACGAAAACAGCGCAGGACAAGGGAGAACACAGACACGGGCGCTGGGTCTGTGCTCTTCCTGTGTCCTGCGCTGTTTTCGTCGTCTTGTATGAAGCGTTGTCCTTGGTTTCAACTAATCGTTGCACTTGATCAGTTTTGTATTAAAATTTAGTTGGTCACTGGCGCCACTATGCGTTGGGCCACGTCCGTTAAGAAATTTACCGCGTTAATTAACCTTCTGCGCTGGGCTCCTGAAATAAATTAGTTTGTGCGTGTAGAAGGGAGTTGTACGCCCTTTATCTGCGGCGTTGCGATCCCCTCCGCTCGGATCGTTAGGCCTCGCTTCGAGAGACTTCCATTTCCTTCGGCTCTACGCCGCCATATGCCGCAGGTCACTACATTCCGAACATTGTTACTTAATTTGCGCGTCAACGACATCGGAGGAATCGACAAGTTCCCGCCGTAAAAGTATGTATAATAAATTTCCCATTTCCAAACGGTGCTAAGTGGGGCTTGTTGGTTTACATATACATTTATATGAAGAGCAGATTGACTAGTTTGAACAAATGGCACGTGAGCTTTTACAGCGCCTATATAAACAGTCATAAATAGAATAGCATTAACAGTCAGGCTTCGGTGGTATTGCACGATACCACGGAATAGCGTATGCCGTAATTGAGTGACGTTCCATGACGTGCGTAACGCTGGCGTCGCGTGCGAAGACTGCCCCCCTTCTTCGCGCCTGCTCGGTATGGATTCAAACATGTTTTTAGATTGTCTCGTTTTCCTGACTGAAATTGTCACTTTAATGTCAGCGCTTGTTTCTGTAGTCACCTTTGTTGTGTGTCTTCTTTTCTGTATTGAGTTGTACTTGCACTATAATAACTGGCCCAGCTTCTGGCACTATTGCGTAGTATCGTGTTTTTTTTTATTTACTTGGTGTTAGCGGATGAAGCAGATAAGCAAACTTGTTCAGTTTCTTTTTTTTTTTCCCCCTTAAGGCTTGCTAGATTCCCTGCTCGCTGAGTGCAACAGAGTTTTCCTTTCCTCGTGCTTACGGCAGCTCACGGATTGCACTTCGAGAATGATGAATCGTCGGAGGGCCATGATGGATCACTGTCTTGCTGAGTGTCAGAAGCAGTCTTCATCAAGGCTACGCAACAATGATTGAGTACAGCTCTGATTGAGCTGGTTCCTTATTGATTATGTCAAATGCTCATAATTCCTGTTCGGCATGAACGAAGTAGCCTGCAATAAGGTTTTATTGTAAATTCTCATGTAGCGAGGTTAATACAAATACTCTCGCTGCTACGTCACAACAGGCGTTTACGAGGCATCTGAAGCCTCGCACGAGCTTCAATATGGCCACCTGCCTATCAGCGTATTCATTCACCTGCCAGATGTCGTTCGACTTTATTAGCAAATAAATAAATAAATAAATAAATAAATAAATAAATAAATAAATAAATAAATAAATAAATAAATATTTGATAGGACATAGCATAGCGCACTTTGTGGTCAAGGTCCTTGAGTGGTTGTCCCTACCAGCCGATTAAAATTTTCGTTCCAAGCGCTGAGTTGCGGGATGGATCGTCGATAGTGCCGCAGTATTCGCATTAATCCGTAGAGGGAAATTTAACACTTCCGGTGTGTTGTGAAGTCTTGAAAGTGACCGCTAGGTTTATCGGCGGGGTGAGCGCCTGCAGGCCGTTTTCTCATATTTGTAGCAGACATATTGGTGCAGATTGAGCATACAATGCAGCATGTGCTGCGAAGACACGATGCCCTCAGCACGGGCCCCAAAAGCTGCAGGACGAGCAATGCCGCCGTTGCGGGCGGCTTCAGTGGTTCACGGCACCAGCCTAAAGAAAAAAGAAACTGTATCCCTTGATGCTGAAATTGAATGTATTTTCAGCTCTCACTTTCGCTTTCCTAAATTAAAAAAAAAAAGGAATACATGGCCGCGTAGCTGCTGCCATTTTGTGGCGCTTACACCTTAAGAGGTGGTATTCGTCACTTCGTTGACAGAAATAATAGACATTCCGATATCCGCTCCGCACGCACGTTGGTCTAAAGTTGGCTCTCTTTCTCTCTCTCTCTCTTTTTTTTTTTGTTGCTACGTATATGGGAGCATTGAGCCACGTTTCTTTACAAGCTGTAGATGAAGACGCAGTTTTGTTTTCCTTACAACAACTACAACTACTCACATCACTTTGCATGCGTATCTGTACAGCACAAATCACAGCGTTTGCACGAAAATGCAGCAAAATACTTCGTGACTTATCCTGTGCTTCGTTTTGGAGGTATGCCATTCCTCAAGTATGGAAAAGCTTTTGAAGTTGTCCTACTGCAACTAATGCCGGTAGCAGAATGGAAACGCTACCTCCATTCCGCTCCAGAGGTGATGGGGCATAGCATGGACATGCGCTCACTTTGCGGCGCCAGAGGTTTGCTGCTGTGACAGTGGGTCTAAGATACCCCTTGGAAGGGCGACCGCACAGACGGCGACTCTTACAAGCAGGTAAAGATGGTTGTGGTATTTTTAGCCCGTGTATCGCTTCATTGTACGAAAATTTCGCGTGTTACCTAGTCAGTGGCCCTACCGTCTCTTGCTCTGTTCTGGCGTCCCTTTCTCTTGGGCGGTTTAAATGTCTCACTTAGCATGCCACTCTCAACAGGAGCTTAGTTAGAGACGAGTTCCTCTAGGAAAGAGGCACCACATGAAACTGCGTGCAAATTGTCCCCATACTCACTCACACTAGGTAACGATCGGGGGAGTTTTCGGCTATCTTTCCTCAAATAACATTTCACTAATTATTGTGCCTGCTTTCTGCAAAGAAGTCAAGCTTACCGCTGAAATTGTAATATCGTTTCCTTCATAAACCTTACCCGTGTTTCACTTTTGGGGTTTATAGCGGGGTGCCTAAAAAGCGGAAATTGCCTCGTGGTTTGCCCCATGGGCAGAAATTCCGGAAGTGAAAAATGGAAGTAACCTCGTTATGCGCTGCACTGATGCGGCCGTGCTGCCGCACCCAAATTGCCCCGGCGAGACTGTTGTAGTCCGAGAAACTGTTTGGCCCCCGCAAAATGACCTATTTTGATAGTTCATTACGGAGAGTGAAAACTCTATTAAAAAAATAAAAGGGGGCAGGGCAATTTCCCGAAGCCAGCTCTTATCATCCACTGACCTTACAAGCTTTGTGCTGTTTGGTTCTTTCTCTCTTTTTTTACCATGGTAGATGGGTCTCGCTTACAATTTCGTTCACAGCATCAACTAAGTTTAAGAATTATTCCTGAAAAAGAAAAAGCCCCCCGTCTTGTTTTCTTATGAAACTTTGTTCTAGTTTCCATCAGAAGGCACACATGGTGAAATAGCAAGTACGCAAATGCACCAGCCAGGGTGTTTCGAGGTAAACATTTATACCTAATTCTTTCACTCATTCTTCTCCTTTGAGTGACCAACAGTGACGTCAAGCAAAAGCTCCATCAGCTAGGTTATGCCTGAAACCTTGGAAGAGAAGAAAATTAAAGCACGGTTTCCTGCCTCAGTGATTCTCAGGTAAGAAAAGGGTTGGAGCAGGCGTTCGCATGGCTAGAAGTACAAGAACATCCAAAGCAATGGGCAAAAACGTGGCTAAGATATTATTAAGCTTCAGTGAAAAAAGCTGTATACGCACTGTTTTTTCACGCGTACAAAAGTGAAGCTAAACCAGTAGAGTGACAGGAATTTCAATGTTAACTCTTATTATAAAGTTTAGCTCATCCTGAAAATTGAACATTTAGCTTAGACGATAAGTGAATGTCCGTAAAATATGAATATGCCAATTTTGACTTGGTACTCAGACATTCACTTGCCACAAACCATAACACGCAAAATGAAGGCATACCTCACAATCACATGGTGGTTTTGGGAAGCGGAGTGCCAGAACAGATTTGCAGTTAACGCACTATCACTGAACGACGTTGCCCACACGTCCTAAGCCAACGCGCTAGTCCACGTTGTGTTGGACTACCGAGTGAGTGCACTGTAACGAGAAGCTTCATGTTTGCAGTGAGGGCATTTTGGACAATGCTTGCGTGCTGTCCCCTGGGCAAGATAAAGAAAGGGCTTTCACGTCCTAGACTTCAATTCGTCACCGCGATAATCCGTGGCTTAGCCACTTTTCGAGTACGGCACTAAAGTACTGAATAGCTGCGAGGAATACGGGCACATGTCTGAAACAAGAGGTCCGCCGGAGGGAAAGGCAGGGAGCTCTTGGTATCACGTCATGATTTCGACCGGTACTGCATTAGTTGCTACTACAATGCCACGCACGCCTTCTGCTGGCGTTAAGGTTCTCTTCCTGCTTCTTATGACAGAAATGGGCTTGAGGTAGGCGCTGTACTGTCCCAGCACACTATGACCCGTTTATAGCAAACCCGGTACAGCGAACGACACTTTATGTCGAACACGCGAAGCTCTGTTAGCGTTACTCACATATAATGTACTCTCTGTAACAAGCTGTACGTTGGATATATCGAAATTTAATTATTGCGGTCGATGAACACACACATGCACCGATGCGCGGGGTCGCCAGAGTAGCGTTGCCAAGTTGTCGAGTGGGAAAAAAGAAGGAGAGAAACGTGGTAGATGGCGGTGCTGCGCCGCCACAGAATATCACGCGAACGCCACAGGGGTTGTCGACGAAATCCCTCTTGAAGGGAGGCTTGATTTAGCGGCGCGGAATGCGGGCTCAATTTGTGCGCTATAAAAAAAATTGAGCCCATTGAGAGTCTTACCACGACACAACAGCAGTAATCATATATGTCACGTGCTTTCCTGGCGTTATGACTTCGCGCCCAATAATTCCTAGTCACGAAAGGTGTGCGCCTATCTGAGCGTGTCATCGTGTTATTGACAGGAAAATGGCCAGTACCCTGTTTTGATGTTTTGATTTCGCCAGATTTCCCAGTACTCTGTACCAAGAGCTAGGTATTGAAATTCGTGAAAGGTCGGTTCGGCTACATCGAGATGTTTGATATATCGAACGGAAAGATCATGCCGATTGTTATAACCGGACTCGGCTGTAATTACTTACAAGCACTAGTTGTAGGCCTTGCGAAAACCGGAAATGAGAAATATCAACTTCTTTTAAAGAGTTCTTGTTGCCGTGGATCTTCTTCTCCTAGATAACGTTAAACCCAGATGCTTTGTGAAAGCAGAGGTAGAGAAACTAGGCTTCCCATAACTGGTGGTCATGTCAGCCAGGCTTACGCTTCAGAGGAGCCTAGATAATGCGATTGATGTTCCTTATTTTTTATACGACACAAACAAGACGATCCTCGCCACTTTGTCCGCTGCAATTTCGCCAAAATTTTGTGCAAATTTTCGATGCAATATATTTCTTGACTGCACACATCGCGCCCGCCGTCGCGAGGAATTCGCATTTTTTGTATAGTGCTTCGACTCCCACGGAAGGCATCTGTAGCCGTTCGTGCGTGTTTTATTCACTTCGACAAATGCCCAAAGCACATTCATCGCAGAAGCGAGGCACTGACGATAATCAAATGTGCCTCCACCGCTGCTGGTTGATAAGCAGCAAAAGCAACCGGCAGAGTTCTTGTCGACCTTTTCTCGTAAACAGTCTGCGGCGCGAGCCGAGCGCTGCTTGTTTTGAAAACAGATAGCGCTGCACGGCCACTTCCCGAGCTGCGTAAATATTTTTACTCCGCGCTAGGCTCATTTCTCGCGCAGGGCATAAAAACAGAAAATGATATTGAATCAAAAATCTTATACTTTGTTCTGATGGGAGGACCAGGCCGAAAACTTCAATGTACTTAGCCAACGTCTTTTGCTGGTGCTATGTGTGTGCACGATTAATTAGAATAATATTTACCGATCACTTCTCGTTGTAGCCCGTTAGAATTTTTGTCATTTGCCAAGGTAGTGTCGGAACTCTGCTTAAACGACAAGATGCTGATAAGAAAATAAAAAATCCTTTAGGAAAAGTTCGAAGGCGTATGCATTACTCTGGCACTTGGTCTGCTAGACGGGAAGGACGATATATTCATCGCCGATTTCTCGTCTGACGCCTTAATAATACTACTGAGGAGCTTAGTTTTTATTGCACTCGCCGCACGGGCTCGAACGTCGGAGCGCTCTGTCATTATAAAATGGGGAGGGACTGGGAGTATACGTTTGCAATTACATTAGTTGGGGTAACATCGGGAGCGTGGGAAAGCCATTATAAAGTGTTTTTTGAAACTTATTACCGGCACTGACACCTAAAAAACAAAACGCGCCTATAGGATAGTTCGTAATATATGAATAATTACAAAGAATGACGGGTATTTTGACTATAAAACTTGCCGGTTTACAGATGTTGACGATTAGCACCGGAGGACCATTGCACTGAACAGTAATAGCCTGCGGCAAATTGGATTAACTAAATGTAGCGCTTGTAGGTTAACTACATTGGGGGCTTAGTAGGTTACTGATGAAGCTACCAACGAGCCACATTATGTTTCCTGCGGGGCACATTTCCGCAGGGAACGTAATGGAAAACGGAAGTTGAGGTTGGCCATGAAGCACCACAAATTCTGGTTTAGAAACCCTTATAAAGAGAGGGCAATGGTTGAACCGAACGGCTCGAAATGATACATATAATGTCAGAGCACGTATTTAGGGCTTAATAAGACCAGTTAACTCTAATTACAATTAATTAAACCACCGGAAGTAGGGATTCTCCATATGAGGGCTGTCTACATGCCAGAACCATGTGGGTATGAGAAACATGTGGAAACAAAGAAATGTAGAGGAAAAAAATAAAGAAAGAGAAATTCGAAAGCAAATTAGTAAACCAGGCTCGCACACGTGAACCTTCGCTGCTCTCCGTTTTTTCGACAGTGGAAAGGCCTCTTATTTCACTTTGTTTACTGTAGGCTGCAAATAATATACCTTAAAGGCACACTAAAGACAAACAATGAATCAATTGAGACCAACAGATTGTTATTTGAGAACTCTGTTGTCTTCTATTTTAGCCGCTATAGGTTCAGTATTAGAAGAGAAAACGAAGGTGAAATCTTCATTTGAAAATTTTCCCGCCGAAACCTAGGCACCCGAACGTAAGCGCGACGTCATGGATTTCAAGCTGTTTTCGTCGGTCGTATATCGTTCCCATTGGCTCAATCAAATTTGACGCAACTTGCTACATTAAGGCTCCAGCGCCCGTGCAGCACAATGTGATTGATTTTTGAGCGGAAGGTATAGTTGTATTCATAAAAGGCGCCCTTAAAATTTATCACATCACGAAGAATTGGTGCGGGATCGTGAAGATGGCGTCGCCACCTCTATTGTCTTTCTGGGAATTTTCTCGCTTAAAAAGCGTTTTTTGGGGGGAGAGAATGGTGCTGTTCGTATCATGAAAGGGTAACTTAGCAATAGTGTCCCCTTAAGGGAATCATAGTCTCAGATTTGTAAAACGAGTTCTTGATTAGGGCTGAACTATAAGCTATAAAAGCCACTAGTCTTTATAAGTAATCAGAAAACTAAAAGAATATTTGGCGTATCCCCACGCATTGTGTGAATCGATTTCATGCGAAGCAGTGAGCGAGTAATTTGCTTATCGCGAACTGTTTGGCACTTAGCCAAGTTTCATGAGCAGGATCCGCGTCTGTGTGCAAACGAAGCACATGCACCATAACAACTGCATTGCTGGTGCGTTATCTATCTATCTATCTATCTATCTATCTATCTATCTATCTATCTATCTATCTATCTATCTATCTATCTATCTATCTATCTATCTATCTATCTATCTATCTATCCCCTTTTGTCTTCCCGTTCACTTAGTGTGTGCCGCAATATAAAGGTTCTAGGGCTTCAATGTACGACGAACACGAGTCATTGATTTTGAAATCAACGACATGTTGTTATAGTGGTAACGTACGTAAGGATTAACGATAATACGATCACATGTGACTCGCGCCTGCAATCCATCTCGCCCATCGTATGCGGGCATTCGTCACTTAAGACTGAATGTTTACATTACAGCCTATGTCAGTCGAGGGCCAGTCAGGATAGATATTAAACATTTCATGAGAGTGAACAGGCAGGAAGACCCACCGCTTGTTGTAAGCTCGCGATTCAAATTTAGACGTTGCAAGCAAACAGAAGCAAACGCTCTGTAATCCCCCCAGGCGTCCTACCACTGTGTGGGGGTTAACAATCAAGGCTGGGCCCCCTCGTGCCAAGCAAGCACACTACTACGCTTCCATGGCGGCTCTTAATTGCCACACAGTATATATAATAAATAAACTTATTTTGCAGTACTTGTGCTGATGGTGCCTGTAAACGCCAAATGCGGTTCTAGTGTGCGCACACTAGAAACATACATAAAGTTGTGTACTCGATCACGCAGGAAGCTTTTGTCCAGCTTTGCTCCACCCCTTAGGCATACTTGAACAAACGACGCTTATGATATGTGCAACAACTCACCGAAGCCTGCATTTCTCTTCGACATAACAGACGTCTGCGCGCTGACATGAGTGACCGCATTACGTCTTTCTATAAGACGCCCTTCCCATTACTCACACAACTACTGATTTTGTGCAAAGATGTCGATCCTACTCGTAACACGTGACTGAATGCCGGCCGATTAGGACGTGCCCAATTAGGACGCAGGGCGTGCTCAATTCCTGGACAGCGGAGGCGTTTAGGGGCCCACCATGTCCGCTGTTCTCGATGGCCGCTGTCTCAGAGAACGGAAAGGCAGGCTTGCCCCTGACCACAATACCCACGCCTTTGCCTTCAGCTCGGACTCTCTGCCAGTACTACTGATGTCTGCTACCGTCACAATGATTACCCGAAGGCCAAAATATAAAGAGGCCCAAAAAAGGAAGAAAGAAAAGAAAAACAGGGAAGCAAATGAAAACAAGAAAGCAAAAAAAAAAAAAAGGTTTCGAAAAAGCGAAAAAAAATTACAGCATATCCACGGAGTGAATGATGATGAGTGGGCGAAGCTCCGGATGTACATCGTAGATCGTGCCGAGTTCCGGATTAATTTAGTTAACGCGCACGCTACGAATCCTTATGGTTCAACTACGCACAAGTGAAATCTCCCACCGGCACTTCATTGCAAGTCAAGATCCAGTGCTTATATGTATCTATATGGGTGGCCGGTGAACGGATCTCCAGCGGGAGCAGTCGGTATTTTTCAATCAAGAAACTCGCTAGAAGACGCTGCCTGCGCCAACGTTGTCTCTCGCGGGTGAGGGCGCGTTCTCCTTCTTTGCGAGCTGGTAGCGCGTTCCTAGTAGGTAACGCGCTACAACGGACGGACAGACCCAAACCTTAAGGAGCTTCTCCCCTAAAACGGAACCGCGCTGGCCCCTCCACCCACTAACCCCCAATTTCGCTTCGGACCACGGAGAATGATAGTGATGGTAACAGTGATAGATGGTAATAATAGTGAAGAAAAGACAGGAAAGAAAGAAAGAAAGAAAGAAAGAAAGAAAGAAAGAAAGAAAGAAAGAAAGAAAGAAAGAAAGAAAGAAAGAAAGAAAGAAGTAAAAAGCGCCCTCGTGGCGGCGCTCAGCCCATGCACTGCGACATGAGAGTGATAGGATATCGACTGTGCTAGGTGATAGTGATAGCAGTAAAAGCAAGCCGCGGGTGTGCCGAAGGGAAAAGCGGACGCGCGTTTGCCCTCGTCCTACTGCTGACACCCTTGCCGTAATTCCACTGCTACACGATAGTGATAGCTATCACGATACGGTGGTACTCATAACGATAGTGAACTTTACACCCTTGCCCCATCTCCCCTGTTTACTAAGATTTCGCACTCGTGGAACGGGCTTCAGTCTGTTCTATTTTATATCATTTATTTTATTGCTATAGAGTCGCACGGAGATATTCGTAATTCCTTCAAGTACTGTTTGCGGTGTCGCGCGCTGGCACACGCACGCACGGATTTCAATGGGTGTTTTAATAATGAAGAAAGCCCCGCCACGATGGTCTAGTGGCTAAGGTACTCGGCTGCTGATAAGAGGGTCTCGGGATCGAATCCCGACCGCGGCGGCTGCATTTCGATGGAGGCGAAATGTTGAGGCCCGTGTGCTGTGCGATGTCAGTGCACGTTAAAGAACCCCAGGTGGTCGGAATTTCCGGAGCCCTCCACTACGGCGTCTCTCATAATCAGAACTGGTTTTGGGACATAAAACCCGACAAAACAAACAACAAATAATGAAGAAAATGGTGTAATTTCCAAACGCATTCTGTTTGGCAAGCCCGAATTTTATGATAAATAAAAGAAACGGTGAACTATATTCGCGAGTGTATTCCTTCTGTGTGACACGTACATGGGACTTTTAAGAAAGCAATTTAATGTCCCTAGGCCTGAACGTGAGGGATCAGTAAGAGCGACTGTAATCTAGAAACGAATGCAGCAAAAGATGCAACACAATATTTGTTCGTGTGTTCATGCAAAAGCAAATATGCCATAGTAGCAAGAGCAGAACGTCTCCCTTCGTTTAACTGATTATGTCATACTGAGGCCTTGAAATATGTTAAAGCAATTACGTTTATTTAACAAGTTTCAACACGACAAGACGCGCTCTCTCATACGTTTCGTCGTTTTCCCGTGCACCCATCCCGTCTTGGTGACGTAAAAGCAAACTAAAGAAGACAGCGCAGTGTCGGCTGATGGCACTTCGGAGAAAATGAGATTACATACAGTACGTCAGCACAGGAAGTCGGGATTAGCGCGAGCATTTCGGTTATTGTGTGCTGTGTCGGCAGCTTTCCTTGTGTTCGCTGTATTTCCCGCGCGCTCAGCCTCGAAGGATTGTTCTGCCTCATTGTCTTGACAAGGCAAAACAAAACTTACCTCGCATGCTAGAACGCAGGCGAGAAATGCGCATACCTAAAACGCATCTCCCCGCTTTGTTCAAAGGGGATGAAGAAGTGCGGCCGGCAGCAATTTTTTTGTTTCACCTGTCCAAACAATGCGAGAAGGCTTTGTCCTCGTGTAGCACAGCTCTTGAAAGGCCGCCCTTCGGCATTTGGCCGCCCCGGTAAACATGCTGGCTCACCTGCCACGGGCAGGCGAAACGAACCGTGCCGTCCTGGGACGACGTTCGCTAGAGGACGCGTCGCTTTCCGGATGCTGTTTCTCGCGCGCTGGCTAACAACGCAGACTTGCCACGCTTCCGTGCGCAAAAAAAAAAAGGTCACGTGCTGCTTCATTCTGACCGCGCAGAGGAAACCCACGACAGGCGTATTTGCGCCACTGTTTGTGTTAGGTGTAGGCTTTGGAACGCATATGCATGTGGACCTTGATCGTGCGAGCGAACTACATCCACTCTAATATAATAATAATAATTGCTAGGGTTTCACGTGCCGGCGCCACGATGCGATTATAAGGAGCGTAGTGGAGACCTCCTGAAGTTTCGTCAAATGGGATGATGGTACACGGGCCTCTACAATTCTAGCCTTAATCGAAATTGCGACCGACGCGGCCGGGTTTGAGCCCGCGACCTTAGTGCCAGCAGCCGAGCACCACAGCCATTGAGTACCGCGGCGTACGGCCTGAACGCGTGGTGAAAAAATCGTTTACATGAATGAAAAACCGGGAATGTTGATGTAATGGGATGCAACTAATTAATTTCTGCCGTGAAGCCCTTCTTACGCTCTCATAAACCCCAGACACTGTTACTCCGCATCCCTGCAAATAGTTCCGGTTTCGACCATTCCATGAAATCAAATCAAAGCAATACACTTCGAAACAAAGGGATTGGTGCACATATTTATATGTTTTCGCTAGTTTCATACAGAGTGGCACGTATAGAAAGCGCACTTCTCAATTGAACTGACGCCAAAGCCGACTTCACCAACAACACCGATTTGGAAAGGTCGTACTACGTTGATTTTTTTTCTTATTTGATTGAATAACGGTGTAACATCGACCCTAGCGTTCGTTCTGCCCTGTTGCCAACTGCTGTTTTGATTTATCTTTTTTATTTTACCGTTATCCGTTTTCTTAAGTTGTATCCTACTATAGCAGGCAATGCTTCGACAGGCGAACTTGTCTTATTCAGGAAAATCTGTGTCCCCTTTGGAAACGTGTTTATACACGATTCGCTCGCTCTTCTCCGACTTCAGAAGAAGAGGAGGAGCAAGGAAAGCACGAGCAAAAAGTGGAAAAAAAAGGGGGTACATGAAACGGGAGGCATGACCAATGGAGTAGAAGCAGAGCGACGAAACATAGATTGTAGAAGTCTATATGACCTACGTATCAAAGAACGCGGAGTCGTGCATAATCGAAATAAGGACAAGGCCTAAGGAAAGTGCCCTCTTTCGCTTTAACGTTGGACAGCACGCGTAATGCTCTGCATGATCTCGCATAGGGCAGTTAGCGGGGAACTGCCTGCTGTGCAACTGTGAAATTGGCGATACGAGATTGTGCGTTCGAGTTACGCCTGCGGTAGTTGTTCTGCAATGCGATTTATCGTTCTCGCTTCATTTGTCCATAAGTGTATTCTATTCCCGACGTCATGCGGCAATCCGTACATAGTGGAAAACTCGCGGGCGCATGCGAGGATAGATACTTACAGCTCTGCGCGTGCCTTCCCCTGCTCATCGACCCGTCTTTAGAAAGGTCACGTGATTTATAATCTGAAGGCTAAAGAACGCCGTTAGAACATCAACAGAGTCATTTTGTTGTAGGCCGCACTGCGAACCTTCGAGGATGTGCAGAGAGTAACTGCAGCTATCGAAGATTCCTCAACAACTCCCTCAAAGAACAACGCCGTTCAGTTACTGGAAATACTGAGATTATCTTGACTATATTTGATAAATGTTATCACTAGTACCGTGTTGCCTTCGAACTATTACACAAGTGACGCGCAGTATGACTTTTTACCTCTTTTGGGAAGTACTGATTCAAACTAAGAAATTCGCAGCACCGTTATAATAGTAGAGGATATTAACTTTTTACTCTTTTTATTTTCATACTTGGAAAGTCTTTTTTAGTTCACTGGCCTATAAGCTTATGCCCCGGTGCAAGAGAAGCTTCCCCCAGCCGCAAGCGTAGTAGTGAAGCGTATAAATGCCGTCTGGTGAGACCAAAATAAACCTGTTTGTTTGGGCGGCGTTGGCTGCAACCCTGCCAACTATTTATAGCAACCTTGAGGCTTTTCTTGATTTTTTATTACCAGAGTAGATGGATGAGCTTCGCTTTTTGCGCTCAGCCGACAAATGCTCTTGGTTACATGCGCCAGAGTTCGTGTGCTCACTTGTTCATAATTCATTTACCTGTGGTTCGCGTTGTGAGCGTCCGATTCCCACAGATGACTTGCGACACTTTCTCTCAGCTATTGTGTCAGACAATTCAATGAAATAGAACTTGGATTGGGACTTTCTGGTCCGCAGCTAAATGAGGAGGATGCAGCACTTTATTGTGCCCGCCTTCTCCTTGAAGGAACAACTCCCTTGAACAATTTATTTTGTCATACGTGCCCGGAGTCTTTACAGTTGGCCACAATAAAGAAGATTTCTCATGACAGTGTCGACATGGAACAACTACTTTCCGTCGTACGAATTTCGCCCTTCTTCAAAGGCTTCGCGCAGTTTGAAAGTCAACTGCGGCGATTTTTCATCGTCCACGGATCTTAATGAAATGTGGAATATATGTTCTTCTCAGCACTGTAATAATGTATACCAAGCCAGGCAGTTGCAAATTATTTAGGTTTACCAAAAATGAATTTAAAATTTTTTGAGCGGATTCCCATGCGCGTCGTCCTGTGTTTTTGACGCCATCACCTTCAACGCTGCCAAGCCCAGTAGGCGCGCGATCGAGAGAAAAAGGGGGATACTTTCGTGCTGAAATCATCGCTGTCAAGCTGAGAAAAGCTATAATAACTAAATGTACGACCACCGCTTCCGGTTTTCGAGCACCAGCTCCATATTTCTGATGGAGGGAAGGCTGTCACGTAATCGCGTATGCTGAACGAAGCGTCTGCCTATTTCCATTTCGGTTTGAACACATCATTCATTAGGCTATTTAAAATAATTGATAAGTTTCTGAGCAAATTATACCACCCTGGCTGCTATAGGACTATGAGTGCCGTTGCAAAACAGCGATGTCAGAACATGGCCAAAAAACAACAATAAAAAAGAAACGCGAGAGTTCCGCTTTATTGCTATGATACTAGGGGCGTGCGAAACGTCCTTCGCAGCATTGAATCGCGCAAGAATTGAATCGAATATCGAACCTTGTAGAATGATTTCCAAATAGTGAATAGCCGTTCCTGCAATTAACCTAAACATATGTTAATTACCTCGTACTCCTAACGTCAGAATTGAAAGCGTAAATACAATATCTGCAGGAAAGTATGCATGCAGGCCCTTCGTATCCACGGGAGTGTCTGTGATAATTGCGCAGCCGGTTAGGTAACATTCCACGATTTCAGCAGCCTGATGGAGTACGGAGGTTCTCAAGTTGTAAGCCTATAAATACGCCTATGTATGGTGTTAAAATTTATCGTAACCTTGAAATTCATTGTAATTTCGCGCCGATATGTTATTATTGTGATGCATTTAACATAATGAAATCTGTGACCTATTTTGAAGGCATTCAGATTGACAAATAACGGCTATTCGGTTCGAAATCCAAACATCTTGAGCATTCGAAAACCAATACAGAAACATCATAACTTAACAAAATGCCACAGGAAGCACCGAGTTTTGGGGTGTGGTTCGTTCGTCTCATAGAAAGAAGCCAAAGCGCCGACGAGACGAAGACAAGGAAGACGACAGGACATGCGCGTGTCCTGTGGTCTTCGTTATCCTCGTCTCGTCGGTGTTTTGGCTTCCTATGCCACAAGAATCTCCGCATACGTGCCAGCCACATAACAAAAAAGAATTAACTTCGAGAGAAGGTTTCAATTACTTATGCTGCGGAGTGGCTAGGTACATGCTTAAATACATGACGTCATAGCACGAAAGATCCCGAAAGTAAATGTTAGCTTAGGCTAACATTTACTTCTACAAAGTTCGGTATAGCATATCGAACCTTGTAAATGTCGATCAGGACACCGAAATTCCATGCGTCACTGCGGACGAGGTTAGAAAAGCAATTCAGGGCATTTCCCGCGGAAAAAGCGGCTGGGGAACATGGCGTAACCGCCGACTTGATCAAAGATGCAGGAAACTTCCTAGCTGGAAAGCTAGCGACGCTATACACACAAAGCCTCAAGACTTCAAATGTACCAGTCAGCTGAAAAAACGCAAACATTCTATTATTACACAAGAAGGGAGATGTAAAAGACTTTAGGAACAACAGGCCGATCAGTCTACTCTCAGCACTTTACAATATTTCACAAAAGTTATCTCAAACAGAAAAAGGGCCACACTTGAATTTAATAAACGAAGAGAGAAAGCAGGGTTCAGAAAGGGATAGTCAAGTAATCAAAAAACCCGCTGAATACAACAAACCCTTCTATATGGCTTTCATAGACTACGAAAAGGCTTTCCACTCGGTAGAGATACCAGCGGTTCTGGAGGCATTACGCCGTCAAGGAATGTGCGATAGCTACGTAAAGACAGTAGCCAATATCTATAAAGACTGTACAGCCACCCTACTCTTCCTTAAGAAAAACAGGAAAATCGCAATACACAAAGGTGTCAGACAAGGAGACACAATTTTTCGAATGCTACTTACTGCATGTTTGGAAGAAATCTTGAAAAGATTAGACTGGGACGAGGCAGGGCTAAGGATTAACGGCGAATATCTAAGTAACTTACGATTTGCAAACAACATAGTACTCTTTAGCAATGATGGCGACGAACTGGAAAAGATGATTGAAGACTTAAGCCGAGACAGCTCTAAGGTAGGCTTAAGGATGAACATGCAGAAAACGAAGATAATGTGAAGTGGCATGGCGAAAAAACGTGTCTTCACGATCGGAAACTAGACATTAGAAGTCGTAGAAGAACCTATATCTAGGACAGCTACTGACAGGAGAACCCGCCAAAATAAAAGAAATTCATCGTAGAATGAACATGAGATGGCGCGCATACGGAAGACATTCGCAACTGATGAACGGAAATCTACCACCATCACTCAAGCGGAAACTATATAACTACTGCACATTGCCAGTACTGACATACGGGGCAGAAACTTGGAGAATTACAGATAAGCTCGAGAGGAAGTTAAGAATCGCGCAGCGGGCCATGGAACGAAAAATAATAGGTGTTACATTAAGAGATAGAAAGACAGCCGAGTGGGTCAGAGAACAGACGGGAGTCGCCGACATAATAACCGATATTAAGAAGGAAAAAATGGACATGGGCAGGCCACGTGATGAGGATAGATAACCGATGGACAGTTAGAACGACGCAATGGATACCAAGAGAGGTAAACGTAGCCGCGGGCGACAGAGAGTAAGATGGGGGCACGAAATTAAGAAATTCGCAGGCGTCAAATGGAATCACCTCGCGCAGGACAGGCAAGGATAGAGAGGATTGGGAGAGGCCTTTTTCCTGCAGTGGACATAAAATAGGCTTATGATGATGATGATGAAAGGAAAATTTACTTCCGAGAATGGTCCATATTTTGTCCAGCCTCCTGGGTCGTCGTTTGCTTAGGTAAAATGGTGAGAAGCCGTCTAACCTATAGCTTCCGGTGCTCTGGCACTTTCGCCTTCGTGGAAGAAGCTACAGCTGCCGCCACCATCGGAACCGTGTCCTTCACGTCCGCAGTCCGGTACAATAATCACTGTGCCGCAGTGGTAGACCATATACAGGAGGTGTGGCATGAAATAGTGAAGATATCTGGCTCGCAAGTGCGATTTTATACGAAATGCACGCTAGAATGGCCTGTAAACGTTGCATTTTAAAAATTGTATTATTGATTTGACTTTCATATCTTGCTTTTTTTTTGTGATTTTATCTAAACCTCCAAAGGCACGCCTCTATCATCGCTGTTTTTGACGCACCCTTCTCGCAAAAATGCGCCTGCGTGCGCTGCTACCTGTTTGCTATGCGCACTGCACATGCAGTATACCCCAAAAAACAAACGTTGCATGTCAGCGCTGTGCCTGCGCCGTTCCTGCCGCTTTTTTTTTTTTTTTTTGGTGGGCTGTGACAGTGAAGGTCGATAACCAACTGCGTTGAGCACACGTCCTTCCTAGTTTGTAACAGTTATGGTTGTTTCTACCCTGGCCGCAGCGGCTGCATTTCGATAGGAGGCGAAATGCTGAGGCCAGTGTACTCTGTGGTTCCAGCTCACGTTACAGAAACCAGGAGGTCGAATTATCCGGAGCCCACAGCTACGGCGTCTCTCAAGATCATGTCGTGGTTTCGGGAACTAAAACCCCAGAAATCAGTCGATGGTTACTTCTAGCTCAGACAGTCTAGTTTCTTTTGTTACCCAAAAATTTCTCGAAGATCGCTATGTAAGTGTTGCGCCATCATCGTGCGTGCTATTTTCTCATCTTCTAAAAAACTGCTTTTACGTCCCCTATTTTATGCACAATACAAATCACGCTTCCTGCTAAGCGTTACTGTTCTGATAAAAGCACAGTTTCAGTCTGTGACAACGGTCCATTTGTACTGGAATAGAAGGCAGGAGACATGGCAATTTCGCTGTATTGATTTTATCAAGAGTATGTCTCGCTCTTCAATTGCAAATCTGGCGATATGCTTGCTCCGCAATAGAGCAAGCACTTCCTCGGACAATAAAGTTTCCACCGTAAGCAAAACCCAGCGGGATATAATGCGTCGCAAACATCTGGAGCCACCATCCGAGCTGCTGTGGAATCGAAAGGAAGAAAGAGTGCCTCCGCTTAAAAGATGATCTACTTCCGAGAACGGTTCATTTTTGTCCAGCCTTCGGGACCGTGGTTTGCTCAGGTAATTACGGTGCGATGAAAATCCTGCAGCTTCGGAAGCTCTGGCCGCCCACCCCCCATTATGTTTCGCAAGATTGATTGCTGCGGTTCGCCGCGGTCAGGAACGAAAGAAGTGAAAAGAGGAACAACCAAGCGAAATGCTAAGCAGGCACACGATGAAGGCTTCCATGTGGCGTCACAGTGCGATGAATAATGAGCACAATCGGGAAGTGCCTCTTGGTTACATGCTAATCTGAAAATGTCGAGGTTCGCGTGAATAATCGGCGCCATACGGAGAACTGTAGCATCGCTCGAGGAAGATAACAGTATGGGCGAGAGGTGAGTGCTTAGGAATACTACACTGTGCGTCAAAGTATCTTCCCATTCAGTGAGATGTGAATACAAGGCAACACCTTTCTTAAGGCTCTTTCAAGCAGCTCTAGACGTATCGCTCTGTGTATGGTGGGGACCGCTCCTTTTCAGAGCGTAGCTTGTTTAACCTCTGCAAAAGTTATTTTTTCAACTGTATGAAATTATCATCATTATGAAATCGGCGCGTGCGCTTTTATGCATTGCGCGTGCACTTCTTTCTTCTGAGGTCATGCTCTCATCCAACTAGTACTACATAAAGGCGAGTATGGTGCATCAACGGGGTCGGCAAGAAAAGTGAGGGGGAGGAGCAGGGGCGTGGTTCTTAGCATAGGCACGTAATATCGTATAACAGGGGGCCCGGAAAGGGAGAGGAGGGAATAGAGGAGGCGAGGAAGTAAAGCATGGCATAACGAATGCACAGAAAGCTGGTATGTGTCAACAGCTCACAACGCAGCATAACCATGCATGGTATTTTATAGCGAGGGTGTGGAAGTGAGGAGGAGTGAGATGAGGATGAGGAGAAAGGAGAGAGGGTAAGCATGGCGTAGCCTTGATTGATTTCGGGGGTTTTACGTCCCAAAACCGCGATACGTTTGCGGGGGGTGGTAAAGGGAAAAGAGGGTAAGAAGCAGTGATGTGAGGAGAAGAGGAAGGATGAGGAGAAAAAGTAAAGAATAGCATAGCTTTTCTGAAAAGGCTCCCTGGGTGCCGCCATAGCCCCCGCTGGGCTGTGCAACATATGCGTGACCCCCCAGAAAAACACAGCCGAGGGTTTGTAGTACCAATTTTGGCGAGTTGGAAGGTCTTTATGATCAAAGTGCTCACATAGGTGAAGACAAACGGAACGAGACAACACGAACCTTTTTACTGCTGTGCACAGCCCAATATGGCGGTGCTCCATGCCTGCCGTGAAAACGTCTATAGCAAGGGGGAGGAAGTGAGGGTGAGAGGGAGGAGCGCGGTTGATGCATAGCATAGGCATGTACAGCATAGTACGACAATGGGTGGGAAAAGGAAGTGAGGGTGAGAAGGGTAAGGGTAGAATGAGCATGCGAGGGTAGATCGTGGCATAGTCTTGTACAGTGCACTATAGCAAGCAAAGGGTGGTGAAGGAAATTGGGGGTGAGGAGGGGACCGCCTCCAGCTCCGCTGCTTCCTGTCTTCGCAACACTACTGCGCCCCAGCACGTAACATGCTGTCGCAGCTAGTCACGTGACGTACCCACCAGAACAACGTAACAGCACGTCACAATCGGACATTTCCTCCCAAGCCAATTTGAACCTAGACACATGACCTAAATCACGTAACATGACGCTACAGCCAGTAACGGGACATGTTCCCGTCATAACCACGTAACAGCTCGCCACGTGACAAACCACGTGACTTCGTCGAGCTTGTAGAAGCCGGAAGAGGGTAGGTCGGCTACCAGGTACGTTGTTAGCCCAGTGTTGCACCACTAGTGGAAGCATGCTTATATATATTTGTGCGCGTACAGGCATCATAAGTATTCTTGTGAGAAAAAGTTTTAGTTTAGGTGGAAAGAACAGCCGACATTTAAGAAACTTAATGACATAGTTCTTATTTCATTTGTCATTGGTTGGCCTGTTTGGAAGGTGTCATGGCTGTAATATGACGCGATTTTGTTATGATCTTATTCTGTTCGCCCAGCGCGGCATCTCGATCGAACCGTTGCTCTGTTTCCGATGTCATTTACATAGCGAGTGTCAGCAAGTCACAGAGAGTAGATGCATTGCTGGACATAATTGAAAATGACGAACTTGCACACATCTTAGCTATCGCTTTGTATCATCTCAAAAGATGTCTGCTATATACTTATATTCCTCATGTAAAATAATAAATTATCCTCAATCATCTCTATCTTTCAGTAAAAAAAATTCCCGACATTTTTAACAGAAACGTTCGCCTCACGCAAGCTGTCATTTCGCAGCCCCCCATCGCAACAGTGCTCAAACTGTTTGCTACAAACAATTTCATTGCCACTCAATGGGAACGTGGATTTTTCGGGGAGCAAATTTGAGCGAATATTTTTCAACTATCCTGACGGCGCGCACATTTGGCTAGTTTGAATTATGAGCGCTACCACGATTGCCGGAATGGTAAGCGAGCTGGAGCAAATGCACCTTGTAGTTTTCGCGTTTTGCGGGACGTATACAGGACGCCTTAGCTCGGGTAGTTGCTTGACATTTACTGTAGCAGTAGAGCCCAGCCTTACAGGACGAGTGAAAGACAATGCGCTCGTCTGTTCGATAGCAGGATGTCACACGAGGATGTGCAGTGGCGATCGACACAGGCAAGAGCGTTAAGTGCAGTGCCGAAGTGGTTGACGCCTGTAGCGATATCTGACAAGTAAATAAAATGGTAATGTACTATAATGCAGTGGGGAACTCTTGTAAAACGCCATGTTTCGTCGTACTGAATTGCTGAATGATTTCTTATTAAGGAAAGCCTATTGACGTGGAGGCGATGACGTCCACAACAACGTATCGGACGTCGTTCCTACCCTTCTCTGCCTGTGTGGGGGAAGCCTTGAGGTGTCCCACATGGCGAGCCATGCTTCGTACGCTCATCGGACGTTTTTAAGTAGTGATAGCTTGCTTTCTGGGTGGCTTGATGCTTATATTGTTGCGTGGCTCTTCTTGTACATACACACAGCAGCTATTGAGACAGTAGGTAAAATTAAGGCCGCCAACATTCCTATTGTTGCTGCGCCTTTGGTTGATTTGTGATTCTTACACAAAGAAGAGCCAGTACGGTCGCCGCTGTCCTACCGTTTGTCTGCATGTTTTCACTTTTGTCTCGTCTTCCGCAGAAGGCAGACAAGACATCTTGCTCGAGATTTCAACACCCGCTTGTTGTGTCAACGAAACTCGTGTTTGTGCGCAGATCTCGGCGGACATGCGTCCTCGGAGTGCGGTGAATCCGGCCCCTATTCTGGTGAGTAACGCGGTGCGCTTATGCTTGTTCTCATCTTTTGTTGCTTCCTGCACTGTAAGCAAAAGTTGCCCGATATTTGGGTTTTTGCGGCTCATGAGCCTAAAAAACTCCCTTGTTTTCAAAATTACTACGTCTCGTTGAGGTAAAATGAGCATATGACATAGTTTTACTACCACGTGTTAGAAAGGTAGTAAAAGGACGTTATTGCCCTATTTTACTACGTAGGGGATTTTGTGTCACGTGATAAAAAAAACCCAGTCTAGAGTTTAAAGCCACGTGATCAAAAACTACGTACCACGTCACGTGGTCAAAAACTCCAAACTGCCGTGGCGCAGGGGTGGAGGTCGTGATAGCCCTCGTTTGACTGTTTAGGCCTAGCCACATGGTGCGCGTTTGCAAGCAACTGTTCGTCAAAAGCCTCGGTCGCGGAAGAGGGGACGCGACGTCTCGGGGCGTGAGTGTGAACGGCGTGAGTGTGATCAGCGCGTACGCGTATCGGCGCGTGCCGATACGCGTACGCCGGCGTCCGTCAACTAGAACGTGATACCGCGACATCTCTGGCAGCTATGCCTAGTGACCGTCGTTTCGAAGGCACCGCCGAGTCTGAGAAGGCACGGAAACTACGGTCGCAAACGTTCCTGACTGACCGCATCGTCAACCAGTACGACAACGACACGGCGAACTACCCCGAGTGTTACCAGTGCGGCGTGGTTTTGTGCTGAGTTCGAGCGATGCTCGCTGTCCTATAGCGCCGGTCTTGGTGGACGGCGGCCAAGTGAAAACGCACTTTCGAGTATCTCTGCTCCCGCGCTTGTGCCTGTGCTTGTTGCGCTCTCAACGAGTGAAAACGCGCTTCCAATGTTATAAGTTCGAAGGGTGAGTCCTAGTTTACTGCTCAAAAAATTGAGTGATGTCTGCATTTTGCGTAAGCCTAATGTTTACCCAGCCACAGTAAACCTCGCATGAGCTTTAAAAATAACTCTAAAGAAAGCCGAGAAAACATTGTTTAGGCAGTAAAAAATTACTCCACGTATACTCGCTGAAACCTCTAGGGGGGTAAATAATTACTGCCGTTTTCTACGTTCAAAAACTCGGTTAGCGTGAGAGTAAATTTTTACCTTGACTGTTACGTAGTAAAAAAACCCAGAAAAGGTTGTGCGGTAGAGGACATGCTGTTTACTCCCGTTCCTGGTTATTTTTGTTTAGTGTGTGGTTTCTTCCGTTTTCCAAGTTGCAGCGGCTCCTCTTCTTTCGAGAAGAGGTCGCCAAGCCGGCCAAGCCCAACCACAAGGTACACGGCGAAATTTTGTAACTTAGAGAAGTAGTCGAAGCTGACCGAAATGTCGCTGATGTGCTGTCACCAATTGATCTGCGGACATATTTTGCGTTTAGGCACGGGTAGAAGTAAAATACGTTTTCCTCGATGTGAGTCTCTATGGAAACGTGCTTCTTGTCCACGCATGAATCTCTGCCATATAGCGCACGAATATGTTGGCGTATAGCTGTGACTTTCTGGTGCGAAATACCATAGTGTATGACTGAGATCACTGAGGAGGGGTGTTCACGTTGCGTATATCTGGCACAGTTGGAAGGATCTGCTCGTGGCAAAAACGCGCAGCTTCTCTCCTTCGGCTCATTCGATCTTTGCCAATAAAATGACCCAACAGGCGCCTAGATAAGATTATGGCCCCGGTTTCAACGGACGTTCGAGATGGCGGGAAACCTCTCTTCGCTGCAGCACTTTGGAATGCCGCATCTGAGTCACTGAATATCGCGTTCCAGTTTCATGCTGGGCTGTAATTGAGCGTGTGCGCGTACATGATGATAAAGTTGTACATGATTTGCCGAGCTGCGCGTTAGCGGCCGTTTACAGGCGCGCACGTCTTGAGTTTGTAGCTACCAGCGAGCGCACCCTCGCACTGCTCGCCACAGCACGTGTGTGTTTGCCGAAAACAACAACAACAACAACAACAACAACAACAACAACAACAACAACAACAACAACAACAACAATAATAATAATAATAATAATAATAATAATAATAATAATAATAGACTTATTTCGTCATTAGAGTGACGATGAAAAAGCTCGAGACAAAGCCTGCTCTTTGTACAGACAGCTTGACAATGCCACTGATTACCGAAAACAGGGTATTTTGATTCAAGAAAAAGCGGTAGACGAATGATACGGCACTCCGTAAGGAACAACCAATGTATAAAATGCCGCATGGAGATTCAATATGCTCAGTTTACGCTACTTTCTGCGTCTGTTCGTGCTTCTGTAGACTTGTCCGTGAGGGATATATATACAGCCACGAGCATAAGGGCGTCTTGCATATTACGCCAATTACTGCGGGACGGCTTGTCCGTGTGCTTGTGGCAAAAAAGAAGAAAAAGGAGAAAAGGACTACGAAAAGACGAAGATGGTACGGAAATGCTGTGAATAATTGGATCACCCTGACGTCCTACACTTCCCCTGCATTAGATGTTCCCCTTGTGCGCTGCGCCAATATAGCGCGTAGGGCTCCGGGCCGTCTTGCCGCCAAGGATGAACGCTGAAGCCGCCGGATGGATCTCAAGAAAAGCGACGCGTATTAGTAACAACTGATTAACTTAAGAAATGCAGGAAAAACCGATATCCGCACTTGCCCCCTAACCTTGACCGCGCCTGGCACACACAAACCACACACGTGCACACTTGCCCACACCGCCCACGCACACTCTTCAGGCCGGTACGCCACCGGCTGTCCCGGTCGCACCTGAGCTGTTGCTTCTAAAGGAAGCCAGAAGACTACGCGCATCGCCGTTGCACAGCGCGTGTTGAGCTTAGGCCAGTCTGGCGATGGTGACAATATTGTAGTAAGACGGCAACTTGGGCGAGTTGGTATCGGTTCATCTCAAGGTAACAGCGCACAAAAAACACGAAGACTGACAGAAGAAGCGACGCACACAACAAGCGCTGTTCTGTGCGTCGCTTCTTCTGTCAGTCTTCGTGTTTTTTGTGCGCTGTTACCTTGAGGTGACAATATTACTGTACACTGTCCTCCTAAGAATTATAAATGGCGGGCCAGATCACAAAGAAATGAGAAATTTATTCCATGCTATGCTGTAAAAACATACATATAGCGAGGCTCTTGGACGAGCACCACCACAATGAACGCAAGACAAACACGAACACCCCAACTGATGTTTGAGAAGTATATATATATAGCATCACAACTGCTGATTTAATACTTTTGTTTGTGAGCTGTGCAGCGTGTTTGTCTGCTATGGGTCATTAAAGGACGTCTGTCAGCGTTCGCCTGCGCATGTGTCGCGCACGAAAAAATCATTAACTGCAAGAACCCGTGTATCTCCGTTTTGCTTAACTGATTCAAAATTTGCACTCTTGAAGGGTGCGCCCATTCCGGACGTGGTAAATTACCGCTCGAGGTGACAAAAGTCCAAGCGTGCAGCTCAGAGAGGGAGGGGTAACCTAAATTAGTAATGTTTATTATTATGTTAGGAGAGTGGTTACGGGAACCTGTTCGCCTACTTCGCTTCGTGCCGTTTGAGCTCGGGTGGTGTCGGCATGCAGTGTCGCTTTTTTTTCTATATTTTAAAGGGCCTGTCCTTTATTTATTTGTTATTTATTTATCGAGCAATGAGGTAAGCCTTTACACAGGCCCGTACAGTAAGTGGATTATAAAAACATACGAATGAGCGTGCTCATGACAGAAAAAAGAAAGAGAAGACGATAAGACAGTAAACAAAAATAAAAGCGGCGATGTTTCGAAGCAAAAGGAAAATTTCGTTAATTGCCCGTCGGTCCATCTGTCTGAGCAAAAAAACTGTTTTTAGACAGGAATGGGACGCTTTCTTACATTCCTGTCCTCTTTGTGTATAACGTATGTGTGCTGCTCTTGACTGATGGATGGGAATGCGATGTGTTGCGTTTGAAATCTATCAAGGTTTCGTCATGTGTCTCAGTGCATGCGCTGCAGTTCGTACTTAAGAAAGTCGTCCGCAATAAACGTCAGTGGCAGTTCAGCACTCGTGCTTGTCATTCATCTGTTTCTTTCCCGCGTCCTCCTGTTACCCGTTGTTCGCTGACATTTTTCACTACAGCGGAAGGACACTTATTGCAGTCAACATTAGAAAATAAGGTGCTGAAAACAATCACAGACTAGTCGTATGACATCATTGTAGTTATAGCATGATGAGTACAAGAAATATCACAATTTGAAACATTCCTATGACTGATTGATTTGTGGGCTTTTACGTCCCAAAACCACGATGTTATTACGAGAGACGCAATCCAACACATTGAAATGTTGGCTTTTCAAACGAACAGTGACATACAAAAGTGCAGTATATTCCATAGACCACATTATATTCATCGTGAAAACAGTGCGCACTTCTCTTTTTTCACTTCGAATAACGAGATGTGAGGAAAAAATAGAAAATTCACTGAGAATAAAAATTCTTCGTCTGGCTGCGGATTCGAGCCACCCACCAACGTGTTGCGAAGCCAGCACGCCAACCAATTCAATCACCGTCGGTTCATCATAGGCACGCTTTAAAGCGGAGTTTAGAGAGACAGAGAGAAAAGTTGCGCGGGAGGAAGGGAGGTTAACTAGAGAAAAATTTCCCCTTTGCTACCCTGCACTGGGGAACGGGTAAGGGGAGACTGAAAGGTAAGAGCGAAAGGAAAGAGAGAGAGAAGGGTAGCTAAGAACACACACCCAAACACGGTAGTATCAATGTCGCTCACTGAGGACCGTTGCTCGCAGAAACTCGAGCATCACCTTTGTCGCTTTCTGTTGTGAAAGTGTTGTGAAATGTCCGGAATTCCAATGTTGTTTGCTCATAAAAATGTTGTAGCGCGAATTGGCACACGGACACACACACAGCGCTGTGTCTTTCTACGTCCGTGTGCCAATTTGCGCTGGAATATTTTCCCGAATATTGTGCACCAACAAGCCCAAATTTCCACTATGTTTGCTGAGACAGCTGCCGGCCATCGAGGCGTGTCAGTTCAGCGGAGAGGGACTGCCGTTGGATACAGTAGCGAGGATAATCACAGAGGATGTGAGCGATGCTTTACTTGCTGTCGCAGTGATCACAGGCAGAACTGTCGGCCATTGCAAAGCGCTGTGCTAAGGTTCTCGTAAATCACACCCCTAGCAAAAGGCGACAAGGTACGGTTGTAATGGAGAAGTAGACGCAGCGCTTACGTAGCAGAAGGGATTCCAAGAGAGATCAGATGACAAGCATCAGATTAGATGCCGTGCATCCACACCGCTTCACACGCCTTTATGAAAGCGTTGTTTTAACAGCCGAGTCATTCTGGGGCTGGGCTTGACGTCCACACGGCGTGCTATCGCATCACGCAAGAGGGAAAAGTAAGGCATATACATACTCTTGCCGTTGACCTGCTACCTGCTCCCGCTGCGAGAGGACAGTGACCATGCGAAGAGCAATATCGAAAGCGATAAAGAAAGAAAAGTCCTCGTCTTCCGTCTCCTGACTCTGGTTACGAATAAAGGAAAAGTGGACCCGCTCTTGCCCTCGATTTGCTACCTACTTCCTTGCCCTCAGCCCACTGCTACCTGATAGCGATAGCGCCACGCTATAGTAGGTGGACGTGACACCCTTGCCACCATCAACGATAACAGCATAGCTTCACTGTTCCCACGATTTGCACGGCGCCGAAATGTTTGGAATTTTTTCTGCGCCTAACAAGCTCATGGGGGTTTCCAGACTGGCTACTCTGAACGGGGAAGATCTCCCTAGCTGTGATACGAACCACAGAATTGAGTTTGGCGATTGCACACGTGAGGTCGCTTTTCTCTCTCTTTTTTTTTTTCACGCACCTGTGGCAAACGCCATGCCAGTCAAACAGGCCAACGCCTAAATGATTCGCTATGCACGCATTGCTAGAACGAAAAAGTTTGCTCAGAATCAAACCACTACAACATGCGGCTAACAGTCCCGCATCTGATTTCTACAGTAATCTGGTCAAACTGAAATCCTGCCGTTGTACCGCTCTATGCAGCACGTACAGTCTGTTTCACACTTAGGGGAAATCTCGGAGACCGTGGCACCGCGATGCGGCCAGGGGGATGAAACTTCGCGGTTTTTCTGTCCCGTGACCGCAGCGATCCTAGCGTTTGGGGGCTGTACTACCTACGAACATAAACGGACGTTGTTGTTCCACTTTCTATTTATTACGAGGTTACTTATTAACTCCGGAGTTTTTAATGCGGCAAGTGAACTTAAAGACTGCAGTTCGAGATTGCAAAAATACGAGCGCCACCCGGAGTGGACAACGGGAACTGCGCAGTCGTCCTATCTGTCACGGCGAAAAAGGGGCGTATCTTGTCACGCGCCCGTGTGCTACGGCCTACGGTGTCCCAAAGGCCGCCTTTACCACCATAAAGTTTGTTTCAGCGAAACCTTTGCAAGATTCAGCAAAACACGCGCGTGAGTGGATTCGCGCCCTCATCACAACTCGTGCTGTGCCGAGTGGTGTCGAAATTCTTCACGCCACACCGGCATAAATTTTTTTCGGATCCCGGCGGACGAAAGGTACGACCAGCATGTTGCTCGTTTTGTTTTTCTACACTTGCACGGCGTATCAGGATGCGGTTGCAGCAGTAGCTGTGTAATAAAACATTCAAACAAACTCTGCTCTTTATTCTTGTCTAATTTATGTGCACACGTAACCAAAATCAGTTTTACTTAGCATAAGTGGTGCAAAAGTAGGTGGATGGGCAAACATTCATCAATCAGAAGGCAACGATTGCCGTTTTGATCGTGTGGCGGGTTGCGCAATAGAAAGAAGGTCGCGAACTCAATTTGGCTTGCCGGCGCATCTCAATATAATTTGGCGCTATATTCCCCCCCCCCCCCCCCGACCACTCCGATCCTGAGTCCTCATCAAGATGGCGTCCCCCAGTGCGTGTCTGCAATGCGCCGCCATGTTTTAGTACCGCCCCCAAACACCAGGCGTTCGTCCGGCGCTGTGATCGAATATCGCGTTCCATGGATGGTATAGGAAGTTTCACTCCCCTGATGCGGCCATGATGCGGCGAGCGCTGGAATCGGCCAGCAGCGGCTGCTCGCGCATGCGCAGACGCGCGATGCGTGCAGCCTTGAACCGCGTCGTCTGCTACGACAGCGCGTGCTGTCTGTATTGTCGGGAAGCGTGCTACTGTGTGCGGCATCGCGCTGATTTCATCGTTAACGTGAGAAGTCAGCCGATATTCTTCACTAAAGGTTGTGCGGCGCCATACTTTTGGGCCTGCGTTGGCAAGAAAGGAGCTCTGCAAGCGTACTTTGATAACACACTTGCGTTGTGCGTTTGCTTCGGCACCGCGTCTGCTACCGTAATGCGCAGCGAGATAAACGCTGCGCCAGTTTTACTCAAAGCATCCTTGAATCCCGTATCTACAGATAGTCGTGTGGTTTTAGCCCCGCCAATGGACGAAGGAATGCGGCGCTATTGCATTTTGTCTTTTCAATATAATTTTACCCTTTTTATCTCACGCAGTTTAAAGAGCGCCGAATCACCAACATGCCCAACATCGTCAACGAGTGGGCCACGCTTCGACGGGACACATTGCTCACTCAGTCCCTTTACGCCTTGCTTCCTTCCGTTAAAAATGAGCGCTCTCATTGCTCTCATGGCTGCTGCTCGGGGCATGACCCGACATGAATAAGCGAAGTTGGGAGTGCGACGCGTGCATTTAGCGCCGACGGAAAGCGCCTGTCTCGTGTCACTGCAATGTTGCAGAGCAGAGCTGCTTCCCTCTCAATTTCGTCAGCTAAAGCGTTACTTTATTCCGATCCACTTGTCTGATCGTGATCGACCTGCATAGTTATTACTGTGGAATGCTTTCTTTTCATTTCCCGACGAGAAAAGACCGAGCACGACGAGCACACATTGTAACGTTTATTGTCGCTGAGAATTACGGTAGCAGACGTGGTGACGAAGCACACGTGCACCCGCTCACTACCCCGACCCTCCGGTAACACAAAGAAAGGGTGTTAAATTTGGTTTGCAGAGCTCCTTTCTTGCCAATGCAGGCCCAAAAGTATGGCGTCGCACAACCTTTAGTGAAGAGTATCGGCTGACTTCTCACATTGACGATGAAATCAGCGCGATACCGCACACAGTAGCACGTTTCTTGGCAATACAGCCAGCACGCGCTGTCGTAGCAGATGATGCGGTTCAAGGCTGCACGCATTGCGCGTCTGCGCCTGCGCGAGCAGCCGATGCTGGCCGACTCCAGCGCTCGCCGCATCATGGCCGCATCGCGGTGCCACGCGCACCGAGATTTCCCCTAAGTGTGAAACAGACTGTACATATTTTAGAGGGTATCCTGATGAGATGATAAAACTTATTGTCTTGCGGACTCACGCTATGCCGATATAGCGACGGGGAGGGGGGGTGTGGTTCGTTAGGAAGGAAGAGACGCTAATTTCTGTCTCCCATACTGGGGACACGGCTGAGCGCCTTAGGGGAAGGGAGAAGTGGGAGGAAAAGAGAGGATAGAAGTTTTAACAAGGGCAGAGGCCCGGACGTCTGTCGGCAGGGGTAGAGGCGGCGAGGGTCCCGTACTCAGTGGTAGGCTTCAATACCTGTCTCGTCCAGGAACTCCACCAGGCTCCGGAGTGCTGGTAGATGGGGGCGAGACGGGAAGAGGAGGTGTCGCAGTGTGGTGGCAGGGAGACCCTGTCTTCTGTAGGCTGTGATGACGCTGGAGCATTCCTCGGCCAGTCCAGGGCACTCACAGAGGAGATGCTCGAGGGTCTCGGGATCGCCGCAACGGCTGCAGGCCGGGGAGGTGCAGAGTCCTTTGGCGTGGCGGCGGGCTGCGGTCCAGACGCAGCCAGTCCGCAGGCGCAGCAGGGCAGCATATAGCGACGGTACGGCGATACTGTACTTAGCGTACGGTAAGGCGGCACTGTAAAAATTCTCTCTCATCTAGACTTTCCTTGCCTCGTGCCGAGCGCTTCGAAAGCGAAAGCCACGGGATAGCGCGCGCGGACGAAGACACGAGCTTTTCTGGCGCTTGAGGCGTAATACTAGCGACGCGAAGAGCGCCGACGTAGACGAACAGGCATAGTGACTACTGCAGCCGCGCGCGATGGGGCTGTAGTGTCAATGCCGCTTCTACCACCGGCCGCTGGGAGAGAAGGAGCACTAAAAATGGGAGAAAAGGGACGTCTCTCGCTCCTGTTATCCAAAGAGCTCGTTGTATTTTGTCGTTTCCAGCACTTAAGGGAGCACAGACAGACAGACAGACAGACAGACAGACAGACAGACAGACAGACAGACAGACAGACAGACAGACAACGAACTTTAATTAATCCTGAGGAGCTACGTAAGGACTCCCTAGCGGGAGGCCGTTGTAACCGCTGGCCGCACCCACGTGGAGGAAAGAACGCCAGCAACATTTTTTTTTAGCAATTCGTAGCAATTCGTGATCTAGTTTCATATACCACAGGAAAGCGCCTGCTTTTAATTTAGGCATGTGGCGTGACAAGTTACATTGAATCCATCGCTTGTAGTAGGAATGCACTTGTTATTCCGTAACAGCAGAAATGTCCTCGGCAACATTTTATTTGTTCGTTTCGACAAATAATGAAAACGTGTGTATCTTTCATAACAACAACAAAGAAAAAAGTAAAGCGACGTAGTCGGTGCTATTTGTGACGTCATTTGTTGAAAGGACAGTGGGCGGTGCCTAGGTATACTTGAAACCAAATTGCGAATTCCCAGGTGCAGCACGACAACATTGGCTCGCGTGTCCACAGCGAGTCTCCACGACTGATTTGCACAATCTTCAGGCTATGTTCGAGCAGTGTAGCAGAGCACCTTTAGCTGTTGTTCTTATGCAAACAGAATACGCGAAATTATTGTTCCGTATTCCTTTAAGCATAACGCAAATAACGAGTGAAAAAGTGATGTGATTTCAAAGCATGGCCACACACAGCGTTATATTGCTCAAAAAATATTTTCAAGCATAAAAGAAGCAAATACAGAGAAAACTGCAGCGTTTAAATACGTCATTAAGCGCACCACAAACACTGAGGCGCTCTGTTGGGGTCTCACTTGGTTATCTACTCGACAAGTATTCGCATTTTGCAGCGGTATTAGATATCCTACGCATAAAGAGACGAGCAGTTTCGCGTTCGTGAAATGCCTGAAAATAATAAATGCATGCATCACCATAGGACAAACAACTGTACGCGGTTATTTCATAATACATAGGATACTTTTCTTACTTAACATGACCCCACCTCGGTTTTTGTTTGAATTGGCTAAGAAGCGCACATACCTGAGCATGATTTTATTCATTTTGATTGATACGTATTTTTGAAGGCATTCGGGATGAGCTGCTTTCCTGAGTGAATAATGTTATTAGAATACTTCACTAAGCATTTTAATTAAAGTCTTCCAAGAAACAAATGAAACGGCGACATATTGTCTTCTCGCACACGAAATGAATTTCCCTCCTCTTCGTTTCCTTCCCATTTTCTTCGGCGCGTCTGTGCTACTTCGTACGTGTTTTAGCAGGAACACAGCATTCTCTGCATTTCATAGCCATCCTTTCTCGAACCTCGGAGGTGAAGCATACGACGGTCGAAATTTTCAACGTACAAAAGTAAAGTACAACAAAAAAAGGAATAGGGAGGGTTAAGGCAAACAATTTCTGCTTTCTAACAAGGAAACATGGATGTCACGGCGCTTCTTTACCCCGAATGAAGAAACTATGCCTGTGCCGTGCGGGATACTTCAGAAGTTGTCTGATTAATTAACTTGAGAAATTTCAAAACCGGTCGGCTGGGTTCTTCTTGGGGTGGTACAAGGTTGGGGGGGATGCTGCAGCTACACTCAAATGAAAAATGAACTTCAGTGGGAACTACTTTCCTCTCGCAGGCGAATACTACAACTGAAGTTCATGTTTGGAATAATACAAGAAGAATTAACAAAAAACACTTAAAAACCTAATTACTGTTCATATAAAACTGACAAGATTTCAAAATGAGGAACTGCTTACCGGGAAGGACCTGTTTGCCAAATAATTTTTTAGAACCATTAGAATAGTGCAATGACTTCTATCAAGTACCTGCCACCCTTCCAGGGTCCTCTCCATCCCAGCCGCATGCAACATAGAGGTACTCTTGAAAAAAAAAAAAAAAAACGTTCCTGCCTCCACCATTCTGACCGGATGATGCGATTGACCCTCCGCACGGGACCCACCGATGGTTGAAAGAAGCCAAACATGACCTGCCCTTTCGGTGCCATGATACATTGTTTCAGATGCCAAGCTGATATTCTTGCCTTCAAGACATACAATGCTACGATGGACACCAGACGAGCATGATCAGAGAGCACGTCTGGGGGCAAGACATGGCCAGTCGCAAAAGAAACATAACCAATTCGGGCTAGTGGCATGGTTGACATACATCGTAAAATTTTTTATCTGTGCGCACGCACGGATTGATTGATTGATTGATTGATTGTGGTTCGGAAAGGACGCTAATTTCTGCAGCCCATGTAGGGAGCACGGCTAACCGTCCGTGGGGGTGGGGGAAAGGGAGTGAAAGAGATAGAGAGAAAGGCCGTAGTGGAGGGCTCCGGAAATTTCGACCACCTGGGGTTCTTTAACGTGCACTGACAACGCACAGTACACGGGCTTCTGGCATTTTCGCCTCCATCGAAAATGCGACCGCCCGGCCGGGATCGAACCCGCGTTTTTTGGGTGGCAGCCGAGTACCGTAACCACTACACCACCGAGAAAAGATAAAACAACGGGCGCGCAGACTCGCAACTGAGGGTTTAATGGGTGAAAATGACATGACAGCTTCAGTTTCTGGTTTCAGTTTCGTTATTTCCAAATAATACAGTGTAACATAAACATACAAATATACAGAATAGCGTCCCAAATTGATATCTGAGACTGTAGTGGGACCCTCGGTTACATATATACAGAGGAAAGGGAAAAAAGCTCATTGGCCATGCAACATAGATATGTTGTCACAACGTAGATTCTAAAAACCTTGTATCTCACAATCGGAGAAAGGCACCGAAGGTTCGCTTACACACCCACGTTCAATCTTACACGCCTGAAACAGCTGCAGAGTTCTACGGTCCCCATGCCGGTAAAAGGCCTAGTTTGATTAAGAAGTGGAAGGCAAGTATTTCCGTTTAGTTTTTCTACTATCGCTGCAATGTTTAACCACGAGGAAATAACCAACTCATTTCCATTTGTCAGGTGCTATTTCAGCCGAGTATTAATGCGTCTTGCCATCTGACCAACGTATGCACACTTGCATGAGAAGGGGAACTCGTAGACCACTGCGCATGCGCAGGGGATAAAGGCTGACCCGGCTCTGGTATGTTGAACCTTGCAGGCAAAAGGGTTGTGGTTGGGAGCCCTGTCAACCACGTTCATTAGCCCAGCAGACAAAACGCGTCATTTTCTGAGGGGCTGATAATACGACGCTGACCCCATACCGCTCTGCTACGTTTATTCATATGATGTGATACTTTGCGCTCGTACGGAACCACGGGAAAACGCTCGTCTTTCTTTGTTATTACTGCTGGGCGTGCGCATCACGCTACTTTTATAATTTCCTGATTAGTTTATCACAGGTAGCTCCAATTACAGATTTCGGGTGTGCAGCATCCGTCAGCCTCTTCATTTGCAACCGGACACCTTTGAGGAAAACAAAACGAAAAGCGGCAGTACCAGTAGAAAAGGTCGTATGTGGCGATGATGCAGATTTCCCGGAGCACATTAAGGGGGTATTGCAACTAGGGCCGATATTTTGGCAGAAACCGGCGCCTTCTCCTACTGAGAAGCTGTTCATGGGAAGAAGCATCGCTCGTCAGGTGCCGGAGAACAACCGCCTGAGATGCACGCGCGAGGGCGTCGAGGTCCTGAAGGGTGCACATGCAAGTCCACGTGATTTGGGGAAGGTTAAGCGGCTCGTTTAACACTTAATTTCTTCTAATTAGTTCCTTCTTGAGCCCGATAATAAGGAAACGTTTGTGGTGATCCCAGAGGCAGCGTATTTAGGCAAGGCTCATGCTGTCTTGGCAAAAAACTTCATTACAGCCTGCGTGGATGCGACAAGATTAGGCAGAATGCTGTAGCCCTTCTGGACAACCTGAACCTTAGTAAGTTGCGTTTGTGTGTTAAGAAGAGTACCCCGTTGTCTCTCCAGCTGTTTTTCTCTGTGAAAACGATTAAGCTTGGCTTGCTGTTAAGTTCCATCGTCTCGGAAATAGGGTCCATGGCAGTACGTTGTGGCACGGTTTCTTCAAGATCATGCACCTTGCACAATTAGAGCCAGCAGATCCGTTTATGGTGCGTAATTCTCTTGCTCTGGCACGCTACCTAGAAATGGAAAACCCAGAAGGGTGCCAAGCACATAGCCTTTATCCTAGATTCCGAGGATTTGTTTTAAGCAACGCGGCAAGCCTAACTGTAGAAGAGTGCATTACTGAGTTTAATTACCAACAAAAGTGTGTTTTGCAGTACGGTGTCTCTCTTGAAGACGTGTTGGAACGTTGTTCATGTTTGTCGTCTACATATTGTGGGCTCAGGGCCGTGGCTTCTGAGCCTCTGGCCAGCTGAGGCTCCCAGAGATGGGCACACGAGCCATTCGAACAACGTGGTTTACTCGCTGCCAGCCCAACGCCGACTGCCCAGATCCGCTCCACGCGCTCCGCCCCAAGCCGGCGGTACGTGCCACGAGCTAGCGTATTTTATGATGATGATTGGCGGCGGAGGGAAGCAGCCTAATTCCCCACAATATGTATGCTGGCGAGGCCAGAACTACATGCAGAAGTCAGGGGTGTGCATAGGTTCTAGGAAAGCCCCTACCCTCAGCAGCATCTTTTTAGCTAAAGTGGACAGGACCATAGGTGCAACAGTCGGTAATTTGGTTTCCCGTGTGTTTTGTTATGTGGATGACTACCTGGTTTCTGCAGGTGCGAGCAGGCTTAAGAACTGGCTCTTCAAGCTAAGGAGGTTTCTTGTACGTCGGGGCTAGGCCTCAAGTTTATTGTTGAACTCCCGCACGATAATGAATTGCAATTTCTAGATATACGTCCGTGGTTTGAGTCTTTCCTACATGTTGACTTCATCGTCGAAGGTCCCAAAAGTCACCCCTGAACTTGTCTTCGAGGCATTCCAACATTGTGAAAAGTGGCGTTGCATTTGCCTTGCGTAGAAGCAGCATGGCAGAAGTCGTGCCCCCATGTGGTAGCGGAAGTTGTCAGGTTGCAACTGACAAGCTGAGGAATGCTGGATACCCGAAATCTGTAATTGGCGCTACCTGTGATAACCTAATCAGGAAAGTAAAAAAAAAGCAGCGTTGTGCGCACACTCAGCAGTAATAACAAAGAAAGACGAGCGCTTCCCGGTGGTTCCGTAGCAACACAAAGTATCACATAATATGAATAAACGTAGCAGAGCTGTATGGGGTCAGCATCGTATTATCAGACCTTCAGAAAATGACGCGTTTTGTGTGCTGGGGTAATGAACGTGGTAGACATGGCACCCAATCACAGCCCTTTTGCCTGCAAGGTTCAGCATAACAGAGCCGGGTCAGCCTTTATCCCCTGCGCATGCGCAGTGGTCTATGAGTTCCCCTTCTCATGCATGTGTGCATACGTTGGTCAGACGGCAAGACGCATTAATATTCGGCTGAAAGAGCGTCTGAAGAACGTCACATTAGATGGTTATTTCCACGTGCTTAAACATTGCAGAGATTGTAAGAAAACTAAACGAAAACACTTGCCTTCCACTTTTTAATCGAACTAGGCTTTTGAACCGCCATGGGGACCGTAGCACTCTGGAACTTTTGAGGCTTATAAGATTAAAACTACACGTGGGTAGTGTAAGCGAACCTTCGGTGTTTCTCCAATTGTGAGATAAGGTTTTTAATATCTACTTTGTGACAACATATCTATGTTTGCATGGGCAATGAGCTTTTCTCGTGTTCCTGTATATTGTGGGCACTTAAAAGGCTCCTCTTCGTCATCTGTGCATAATCATCATCACAAAAGCTTCTTCTTCATCAGGTGTGCGTAATCATCTGGAGTGTGTTTCGTGCTTTGGACGCGGCCGGTTCGCTGCATCATCGAGGCTTATTAAATACGCCGTGACAGCCGCATTTCCACAACATGTCATTTTCACCCATTAAACACTCACTTGCGAGTATGGGCACGTCTTGTCTGTCTCTTTCTCCGTGTGTGCTAGAGCAGTTAAACAGTTTTACGATGTATGTCAACCAATTAGCCCGAATTGGTGCTCAACTTTGTTACCACTTTTTTTTTAAAGGGGCCCTGAAACGCATTTTACGCACATTGATTTTATTGCACATTTGCTTTGTGTGGGACTTGACGATGACCGAAACACCAGTGAAAGCGGCGAAATTGAACCGTATTATATTTTAATTTGTACCTGAAATCGGTTTCCGCGCTGATTGCAGCGCCATGCATCAACAGTTTCTCCGAGCGGATATGACATCACCATGCTGCTTTGCTGCGGGTTCTGATTGGCCGGGAACAGTAGGGAATAAAATATACATCGCACATATCGATAATGCACCGAATATGAGAAATTCCAAATTGAGAACGTGTTTTATGCTTGCTAAAGGTACAAATTTGGGCATTACAACTTCATTTTGCTTGTAACTGACACAAGGATCGCTGTGCGGCCCACGTGGTGGTTGTGGTAGGAAGGCCACAGAGGGCAGCACGGTTCCGGTTCTGCAAGATGTAGGCCGCGTTTTGATTGGAAGCAGCATGCACGCCTTGGGATGCCGATATCTGTCGTCTGCTTTTATTTTGAATTTGTAAGTTGAATAACTTGCGTTTGCCTGCATCGATCTCGAAAATTCTTTTTGCATTTACCTCAGAACAATAGAACGAACCCGTTTCGATGCAAAGCTCAGCGAGTAAAATATGGTTTCAGGGCCCCTTTAAGAATGCAGAGGACATGACTCAAGCTCGGTGTCCAGGTTGTCTGTTGCAGCCAATTTCGCCGGAGCCATTTCAATAAAAGAAATGGTGTGCACCGATGGAACGAGACAAATGCTTTGCCAAAAACTGCTGCTACGATTTACGACGACTCCGAGCTCTCCCATTCGTTCCTGGGTCTGAAGTACCCACGTGCACGAAGAGAGCGCTAAGCATCCTTACATTGCGGCTAACGTACCCCACATTTCTAATTTCGCTTCGGTAATGGCGTCCCGCTTGGAATTTCACGGCTACCGAAAAGCAAGGTAAATTATGTGCGTCCAGGCGCGGAATAAATGAGCAGGTGAAAAGCAAGAATACGGCAGAATTTAGTTTCGCAAAACTCACGAACAATATTACCCCGGCTGCCGTACTGGTGCGGTGTATAAATTTCCTTTCAGCTTCAGTCGCTTCTACGCAGAGCCGGCAGGCCGCTGTGTTAGGCAGAGACGATGGCGCATAAAGGGCTGATAACTCGAAGATCGCAATCTGATTTCCTTGCACTGTCGACAACATAAGTGCACGCGAAAATTTCATGAATTCTCAGTTTGATACAGCGTAAATGCGAAGCAACGCGTCTGATTGTTGAAGCACGGCACAACTACAGAAAGTGCAAGCGTGAGCCACGTTTGGGGTAACTTGAATGAAGAAGCATTTATGTAGCGTGTATACAAGCACTTGCGCCTTGCTGACAGGTGGCGCTACAGTGCGTAAGCATGCACGGATAAGTGCTGCGTCTATAGTTGCTTTTATGCCGTAGTGCGACCTCTCATTTGATAGCCCGCTCTTGTGCTGCGTGGTTCTCTTATTTTGTGTCCATGCTCACGTGCCTTGACCTCTTTCGTAATCATTATACGCGGAATTTTTTGGCGCAACAATTGCCAAAGAGCTCCAAGTCTTTGATGATGCGTGACAATGAAAAAAAAAGGAAGAAAAAAGAAGTAGGGACGTGTATATGAGACTTGGCTGTAAATGGGCCTGTGATCGCTCGGTGATGGGAATCCAAACTAGAATAGACGCTCATTTGAATATGGAGGCTTGAATTGATCAAAAGATCATTGAACACCGTGAAGTATTGGGAATGTTGGTAGATCCGGCGTTTTAATGTAGCTGCAATGTGGCCTGAAATCATATTGCTCTGTGGAAGCGTAAAAACATATACCGTGTAAAATTATGGCGTCAGTGACACGTGGAATGGCCTATGGATTACGAATGTGCGACAGGTGATTGGGGCGATAAAATGCGAAAGTATGGGGAGAGCACGAATGGCCTCGTGAAGGCTTTTGAGGCCAAACACCAGGAGGTTCCGGCCTTCATAAATCCTATCAACACCTTCATCCCCGCCCTAAAATGTTTGCACACTTAACACTGGGAAGCATACCGTATCACCACCAAGAAACCTACCCTATCACCTAGCTCAGCTTTCTCTCGATTTAATTCCCGACATTCATGCAACAAAACGCAAAAGCGAGCACACTTGCCCCGCCTGCGGTCTGATGAGAAACATAGAGCAACTACACTTCTCAAATACAGTTGGCAGCGAAAACACCACTCATTTCAATGCCTCCCAGGTGGCCCTGTAACACCAGCGGCAGTAAATGTGATGCGCGCTGAAGAACATGGCCGCCAGCACACCGACAAGCATTGACGACGTCGGCGACAACATATTGAGTGTGTTCATTGCCAGAACGCCTGAGAACTCGGATAAAGCGAATAAAATTGAATATTCCTAAATAATTCCAAAAGAAACAATAAATAAAAGAATTATTTACCATTCCTTACAGGCTCTGCCTGGAGCATAGGGTAACGGGGGCGTACAGTAAGTTTGCATACAAGAAAAAGAGAGAAAAAAGAAGAAGACAACGCAAGATGAGTAAACTACAAAGGAAGCTAGACAATAACAATAAGCACGTCATTGACTCACACGTCATTGACTCACACGTCGCTGACTAAATAACACAAACATTCAGTAGATAGCTGTAGATGGCAATATATTGATTGGTTTGTCTTTTGAATTTGTTCGTTTGTATTTTATTCTTCAACTTTGCTAAGGGTTTGGAAACGGTAAACCATGAGATTTATTACAAAAACTATTCCGTTTGGATTTCAGGGGACCATTTTATGATGTTCTTCATAATTATTGGCTTGACAGGTTACAATTGGTTTAATTATAGCAAAGAAGTTACTAATCTTATGAAGGTTATTACACCTGGTCTCTCCTAAGGATCCGTGTTGTCGTATTTGTGATTCAATTTATTTACGAATGACCTTCCCTCAATAATAATCAAATCTATGGTATATGCGCATGTAGATCAATATGCAGACGATACGGTGCTGCTTACGCACCACATACGTTATCAAGAGGCCGATAAGGATTCCGTTTATAAGGCCAGGCCGATAAGAATTCCATTTATAAGGCCAGGCAATGTTTTCAAGATAATCCCGTAATTGTTAATGTTACAAGAACCAAACCCATGTGCTTCTGGAGTCCTTTAAAGATCCAGAAATTGAATTTACTGATTTTCTTACATAGGCAACGGCGCACTCACCGCTACTGTACCGCACCAGAACATCTGCAAATCTAGAAATATCTAGGCTCTGCTTTCCATGGCGGCGTGTCTTGGCACAGTCATATGGGTTTTTATGCGGCAAATTGACAAGTGTCGCTTATCTTATTTTCAATAAGAGACCTGGAGACCCTTCCTGTAAAGAAAATAATAGTTCATGCGCTAGCATGCAGAGTGTTCTTAATTTGATTGGTTGACCTCTGGGGTTTTACGTCCCAAAACCACGATATGATCATGAGAGACGTTGTTGTGGAGGGCTCCGGAAATTTCTACGACTTGGGGTTCTGTAACGTGCACTGTCATCGCACACTACAGGGGCCTCGACATTTCGCCTCCATCGAAATGCAGCCGCCACGGCAGGGAGTCGACCCTGCGACCTCCGGATCCGTAGGCGAGTGCCGTGGTGGGCCAACAGTGTGCCCAGATACGGTATCGGGATTTTCGCCTTGTCACCACACCGCCGACAAACCTGAATTGATGGCTTCTTAGGACATATATTAAGAAGTGAAATAGGGTTCAATACTTTTCACGACTTGTTTACCCGAACCGTTATTATGCGTAATACTTCGAATGATGAGTTTAAAGAGGCGTATATACATTCTCGGCTACTGAGGGAGAGGAAGCGTTTTAATGTACGCTGTGCTTCTACTAAGTATGGGGAAGCAAGAAGAAGTGTCACCTGAAGAGTTTATTCTGCTGCTTCTGAAAAGCAGCTCAAGGATTTGATTGCATATCTATACATTGGGCGTCGAACCTGCGACCCTTGACGGTCCCGGTTGCAGCGGCTTCGCCTCGTTAAACGTACATGTACGTTTAACGAGGCGAAGCCGCTGCAACCGGGACCGTCAAGGGTCGCAGGTTCGACGCCCAATCCCCCCCCCCCCCTCTTTTTTTTTTTATACTCCTCGAGATTACGTCGGTAGGGGGGCCTGGCGACGGTTGGGGTATGTGAAAGGCTTTCAGTCATTCAACTGCCGTTTACGACTCATTCCTACACCAGAACAGGAATTGGCCTCCCTGGTGAAGTACTTGGCCACCACCTCCCACACGATGTCTACAATTAAACCCACGATAGGGTGGATTGGAAATCGTTGGGAGAGGCCTTCGTCCTGCAGTGGACCTAAACAGGCTGATGATGATGATGATGATACATTACTCTTGTTATTCGCTTTTCCTTAGGAATTCATGTTGTCTAAGCCTTTCTCGTTTTTTTTTACTGTATGTAAGCATTATTAGTCACGTGCACTCGTCTGACCGTTGTCAATCATCTGCAATTATGCTACTTTGTAACCACGTGGCTGTATCTGACTCTGCCGGGCCTTGTCGCATAATTCTTCCAGCTTTGTCTTCTGGATGTGTATCACTAAAGTATTATTATTATTATTATTATTATTATTATTATTATTATTATTATTATTATTATTATTTGGTAAGGCTGCCAGAATGGTGTATGTACCGGCAATTTTTAATGAACTCCCTGATGACTTGTTCTCCGCAACCACGAAACATGCACTAAGAAAGAAGCTAAAGTCGCTATAATTTCTACAGTTCTCAGGTCGCTTTTCCTCGTAGGATGATTCGTATATTACTGGGGTTGTTTGCTCCTAACTGTGCCGCATATTTATGTTTCTTATTTTACTGCCCACAGAGAATTCATTTCCGATGCACAATGGTTGTTACATTATTAAGTGTATATAATGCTTTTGCTTTTCTGTGTTTAAGTACTATTTAGATAGGCTGTTTATCTATATTATCTTTTCTTACTTGTTATATCATTAATTGTATGTAGTGTTTTTGTTTTGTCTACTGTGTTTAAATATTGTGTAGTCTATTTATTTGTTTTATATTTTTTGTATAAGATAGCGCTCAAACTCTCTCGATCTCTGCGTTGTCATCGATCGTCTGCTGATGTGCCGCGTCTAGTCCTCCAAGCCTCCTGATGGCTTTGACGGGCCTGTTGTCCTTTTGTACTTTCCCCCAAGGTGAAAATTATTATTATTATTATTATTATTATTATTATTATTATTATTATTATTATTATTATTATTATTATTCCATGGAAATTACGTCCGAAAGCAATGAATGGTTACGAGAGACGCCGTAGAGAAGGGCTGCAGAAATTTCAACCGCCTGGGTTTTCTTAACGTTCACAGGCCTCGCGCAATGCACGGGCCGCTAGCATACCGCCTACCTTGAAAGGCGGCTTCCGGAGTCGGGACTCGATCCGGCGACGTTCGGCTCAGGAATCGAGTTCCATAGTCACCGGACCAGAGCGGCGGTGTGAGCGTGTTAGCATATTAATAAAGGTATAATTCTTTTACGACATGCATGCGTACAGGAAGCCGACTTAGAAGAGCCTTTTTTTTTTTTTCGGCTGTATGAACATTACACGCTGAGGACGGCTCCTGCTGATCTTCTCGAATGCAACCTGTTTACTTGGATCGATGCAAGCAGAAAATAGGACGGCTTTTTTCCTGTAAATATCGAATCTCCTACAAGCAGCACTTGCGTAAGACAGAATAAAATTCTAGCCGCTACATCAAGCTTTCTGTACACGTCAAAACATATTTTCCTGCGAATGCAGAGCAGCTAGAAAAAACCTGCGCACGTATGCGTCGCACAGAAGGCTCGAGCGAGACGGCGTGTCATCGCAGTACGAGCCTTGTTATTCAGAACCACATCACGCCCTACACGCCAATGCCATTCAAAGATGTGCGCCTGTGCGTTGTACTGAGCCTAGGAAACGCACGACGATGCAGAATAGAGATGTCTTCACGCGCTTTCTTCAGCGTCTGCCCCGATGGAATATACATTGCAAAGCTGAAGCCGTCGTATGCGAAGAAAATGCCGATGAAGTGTTCCCTCGGGCAGCGGTGTTGGCGCGCTAGGCACTGTAGAATACGCGACGCCCACGCCAGTCTGGTCTATCCGATGACGCGCTTCCTCATCTCGGTGAACTCGCGGTGCTTCGAGTTTTGCTTACAACCCAAACCCAAACTGTGTCGGCAGCATGCAGAAACAGCGCTGCTCGATTTCACTACAGGGAAAAGAGACCGTTCATGCAAAACGAGCGCATTAAATATCGACACCTTATCGGTCCGTCGAGGTTGTCCAGTGGTTAGTGGTGCTTGACTGCAGACGCGAAATAGGCAGGTACGAATCCGGCCAAGGCGGTCCCATTTTCGGTGGAGGCGCCAGAAGCCAGAAGCCTGCGGAATGTCAGAAGCCTGTGTACCGTGTATTTTCCGTGAACGTTAAAGAACTCCTCATGGTCAAAATTTTCGGAGCCCTCCATTACTCTATTCTGTTCCTTTCTACTCTTCAACTGCCTTTTCCTTGACTCCGTGGACGCCGAGCCGTGCTGCCGCAAGGGCCCACAAAATAGCTCTCTTTACTTAGCCAAACCACCACGCGTTACCGTTCTCATACAAAAGTGTAACGCACCTTTCGTCAGCTTCACGGGCATGTGAGGACCGCGTAAATTCGCTGCTGTAGCGCTGAAGTATGACATTGGATCTTCGGCGGCATGCAGCAGAAGCCGCTGCAAACAGATGTGCCGTCATTCCCATGACGGCACAGTGCCTTTTAGAAAACTGGCAAAGATGGCAGCGACAGACTGGAAACTGGAGTATAGCGATATTTCCTGCTGAACGGTTCCTCCCCACCTGGATTGTTTCCAGTGGCTCTCAGAATGAACCAGCCGGATTTTTATCACTGCTTCCTGACTACTGCTCTATTGTTTGTAACTTGCTTCACTCATTTATTACTCGAAAATTGCTTCAAGAAAGACAAACACGTATTTTCTAATTTTGCTAATTTGAAGCCCGCATTTACAAGCAGCTACATATTCCCCGATCAGCAGCCCCGCTTCTACCTCGGTCGCGCGCGGTGTCACGACTGAGGGATCATGTGCAGTCACGCTCACCGCACCGCACTGCTCACGAAAGCACAGGGCGCGCACAAAGTCGAAGGCGTAATTAGGCTATGAATGTTTAAGTGGCATGGCGTCCACCTCATTTAGCTGGCAGATATTGCATCGCGCTGGGCAAGAATATTATCTGCGAAAGCGGACCGACTGGGTTCTCCCAAGAATTTTTTACCAGCGGATCCTGCACAATGGCCCGCCCACCATGGTGCCCACCATACACACCAGGGCCCGCTCACCCTGGTATGTATGTATGTATGTATGTATGTATGTATGTATGTATGTATGTATGTATGTATGTATGTATGTATGTATGTATGTATGTATGTATGTATGTATGTATGTATCAGGGCTGGGCGGAGATACCCGAAAAGTATTTCGGAATACAGATATCGAAATACACGATTTGGAACCCTAAAAGACAGATACTGAGGTATATTTGTAATTGACGTAACGAGATATTTCAGAGATACTTTTGCAAAAAGACGAAAGAAATATTCCGGTATACAGATACAGCAAAATTGATACTGAAATACTTTTTTTTATGTCGGGGATGTGCATACTACGTAAATACATTTATTAAGTGCAGCATAATATTTAAAATGTTGCTATGAAATTGCAGTGTTGCAGCGCAACTTTCATTTCATTTGTTATTTTATCACAGTACTCTGAGTGCCATTAAGCCATTACAAAGGAGGCTTACACTGTACATAATTGTTAATAACGACATATGTACAGATATCAGTTAAAATAAAATATTATACTGTATTACAGCAAGAGTAACGCACATTCTACACCGAAATCGACATACTTAGCAGCAACAGTATTAGCTGTACTATAAATAGCTGCACAAGGGCTGCGCAGTATCATGATACAATAGTATCGCGATAGTACTTCAGATATAGTTTTGAGTATCTCCATTTCTCTATCGAGATACATGTGAAAAATGTATTTCTGTCTCGGGGGTAGTGAAATACTTTTACGATGTATTGCCCGTATCGCGATACTGTGCAGGACTCGGGTATCTCGTTACCTTTCTTTTTCGGGAATTGAACTGAGACGTGTTTCCACGCAGAAATTTGGTGTCGTTCCGCTGCTGTTCCTCTCTTTCAACCCCCGCTTGCGGGCGACGGGTGTACCGTCACGTGCGGACGGGTGTGCGGATAGCGTGTGGAACGGCCCATACTGCGAACACCGCAGAAAAATTTTTTCTGCCGTAGGTCGTTCCAATCTCTGACAGCCTGCGGGGAAAATGAGGCTTGAAACGTTACGCTTCGTGGTCGAGGACGGGTGACTTTTAACGGCTGGTGCGTTGTGACGTGCGTGAAGATGATTGCGTGATGTAAGTTGGGAGATGTATGTGGAAAAGACCACTTTCGCGAGTTACAACATTGAGAGCCTATAACGACGAAAGAAACACATTGTTTCCGTGGAAAATTTGTCGCTTATTTACAGCCATAGTACTCTTTGTTTTAGCAGCAAAGCTGCTTAAGTTAACCGTAAGAGCTTAGTCGTTACCGTAAAAGCTCACTTAAACAGGGCACCTGTTTAAGCTAGCCGTAATTTGTCAACCACCATGCAATACCACGTGTCATTGCGTTACGTGATCTTGGCGGAACAGAAAGGCTTCCAGCGCGGCCACGTTACCTCACCAAATTTCCTTGACTGTGCCGTTTTTCCTAGCACACTCTAGTAGCGACGCGGGCGAAAGATACCATTCCTCAGGGGGGTCAAAATATTCTTTTCATACTTACGCTGTCTTCTCTTAGTTTCACAGAACTAGCTTGTAATAATTCATAGGATGTAAGCACAGAAGAAATCTCGAAATTGTAGATTTCATTAAAAAATTTTGAGGACGCTTAGGCTTCGCCTTGAATATTTTGCGGCTGTTGCTGTAGAGCTCTTGTAATATGGCGAAGATTATTAGAATAACTTAAATTTGCGTGTTCAGGAGTCGCCAGGCATGGGGAATCGTGACTTACTGGTTTATGAAACTAGCACACTAGAAATGACATCACTTGGTAGAAATTGCAGCAATATTGACGGAACGTTTGGCAAGAGATCCTTGTGTAAAGAACTGCAAGTGCTATACATTGAACGTGAAAGCTGCATGAAGTGCGGAGCGGTGATTTTCCGGTGTTTCTCTTGTTTTTCTGTTTTGTTTTGTCTGCTCTTTCTTACCGACGTTCCATAACGAGGGAGATGCTGTGCAGTCAGTGTCACTGTCACGTATCTTGTGGGCTGTGGGCAAAGTTAGGGGGCCGAGGGGAAGCGCGGGTACGCTTTTTCCTTCTGCGGAAACCGGATTTTCTTTCTTTCTTTCTTTCTTTCTTTCTTTCTTTCTTTCTTTCTTTCTTTCTTTCTTTCTTTCTTTCTTTCTTTCTTTCTTTCTTTCTTTCGATATGGTCTTAGGTGTAAAACCCCTCAAGCTCTTCAACATGGTTCTTCGCACAGTCACTATCATGCAGCAGTGTGGGCAGTTCTTAAAGGTCAAAAGCTTTTCGCTTCTGCGGGACGCGCACCTACGTGAGACGAAAACGCGGGCCCCTAAAGTTGAACTGAATGATCGTTGGTCTTATGTTGGCAAGAGTCAGACGTTCATATGATGACGAATTAGATGTCAGGTAGAAATGAGACATTGTTTCTTTATAAAGTGCAGCACGATGCAATAACACTGTATTAGATACCTCTTTCCTGCGTTGTCACCTATGCTAGCATAGGCTTTACTACGACCGGAGGAAGCGAGTTCACCAATAAATTTGGAATGTCTCCACGCTCCTCCACGTTGTCTTCCTTTGGCGACAAGCGAAGAAGACCAGACAGAAAACTGCTAAAGGACAACAAGCTTGTTGTTTAGCCCCAAGAATAGTTACTTTTGCAACAGTTTACTTTGCGACAGCGATCCACGGGGTCATGCGACGAGGAGGCGGTAACAAGGATAATGAATTGCCCGGACATATCTTGGCAAATTTATTTACGCCGGCGTTCGCGAAGGCCCTACAGACGGTGCGGGCAGGACTGAAAGCGTTGGTCCTTAGTCCCCTGTTAGAGTTCCCTAGGATTAGCTACGCGATCACGGCTGGCTTAAGAACGAAGGCTTCGGAGAAGCGAGGAGCGACAGAGTTCAGGGAGCGGCGATCTATACGGGAAAAGGGGGGGGGGGGGGGGGGGCGTATTGCCTCCGGAAGTGTTCCCGTGAAAGGTCGGGGGTGAAAGGGCCGTCTGGGCACGCAGCCACCAGAGGGCGACACTGTAATCCCCGCGCGGAAAGCGCAGTCTATTGCGAACTCCCGAGACCAACAACATCCGAGTACCCTGAGAGGGGCCGCGAGTTATTCGCGGATCAGAGAAGGCCGTGGAGGGACTGCATCGAGCATGTGCATTTGTATTCGTAAAGGGGCTCCGGCACTCGGCGATAGGCTCGTTCATCGGCGGCGATGCGAACATACCCCCCTAATTAACCAGAATCGTTTCAAAAAGTTTTAATTGCTTTCGGATTACTATATTTCATACTGCGGGTGGCACTACTTGGCTGTCCAATGAAATGTGTGCCTTGAAGGAGGGCATATGTTGTTCGGAAATTACATTTAACCTATCGTACGACTGTTTCCTGATTTTACTGTCTTTTCTTGTGTCTGAGATTCAGCGTTTTTTTTAATTTTCTTAATGGGGACGTTATAAGTGGCATATTCTCGGGAAGTCCTGATCGTTACTACACCAGGGTTGCCAGTCTTGCTTTGGTGAAAAAGTGAGCCACCTGCCATGGTCGCCGGGATCAAGCCGCACCCAATGCCTCCTCCTGCAATTCCACCAAAACGCGTATTTTTTTTAATCCAGTGGAGAACTGTCCAGCATCGGGATTCGAACCATGGTCTTTTTACACGCGGGGAGGATGCTCTACCGCCTTTCGTGCAAAAGGACCGTGGTCCACAGGTCCTTTACTAAGGTCGCAGTTAGCACAGGACAGACATAGCTGGAGATCGACGGGGTAGACTTTGCTCTGTAGTGGGCGTAGACAGGCTGATGACATTATCATACCTTTATGCTTCACATACACAGTCTTACTTATAGTAGTTTCAGTGTGGTTGCAGAATTTGCAACCCTTGAAAGATGGAGGACAAGTCTTGTGATCCCTGCTCGTCATTGTATTAAATACAACATACAGTTAATAAAAAAAGTTGCCATCACTACAAAATCATCAGTAATACTGCCGTATTATATTTCTACTACGGAGCAAGTGTGAATGATTTGCATTATTGAAATAATGTCCTTCACTCCTCAAAAATTTGTCAAAATATTTGCCCTTCCCATATTAGTTATGTTTTCTGGCCCTGTGTTTGGGATACTGCAATGTTTATCGTGTATGCAATGTTTGATAGGTGTTAATAATACCGCTCTTCAAAATAATAGTTTTTGGTGTTACTGGCACTCAATTCCTGGGTTGTAAAAGCTTTCTTTTATTTATTTTTGTGCTATAAGTGAAATTCTTGCATATGAAGTACCTCTGAGAAATGTTCGCGCTGTAATTAGGAACATAACAAGGCCGTTAACGATTCCGTTGTCAATTGCAAGTTTATTAAACCTGCCCGTATGGCTCCCCTCGTTAATGAAATTTATATGGCATGCAAATACCACATACCAGCGATATCACCCTGTTCTGCGAAGTTTGGAGGACAAAAAGCAAATCTACGAAAATGCTCAGTGACTTTGAAGAACATGCAAATGAACACTTTACCTGATGTCCTACTTGTAGCAAAAACTGCAGTTTTATTGATAAAATTTGTACTTCTCGTAACCGCGACCATTTAAGAGGCCGCTTGTGAGCTTTCGAGCGCCTTCGTGTTGATGCTGTACGGGCAGTAAATGTCAAAGAGAGATGCTGCCCCATCTCGCCAGAGTCTCCCTCGGGCCGATCGAAGTGCCTGGGCGCCGCGCCAGGGAAGACGCAGCCCTGGGGTCAACGGTCGCTGCTCGGCGTCGGGCGCACGTGCTTTACGCCGCTGTGTCGCTGCAACGTCGGCTGCTTACAAAGTCTGGTCATCCGTCGCCTAAGCCGCGGTCGACGTTGGCATCGCAACGCAACGGGGCGTCGGAAGATAGCGCCCTCATGTTCGCTGCGGAAGTGGTGGTATAGAAGTGTTCGCCACTTCACGAAACGGACGAAATGATCCGTGTGTATTTTTTATACGGCAAGAGCGCGCGTTTTCCCATGAAATGAACTGCAGGGAGATTCGAAGGTCATTACCGTCACCGCTGAGTTCATATCCACAGCAGGCCGAATGTTTCAGAGTGAAGTCTCCAAGCAAAACTGCGTGTAGGAGAACGCGTGAGTGTGATTATTTTATTTTTTTTAATTTACAAATACTGCCATCTTTTTCTGAGATATGGCAGGTATGGTACCAACAAGACACGTGGCATAGATTAACATACATAATGACAAAGAACTACGCAAATGAAAGAAACGGATGAGAAAGCTGTCACCGTTACGCGTATTAGAAAAAAAAAAGAAACATTGCATTCAAAAACAGATGTTGAGGAACAGAAAAAAAAATGGAGACGAAAATGGCGAAGCTTTCGCTACGTCGCGCATGGTTTGAACACGGCGAAGTGGGTCGCTCTGAAGTTTGACAAGGCCGAGGATATAGAGTGTAGTTGGTGGTGTTTCCCACCACCTTTCCCTCCTCCTCACCCTCACATTCCTTTCCCACCCTTCTGCTATATTCTCATCCCTCTACCTATAGTAGAGGGATGAGTGGATGAGCGCTAGAGAAGAAAGCCGTGCGCGCGCAATGGACGCGCATTTATTTTACGATCATAATCTCACACCGCTTTAATGAAATAAAAAAAAACAACAAGAAAAGGAACATAAATGTGCAAAGAGCATCGGATGCCGTTTAGAAATTAAGAGAAACATGACAATGAATTTCACCAGAAAATTCTGAAGTATGTAACTGCCGAAGAGCGCCATGAAGGCCATTCCGAAGTTGTAGTGTTGATGGGAAAAAGAGAAATTCAGAGCTGTTAAACGTGGTCGGGAAAGGGACAAGACAGGGGTGAAAGCTTCGGGCAGTACGACAAGCGCACTTCGCAGATGAAACCGGTGCGTCGATAATCGAAGTGCCTTGCGCAATCTTACTTCGGGTGATCACACTCCTGGCTCCTTACTTATGAGGTAAAGTACCTCAATTGCTTGTCACAGGCGGTACTACCGATTCCGATGCCTGATTCCTTTGTTCAAAGCGAAGTAGATGCTTCACGGCAACCTTCTTGACATCGCATCTAATAAAGGATGCTTTCAGAAAGCTTTTTTCTTTCTTTTTTGCATCATTGCTATTTTGCAAGGTTTTCTTACTGACTGCTGCACAAATAGCTAGATATTAAATTTGGTGTTGTCTACGTCGTGGTGTGTAGACGTGAAGATAATGTTACAGGTGGTTTAACGTAAGAAATATCTGACAAAACTCCAAACTGTTTCTTTTTGTACTCGTCGAAAGCTTCATGGTATGGCACCTGCAGAACAAAACGACTTCTGTGCGTAGAGCGAGCAGCACATGCACTTGAATGATGCTAAAGGGCCGGATACAACTGTACGATTTTACGTGCGATCAGACGTCCGGTGCTGTATGTTCCGGAATGTGGCATGCGACGGTTCAAAACAAATTGAGCGACGAGCGACCAGCGCGCAGGCTGCGCCCACATAAAGTGCGTCGGCATAAACGCTCGTAAGGCATTGTATGTTCATCATTAAGTACAAAGTAAAAATTCACAGCACTGCTTTGTTCTGTAACAGCATGCACTGAGTAAAATTGCCGACAAAACTATGTCTTCGCGAGCGACAAACACATCCGACTGCCCACCGTCCGCACGACACCGAGGTTGGGCCTAGCTTGGCCAAAGCCGTAACCTTCATTGTTCGCTATCAACCGCGAGCTCGTTAGAAAGTGCTCATGATTTGTTCTTGGTAACTATAGCCGGCAGCTTAGCATGACAGAAAGCAAACATAAAGGGCAAGTGGGTGTAACATTGCGCAAAATTGACAAGGACACAAGAAAGACGTAACACACAGGGCGCAAACTTTCAACAATTCATTTCGGAACAGTGTACCTCTTTTTATACTTGACGAACATAAATGCGCATGTCCCAGGAAACAACATCAAACACGTGCACACCCACTCAAAAAAGCAATTTCTTTTTTTTTTGACAATGCTATGGAAGCTTCACTGACGCAACTATCTTTCAATTGTGAGATATTATGGGCTTCTATAATCAATCGCGTCGTTTCATTTCTACTTCTTGCGATTATGATGCACGCATCGAACACAGGTGTACATCCACAAACTCTGCAATGAATAGCTAACCAACCACCTGAATGATTTTTAACATTGTTCTCATGTTCGCGCAGCCTGTCGTTAATGCAACGACCTGATTGCCCAACATAATAGCGGTCGCAAGTTAAAGGAATACGATACACAATACCTTTATTGCATGCAACATACTTGGTGCGATGCTGCTTATTGCAACACTTCTTTTCTCTGCCTTTCTTATTAGTTAATTGGCATAGCATAGCAAGTTTATCGGGTGCGGAAAATAACACTTTAACACCGACCCGGTCGCCTACCTTCTTCAAGTTGTGCGATATTTTGTGAATGTAAGGCAATACCGTGGTTTTTCCTTTTTCTTTTTCTTTCTGGGCTTGTTGTGTCGCATTACCGGTAACCTTTATACTCCTAAGTATCTTTTCGGCAACAGAAACCAACAGCTGTCTCGGGTAACCAACCTCATTTAGACGCGTGCACTGTTGGCTGAAGCTTTCCTCAATCTGATGGGAGCAAGATTTGTCTAAGGCGTTCTTGAAGCAGAGATTTATAATAGCCCGCTTGACTAATTTGGAATGCGCAGAGTTATAAGGGAGAATGAGTTTGTTAGCTCGGGGTTCATATCTCCAACACAAATGATTGTCATTAAAAAAGAATCTAATGTCTAAAAACCTGAGGCTTGAGTCTGTGGGCATCTCGTGGGTGATCTGTAATGGTTTCAAACATTTTTCCGCGATTGACAAAACCTTTGATGCCTCTTGATTAAAATCGCCTGAACTACATTCTAAAAGAAACAAATAATCATCAACGTATCTGAAGCCCTTGCACACCATTGTAGATGGCAAATTGCCAGCCAGTGTCTTGTCTAGATGAGATAAAAATAGATCACTAAGAATTGGGGCTATGCAAGATCCAATACATATACCCTTCTTCTGAAGAAAATAGCTGCCCTCCCACTTGATATATGTAGATTTGAGATAAAATTGAAGAAGCTCTAAAAACTGTATGCTCGCAAGTCCGGTCTCGTTTTGGAAGGATATGGCTCCGTATTCATCAATGGCTCTTTCTACGCAGAGAAGAATGTCATCATGAGGTAATGAGTAATACAGGTCTGTTATGTCAATGGAGAACGCTCTAAAATTCTTATCTGGGTGCGCACTTACAAAGTGCAAAACATCATTTGAATTCTTCACAAGAAACGGGTCATTAACTGGCAGGATTTTTAGTTTCTCCTGCAAAAACAAGGCAATTGGCTTCTGCCATGAGTCGTGTTCAGAAACAATAACCCTTAGGGGAGCGTCAATCTTATGCGTTTTGACATTAAAAAACGCATCTAGGTGGTCATTGGTGCTCTTTTCAACGGAATTCCTGAGCTTTAAAAGGTTCAGCCTCGTGTACATCTTTTTTGCTTCGCTTTTCAATTTAGTCAAGGAAATACCGTCGTGGCAGTTAAATAATGGTGAAGTGATAAAGGGCAAGAGCTGAAGGATCGTAGAAGACATATTAGATGAAAATTTTTCCATGATATTTATTATTCTAAAACAGGCATATAAACCGCGAATAATATATCCATGCACCACACTACATATCTCAGCGACTGGACCACTTTTTGAAGGTCAGGGAATTTTCTTGTAGGGGTGACGCTTTCCGTTACTCTTTTTTTTTTTTTTGTTAGGACTGTTCGAGATTGGAACAGTTTGCCATCGCGCATTATATACATTACAGAAAACGATGCCTTTTACCACTCATTGCAATACTTCTTGTATTTTGTATAGCCTGTAACCTCCCCACTGTAATGCCCTACGCGGCGATGCAGGTAACTAATAAATAAATAAATCATACCCGACACTGTTAACAACGATTACCATTTATACTCATATGTCATGCAATGATTACTTTTCTCGAAATACTGACGTGACAAAAGTTTACTTTTCTCGAAATATTGACGTGACTAAAGCGCCGTACGATAGAAAGGAATCGAGCAGCTACGGCTAAAGGGCTAAATACCGATGTTTACCTTTTCACGGCAGCTGCTTCGGGAGCTGCTTTACAGATTGGCCCACTTTAGGCACAACACTAATCAATAGGGATTTATTTCGTACCAGAAAGAAGTCACGCTCAACCTTTTCGACGCATTTCCGGCAATAACGGCAAATGCCTCGGTAAGATCCACAGGCGACTCTAGAGGTGGATCGAACCAACGGGCGGCCAGCAGAGCTACGTCACGCGTCTCTCACGCTTTTGGTTGTGGCCGACAACGAGAAAATCTGCCCCCTTTGATTCACGCCGGACGCGTGAACCAGCGAAGCGGTGCGGCAAAACAGCTTCGATACGACAGCCGGATGGCATGCAAGCGCTTAACGAAATGGCAGGAGTTTGTCATCCGCCTTCTCTCTCCCTCTCTCTCGGTCTCACGGTCTCAATATACATAGACGCTTAGCCCTGTCCCATTAATTGCATCCTTTTCTTCTGTCATTTGTTTGTTGTTTTGTTGTTGTTTTGTGGGGTTTTACGTCCCAAAACCAGTTCTGATTATGAGAGACGCCGTAGTGGAGGGCTCCGGAAATTTCGACCACCTGGGGTTCTTTAACGTGCACTGACATCGCACAGCACACAGGCCTCAACATTTCGCCTCCATCGAAATGCAGCCGCCGCGGCCGGGATTCGATCCCGCGACCCTCGGATCAGCAGCCGAGTACCTTAGCCACTAGACCACCGTGGCTGGTCATTTGTGATCACTACTATATATATATATATATATATATATATATATATATATATATATATATATATATATATATATATATGTATATATATATATATATGATTGCTTTCCCAACGCCAAGTCTGCATGTGATGACAGAAATTTTGTAAATTTTTTTCGTTTATGTGGTCAGCGATTATACCTGACGTGCTTTACAGAAGAACGCATTCCGCGCCACTGTTTACAGCCTATTGCATCATGCTTTTACCATCGTCTTTTACAGATATACAAATCACAGATTGAAGAAGGCATATCATTCCTATCTGAAATAACTCACCTCCACACCAGCATTCAGTACTATCGTATAGGATACCATCAATATCGGCATGTGCCTCACCCGCGTGCTGACTACGGTTTTCACACTCAAAGCTACACCTTGCTTTCTTCAGATAGTGGGGCCCTATTTCCAACCTCCATCCGTGAGATTTCTTACAGTTCTCTTCGAAACATATTTCTTTAAATGAGCATTGCCGCACCACTGTTTTTCTTTTGTTTCCTTTGTTTTTTCATATGTATAACTTCTGTACCTGCGATTATATGTACCCTGCGATTGTATCTGCGATTAATATATCCTGCGATTGTATTGCATCTGTTGCATTGCTCATTTTATAGTGCACCGCGTGTTATTTCTTGTTTTTTTCTTCCTGTATTATCACTATTGTTGGCAGTTTCTGTTGCCGTGCGTACCGTAGTACTGATCTACACATGGGGGAAGGAGCACCGTCAAGCCGCTAGTAAGCAGCTTTTTTTGTCTTCTACTCAGGCATGTATTTTTGTAGGCATGTCTCAGATAAATACTCAGACATAATTCATGGCACAGTTAGTGTCGTCTCAAAAAAAGAAATACCCGGGACCCGTCTCACTTGGTAGCGCACCCCCTTAGCAATGTCATAGTGTGCGAATCGATTGTCAGGTAGTAGTAGTAGTAGTAGTAGTAGTAGCACGCATGTACCTATATATAGGAAGCCTGTGTGATTCGAAGGCGTCCTTTAACATATCGGGGGCGACGTGAACGGTTCCATGCGAAATGTGGTTACAGAAGGATCACATGACAAAAGGAAGGGCAGAAGACAACCAAAGCAGGCCAGCCGTGGCTAGTGTTGACTGATGAGCAAAGGTGACAGTGAACAAAAATAATTCATTAATGGTTGTAGATGGGGATCTTACTGGGCTTCAACCCACGACCATACGGAACTCAAGCCCAGGAGCATGATAGGAGTCGAATCTCGACCTACGAGGTCTCCAGCCGAAGATTTTCGGAACTCCTAAACCGTACCTCCGTAGGATTCGAACCCCGACGTTCTAGGCTTCAAATCCCCGACCGTTTGCGACTTGAGCGCAGCTTCTTCCACAACTAGAGCACACGACCTCGATAGGCGTCGAACCAAAGACGTTGCCTGGGTTAACCGGCGGGTTGAGGCGTATTCGGATGGATTGACATGTGTTAGCTGTAGATTGTGGTGCACAGCAGGTTTCCTAAGGTCTTCGCCCTCGCATATCCTGGCGGATTGCTAAGGGCACCTAAGAATTCTTTCTAATTGCAGTGTTATAACACCGGGGAGCCCATTGCTGGCGAAGCTAAATAAGTGGGAGTAAACTTGCCCATAGCCCCGCCACGGTGGTCTAGTGGCTAAGGTACTCGGCTGCTGATCCGAGGGTCGCGGGATCGAATCCCGGCCGCGGCGGCTGCATTTCGATGGAGGCGAAATGTTGAGGCCCGTGTGCTGTGCGATGTCAGTGCACGTTAAAGAACCCCAGGTGGTCGAAATTTCCAGAGCCCTCCACTACGGCGTCTCTCATAATCAGAACTGGTTTTGGGACGTAAAACCCCACAAAACAACAACAACAACAAACTTGCCCATACATTCTTCATAGCGTTGATTTCGTGGTGTCCACTTCTTCGAGCCGGCTGTGCCTATAGGTGTGGCGGTAAACTTTCGTCATTAGTTGACGCGCACCGAACGCAACCAGCAGCCGAGCAGCGCGAGACCAGCTGCTCATACGTGCTCCTTAACAAGACCCGAATTAACAAACCTTTCAATTCGCAAGTTTTAACAGGTAGTGTAGTGGGCGAGTACAACGGACGGAAGTTGTACTCGTGCATTAGGAGCACTATATCTGTTCGGCATGAACCGAGTGGCCTGCAAGAAGATGTTATCGTAAGTTTGGTTTCTCACTGAGCAGCTGGCTTTGCTCATATGTCCCGCATCAATTTAACTCACACTTCCTGTTATAACCTTATCCTAAGATGTACGGGCGCCGATAACTTTGTTCACAGAGTAATAATATTTTTTAAGGGAAGCGAGCCCTTGTGAAGCCACATGTTAGCTTTGGAGATACACAACGACACTGGGGAATTTTTGCGACTCTAAACTCGTTGCCCCGAGTCACGTCGCGTTTTTCCCATCCGGTCCCGCACCATTCGCTCGGACGTACACAAAACGAGTCCCCCGAGTGACCACGACAGTGACCATTACCCGAAGCAACGGGGAAGCATCTATCTACGGGTCGATATCGCTGAATGACCGCCTCGCACGACGCATACATCGGCGGATGAGAAGCGACTCCACGTCCGGCACGCTGCCCGAAAACGCCGCAGGAGCAACGGTTTCCGCCAATGAAAGGCGTGATGAATGCGCAACTCGGCCGAACGGTCGTGGACGCTCACTGGGCATGCTCTTCCGTTCGCGGACACCATTCATCGCGGCGCGATACATCGTGGATGGTAATGGGAACGAGCTTGGATGTCGCACCACGATTCGCTTCGATTGACTCTGCTCGGAAAGCACGCCTCTACCCGCTGGGATAGATTGTGGCTCGCGTACTTTTGTGTTTGTGTGTGACCAGCGTCGATGCATTGGTCGTCCACCAATGCTTAGGTAGAACAATCTATGAAAAGGAAAATGAGAGGTTTCCTCTGCTGCTGGTATGACACTAATCGTAAGATGCGTAAAAAATATCTGGGTCTGCTTGCCGATTATGTTTTACTGACATGCCCGAAATTAAAGTAATAATGTGGTGGTAGGCCTGTTATTTAATTTATTTATTATTGCAATAGCAATTATATGAACAGTCTCGATGAGTTTTCGCCGTGGCCTCCATGTCCCATAAAAAGCCTAAATTGATAACCCTCCACGCACCGCACTTTCTACCCGCGGGTAAAAGCATGCGAGCGGGGGCGAATAACGCGGCTGAAGCAGAGATCAAACGAGCTCGGCTCATCTCCCTCGCTCGGAGGGTACATGCGATAGCATAACCCCGCTCGGGAGTCCTGCGTCGAAGAGGAGCGGACATGGAGTTAATATACTGATTCTAGAAGCAAAGCTCCCGATAGGGCCCGTGAATGAGAGGGGGGTAAGGGTAGGGGGGTAGATCCGTGCCCATAACACGTGGGATCTGTTTTTTTTTCTTTGTGGTGGTGTCGCTGAGCTTTCGGCGTGCGAAATGTCTCTCGGCGTTCTTCGTTATCATGCTGCATGTCAGTGCTCTCGAATGACGAATTCAAGCTCATGATGATGCTTATGTCTGACCGACAATTTTGTGCCCGAGAGACTTTGCAGTCCGTCATGTGCTTTTTATGTCCGTGTCTATTCCCGCTCTGCCATTCCTACCAAAACTGGCGCCATCTTCCGTGCTAAATGGTATGCCCTACACAGCTTTGTCCTCCACACCTTGGGTGTCAGCGTTTTCAACTGCTGTCCTCATTTTATAGGCCCCGTTCCCTAATGCACGATACTGAATTGAGCCTTAATAGCCAAAAGATACATGCACCCTGCAATACACGAGCCAAGTCTAGATCCACAGCTTCAAGCGAGTTTGCATCCACACATAAAAATTACGTATTTACAATTTCAAGAGTAAGGAGTCGTCAACCGCGCCCAACCTACTGGACTTCATGACTTGTCGGTAGATTTGGACGAATTCATAACGGCGCAAGCGCTGGACATGACAAGGGAAAAACACTGGGCCCACTGGGCCCGTATTTACAGTATTTCTTGTCCTGTCTTCGCGTTGTTCGCGGTAATTTCACTGTCTTTCTCTTGCACGAGCTCTCTACCTCGCTCAACCCTGTCTCCACTAGCACACAGCGCAGGAAGAAACTGTCCACAGCGAGTAGTTATAGCCCGCATATCACTCGTTTTACTAGCCGTCTTACTTTAAAAAAGTGCGTCAAATGTATTACCTATTTGCATTACATCACTAATGGGAAATGGGAATGTGTGTGTATAGTACACAGCCGCCCGCATCCTTAGAGTAGACCTCCAGAGCGTGCCACCTCCGCTGCTCACTGATATCTGATCTGCCCTTTGACTCATATATTTAAATCTCCATTAGAAGAAGTGGTCGACTTGGTTTGTAATTACTGTCAGACACAATTGCTCTAAAACGACGCGTACAAATCACCGGTACGAATGAAATGCAGCACAACGACGCGGGCAGTTATCCCTGCCGTGCGGTTGTTGTCTGCGTAGTCTGAGGTTCGTGCGAGTGCTTCCAGCTGCAGGAATGCCTCATTCGTCATGGCTGACAATAAAAGACTGAAAATAGAACTTAAATAATGTACACACTTCACCAATGTAAATGTATATATCCAGCGTTCATTTAGTACGATGCGTTGGAGTGAATCAGCAGAAAAAAAAAGAAAGAAAGAAAGAAAGGGAGGGAGGGAGGGAGGGAGGAAAAAAGAAAGAAAGAAAGAAAGAAGGAAAGAAAGAAAGAAAGAAAGAAAGAAAGAAAGAAAGAAAGAAAGAAAGAAAGAAAGGAAGGAAGGAGAAGAGGACACGCAAAACCACTGCTCTCAACTCAAGGTCGGTTGAGAGTGGTGCCTTGCCCTGTCGTATTTCCCTTCGAGATCCCTTCAAATCTTCAACTCGGCTGTTCAATTGTGAAAGCAAGCTACGCCCTCTACGTCGACAAACACGTAACAGAGTCGGACTGCTATCGTCTCGACGAAGCATGGAAATATCTACAGCTTGAAAAACGACTTCGTGATATCTACTTGCTGCGTAATAGTTCAAGCACAACAAGGAATGAGCTCTGCAAAAAGTGTGTCACTTCTTGACCACTGCAGCAGTTAGCGTGATCTCAGTTGGCGCATTGAAGATCCTCGCCGATTATACTCCCTCAGCCATATACTAGCATTTAGCCATTGTGCCCGCGCTCTGCTCGTCTATATTATAACAGGTAAATTCCGCGCGCGCAGCACTCAGACTAGAGGGAATCAGGCAAGGTGGTCTTTCTCCAGCTACCAGACCTCCATTTCCACTTTTTGTACTGCATACAGCCGAGCCGGTCCCTAACAATCGGGAAATATTGCCACGAGGCTCTTTCTTTGTTGTCTCTTCCTTGTTGCTTTCTTGTTTCGATGTTTCCGTACGTATATAAGCACCATAATGTAGCAGTGGGCTGAGGGCAAAGGCGTAGGTAACAGGTCTGTAGCAACAGCGGGTCCGCCTTTATTTTCTGCCTAACCACGGAGAGACGGAAGGCATGATCCCTTTTCCTTGTGCATTTATTTACTTTACTTACTTCTTTATGTCGTTCAATATTACACTTCGCATCGCTATCGCTTCTCTAGAGATATGGTGGGTCGAGGGCAAGAGTGGGCCAGCTTTTCCCTTTTGCGCGACGCCCGGGCACGCATGTCGTCAAAGCCAGCCTTGGGACAGATACCCTATTAGAAGCATCTCTGCGCAAAAAAATATCCTTACGCTGGCGCTGTTGCCCATCGCAGTGCTGTGCAGCCATGTACGGCTGTTCGCCATGGTCTCAAGGAAATTTTCCACAGCATCCAACTTTAAGTCGCTGTCGATGGCATGCAAAAGCTTTGACATTGACTCGAAGAGATAGTCGAAGAGAAAACCTTTTTCGTGCGTGGATTTTTTTCCTCCTCTCGCTTTATTTTAGGCCAATTTAGTCACTGAGCACGATATTTAGGTGCCACGTACGTTGATGACGCTTGCGGTGGCGCTGGCTGACGTAGAGAGTGGGCTACTACTTCTCACCGGGGACGGTGGGCCTTGAGTTGAATTTTTTAGTTTAGTTAATGACTGCGTGTCTTTTCCTTTTACTTAAATCCCTTCTGCTCAACATTGTCACAACTCATTCAACACCATGTACGTAATGGAACCGGGATGGATGTTTAAGTAATCAATCAATCAATTATGCCGCCGCTATCAAGAATAAGGTAACGATCACCTGTTGCATACCACTATACTAGCTACTTCTAGGCCGGCGTAGTCAAATGGAAGCATGTTTATATCGCGTAAGCAGCGGTCGAAGAAAGACAGGGTGAAATCAGACCTACCCTGCGCATTCTGTATTTGCACCGTCCTTACACAGGAATATAAGCATGATTTATCAAGACAGTAACCAGCTAGCCAACCTTAGTCTCCTATTTCTACGTTAGCACAGCAGCACAGGAATATAGAATACAGACTCCCATATAGAATCTCTGAGCAGAGATTCTATATGCGAGGCAAGCTCTTGCTACATCAGGTTGGTTATATTGAATTGCTTATGATGAGTGCTCATTGATTAGCCGCAACGACCCCATAAACTTTCACATTCACGAACAGAACTTACATATAGAATGCGTACTCGGTACATCTCCAAAACTTACATGGACAGAAATTCAGTTATGCCCCAAACTAATAAGAGGTGCTTGGATAAGTCTCGTTGTTGGCATGAAGCGCAGCTTTACTAGCTATTTGTCAGCGATATTCTATATCGATACCATATTCTGCGAAGGAGAACAATTTTGAAGGAGGAGCAGCCTCCGGCATCCATTTTTCATCGGCACGGAGAAAGTAAGGGGGGGGGAGTGCGAAGTTCTATTTAAGGCAGCGTTTTTGATGACTGTGGAACGTTTCGTTTATTTGCTAGCTAGACGATGAAAACCAGCCTATGCTCATTCGGCAGTCGGCATGCCTCTTTATGGTAGCCTAATAGACATCGCTGCCACTGACGTCTGTGGCAGCTGTTGTCGCGAAGCGCTCCTGAAAAGAAATGTTCACCGCTTCCATTGGGACCACGTAGCGCCGGTGGCTGCTTAGTGGTAGGATACAGTAGCTCCGCCGAGTATTGCTCAGAGCAGCAGAAAGTTGAGCCAGTTATGTAGGGATTAATCAGTGAAAGAAACAAAGGCATGCAGATGCGCAATGAAGAGGAGCAAATAGAACCAATTAGCAGCATTTATATTTTCTGGCTCTTTCTTATTTTTCTTGAGTCCGTGTCCCCGCGCCTTGACTTCGGTGACAGGTCTTGTTGACGGCGACAGAAACTTTGCTGCGGGGCGCGCGAAAGAAGCCGGCGCCAACCGTGCCTGTTTTGTTTTGCCGCCTTCTTGGCGCCAGGATGAGCGAAGAAAAGCCACGCATCTGAGTCCATTACCTCGCGCCCCGGGTCTTTTTGTCACCGACCGATGCGCGCACTCTGCCGGCGCAAACAAAAAGCGACGCCGCGGCCAGCGGAAGCACAGTACGCAATAAAGCGAGACGTCCGTCACTCCTCTCTCGCCCTTCCTGTGGTGGCGCAGGCTCGTCCTACTATTGACGCGGCATCTCTTTTCTGCTCTCATCTGTCTTTCGCTGCCTTGCATTCACTTCCCACGTGACCCGGCGCCGTGCTTCCTGATAGGTTGCCGCACTGAGCGTCGTTACAGCCTCAAACCACTTTCGGTGAATGTTGTCACGAACATCGCTCAGTTTTTTTCGACGAGAGTCAGGGAACTATTATCTGATATCGATGGGAAAACTCGAAGAAGCTTTGCTGTTTGTGCTTTACGTGCAGAACCTGGCATGTTCTCTTGCACCGCGGACATGTGTACCTCCGGTGCATCTTAGACTGAGACTCAGCGACGGCAATATCGATGGGTGCAATATATATATATATATATATATATATATATATATATATCCTAATATTTAGTCGTCGACGCTTTGTGCAGTAATTCAAACAGAAAAGCTACTTGCATTTTAACCTTACCACAAAACTATCCAGGCGCTTTCAAATATAACGTCGAATGTTTCATGCAACGCCTGGCAGATATCTGTGAATTACAATTGTGCTGTAATGGTTATAAGTAGCAAAGAAGTCTTGTTTTTATAACCATACCGGTCGTGGTAAATCATTGAAACGTGTCAATGAGTACAAATACTTAGGTCCCATTATAACCAATAACAGTCATCGGGATACCTCTAATAAGTGCTACCTCTAATACGGCTATGTCAAGAATTCATTATTTGAGAAGGTCTCTGAAAAGTGCGTGTATCATCGGTGTACTTGCCGCTTTCAAAGCTCTAATAATGTCGATCATAGAAAATCGAAATGTTATTTGGGACTTATTTACACAGATTAACACCGATAAGCTAGAAACTGAGCTACTTGACCAGGCAGACCGCAAACATAGCCCAGTACGAAACGGAATAAGTTGATGTTTAAGATTGTTAAATGTAAGGTAAATAGCCTAACACGTGACTGTATATTTCGTTCTTGATTTGATTTGTGGGGTTTAAAGTCTCAAAACCAGCCCTGATTACAAGAGACGCCGCAGTGGAGGTCTCCGGAAATTTCGACCACCAGGAGTTCTTTAATGTTCCCTGACATCGCACAGCACGCGGGCCTCAACATTTCGCCTCCATCGAAATGCAGCCGTCGCGGCAGGGATTCGATCCCGCGACCTTCGGATCAGCAGCCGAGTGCCATAACCACTAGACCACTGTGGGGGGGCTATATTTCGTTCTATGTTGGTTATCCTACAAGGCGACACCCGCTTTCATTAGTTTCATTTCAGTCGAAGAACAACGTCTTTCTATAGTATATCTTCCGCGAACTGCAACCGAGTGGAACAACCTCGATGTAGACATAGTCACGGAAGATGACATTGGCCAACTTCAGGATCTTCTCAAAGTGTTGCTTTAATGTTATTTTGCTGCACGTGTGTTGCTTTACTGTTTAAAACATTGACATTTTAACGCGGTAGCTTTAAAAGCTCGCTTTGCAGAAATTCCGGTGTTGGCGTCGTTGGTTGTCAGCGGAAAATCACCATTGTCCGTGAGCGAGAATTCGAGGTAGATGCAAACAAAGAAAAAGGAAACCGTCGGGACGAGTGGTAATCGAACATGGCACCCTTCGCTCCGGAGCGCAACGGGCTGCGAGCTCGGCCACGCTGCAAACATTCCCTAGCGGCAGGCATTGCATATACGTAATTTCCTGTTAGTGATGTGCCCATCTCGGAGGGGCGTCTAGGAGGTGCTTCAGCGTGACAGAGGCTTAACTGTCACCTGCGAGATGGCGTAAATGGCCCACGACGCCTAGTTTCGGACAAGGAGGATAAAAAAAATGCTGGAGTGAAGACTTTTTTCCTAAATGTGAAGCAGGTGGCCGCCATCTTACCAGAGGCATCGATTAACAGCATCTCTTTGGTTTGGGAGGGTATCCAGGGACACCATAAAGGCGCCGTGTATCACCACCCGGCTTGCATGGAGCACTCAGGAGGACGCTCGCACTGTGGCTTGATGGTGTCGTCGCCTGCGCTTGCACCTGTGCTCGCGAGCGTGTAGGCGTTCATTCACGCCATGTTGACACGCTTTGTGATGGAGTGTACCGTCTACAAGCGCCAGTCGAACTGCGGTGCCTTCTTCATCGGCGAGTTTTAATGGCGCATCGCCACTTTGTAGTTTGCCCATTACATTGCAGTAATTCACAATCTCAACTCCACGAGTAAAGTATACGACGACAAATTTTGTTGCCATGACAATTACGTGGCTGGGCGACTGAAGAGCATGCCAAGCGAAAGATACGATAAGAATGGGGCCACGCATCGTTATCGCGTTGGACTCTTAAGGCGAAGCTTAAGGGTCGCACACCGTTTTTAAGTCGGTGTAAACTGCTGTATTACATTACCTGAATTTATTACGTGTGCTAACAGATCACGTTATATTTGTAACACGAAAGTATTTTATGTCGGGGTCCACCAAGAAATCAGTGACGTACTTCCTGTAACGGAAGTGGGTCTTTGAAAAAATGAAGTTCCATTCACTCTGAAAAAGTTCCACCCAGGCGAACAACCTACCTTCAGCCGGGATTTGACGAGAGCACCCGAATGCTCTACCGATACAGCACCGACACATCGCTCATACAGGAATAGATCGGCGTTATATCTTTACTATAGCCTTTAGAAGTTATATTTAATTGTCCGCTTAAAGCAAAGGTGTTTAGTACAGCGAACTATGTTTAACAAGCAAAATTACTCTTAAATTAACATCGCCTCCCTCACACTATGCTTTTGGTCCGCTTAGGTTCGCTGCAGTCGTACCGCCATCTAGGAACGATAGATAGAGCGAAGCAGATTGTCGTGCTGATTCACGCCGGCAGTCAGCGCTTCGATAGTGTACTATCGGCATCAAATGAAACGCGAACAGCGGAGCGCGTGGCACAAGCCTTATCAATGGCATAGTGCGCGCCGTCCACTAGTTATCGATATAGACAGGCCCGCACATCCGGTGTGTCAGCACTGCGCGATCCCCCTATAGCGCAATATTTCTGCTTGTGTTCCAGTTGTGCTATTTGATAACGCACTATAGGGGGATCGCGCAGTGCTGCCAAACCGGATGTGCACGCCTGTCAATGGTGATGACTGGACGGCGAACACTATACTGTTTCTCCCCCGCCACGGTGGTCTAGTGGTTATGGCACTCGGCTGCAGATCCGAAGGTCGCGGGATCGAATCCCGGCCGCGGCGGCTGCATTTCGATGGAGGCGAAATGTTGAGGCCCGTGTGCTGTGCGATGTCAGTGCACGTTAAAGAACCCCAGGGGGTCGAAATTTCCGGAGCCCTCCACTACGGCGTCTCTCATAATCAGAGCTGGTTTTGGGACGTTAAACCCCACAAATCAATCAACTATACTGTTTCTAATGCTTGAAACACGCGCTACGCTGTTCGCGTTTCATTTGATGCCGATAGTACGCGTCTCGGCTCTCGACGGTCGAGGCAGTTAGGGCAACTAGGGCCGTGGCGCCGTCGTGACGGCGCGTTCCAGGGGCAAAGTACGAACGCAGCCGCTACAAAATTTGTCCTGCGCGGCCAGCTGTGTTGAGTTGCGACGCGCATTGCTCCAGGATCGGAAAGACGGCCGTAGACAAGCAAATGATTGGCCTTTCGTTGCAATGAGCGCAAAACGATCCGCTGACAACCCCTTCGGTTTCTCTTTCAAGGCGTCACCATTTGCGGACGATCCTCGTGTATGGCAGACTTGCGCAGGGCTCTGGCGTGTGCAGTTGAGTGTTTCCAGAGGAATACGAGTCGCTCGAAAACTTTCTCTCGTGTACAACTGTCGAAAATCCCTGTGCCGTGTAGAGGTGCCTCTTATGTCTAGATTCAACGTGTTCACATGTTCACAGTACCCAAGCCATCTCCCGCCCCTCCATTAGCCAGATTGCCACTTATGCATTCCACAGATTCGCGAAGATAAGTTTCACTTTTGTGTTATACAGATTCCTATGACAGACGGATCAACCAAATTTTTTTGGTACCTCCCTGCTAGAACACCTACTACTGGGGTTAGCAGTATTGTAAATAAATAGGTGAATGAATAAATAAATGTCGTGTGTACACGCGCACCAGCTCCTTTCGACCGCTTCCGCGATCCACTTTATAACACCAAATCAGTTGCAACCTGTCGTTAGCATTATTCCTACAGTACCTTCGGCTTCGCGAAATGTGCATATTTAGGCAGAGTAGTTTCAAGACGCCCATGTTTACCTGCCTGCTAGTGTGACGGGCATCCGTCATGCGCTAAAGGTGCATTGAATATCGTGCGCGGTGCGGTGACGATGACGAACTAAGAGGGTGCGAAAATTGTGTGCTATGGACTCGCTCTTGAACGCCATGTTCGAGCGGTACTGCTCTCAGTGCGAACGTGCGCTACAAAAGCGCCTTTTTCCACATCCTCATGCTGCAAAAGACTCGGGAAGTGAGCCTTCACTCCCAAAGAGCCGTTGCTTCACATCCGTGACGTCCTTCTACACCGTCATGGTGCTTGTAATGAGCAAGCGGATTTCTCGCCGGTATTCACAAGGGCTCTGGATAAAGTGAACGAAGCAGTTCGACCTCTCGGATCTTCATGTGCTCCATGGCACTATAGGCGGTGAAGGCTGAATTATATGCGCTGAAGGTTGAGCTGGAAAGTCTCCACGACGGATGAGCAGGTGACACAAGACAGCAATTCCATTCTGGAATATGACGACGCTGCCGTCACCCCATTGCTTGCTCGAACTCCATATAGACAGCCTAAATGTTTCATCTCCGCCTTCGACGGTGAAGCCTTCTGCAACAGATGACGGGGCCCAACTGGCGACACCAGGCACACAAGCGATGTGACGGCCGCAACGTGAGTTTGGCGCACGATTGCCCAAGCTAGGGCACTGCTTCTTCAGCGCAGCTCAGTCATGTTTAGTGTACTACTGCTGATGTAGAGCACTTCAAACAATGCTGCACCTCATTCCTCTCATACTGCGATAACGACGGGGAGTATGGTGGATCGCTGCTAAAGATTACGAAATACAAGAAGGTTTTGAAGAAAGAAATCCTGGAGAGACCCAAGAGGGACAAGGATGTCACCGGAAACAAGCAGCCTGGCTCTCTGGATGCGGATACTGAGGCAAACTTTGACACTTAGGAGCGTGAGAGACGCAAGAATATTGAAATAGAAAATTAGTGCTATGAGCACGACGCTGAGAAGTTTATGCCCGACGATCCCATGAAAGAGCAACGGGGACTGGAAGAATGGGACCAGCGGCAGAGTTATGGTGGTGAAGAAGGTAATAACGAAGGAGGAAAGCATGAGCATGACTCGATGGAAAACATTGATGACGCCTACCCTGTATACGAGGCTGATGCTGCAGAAAAGCAAAGCGATTAGAACAAGCATGTGAAAGGCGAGGCAAGCGCCAGAAAAACTGCCAAGGTTATCGGCAGGAAGACCGCTGTCGTTGACTCATCGAGCGAGACATTTGAGGAATCCATTGAGGGGTTCTATACTGGGTGGACTTCGAGGACACTGTTGGAGGAACGGCAACTCGCTTTCTGGGCCGCTCTGTTATCCACAGCGAATTTGGCTTGATTATACAGAGTCGGGCCTGTCAGCGAAAGGCAAGAAACTGAAACGGCGTTTTTCAGTGAGGGAGGCGTTCCTGTACAGGACCGAGAAGAAAGAGACGCACAACTTAAGCGCTTTCCAGAGAGCCGCTAGTGAGGCCCTGACGAGAAAGGTCTTTACCAGCAGAACATATTAAGGCGACGCCTCAGCCACGTACATCTTGTGAACCAAGGAACTAGAAGAGACGAAGAAAGAAGAAATTCCGGGTTTGTCAATAAAGCCGCTGCAAAGACAGATCATGCTGAATCTGGTTAGCAAACAACACCGAGATTACGTGTCTCATCAAATTTATATCGGGGCTAGGAATGGCGGCTAAACTTGTTGGGCGGAGGATGTTGGATACCGTGCGCAGCACGGTGAGGACAGCGAAGAATTAGGGGGTATACTTGGTACGAGGCTGATCGGGCTTGGTCTGTTCTTGAACGCCATGTTCAAATATTGCCCTCAGCACCAATAACGGCTGCAAAAGCGCCCTTTATTACAGACGAGCGTGGTGTATTAAATGCGAATCATTTCTCGTTGAAGTAGAGCAACTTTGATCTATCTATCTATCTGGCCGCCTACCTCTCGGTAGTCTCCTGATCGTCTTGTTCGCCTGGTATACCCGGCATTGTAGCTATAGGTACAAATATATAATGGAAATGTATGACTGATCTTTGCACCACTAACATGATACACTCGTCATGTACGTAATGGCTAACGATGCTGCACTTATGTGTAGGTGGTGGTATCTTTATTAAGCCGAAAAAGACGGAAGACCAGTCCGAGGACTTGTGCTGGCTTAGAGGAGGTCGGCGGGGGCGCGCTGGTTGAGCCGGCGCTGGTCTGCTTGCTCGGCTCATACCCGTAGCCTGCTGTTTGCGGGTATTTGAATTTTACGCGATCTACGTCAATCACACTTAAACATGAGAAATCCACACCGTTCGTGACAGCCTGCGATTGAAATGTAAACTTTACAAGCACACAGGCACACACGCGACCTGCCAAGCTCTCTGGAGGCATCGAACCCGGCCCCCGAGCTGCCAAGCAAGCCCGTTAACACTAGGCTACGGCGGCTCCTCGTACACGCCATGTGTAGTAAGTTAACCTATTGCACCGGCAGTTGCGGTGATGGCGCTTGTGTAACGTTAATGACGCTTCTGGTGTACGTTAAGCGCTATTGTGGCAACGATATAAAAATACATATTGTGAAGCTGTGACGATAACGCCGTTTTATTAAGCTTTGAGGCTACAGATGACGGTTCGCACCCAAAGCACAGATTGAGCTCTAGATGACAACCCACAGCAGAGAATGATGACGAAACCATGGTGATGATGATTATGTACAGATGATGTAGAAGAGGCTAATGAATGCCCACACTAATTTCCCGCGCGCAAGAGCGGCCATCCTGGCCGCAGCGCAAGGGGACGGAGAGCGCCGGGTGAAAGGTTTCATGCGAGAAACGTGGACCACTTCGGTAGCACGGCAGCGGCGGTCAGTTGGGACGACAACAGGTGTCACGCGGTAGTTGACGGGGGAGGTCTGTGCCAAGACGGTGTAGGGGCCGATGAAGCGAAACTGAAACTTCTCACATAAGCCAGGGGTGCGAACTGGTGTCCAGAGCAGCACCTCATCGCCAGGGCTGAAGGAGGCGACGCGGCGATGTGCATCATAGTGCTCCTTGCGATCCCGTTGCCTAGCGTCGGTATTCATGCGGGCAAGCTCGCGACAGCGGAGGAGACGGGACAGATATTCTTCAAGAGTCGATGTAGGCTCTTTGATAGGAGCCGCGAAGAAAGAGACGTCAAGAAAGTAAGAGGGCGAGCGGCCATAGACAAGGTAGAACGGCGAGTACCCGGTTGTGCGTTGTACCGCAGTATTATATGCGAAAGTTACAAATGGCAAAATGGTGTCCCAGTTTGTGTGGTCAGGTTGAATGTACATGGCGATCATGTCGGAGAGCGTGCGATGAAATCGCTCGGTTAAGCCGTTGGTTTGCGGGTGATAGCTGGAGGTTGTCTTGTGGATGGTTCCTGAAGCACTGAGCACTTCGTCTACAAGTTGTGAGAGGAATGCTTTTCCGCGGTCGCTCAGGATGACGTGAGGAGCACCGTGACGGAGTATTAAAGCTCGAAGTATGAATTCAGCGACTTCAGAAGCTGACGCTGAACGCACACAGGCGGTCTCGGCGTAGCGTGTCAAATGGTCCACTGCCGTCACAATCCATCGATTACCGCTAGACGTCAGAGGAAGGGGGCCGTACAGGTCAACGCCGACTACGTCGAATGGTTCTGACGGACATGGGACCGGTTGCAGCTGTCCGCTTGGCAGTGTTGTAGGGAGCTTTCGACGCTGACAACGGGCGCAAGAAGAGACATACCTCGCTACACTGGCAGACATGCCTGGCCAATAGAAGCGAGCTTTGATGCGGTCATAGGTTTTCTGAACACCAAGATGGCCAGAAGTCATGTCATCGTGAGAAGCCTGAAGGACTTGAGGCCGAAGAGAGCGAGGCAGGACAGGCACCCAGCGTTGGCCGTCGGAGTGGTATACATGGCGGCGGTATAGGACGTGGTCTGCGATCTTAAACCGTGTCAGCTGTCGACGACTGCGGGCGTTAGGTGGGCGCGAAGTTCCTTAAAGGCGGGCTATGATGCGCTGGCAATAAGGGTCTGCAAGCTGATGCGATAGGAATGATGGGTTGTCATGCGGCAGTACTTGGTCCACAGTAGCTAAGGACGTAGCGTACGAGGAGGGACTTTGCCAGAGATTGTCACATAAGGTGGTTGAAGGTCCATTGCCCTGTGACGCAGGAACCGGACATCGAGAAAGGGCCTCTGCATCCTGGTGTTTTTTACCGCTCTTGTAGGTGATGGTAAAGTCATACTCTTGGAGACGTAGAATCCACCGACCAAGGCGCCCGGACAGGTTCTTCAACGTCGAAAGCCAGCATAAGGCGTGATGGTCCGTCACGATAGTGAAATGTGGGCCGTGAAGGTAAGGTCGGAATTTCTGCACGGACCATACGACGGCTAGACATTCTTGTTCAGTAATCGTGTAGTTCTTCTCGGCATTTGTAAGAACGCGGCTTACGTACCCAACGACTCTTTCACGTGAGGAATGGTCTCGCTGTAGGAGAATGCCACCGATGCCGTGACCACTGGAGTCCGTATGTAGGAAAGTAGGTGCGGTTTCGTCAAAATGGCAAAGTACGGGTTCAGAGGTTAGAGCGCGCTTGAGATAGTCAAAAGCTGATTCGCATTCGGCAGACCACACAAAGGGAACATGAGATCTGAGGAGTTTGTGTAAAGGGGAAGCTATGGTGGCGAAGTCGCGTATGAATCGGCGAAAATAGGAAGCGAGTCCTAAGAAACTGCGGAGATCTTTAGCTTTCTCGGGACGAGGAAAGTGCAGAACGGCGGAAACCTTGTCAGGGTCGGGGCGAATGCCATCCTTGCTGACAATGTGGCCTAACACCTTGATTTTCTTGCTTGCGAAATGGCATTTCTTGGTGTTTAGCTGAAGTCCAGCACTGGCAAGGCACGTGAGAACTTCGTCCAGACGGTGCAGATGCTGAGGGAAGCTTGACGAAAAAATAACGATATCATCTAGATAGCATAAGCAAGTCTTCCACTTCAGGCCACGGAGAACAGTGTCCATCATGCGCTCGAAGGTTGCGGGTGCATTGCACAGGCCGAACGGCATTACATTGAACTCGTAGAGTCCATCGGGTGTTGAAAACGCCGTCTTCTCTTTATCGTCCTCATGCATAGGTATTTGCAGTACCCGGAACGCAGGTCGAGAGTCGAGAAGTACTCGGCACCCTGCAGGGTGTCCAAGGCATCGTCTATGCGGGGCATATAAGGGTACACATCTTTGCGCGTGATCTTGTTGAGTGCCCGGTAGTCTACGGAAAACCGCACAGAGCCGTCCTTTTTTCGAACGAGAACAACGGGGGATGACCAAGGGCTCGAGGATGGTCGCATTATATCCGGTTGTAACATATCGGCGACGTTTTCTTCAATCACTTTGCGCTCAGCAGACGACACGCGATATGGCCGACGGCGCACGACGGAAGTGCCTTCTGTCTCGATTCTATGCGTTGTAATGGATGTCTTTCCCAGCGAAGTGGAATGCGCGTCGAACATATCTTCATGCTTCTTCAGCAAAGCCAGCAATTCTTGTGATTGTGAAGGTGTCAGGTCGGAACTGATTGTAGATGAAAGAGCAGAAAGGGACTCAGAACTCAGAACTCAGAACATTTACTACCACTCGGTTTGCATTTGTTCAGTTTCGCTCGAACTCGTAATAGTGTCACGTGGTCGAAATCCACGCAGCACTCAAGGCGAAGCACGCAGAACTCAAGACAATGTCAGGCGAACTGTTTATTGGGCGAACTTGTCAAAACAAGCGCCCCTGTCACAGCAAAGTGATACCGGCGTCTCCTTTAAACTAAAACAACCGCACGTGTCAATACTTCAAGAAACGACGCTTGTGATACACTCGGCCGCGCACCGTAGCATGCATTTTACCTCCAGGAAAGAACGGTCTGTGCTGTGCAATGGCATGAGTGCCAACTTTACGTCGTTCCATGAGCTGTACACAGTCGGTCGCGGTAGTGTAGCCAACGTTCCTGGTTAAGCCACGTTAAGCATACGCCCACTCATGCTCCTTGCACAATGATCTTAATCCTGCGCGCAAGATAGGCTTAAGTTTCGTCGTAGGCAATTTCATTACTCAAGTTCAGGTGACACAGACTCGCACAATGAGTGTGATCTGCAGGATTTTCTTTTTCCTCGCATGTTTGAGCAACTTGTTACGCAAAAGGCACGAGGGAGTGGAGGCGACAAAAGTCTTCAAAATGTCAGACCTAGTGATCTTATTTTGCGGTCATTACATAGGAAGGTCTCGGTGTTCATTCAAATTCTGCGAACGCAGAATTGCGCTGTATCATAGTTCTCAGCAGCGGTTAGGTGTCTCCGCCAAACAACTGAAACACGCGTAGGTGCGTATGACTGGCAGGGGCTCGGTGCACTTCTTCATCTCATATGCTGTGCACACATTCTCTATTGTTTGTTCCCGCCAACAAACTATAAAAATTGACTGTCGTTCACTGTTTATCGAACGTTTCGCTGTTTGATAAAAAAGAGAAGTTTGAGAGATGTCATTATCGAGATATATCATTTCGTGATCGCAAAATGACATCGCCTAGACCTAACTTAATTGAACTGTGGCTTGTTGCTCGGCTCCTTCGCGCGTCATTTTAAAAGCCACTTGCCTCATCAAAGACGGTCAAGCGACACAGAAAAAGACATCGAACGGTTTTAGTGCGTTTGCAGGCGTCTCAATTTCACCAGAATGGTCTACCGTGGGGCGGGGATAAATTATGCTACATGCCGCTTTGTCCACGTCCAGAAGTGTGCAAGTACGCTAGTGCAAAAATGCAGTATCGCTGTATTGCATTCCACTACATACCGTAACATTCGGACCTAAGCGGCAAAACTGACGCGTCTGAAAGGGACGTGACAACACTGCAGCTAATTCTCTTGAATAAGCGTAAAATTATTCTCAAAACTCTGGAGTAAAACACAAGTGATGATCTTGCGGAGAGGGAAAACAAACGCGTTAACTTGTAGAAGATGGACAAAATTAAAAAGAAAAGAAAAAGAAAGCTGTGGTTTCTGCAGAACTCATTCGCCAAAGCTGTGGATATTCGCCGAATGCATCTGTGGATTCCTTGTGGATGCTCTTCCCCTGATTATGCTACAGTACCTAGAAATATATTTTTCTAGGCATTATAATTATGCAGATATAATCAAGGCTAGATGGTGATCTTGGTGATGTTAGCACCGCTTCCACTTCCACTACTTATCCAGGTGTCTCATCACATGACCTTACGTTAAAGAACAACTCTTTCGTAGCTGAGCGCCGCGGCTTTTGTGTTTTCTTTCGATCTTGCATTATAAAGTGAAAAAGAAACATAGAAATATCTTTTTAAATGAGACGCCAGGTTAGTATTGCTCAGCAAGGTCGACAAGGCTCGATGGGTCTGATCCGGTCAGCCACTGGGCGAAATGCAATCATGGATTGTGGGACACGTTAGACCAACCGGTATGCATTCCTTGATTAGTAATGCACTCTGCGCGGGAAATGCAGGGCAGTGTAAGATTCTTCTCTTTTCTTTTTACGTATTTTATTTCTCTCTTCCTCCTATCTTCAGTCCTCTACTCCCTCCTGAAAGAGTAGGGAGATGCAGTGCCCCACTCAGTGGTGGTTGTCAGCTTGCTTTTTCCGTCTTTTTTTCTTTGTCTCTGTGCGTTTGTGTTGTCACATAAAATAATAATATTAATAATAGCTTACAGGAGGCGTCACGTGGAACGTGACCACGTTCTACGTAACGCCTCCTGGCAAGAAAGTGTGTTCCACACACGCCGCCATGGCTACGAGTGGCGCTGCCAAACACTCCCAGGATAATATGTACATAAATACGCAATAAAGTGCACGGGAGGACGACCGCCTTCGTAGCTCAGTTGGTAGAGCATCGGACGCGTCATCCGAAGGTCGTGGGTTCGGTTCCCACCGAAGGCAGGTTTGTCTTTTCGTCCACTTTACTTTCTTTCTACTTTCTCCACAATTACAATACTGCAATTAAATTCCCCTCTACTTTCCTAGGCTTCACTGTCTGTTTGCTGATTAAGTACGTCCTAACAGAGTCGGATACAGCAATGTGGTTACAAGGTCGCATAATGACAGGCTTTTGGCAAAGATCAGACGGGCACATGTCACTGATAACGCTCATTCACATTGTAGAAACCAAGGAAAGCCGTAATAAATTATGAATTACACTTCGCGAATAACAAGTATAATGCATAAATCCGGAACAACAGTAATAATTCAAGAGCACAAATCTCAGCGATTGGGTTATTAAGTCTTCGCTGGTATGCATTATTTCGCTCATTGCATTATTTTGCCTCTTTTTATATTAGCACGGGGAAACGTTAGAAAAGATACACACCCGCGAATATATGTAAAAGATAACGTTTACAGTGCGACAGGAACCACTGGAAATCAATAAACGCGTCGCGCACTAGGCAGCTCTTCGCCGTTATTGATGCCACATGCACGAGCAAGAGTGCAGAGATATCATTTGGTGAATCTCATTTCCGGAGAAAAGTCGTTACCTTATTTGCTAATGCAAGATCAAACTCATCGACTTAGGTCGACATAGTTGGTGCGAAAATTGCTGAAACGTACTTCTTGCGCACAGTGGGCAACGCTCAGACAACCCCAATTTCTGATTGACATGGTAGGCTGTGCTCTACCTACTTCTTTATTCTTCAGTACGTTTCGTATTATATTTTAGCCATTATGCTATCCACGCCACTGACTCGCCTTACATCACCAGGTGTCCCGGTGACCCTTCTAACGTTAGTCTAAGTAGGTTTCGGTCGTATGAAAATCTTTACTACGTCCCATGTGAACTAATTTTAAATGACAGGCAATTTATTTCTTGCTCTTGCAAACTCCCTACCATATCATATCCTATTACCTGGATCAAAGCTCACGCGTTGATACCCTCTTCATTGACTTCTAAAAAGCATTTGACAAAGTTATTTATAAGCGGCTCTTCCTAAAACTTTCGCGCTGAAATCTTAACTATCTCCTTCACGATTGGACATGCAGCTTTCAGTCAAACCTTCAGCAATTAGTTTTCGCTAACTGGCACTATTCTTCCTTATCTCCTGTTATCTCCGGTGTGCCCCAGGGCACCATTCTAGTGCCACTGTTTTTTATTTTATGTACATTAATGACTTACCAAACGGACACACTTCTCAAATCTGTCTGTTTGCTGACGATTGTGTAATTTACCGTCCAGTCTTTAACAACGACGACATTCTCACCGTACAGTCCGACTTTTCTCTCATATAATCCTGGTGCAGCAAATGGTAAATGTCTTTAAACGTAAACAACACTTCATTACTCACTTTTCATCGTCGTCAGTTGTTCCTCCCAGCTAAATACGCTATAGCCGGCTCAGGAACACGTGCTGTCACATCGTACACTTCACCTTGGTGTCAACTTGTGCAGTTGATGGAGGCTAAATGTTGCGGCCCGTGTGCTGTGCGATGTCAGTGCACGTTAAAGAACCCCAGGTGGTCGAAATTTTGGAGCCCTCCAGTACCGCGTCTCTCCTAATCAGATGGTGGTTTTGGGACGTTAAACCCCACAAGTCAACCAATCAAGTTATTCAGTAATCTCTCTTGGTCTGCTCCCATTTCCAGCATGAGCAACGAGGCAAATCGCGTAGTTGGCTCTCCGCTTCGTAACCTGCGGCTCGTTCCTCCACCGGCAAAACTGCTAACTTATCTAAAAATTGTCTGACTAAAACCCGAATACGCGTGTTCAGTGTGGGATCCCCATCAAACTATTCTGTCATCTGCTCTAGAATCCACACAGAATCGCGCAGCTAGGTTCATGCAATCAGGCTACCCGTGCCACACCAGTGTGCCCAAACTTAGATTATCACTTCACGCTCGAAATATCCATCAGCGCCGCAAAATTACAAGACTATCCTTTTTTCATAAAATCTACAATCAACTTCCTCATGAGGTTTCTATCGAACCCTTACATCGTCCGTCATCTCGTCATGGCCACTCAAAAGGTCTTTATTATCCGCAGCCGGCACAAGAGCTCATATGAAATCGTTCTTTGTTGAAATATCGAAGGACTGGAATCGTCTTCGTGCCGATGAGGCGCACCACTCCAGCCATGCATCTGTTAAGGCGTTCATCGAAACTATCATCGACTAACCTTGCCCAACCCCATGTACAGTACCCCAAGAGGGGCATTTGCGGTATAAATAAATAAATAAATAAATAAATAAATAAATAAATAAATAAATAAATAAATAAATAAATAAATAAATGTGAGACAAGGCCCGTCACCGTGTTCTTTTAATAGTTTTCTTATTTTCCAAATTACTCACGTCAGCTAAAGAAGCGATGCTCCGGAAAGATGGAGGCTTGAGTCGATCAACATATCTTTAAAAACGATCGAGCGACATTCCTTGTCCTCCATCTTATTTCGTGTGTGTGTGTGTGTGTGTGTGTGTGTGTGTGTGTGTGTGTGTGTGTGTGTGTGTGTGTGTGTGTGTGTGTGTGTGTGTGTGTGTGTGTGTGTGTGTGTGTGTGTGTGTGTGTGTGTGTGGTCCGCTCATTGACATTCACTATTAAAAGGCCAGAAACTTTAACGAGTTTGGTATAAGGTTTCATGATGTACAGAACAGGGGCGCAAAAAATGGCCACAAGGGAAGAGGTGTGAACAACACGAACGCCGACTATCAGCTGAAGAAGTGCACTGAGGCGAAAAAGAAAGAAGAGACACAACTTAGCTGCGCGTGCTCAGGAATGGTAGCGCGACCTGTAAAACGATTCCACGTGCCGACCTACGCGATAAATTGCTAGTACCATCCTAGCTCTTCTCTGTTTAAGCTAATCGACGGCTCACTCACGCACGCGCTTACACTATTATCAATATGCCATGCCTCGCCTATTAAACGCGTTTCTCCATTCTTATGTCTGTACAGAATCGCGCGTTCGGCAGCCCCGCCACGGTGGTCTAGCGGCTATATGGTACTCGGTTGCTGATCCGAGGGTCGTGGAATCGAATCCCGGCCGCAGCGGCTGCGTTTCGATGGAGGCGAAATGTTCAGGCCCGTGTACCGTGCGATTTCAGTACACGTTAAAGAACCCCAGGCGGTCGAAATTTCTGGAGCCCTCCACTACGGCGTCTTTCATAATCAGATCGGTGTTTTGCTACGTTAAACCCCGGCGATCAATCAATAAAATAAAATACCCCCTTGATGCCTTTTCACTAGCGTACAAACATAATTATAGTCAGCTGGGGGCGCATGTTGATGAAGCTTTGTTGCGATAAAATTCTTCGTATGAAAGCATTTGCACCACTCCGTGCTCCGGAGGTTATTAGCAAAGCCATTCAGCCAATCGCAGAAACCACCTACAAAGCATAACGTTTGTGAATTCGGCCTCTATTTCGAATGACTTATTGTAAAATTCCGCACTTACATACAACACTCCTCCTCCCAAAAGTCTTTCCTTCTCGACGCATTTTCAATTCATTAGGCGTTATGCGGACTTATGGATTTAACGCCCTTAGCGACTCGGCTTTGGAATGGAATGGAATGAGGTTTTCATTGTGGTTGTCGGTGAGCGTGTTCGTGTAATTTTTTTTTTTGCTTTAATATTGTTATAGCATGTGGAACCCCTGTGTTAACTACAGTTTACATTTCCCTTGGTTTGTTCCGGAGATCCAATTTTCATTGAATTTCGCTCGGCCGTGTGTACGTTATGCTGTATATTTGAATTCTATTACGCTTCAGTGATCCCTGTTGACAATGGGTAGCCATCGCTTTTCAACTTTTTTGGTTTCTTGGATCTTTTGTAGTGTGTTCTTTCCAACCAACTTTGGCCAATTTAGTGTTGTATATTTACTCCCTGCTCCGCCCTTCTCATGTAATACCTGAAGCAAGGAACTTTACAAGAAGGAGCAGTGATGCTGACATTGATTATATTACTACGTTTGTACTGATATTTCTAACAACACTGTTCGTTGCTGTAGTTTTCATTTACTTTTACTTTCTGTTAATCTTTTTCTACTGGAAATTAAGTTCGATCACTTCTTTTTTTGTTTGCTATGTATGTAACCAAGGGACATGCAAAAACAAACATCCAATTGCCCACCGCGCGTAACGGAATCGAAATCTGGCTACTCCAATAAGCCTGAGAAAATACCCGTGCTACATGATTTCGTTTTAAAGTTTGAAACGTGTTTTGGGCACGCATGGCAATATTTAACAAGCCGAGGGACAGGTTCGTACTGTTTAATTCCTCGAGCGAGGGTGTATAGTACAATGCTTCGAAAACGCCAACATTATACGAAAGAACGACTTCATTAAAACAGCACGGTAATTGACCAGGATGCCTCGTAAACGGCGGCGGGTTTTTGCTTTGCAGGCTGCGTAACATGGCTGATCCAACGATCAGTCTAAAAGACGGCAGCCGTGGGAGCCTCCAGAGCTGCTCAGCAGTTTTCCGGCACCCAGTTTCATCGCCGTGCTTGCGGAATCGAGCTCCTCTTAGCGGCCACAGCCACATCGCCTGTTCTTCGGTGTCCGTACCAGGGCCGTCCGCACGGCACTCGTGAAGCGCCTGTGGGGCGGGCCTCCGCCGCCCAACGTGAGTGTGGTTCGCCTGTTGTGGCTTGGCGTTATGCATGTAACACATATCTCCGCACATATGAAGCAGTATTACTTACCGGCGAAAGGGACAGTTAGCAGCCACTCGTTTGCAGGACAAGTGAGCTAACCAGGAGGCTAACGATTGACAAGGCGAGGGCGAGTCCACCGACAACTCGAAGCACGTGGGCATGGATATGGCTACTCCACATTGCCTATGTGGAGTAGTAGCGTCTGCTTCCATGCACTTTTAGGCGCATCGAAGCACACGGACCGCGCCCAGCGCAACTTCAAGGCCCATTTTAATTTTTTGTGTGACACAGGTTTAGATGCCCGCCTCTAATACTGTGCTGTAAAGACTACATCCGCTTATATATAGGACTCGTATAGTGACTCATTGTACTTTACCATCTTCACCTCTCATACCTCCCTCTATCTCTATTTATCCCTTTTCCCCTTACCACTGTGAGGAGTAGCAGGCCAGAGACTCACTCTCCAGGCCGACATCTCCTCCTTTCCTCTCATTAAACGCTTTCTTCTTCTTCCACATTGCCGGTTTCCGCAGAACTCATGTGCCATATTACTTAAGGACGTACGACCATTTCTTTCTTACGCAGCGCTTTTTTATGTTGTATTCATGTTTATGCATTTATTTATTCTTTCTTATCGCAACCAGTTATGTCTTCAGGCTTTCTCGCTAGTCCTTATGGTAAATAAGTAAATAAATATTGAGGTTTGAGATGGGCATTTTCGCCATCTTAGACGAGAGCGTTCTGAGCTGTCCTTGATCTATGCCTGATTCATGTTATCATTGTGTTTAATACTAAAAATTGCTCACAGTGTTGACAGCTGTATAAATGAGTAAGTGATAAAATAAGAGCGCAGAGAAAGAGGGAATAACACTGTTAAGTTCGGCAGAGTAGCTGACCAAGCCAATGCAATAAAAGAAAGATGGCAGTGAACAAAATGTATGAGACTGCATGCCTCCGCACTCCACGTAGCCATCTCACTCGACCTTGCCGACGTGAACAAATATAGACGAAACGCTGGTTAGCGCTGCTGCTCGTCAGGACAGCCGTGGCTGCGTTGGAGCGTAGCGAAGTGTGTAATGACCACCATTCTACATCGTCGACGTTAGGGCCCTTATAAGTGGAGGCAGTGCTGACAGAGCGGAAGCTCAGCGCGACGCCGCGGCGTCACGCGCGCCGTATATCGAGGTAGGCAGAGCGTGACCTCCAAAGGGGTTCGTTCTGTTCCTCTGGGGCTTGTCGCCCATGGCGCGAAGCAAGGCTGGGAGCCGTTCGGGCCTAACGAACGAAAACCAATTATAATGCTGGCTGACTGGTAGTGCGCAGTGGTTTTGAGGCCCCGTGTTATCGTCAGCACACTGCCTCAAAACTGTTCATGGATGGACTAGTTGTGTTGCATGTAATAACACCATGGTGCGTCTGAATAAAACGAGCTTCTGAACGAAACCGCAGCTTCAGTTACTTGTGGCATTGAAGTTCACGGTGACGTATGTATAATCACCGCGTTCTGTCATGGCCGGTCTGGAGGCGCGATGGAGCGAGCGCGCGCCTGCAGACCAGCCGTGGTTGTATATCCATCTGAGTTCTGACGCAGCTGGTAGTATTTAGCCTTAGAATGACTCTTTAGGAATGAAATGCCAGTAGTGAAATGGTACTCAAGTGACTGCGAAGAAAGTGGGATCAAGGGCTCGTTTCTTTGTTCGACACAACCTGATGTATCTAACCGAATATGAAGCCAAGGTGGGCACAGGTGACATTAATTGTCATTATTAACAATTACATAATTAATTATGGCATAATTACTACACTATAGATAATAACTACATGTAATGTCAAATAATGTGGCCTATGCCCTCCTTGGTTGCAATGTCCATTGGATACCACGCGCAGTGACAGTGGACACTTAATGCGGGTCACTGGTACCAAATAGAGACCAATAGGCGTGGCCACGCGCATTCCAGAGAGAGAGAGAGAGAGAGAGCGTTTGATGACAACTGGAGAGAAGATAACAATGCGGTAGACAGAGTGCATGGCCCCTAATGAATATTGGGTGAAAAGAGCTTCTCAAGCACATGCCAAACTACCTAAGCGATTAAGTGTTGTACTAGGTCCCGTATTTCAAGATAATACTTTTATGTCGCTGGCCGGCGTACAGAGCATATTGCGACGGTGCAAAACCTTCCTGGAACTCGGGACGAACCAATTCTGGAATGCGAAAACCTTGTTCCTCAGGGAACTATGGTTTCTAACACCACGAAACTCGGCATTTTCGCTTAAGCAGGCATTGCCGCTTACCGCTGACGGTCAATGCCACAATTACGGCTCGACGGCCGGTCTGAAAAACTAGCGGCCCGTGTTACGAGAGCCGGAATACGTGCCTGAAAGCGTAACGACCGCACGCTCGACCTATGCGATCTCGTCAATGATTCAAGTAATGCGCACATGTGCTTCGACGGGTGCGGCGCACGGTTGCCCGCCGCCTATTGGCTGCAGACGTGATAGGCGCCTGCTCAGCTAATGACTGGGAGTAGGCTTTGACAAATGCCCCGGCCAAATAGTTTATGTTGATCACAAGCACAAGAGCGTTTTAACCGCTCTAAGTGCGCACTGGAGCACTTTTTCAGCATAGCCTGAAAACGCACGCCAGTCAGTCCTTGAGGCTAGTGTGAACGTGCGAGCAAACCATCATTGCGCTGCGCGCACCAAGGCATCTGGAGTTTGGTTTCAAGTGCAGGTGGAAATCTCCTGCTCTTTTTCCAACAATTCACGTCGCTGGCAGCACCCACCAGGTCGCTTGACTTTTGCAGGTCTTAAACATAGGTGACGCTGTTTGTGCTTCTGGAGGCGTAGTCGGTGCTCCCGGTGACGTCATGTGGTAAAAGAAGAGCAAAGGCTTCCCAGCCGCATTTGAAACCAAATGCGAATTTCGTGGGGCGTACAGTGCAATAATATTGCGATCGCGCGTTCACAGAAGCCTCCAAGACTGATCGACGACCTTTTATGACCGTTTTTAAGAAGTGTTGCTGGATCCCTTTAATGCCGGTGGTCGGTGGAAGGTGTTCCGGTACTGTCTTCATTCTCGGGATGAGGGCTATTTGCCAGCTGCGCGCTTTCAATATCAATTATCCTTGTATGCAGACTTGCACGGAAATCTACTGGGCTTTGTTGAGGCTTCAAAACTGGTCAAATAGTCTTTTGTACAAAAGGTTCAAGGGTGGCGCACACATATCACGCACATCATGTAGGCTAATATCTATGCATTTATATTTGAGAAGTTTTAATATCTGTGTCCCTGTCACGACAATCGCATTTCGGTGAACGTGAAATGCTAGAGGCCCATGTATTTAGACTTAATGATACCCTATCGAACGCCAGGTGGTAGAAATCTTCGGAGCTCTACACTACGTTGCGCCTCATAACCATGGATGTCGTGGTTTTTGCAAGCAAACTCCAGCAATTATTATTAAGGGTTAGTCTGCGTGGTAGATAACACAGCTGCTAAACATGCAAATAGAGCGAAAAATACTGAATCTCAAAAGACAGAGCACTTCTCACGTGGATGTGGCCGTATATTCAAGGCCAGGAGCGAGACGCTCAGGTCACTGAGGCTTCCAAGACAGCCAACCACATGACGCGCTCTTACCTCCCCTATGCCGGGGAATTTTGTTGTCACAGTAAGTGAGTACGGAGCCAAAGGAATCGATTGGAGGTGCTCTTGTTCTAGAAATATCGTCAGGTGGGCGAGTTGGATCTGTTTAAACCTAGCGGCAAAGGAAAAAAAAAAAAAGAAAAGAAGGAGCAAAACAGCGGGATCTGCTCTGGTTAAGCCCTGGGTCATTCTGGTTATGGATCCATTAATGCATTATCATGCCCTGAGAAAGGTATCCGACAGAAAGAAACGGCACGCAAAAAAAAAAAAAAAAAAACACTCGAGAAGTTGGAAATGTTTTGCAAGGCGTGGTGTGCAGATATCCTATTTCCCAAATGGCCAGAAATGGAAACAATCCAATGTTTGCCCGAGGCATATCACTCCCATATGCAAACACTGAACGGCACTCTACCAAATAAAGGTTTGTCTGTATGGAAAGAAGCATTTCGATCTGATCAGTAGTCTGATTACCGAAAGTATATTTCAGAAAATACAACATGGGGAGGACAACGATCTTGTCAGAATCTCTTTTCACTGTTAAAATCGCAGTATATCGCAGACTGCCACTCACGGCAGATAAGTTCTGTTATAATTTAGTGAAAGCACACATTAGATATCGCAAGGCGTAAGTTATCATGAATGCATTTAGACAGTGTTGTCCTTGCGGAAAAAATTTGTGCGCTTACAAATACGGACGAAGCACTATTTTACAAGCTGTTGGTACGACTTCGAATCGGCGATCGATTGTAACAAGTACTGCGCTGAAGATTACTAAGATTAATAATTCATAAATGAATCGATTATTCAAGGAATCAATCCATGAGTCATTTATTTAGCGTACCAAGGAACAACGATAGCGTTGTACTGCTTGTGTCCGTAGAACTTATAATAAACAATAAAACTGAGACAATTTTTAACGGAGCATATCAACAAAGAAGAAAGTTAATCTGAAAATAAAGAAGAAAGGTCTGAAAGACAGGGATAATGTAATAGCACAGAGAGCAGCATCCATCACAGCTATCAGTAACACCTTGTAAGGAAACGCGCAATTTCTGACACCACGAAAGCAAGACAGACGACAGGACGAGCACCAATTGCTTTATTGGCCTTCACGCTTCAGCCTATATGGCACGCCTGAAATTTGTGACATGCGCAGAGCAGACTGATAAAGCAAGAGGAAAATGTTTTCATTCTGCAACGTTGTTTATTAACGTCTGAACGTCGAGGAACGTTAAAGGCGAGCTCCGACAAACGGCGAGCGTCAAGCAGTCAAATCCGGGCAAGTGCTAGCTCGAGGCCCTCGCCAACGCTGCGGCTTGCTTGCTTACCGTCCTTGTCTTGTTCAATCATTACGTTTCTGAAATCGCATGATGAAGCAGGGCACTTTCTGCGGTGTACAAAGATATTGGATGCTCATATTTTTTGACGTGGTACGCCTCCAAAAGTTCTCCGGCAACAGGGTTTTATGTTTCTTCCAACAATTTCTGTATCTAAAAAGCGTGGTTCACATATGCAGTCATTCCAATGTGCTGTTAAGGGCACAGCTTTTTTATTCCTAACTGTTCTCGCATGTTGCCTTTCCCGGTCCTTTATGAATCGGCCTGTTTTTCTACGTATGACTTGCCACAGGACAAATGAATTCAATACACCACACCTACGGCATAATCAAAATACACTAGGGGGCGGGGGTTCCTGCCACAGCCATCTCTTCCATCCTCTGCACAACAAACGCGAGCTCAGAGGCAGGCGCGCTTATTAGGTGCTGGAAATACTATATGAGCATCTTGTACCTTCCGGCGACCTTGTTGAAATAGTGGGCTACACCATGTCAATACGGCAGCACAGCCGGCCTGCTTTTCAATTGCTCAGCCAGCTCATTTTTCCTCCTCGCGCCTTTCGTCTTCCGCTGTAAGGCCTCAGCCACACACAAAACAGCTGAACAGGGGAACCCAGTGGCGTAGTCTGTCTGCCTGTCTATTGAAACTTCCCTTCATTGTGTGAGGGCACGACCTTTCAGTGTGGAATTTAAGCAAAGGATTGCTTAGCACGTTTGATAGAAACAACTTAATCAGCCAACAGGCACTGAAACCTAGGAAAGCATATAGGGGAAGCTAATTGTAGTATTGTAATTGTGGAGTAAGCGGAAAGGAATTAAAGTGGACGAAAAGACAAACCTGCCTTCGGTGGGAACCGAACCCACGACCTTAGGATGTCACGTCCGAAGCTCTACCGCTGAGTTACGAAGGCGGTCGTCTCCCCGTCCAGTTTATTGTGTATTTATTTACATATTATCCTGGGAGTGTTTGGCAGCGCCACTTGTAGCCATGTCGGCGTGTGTGGAACACACTTTCTTGCCAGGAGGCGTTACGTAGAACGCGAACTTACGACGAGATGGCTGCTGCCCAATAAGCCCTCGCATGCTACCTAAACGCACCAAGTCTGCCGCAGTGAGGCCCAAGCTAAATAACGACAGGGAAGGGGTCAAGGGCGCGTTTTCACTCGTTAGAAACAACATAATGAGCCAACAGACACTGAAGCCTAGGAAAGCATAGGGGAAGTTAATTGTAGTATTGTAATTGCGGACAATCAACTTCTCCTACGCTTTCCTAGGCTTCAGTGTCTGTTGGCTCATTAAGTATTTTCAAACAAATAAAAACGTGCCCTTGACCCCTTCCCTGTCGTTAATAGCATGTTTGACAGTTTTTGAATGTGCTGGATCGCACGGCATCATCAGTTTCTGTGCTCTAGATCAGTAGGTCCAACATACGGGGTTATGGATAAAAGGGGTGTCCAAGTGTAAGAATTGCGAAAGACCATTTTGCAGTAATTTATGAGTGAAATTCAACCCATCACCACAGATCCTAAATATGTCCAGAATGCCTGCGGCTACACTTTAGTGATCATCAAATTTCTTCAAGAAAATGAAAAAAAATCACAGCATATCCACGGGGTGAATGATGATGAGTGGGCGAAGCTCGGGAGGGAATCATCGGTAAACCGTGAACCTTCCGTGTAATTCGCCCTGTCGATCATCATGTAAAGACGTCTTACGCATCCCCTTACACAGGCCGGAACGCGCACCGCGTTTGCCGACGCCATCACATGACTGCTGAGAGAGTATAAGGCGGAGAGGCCACAGCGTCTTGCACCAGCTTCTTACACGGGCCGTAACGCGCTAGCACAAAGGCGTTAGAAACGCGCAGTCTTTCGTTAATGTTGGGTATTTACTGTGATCGTGGTGCCTGTGACCATGTGCGCTTCGTGGCGTAGTGGCTAGCACCGCGCGTTCGGAAGCGAGGGGTCCCTGGTTCGATTCCGCGCTTCGGACACAACGTTAGGAATTTTAGGGGCGAAGCTCCTTAAGGCGGCACCCGTTCGTCCCTCGTCGTAGTCGTAGCAGGGGGATGAAACTTCGCGGTTTTTCTGTCCCATGACCGCAGCGATCCTAATGTTTGGGGGCTGTACTAACTACGAGCATAAATGAATGTTGCCGTTCTATTTTATATTTATTACCAGGTAACTTATTAACTCCGAAGTTTTTAATATGCAAGTGAACCTAAATATTGCTGTTCGAGATTGCGAAAATACGAGCGCCGCTCGGAGTGGAAAACGGGAATCGCACAGTCGTCCTGTCTCTCACGGCGAAAGAGGGGCGTTTCCTATCGTGCGCCCATGAATGCTACGGCGAACGGTGTCCCAAAGGTCGCTTTTACCACCGTAAAGTTTGTTTCAGCGAAACGCTTTAGCTTCAGCGGAACAGACGCATGAATGGATTCGCGCCGTCATCACAAATAGTGCTGTGCTGAGTGGTGTGGAAATTTTTCTCGCCACACCGGCATAAAATTCTTTCGGAGCCCGGCGGACGAAAGGTACGATCTGCATGCTGCTCGTTTTGTTTTTCTACGCTTGCACGGCATATCAGGATGCGGTTGCAGCAGTAGCTGCGTAATAAAACGTTCAAACAAACTCGGGTCTTTATTCTTGTCTAATTTATGTATACACGTAAACAAGAACAAAGTCCTACTTAGAATAAGTGGTGCAAAAATAGGTGGATGGGCAAACCATCAATGAAAAGCAACGATTGCCATTTTTGTCATGTGGAGGGTCGCGCAACAGGAATAAGGTCGTGCGCTCGCCATCTGAATACCTTCCACTCGCTCAATTTGGCTTGCTGGTGCATCCTAATTTAATTTGGCGATAAATCCCCCTCCCCCCGGCCACTCAGATCATCAGTCCTCTTCAAGATGGCGTCCCCCAGTGCGTGTCTGCAATGCGCCGCCATGTTTTAGTACCGCCCCCAAACACCAGGCGTTCGTCAGGCGCTGCGAGCGAAAATCGCGTTCCATGGATGGTATAGGAAGTTTCACTCCCCTGGTCGTAGTGCGTAACCAGTCTTACGCTTTGACCTCCAAGGTGGTGCCGGTGGGAGATTTCTCCTGTGCGTTGGTGAACAATAAAAAATTCGCAGCGTGCGCGTTAACTAAAAGCCGAATTCTTCTGTCTCTCATTCCCCATTAGCAGCCATTGGCATGTTCCAGTAGGAAACGTTAGTAGAAGTAGCAGTGTAAGTGTTAGCTAAAAGCCGACTTCTTCTGTCTCTCATTCCCATTAGCAGCCATTGTTTACCTCCAAGGTAGTGCCTGGTGAGATTTCTCCTGTGCCCCGGCACTGCCCCGGCAAACGCGAGAGACAACGTTGGCGCAGGCAGCGTCTCCTAGCGAGTTTCTTGATTGAGAAATACCGACTGCTCGCGTTGGAGAAGCGTTCAAAGGCAAAACCCATCTGCAACCAGTGCAAGAACCACTTAGCTTACATTTCACCGACCACAAAGCGGTCATAATGGAAGGACAACGGAAACCAGCAATAAAAGTTTGATAAAACATTTAATCAATCGTTTCACGTCAATTTTATCGGGCGAATTAACGGAAGAAATTTCACGGTTTAACCGATGATTACTTCCAGGAGCTTCGCCCAATCTCATCATCATTCACCTCGTGGATCTGCCGTCAATTTTTTTTTCTCATCGTCCATGGTCCACCAAGCGCGATCCGACACGTACGGCGACGATCCAGGAGAACGAGAGGAGCGCTCCCCGCGCAGCAGCCAATCGGATAGCAGCTACACCGCCAACGCCATCTAGCGTACCTTCACCCAACCGCCATATTGTACGCATGTCTATGGGACAGCGCCCTCTCGGAAACGAGACGAGAAATGCAGATGACGACACAGAATGCGTACAGCGCGATCTAGTGTATCGTCACCCAGCTGCAGTTTGCATGCGTCTCTATGGGGCAGCGCCATCTATTGTATGCTAAGGGAGACGCTACTGGTTACGCAGGCTGCATCGACAACCGAGAACCGTCCAGGTGATGCCATAAGGAGCTTCGCCCCTAAAAAGCCGTCAACGTAACTAAAAAAATGTGTAAACCCCTTACACTATTTAAGGCAGCGACTAGAGCACTTCCTGGAAACAAATCACATAAGAATCATATAAGATACGAGCCACGCACGAGCCAATACATATACCTTTATGCAACATATACAAGGCCTTGTCATAGGAGGTAAAAGTGGAATTTAAGCAAAAGGCTAAAATGGAGATAAAGTTGTCAACGGAGAAGCAAGCATAATTCTGAAAGAGCACGTCATGGGTAGTAGAATAAGACAGGTCCTCCATATCAACGGAAAACACTGAGCCTATATCTTGCCTACTTTTCAGAAAGCTTACTACCTCAGCCTTCAGGAAGGACTTCTACCAGTAACACGAACCCAAGAGCTCTGATGGACAGTGTATAAGATGGTCGAAGAAAGATTAGGTGTGGTAATACAACGCGAAGGTCAACGACCAAAATAGATTCAAAAGCAAGCGTTTAAGAATGTCTTAATGCACGAAACTTCATCAGGCTTCGGCCTCTGTGTCTGGAAATTCTTGCTTCGAAGCTACTGGGAGACGCAAATTTGTCTTTCGCGGTTACTGCAGTGTTAGGCTTCGTTCGCGAAAAAGCCTCTACAATCCCTTGATCACGCATCATAGACGAGCGTTTTGTGCATGCGGCTCAGATGAAAGGAAAGAGAGAAGTTTCACCATCGTGTGTATTGTTAGCACGATTCCCAGAACCTTAAGTGTTTCCGGGGCCCTACACTGCGGCTTTCGTCTCCTTAGTCTTCCATTCCCGCTCCCATACTTCGATTGGCACTGAGCTGCAGTCCCGAGGAGAGCTGCAGCAAAAAGCGTCCGTTTCTTAACCGAATAACGATTATTGATATGATACGCCTCCCAGGAGTTGCGCGTTATGATGCTTTCTTTTCAATCTGATTTTCACCGCTATTGGCTTACAAGTTCATTGTTTTCAACGTAAACACGGATATTACTGCTGAAAAAAAAAAAAAGAAACGCCTGTCTTAATTATTCGATGTTCGACCCGTATTTTAAACATCGCAAGCACTTACAAATTACTCACAAGTCCCAAAAACGCCACATTAGAAAAGGCGGATCTATTCGAAGTAGCCAAATAAGCGAAGTGCAATCTCGTATCTTTTCGTATATCGCCCACTACACGACTTTCCTTTCTCGTGCACCTTTTTCCAGAACGAAAAGAAAAACTTTAAGCACTTTCAACAGCACTAAATGGGCTATACCAGAAAAACGTCCACTTTTGACTGTAAGAAAATCCTTACTTGACCTGCTTACGTAAGTGTATCAGAGCTACTCGTGTTTCATTGAACATTAGAACACGTGTGGTGCGTAAGGGCTTTTATAACTGCCCATTTATAACGTTATTATAGACGTTTCGCTACCAGTGCAGGTAGCATCGTCAAAACACGAGTGCAACAAATTAGCGAATAGAATCTTATGTACGATAGCGCCGTAAATACCAGGCAGAGGCCAGGGCTACATTTGCTCGCAGGTTGATCGCGATGGATATGCCATGGCTCCACATGTTTTCTTGGGCCCCATCCTTGCTACCGTTCTAGAGTTGTCACGTTATGAAGATCTAACACGTGTCATTTTCTGGGGCAGTGCTCCACTGATTCACTCTTAAGACATGTAGCAGCTGTTGCTTTTGTAACGTCCCTTGCAGTGGCAGGGCCAGAAATTTTTCGGGGGATTTTCGAGCGCTATATATGCTATATATGCCGTAGAACTGAAATATACGTTTTTTTTTTTTCAGTTTCCTGGCATATCTTCGTCAGCAGGGTAGCGTACTACCACTGGGGGCGCCACTCACCACACCAGCGTTAAAAGACGCCTTGAAGCCCCTTCAGCCATTTAAGTTTAGCTTCAGCGGGAGTTGCGTGGTGCGCAGCGCCAACATGACGCATTTGCCGCCCGATAAATTGGAGCACTATGCTGAGTTCCGTACGACCGAAACTGCAAGCTTTTTTTGCCGTACCATAAATACAAGTGAGAAGAGCACAACAAAAGAGCTACCAGAATGACCATAACACGCGCTGGCAATAAGCTAAGACTCGAACAAGTTGCCTTACGTATATTCACCGCGGCCAGGCCTACTCCCTTTTGCGCTGGTGCTCGTCAGAGAGCCTATGGACTGCGGCATAATTTAACTCCTACACTGAGGTTTCATGTCAAAATGAGGGCTGAAAGAAAAATACTATTGCACAGAGAAGACTGCCGCAGATGGCAGACGAGAATCATTGAAGTAATCCAGTGGAAAGACACAGTTATTTCCTCGCCCACTAGTACGAAGATCGCTTACCCGCGCACGCTACTGCCAAAATTGATCATTTCAGAACGATACATAACGATGGGTGTAGCTACCGGCATGAGGTGATATGAGCCATGATAGCAGGCATAACCTGAGACACCGGGGGCATACCTGACGTAAATAAGTTAAATGCTGCGACAACTACATTGTTTTTGTGAAACTCCTAGGTGCCGAAGCTGGCGTTGTCCTCATAAGCTCCGAGATACTCTTTCCAATTTCGCACAATCATGACGTCTTATTATGTTTTCGTATTTATGGTTTCGTCCTTTAAAAGTTATCTACCTGTTCTCTGCGTTATACGGGTTCTTCTTTCAACAATTCTGCGATATATCCGCAGCGAGAGCAAAGAGTCGCCTGCGACTCTGATCCGAAGTTGCAGACCTATCTGACCCGAATATTATTACCACCATTTCTGAAAAGCCTGTCACAGAAAAACGCACTCCTCAATAACAGTATAGGGGGCCTCCAGCAACATGGTTTTGTCTCCATTAAATCCACAAGCACCGCCATCGTGACCCTTTCACAAATAATTACTCTGACTTAGTTAACAGAACAACGTATTAAAGTATATTTTGATATTTAAAAAGCTTGTGTGGTTAACCACTTCGCACTTCTGATAAATTAAACACCCTACGGTGTTACTGCAAACTCACACCAGTTTAATCCCACAGTTATTCAGAGTCATGTGCAATTCAAGTTGCAATCGATAATCGTAATTCTTAAGTTACTGAAGTGCAATACCAATTTCCATACATATTGATTCGTATTAGGTGCAATATTCTTGCCATTGTACCAATGGCATTCCCCAAAACCATTGAACTTACTAATGCAACAAATGTGTGTAGTTGATACAGCACCAGCGTTGACAGATTACTCCGGAACGAGAGAAAACTACAGGCCACAAACAACTATCCATACCTGATTGATTTTCGCAAGACAGATTGATAAAAGAATTGTGAAACAGCGAACAGATCGTTAGAAACTATGAAGAACGGGAAATGTCGCTGGAGCCAAGAACTCGACAAGTCGACCTGTATTCATCAGGAAGGTGCACGATTTTTCATGCTCATAGAAAAAAAAAATACTGAATACGTTATATAATTAGTCTGGGGCAATCCCTCGCTGCGTTGAATTGACAGTCCTACATACCTAGGGGTCGATTTTCACTTGCGAAGATTGCAAGAAAATGGCGTTTTTTTTAACTTTCTTATAGATCCTGCACTATTCCCTACGCCCGGAAATAGTTTCCCTGTGACTTACATCGGGCTTCGCACTGTTTTCTTATTTCACTGTCACTTATGTTTACGTTGCTGTTACGAAACATGGGGTCTAATGTACAGAACTTAATCGGCTCCCTTCCTGTGATCGCAAAAAATGACCTGCACGAATAGAAAGTTTTCCTTCTCTCTAACGCCCAAATAATATCCTGTTCAACGAGCTTCAGGTTCTTTCGCTTACAGCGGTACGAAACCCTAATACGTCTGCTTGGAACACAAGATGTGCCATATTTTCTTCACCATGTCTGCGCACCAGGCAGGCAACTAATCGTAGTATATGTATGTTACGGCGTAGCTCGGCAGGTAACCACAGCGGCACAAACCCGACGATGATGATAACACATCATCGATGAAGAAGATACGGAAAACGCATGGTGATGATATTAAAATACAGATGACGAAGGCGTGCATAATAAACGCCCACAATATATCCAAGTGTAACAACGTCAGTGGCGAATGGTTACACGAGATTCTTGGTACTCTAACCTGGAATTGACATAAAAGTTGCGGGAAATTCTGATCTTACATCCAAACACTTGTTTCTTCAAACACAGGTGTCGTGACTAACTTCTTCAAGAGCAGAAGCCTGATGAGGGCGGGTTGGTGTTCTTAGTTGAAGTACCAGTCATTGGTACGTGTTTTCATTTGTACCCGTTCTCTTGCGCCGTTTCTTCTTCAAGCTTGCTTGTTATTTACACTATTGCTTGCAAGTTGATGAACTGATTTATTGCTCAGTCGATCGATAATCTCGGAGACTGTAGCCGTTTTGGCTGCGATGACTATCAAACACAATAGTGCATTTAACAAATGCACTATTGTGCATTTGTTAAATGCACTAGAGTGAGACATTATTGAAATATTATAATACAATCCGATATGGCTCATACGGGTCATCTTAGGCTCGCCTAGACTCCGAAATCATGAGACATGTTATCGTGTATCCATGGTTAAATAAGTTGAAGAAAATGACCTAGCATTCTAGGTCTTGGTCGTCGGTGCTTCCAAGATGAGGTTCCCCAAGAGTCGGCCAAGAGTCGGAAAGCCGCTCCTGTCCTAGATACATACTACCTTAAAAGCGACGATGCGAATGGAACCACCTCTTTTTGAGTGAATGTCGTGACCACCGTCTGCTGGCAGCGGGGCTAGTGACCGGGGCTACTGACCCTTAGCATGAGTAAACAGCATCTCAAGTTACTATGGACATTAGTAAAAAAAAGCAGCAGAAATCGTCCAGCTATTTCAATATTTCCCAATAAAAGTGCTCTCACTGCTGTTATTGTGATGTCGAGTAAAGCTGCTCGGCATAAAGGAAATGTTATACAAGGGCGCATTACTCGGCTCCTTACTATTTCTTTGTCTTGAAGTGAGTTCTAAACTTCCTTCTGATAAGGCGATCTTCGTACGACATGTGTTATTTTCAGTTTCCCGTGAATATCGCATCAACGAGATGGTAGTGCAATTTCTCATTCGAATCCCAGACGAGGTGGGGGGAAAGCGGCGGCCTGCCATACCTTGTTTTATGGCGTTTGTAATTATCTGGACACTTTCGTGGTCGTGACCCGCATAACTATAAGCACATATACGTATTTTAGATGGGAGGCTCCAACTCCAAGAATACCAATTTTTTTTTTTCCCTTTCGCTAGACACCCGCACTGGGAGTCGAACGAAGGACTTCTCTGTCCCCTGACGCGCGCCTCAGACAACTTGGCCACCGACGGCGGTCTTGGTACAGCGCAAGCTTAGAGGACACTCATACGCAGCGCTTGCAGCTGGCAGCATGGCAGAACCTCACAGATCCCTTCCGTCGAGCGGGTCCGTGTCTGCACGTAGCTCCCGAGATGGCGCCGTGCTCTCACCGCGTTTAACCGCGTTGTTCGCCTGGATCGCCGACTGTGTTCCTACTACTGTGTGGCCGAAGAGGTTCGGCTAAAGGGTAGTCGTGCTGAACGTATGGATGCACGCGTATCCGCACTCTGCAAGTAGGAACAACTTGCAGCTGCACGTTAGGCACACTGCAGCTCGGATTCCTTACCGGCGAATATGATCCCGTAGTCCGAGCGCACAAAGCGGAAAGACATCGCCTCTAAAACTACTAGTTGTTGTTATCCACGCATTCCTATCGCATATATTACTTTGCCCTTCCAGCGATACTGCCCCGCCACGGTGGTCTAGTGGTTATGGCACTCGGCTGCAGATCCGAAGGTCGCGGGATCGAATCCCGGCCGCGGCGGCTGCATTTCGATGGAGGCGAAATGTTGAGGCCCGTGTGCTGTGCGACGTCAGTTGGCACGTTAAAGAACCCCAGGTGGTCGAAATTTCCGGAGACCTCCACTACGGCGTCCCTCATAATCAGAGCTGGTTTTGGGACGTTAAACCCCACAAATCAATCAATTCCAGCGATACTGCGCGTTTTTGTTGTGCTTAATTTAGTGCTGCAGCTCGTACACATCGCGTTCCGCCTGTCGTCTCAGGAAAGTCCCGCACAGATGCCTTCAGGGTAGCACACCGCCAGCTCAGGGGATTCGAAAAGGGGGTCAACTCGTGTGTGCGAGTTGGGGAGAGCTCCGGGGGCGTCCTCGGGAAGCCGTGACCCCGGCACGTTTCTTGCCTCCCTCTGAGGAGCCATCCCAAGAAAGGAGGACTCGCTTGCCCCCGCCGATGCGCGCGGCGGTGGCGGTTGCCCGTGGCAACGGCCAGGTATGCGGCCGTTCAATAGCGCACACCTCACCTTGACCGACTGACCGACAGCGCCGCAGCGGTGGCACCTCGCGGTTGTGCGGGTCACCAGGCTGCTGCTGATGCGCGGGTCATGCGGCACGTTACGCTCACACAGAGAGGCACGTGACTGCGACCGCGAACTTTGGTGGCCTATAGCAGTGATGTTACACGAATACAACGAAACGAATTGGAAGGGCTCAAGGGCTCGTTTATTTGTTAGAAACAACTTAATGAACCAACAAACATTAAACCCTAGCAAAGCATAGGGGAAGTTATTCAAGTTCCCAATTGTTGTATTGTAATTGCGGAGTACGTAGGAATTAAAGTGGACGAAAAGACAAACCTGCCTTAGGTGGGAACCAAACCCACGACCTTCGGATGATGCTTCCGATGCTCTACCGCTGTGCTACGAAGGTGGTCGTCCCCCCGTCCACTTCATTGGGTATTTATGTGTGTGTAACCCTGGGAAAAGAGTGTGTTTAAAGGACACGGGTCCAAACCACTCCGCCGCTGTCGCTTTTTTTGACGAACGCGAAAATGCGAATTTTCTTTTACATGGGCGGGTTCTCTTGTCAGTAGACGTCTTAGACATAGGTATTCTTCTACGACTATATTACAGAAAACACCACTTTTGCGAGGGGACCCTTGGTAGGTTAGAAAACGCGCGAAAAGAAAATACGGGTCGGAACGCCGCTGCCAAGGCCCGGCGCTAATATGCGTGATGTCATAGGTCGTTAACAGCGTCTGCTAAGGCCTACATCACTGTTTCTAGACAGGAAAGACACAGATTGCGTTCTGAGGAAGCCACAGATACGAGTTTCAGGGCATTTGTTGGAGCGAATTCGGCCTTCTGACGCCATGAGGTCGAAGGTCCGGCGCGAATGTCAAAACTAAAGCTTTGGCACGCATTTTCTCTTTTAGTATTGAATGTAAAATAGTGAAATTAAGCACAACAAATTTCTCTAAATATAACGTATATGTCTAAACGACTTCGCTTTTTCACTTTAGTGTCCATTTAAGGTTTCAAAAAATCCAGTGAGTTATGAGATTCCCTTAGTTGGACGAAGGGGAGCAAGAAGTGTCTCTGACGTATCTTTTGTGTGCGTATAGTTTTTTTTTTCAGCTGCACGCACATTTATGTGCAGCAGCTCTTGTAAGTTCACCTTGTACGTCTTGCGTGGCAGGAAATCAAAGCCACCACGCCGCTCAATATGAGTGGTCGTGAACCTGTGTACAATATCGCGGAAAGACAGTCGCCACATAGCTATGGCACGAAACGCGTTTGTGAAATAGAAGAGGAGGTGATGGAAGCTTCATTAGAAGAGCCCTTAGGGGATTTAGAAAGCTTAAAATGAGGTCCTAAACATCTTGGACAACGAATGAAATAAATTTCGGAGCAACTGCTCCTGCTCGAAATGGGGACGTCTGCTTAAAGCGTCGCACACGCTATTTTTTAGCGAAAGGAATGAAGGAAAACAAGGGTAAAGAAAAGGCAGAGAGGTTAACGTGGGCTGAACACGGCTGGCTACAGGATACCCAGAAATGGAAGGTAAATCTTGGGAGGAGAGGGAGAAGAAAGAAAATAGTTAATCGCAGGGCTACCGTCTCTGCAAAAGCTCAGCGTTCATAGTTAAACAAAGTCGATAAGTCCTATGGCGTTCAGAGCGCTATAGGGAAACCCGCAATGACAAAATAAATTCAGTGAAAGATATTAGGCAACACAAGGGGCATCGAAGCAATGGTTGTCGTCTACGGCCAATATGGCCGAGTTTCTAAACACACACACAGACACTAAAGGAAGGCTGATGCCTCTGTCATAAGAATCGGTAACATAAAAGCGAAATATATGTGATTGCGAAGCTGTGCAATACATAAGCGGCATTCTGGCGAATCGAGGTGCCGGAGATGAGCTGGGTACTCCGGAAATGGAATCCGTAAAGTAGACATCAGCGGCGCGTCGATACTGCGCAGGCATCCTCGACAGTTGTCCACAAGCGAAACTTCTCGAACGACTCACCTTTCTCGGGAGACACTACGTTGCTCGCGCCAGAACCCTGTGCAGACCTGGCATAAACCAGGACAGTCCGCAAACGGTGGAACATTGCAAGCGAACCCGAACGTGTTTCAGAGGATACTTTTGTGAACACGCAGTACGCTTCAGCAAAAGAAGCATTTTTGATTGTCGATGGCCGTCGATGCGTTCTTGGAGCAGAGCGCGTCGAAACACAACTGGCCACACAAGACAAATTTTGTAGCGGCCGTGATTGCACTACACTGCTAAAGCAACACAACGGTAGGACGCCGCCACGTCGCTAACCGCCGCTGCCATCGAAACTCTGAGATTCAAACTGTCGGCTCTAAGTGGCTGTCAATTATAACTAACGACTCTAACTCTCAGTGTGCATTAGCGCGCTGTTCTGCTTTGCTCCATCGTTTCCAGATGGCGGTACCCCCGCTGCGAACTAAGAATGCAGTGAAAGGAGGTGATGTAAATTTGAGAGCAATTTCGCTTGCTGAACATCTTTGCTTTAACCGGACGTCCGCTATAGATGCAAATTGTAAAGCGGTGTAGTGAAGATATAAGTCCCGTCTGTTCCCTGTATATGAAAAGTGACGGTGGTGCGATTGGCAGAGCTTGCAGCGGCTGTCGTCGCATTCCGGGTGAATGTGGGTTCTAGTCCGAGAGGCAAATACTTTTTCATTGTTAACGTGTGTTCATTTTTTCAGACATCCACTTACGCGACGGAAGTACGTCAGTGATTTCTTGGTCGACCCCGGCGTGCAACACTTTCGAGTTGGCAGCAGCTGTTTACTTTCGGCCAGATCAAATTCAGATTAAATATGACTGCGAAAATCGGAAAAGACTCACTTTCTTTAGGAACGGTGTGTGACTTTCAGAGCTGCATGGCCTAAAATGGCTGGCGACTCATAGAGTTCGGTTGTCTTGTCTGATGAGGGGAAGTAGTTACCAGCTGATTCATTATCCTTCTATAATTACCACAGCGTTTTTTAAAAACAGTACATGTACCAAGAATCAATTAATGCATCAGTTTTAATTATTGATCTTTGTAGTCCGCCTTTCCAACCACGCCAACGCTGCAAGCGCAAAGCGTGAGCGTAGAACATTATTGTTACCTCCTACGTGACTCAAAACCAGTGGACAGCAAGCATGTGTTAGAGCCCCGAACATTTGCTGGCTCTGTTCCAAGATTCTCCGACAGGAATGCAGGTAGCGGGTGATGCCGCACTTTGACGCTCCGTGACACGCTGTGGCTACTCGGCCTGAAGCGTTTCAAGCTCCAAGCAGATCTTGTGAACGTATACGCGTGCTCGAATGCAGTTAAATATGGGCACAGTTTAGTCAGCGAGCGATGCAGAGGACGGTGCTATTGCATCCTGCCAAAAGAATGCTTACGAAAAGGCGATTACAGGCCAAAGCAGAGGAAGCCCGTGAGGCTGGTATGCCTGTAGGTGCTGCGGCGAAGCGCTAACTTCCTTGTACAATGTCGCTGGAAGGTCGGTTGGCATTCTGCGCTGTTCAGTCACTATATTTACGTACATAAGGCACTGGGAAAAGTTAATTACAAGGCATTACTATCAGAAACTTATCACCATCAACAAAATTTGTTTAGTTCTCTATGTAACCTTAGTTATCCGCCTTGCTGCCCATTTCCCTCTAGCGTGCATTTATGCTTTCTTAAACCACATGTGATAGTACCGCTGGTGTCGTCCTGTCACTGCTGTTCCTTTAGCACGTCGGGTTCGATGGCATTTCATTACAGCAAGCTGAGCAGAGTCAGGACTCTGGTAGCGTAGTTACTTTTTACTGCATATCTTTTTCTCGGCCATGTTTTATTTTACAGAAGCAACCTCCGACCTGATACAGTAAATCACTGTCATTCCTTTTAGCGTCACAGCAGGTTATTGCCTAGTGCTTGTTCCTCGACGTAGTTGTAACTGGTTTGAAACTCATTTTAAATACCAAGCATTTCTTAGCGACCCTAAGCCACTTTGACCATACCTAACTATCTGTCTAGTCACCTCTGCCTCGGTGCTCTCCTGGCCGTCTCGTTCACCTGATACACCCCAACATTTGGGAGGTAGGGTATCAATGCAGGGCGAACATACATGAATGCTTTATAACTCTAAATCCACTCGTCATACACATCATGATTAACTACACTGTAAACATGTAAGGCTCGTACCAGTAGTACTTTGCTCACGGTATATATGCGCCACAGGTGTTTGAATCTGATAGAAACTATGTCAAGAAAGGGCGAACTAATATGGACATCTGAAGCGCCGGGGCTGCGGTAAATAGAGACATGGCAAGCCGCGACTGCACGATCGAACCCTGCAGTCGCTGCGCCCTTGAGCGGCGACCTTGAGCTGCACCCCGCCCCGATGCACTGCCTTCAGGATAGGCCGACATTTCTCTCTTCACGCTTGACACAGAACGACAGGCTCAAAGAGTTCCGCTCTTAACACAAGGAGGAAGCACAATTCGTCGTGGGTTGCGCTTGAAGTGCAGACATAACAAGTACATAGACACACATGCAACTTACCAAGCTTTAGGGTGGTATCATCGAACACGAGCTCTCAAGGTTCCAGAGAAGCATGCGACCACTAGGCTACGGCTGTTTCTCCGACTAGGTATAGAGAGTAAACAAACCTACTGCATTAGCAGTTGTAATGGTGCTTCTGTAACATGGATTCTGCTTGTAATCTGTGAAAAGCGCTATGACATCAATGCATATGTTCTGCTACGATTGTGTTTGCTTTTGTACTACTTTGCTCGATACTGTAGGAAGACTTCAACGAACCACGCTTATGATAGCACGTCAGCGCTGTGTATAGTGCATTTCTTTCGAAAAGGCACATGTCTGTCCTTTGGACAGACATGTGCCAAAGTTCCAAAGTTACATCGTACCATGAGGTACCATGCAGTCACTACGGGGCTGTAGACGTTCCCGGTTAATCGAAGTTAAGAATCCTCATGAATGGGTATACGTTCGCTTTGCACAAGAACCTTGATCCTACTGGTAACAGTTGGGTGAATACCAAACAATTCATCATGGGTAATTTCATTGTTGACTGCTTGCACCGATTCCCACAGTGCGTGGAATCTGCACAACTTCTTTTTTGTAGCTTTATGTCTTCGCGGTACAACACGACAAAGAACAGGAACACTTCGTTGGAGACCGCAAAAGCGCTCGTCAGACGCCAACGCAGAAATGTTTGCCAGCTCTTCTAATAACAGCTGTGCTACTGGTCTGACGAGGACCAATCAGTTTTAAAGCCCGATCGCCACTGCCGTCTTCACTGGCCACATGCTTCTCCCGTAAAGAGAATCGTTCCCGGTGCTCAACTAGAAGTGCAGATATGTGGGAACGATGGTCTGACGAGTCACTCGGTTACCTATTGCTTTACGCACAATATATTCACAAATTCATAACGGTGCTGGCGGCGCCTGGTACGATGGGGGCTCTCGTAGGCGACGTCACTAATTCGCGGCAATTCCCAGCAAGGCCCAAATATCACCTTCGCAGCTTCTCAGACAGTCCACGTTTTCATTAGGGTGCGTTTTCAATAGGGTTCGCCGACTTTCTAAGGCTACTATTCTGTGGTGAGAATTTCAGCAGCTTGCGTAGTGATCTTGCTTCTGTAGTCCGCAAGCGTGCTAGCCGCCTGGCTTCTTCGGCGCGTTGAGTAAATACATCGGCGTCCATCTTAGAGTAGCCGCACTCGTGTGACAGAATCGCGTCCAAGATTGCGCGTACCTCCCACCCGTGAGCAAAGCTGAACGGGTGGGAGGTATGCGTCGTTTCTTGTTTAGCCGTATTGTATGCAAACGTGACGTATGATAAGGCTTCTTCCTAATTTTTACAAAAGAGATGTTAAGCTTTCCGTAACGCCGGATTTCGACGACGGCCACGCTCGCTTAGCATAGCTCAGCGACAGCGTGAAAACGCAAAAGCACGTAGCAAGTAGTCACGTGACCCGGATCACGTAGCATGACGGCACAGCTAATCATGTGGCATCTTCCCCCCAAAACCATGGAACAGCTGGTCACGCGACAAACCACATGACCTTGTCGAATTTTAGACGCCGGAGGAAGCTAGGTCGTCCACAAGTTCGGCTGTTAGTCCATTATTGCACCACTAGTACAAGCTACCCATGTTTTACAGCGGAAGCTGTTATGAGATGATAACAAGGGCCGTTTTCGGCGCCGTAGTTGTCCGCCGCTGGTGTCCGTAAACACTATTGCGTTAATTTTAGGAAAAAAAAAAAACCAGCACCGAGGAGGACTCGAGCCCACGTCCTTCTGCGTGGCAGTCGATCATTCTACCACTGAGCTACGTCCGTGGTTGAAAAATCACCGCTTGTCTGTCGTGGAATCGCATTAACAAATGTAATCTTAGGTTGCAGAATAGTAATACCCCACTACGCGTCGCGGAAAGTGCATTGCATAACGAGTGCGAGGAATCATTTGAAATAACACAGGGGTGCATGCTTTGTAGCTCTGCACCCATTAGAGAGGCATCATCAACATCATTATGAAACGATCTTGTTCAACTTTTCCCCCATCACTATTACGAAGCGCTGCTTCGCAAAGCAGTGTTGTTATATCGTGCCATGCGTCACGCGACAGGCGACGTGTGCAGCCCCGACAGCAACCTGACTTGGCTCTTCGATATACCTGATGGCACCTCCTCACAAGGTGCGGACCGCTACTGAAGAAGTGAATCTCAGAGCTACGCGCGCGGCTGAAGCAAGGCAACGTCGGGCACAGCAGACCGCTGTGCAGAGAGAAGCCCAAACCGCAGAGTTATGGCGCAGGGGATACCCGCCACCTGTACTTGCACTAGTTTCCCCAAGCGTTTACAACGACCTCTAAGAAGATCGCTCCTCCAGCTTACGCTGTCGCTGCCCTGCGATTTCTCGCAGGCCTGGCTTTTTTTTTTTTGTTCTGCATCTACGTACATAAAAATATACATCCCGAAGCGTTTTCTTTAGGCGCTCTGTGAGTCCAGTCGCTGAAAGGTAGTAGGCGGTTGTCTCACAATGACGCGTTCGACTTCGCAACAAGGCATGATCGAATAGAGCTGCCGTCAATGCGCTCCCTCTGTCCGTTGTCACAAAGGATGGTGCGCCTCGTCTCAGTTCAAGGTTCCCTGTGAAGAACTGCGCCAAGAAACCTTAAGAAACCACGATAGTTCAGTTTTGTAACTTCACACTTAAGTTGGACTTGTCAAAATGCGGTTTCTCGGGCCTGAGCTTTGATACGGGCCACACGCTACCTGTATTTATTCTTTTCGTTCGTTTTTCAACATATCTTAGTTTTGAGTTTTCCCCCGTGGTGTCTACTTCATCTTGTCCCTGGCCCTAACATCGCGCAGCGCACGACTTCTAATATAAATTTTACAGGAAATTTACACATTGTGAAAAGCTTGGCAAACCTCTTCTGTTGTCTTCTTTTAGTCAGTATATACAACAACACGAAATGATTTTCTTCTTCAATTGAATAATACTCTTGTATCACAGCGAATTTTTTTTTCGTAAGCTTAAAGGCGTCAAGTGCAGAGAAAATGCGGTCATGCAGAAACGTAGCCGCCCCTGCTGCTTAGAGGTAAGCATGGCCACACGGAACGACATGCCGAGAAGAAACTGTCGTAGAAGAGTGTGCGTCAACTGGAAGGAAAATATAACGAAAGTTGTCAACAGGCAAGCTTTCCCCAAAGGTAATTTTAGCATTAGCTTTGTTAGAATGTAGAAGAAAAACAGCTTTACTAACGTGAAACCTGGAAAGGTGCGAAGCATGCAATGATGCTCCAGTGTTTCCCACAGGGAACGTCAGTCGCTGCTAATGGGTTTGCTTTACCGCGGCCACGACGACGACGTTATAGACGCCGACAGGCCGGGCGCATTAGGAGAAATTGTTAGAATCGCTTCTGACACGTGGGTGCACTGCTTCCAGGATGGGCCCGCACAATTTTCGCAACCGAATTTAAGAAATTTCTCTTATTAATCCAATTAAATCCTGTCTATTCGTTTATTTTAATATGATTTAAATCATGTTGCTGTTCTTTTCATCATGCAGTTTTTATGACAACTTGCTTTACCGTGGCGACCGCAGAGACGCGCGGAGAAGCCCAGCCGCTAAGGTGCTCCGAGCGTAAAGCAATGGTCATAAAGTTACTACGCGATTGACCCACGCACAGACACCCGCACTCACCATCTGACTACAGCATGTCAACAAATTCAGCTATAGTCATCCCCAGTACGACATATGACAGTGCTTTCCTACAGGTGTGGGCGCAAGGTCCAAAGAGCCGGTGTATGTACTTGAGGCGGGCGACTGCCTCGCTGTCTCGCAGAAATGTATGAAGTTCTGGTGTATCTTACGGCATGCGTGCAAATGTCCTTGCCTGAGACGCAGAGCAAATCTCCATAAAAATTTTCTTAGGCTTTTAGATATGGGTTAAGCTCGCAACAACAACAAGAAGGAATGCAGTTTCCAAGACGGCGCAAGTGTGGTCTTCGGAAGCTTCAGGGTAATGCGTTGGCAACGAACTAATGCTGGCAACCTCACTTCGGTGAGTGCTGCTGGGTGTAATCAAGTAGAGTGCGTGAGCTACCAACACGCGCGAAAACCCCGCTTGTGACAAGGTCAGTATTTTGCCTGCATCATCGCGCTTGTCCAGTGCATCGATCCTGGTGCCCGCAAAGGCCATTCGTGGCGACATCGTACTGTGCGGACAGGGCTCGCAATTCGCAAAAAGTGTTTTCTTATCTTCCAGGTTGCCTCCATTTACTCCGGCAACGACTTCTGCGGCCTTCTTTACATTAAATGTGTCCATCATCCTTCTTTGCACTTGCTCTGCTTGTACCTCAAATAGTACAGACGCCTGGGTTTTTTTTTCTATCTATCTATCTATCTATCTATCTATCTATCTATCTATCTATCTATCTATCTATCTATCTATCTATCTATCTATCTATCTATCTATCTATCTATCTATCTATCTAACGTGATCAGTTCAGAATCCGTGACGCAAGGCCCCTTCCCTCCGGCGGGTGTGAGCCGCATTGCGTCAGACTTGCGTATCGCCACGATTGCCCCTTCACGCGCTGCTCCTTCGCCTTACCGTTTCTGCTCTGGGCTAATTGGGTCACAAGGCGTCTGCGAAGCTCGTCTTCGCGCTCTCTCAAGGAGTTCTATTGCAATTCGCTGCTAACGGACACCGTAAAGTACCGACTGATTCGAGAATCGTTGTCTGTCCGGCGCAACCCCCCTTTTCCTTATTTTCCTTGCTCGCTGCAACTCACTCCGGACTGTCGCCGTCGAAGCACGGTGTCTCATTTCCAATCAAAAGCGTGAAGCGCCCACGCTCCTTATAGCCCCTTGCCCGTGTTCGGCCACGTGCTGCCCCAATTACGCCGCAGGCATATTGGATCTCGAGGTATTCCCTCACACAGCGTGGAGTCGACTTACGCGAAGCGGGTGTAATTCGATATTGATTTGAGGGCCTTTGTCCTGCATCAGACTAGAAATAAGGGAAGGCACGCTTTGGCTAAGTTTCAAATCCGTTTGGCGCTACTCTTATACGGTACTTTATGAAAATCGGCTTGCGCAGTGTTGTTGCAGTATATTCCGATACGTGTTGATATGATCGACGACATTGGTCTCGCGGCATTTCATCGCATAGCATGAAGGAACACAAAGGTGCGGGTATTAATACCACCCACATAGTTTTATTCAGCGACTTCTGTTATCCTGTGCTATTTGCAGGCTTACAATAAACCAAATTATTTTTTCATGCCTTCCATTCTTATCTCGCTTCATATAGATGTCATTAGGGATAAGGAAAATTGAGCCTTTCGACTTGCCGAGATTCCTCATGAGCAATTTCGTGTGCCCATAAACAATGTATATCGCGGCATCGCTCGCCGAACACTTTTTGTCGGCATGTGCACAAATTTCAGTCAAGCGCCTATAAAAACTACCTGTTGCGTTAACACACTTGACTCGAAGATCACCACTCCTGAATTCAACTTGTTACTGCTAGCCAGCGTTTAACGTGGGTGATTTTTCCTTTAGCTATGTGGATAGTGTCTCATTATCTCTTCTGTAAAATACGTTAGTATTCATATTTTAACCGTGCAATGCTAACGTATGCATAAAGATCTTCACAGCATTGCAATGTATTTATCCTGATCTCCAACGCGCATGCCATTGTTCTTGTACGTTCGCCAATTCACCAGGTGATCAAATGCTTTCTGTTCTGGGCGCATATACAGCCTACACTATTTCACTGTCACTCTGTCCTGTCGGGTGTTATAGGGTGTCTTTCGAACCGCTGCGTGCGGCTTGAAAGAAAGACAGTCCCCCCCCCCCCCACTTTCGTCTCTGTCCTTTTTGTCACTCTCTTTTTGTACTGAATAATGAGGTGAATTCTCCGTAGAATAAGGTTGGGCTGGAGCGCATTCGAAAGGCATTACGAAATCATGTCGGGAAACTTACCGCTCTCACTAAAGCGAAAAGTATTCAATCACTGCATTCTCCCAGTACTAACGTACGGTGCAGAAACGTGGATGATGACGAAAAAGCTAGAGATGAAACTAAGGAGCACGGTACGTGCAATGAAAAGAAAAATGATAGGGCTAACGCTAAGAGATAAAAAACGAGCGGAATGGATCAGAGAACAGACAGGAGTAGCCGATATTATTGTATCAATTAAAAGAAAGAAGTGGACCTGGGCAGGACACGTCATGAGATTGATTGATTGATTTGTGGGGTTTAACGTCCCAAAACCAGTTCTGATTATGAGAGACGCCGTAGGGGAGGGCTCCGGAAATTTCGACCACCTGGGGTTCTTTAACGTGCGCTGACATCGCACAGCACACGGGCCTCAACATTTCGCCTCGATCGAAATGCAGCCGCCGCGGCCGGGATTCGATCCCGCGACCTTCGGATCTGCAGCCGAGTGCCATAACCACTAGACCACCGTGGCGGGGCGACACGTCATGAGGAGGAAGGATAATAGGTGGGCAGTAAGAGCGACGGAATGGATACCAAGAGAGGGAAAACGCAACAGAGGCAGGCAAAAGGTTAGATGGAGCGATGAAATTAAAAAGTTTGCGGGTATAAAGTGGAAACAACTCGCTCAGGATAGGGTGGATTGGAAATCGTTTGGAGAGGCCTTCGTCCTACAGTGTACCTAAAGGCTGATGATGATGATGATGAGATGATGATGAAAGAGGTGAATAGAGATTTCATCTCAGCACTCTCATTTCAACACGCACTTTATGTGACACGTAATCTGCTACACATTACAAATAATCGCGATGAGACGCTTTCATTTACGCCATGACCTGTCTCTCATGTTTGTCGTACACTCATGCGATGTTATGCCGACGATTTCAACCAGTGATCTGGGGTTGATAAAACATTTCATTTAACGCGTGGTTTAAAACTGAATCGTGCATATTTCAAATGGTTTCGTTGCATGCCCACTGTGGATTTAATTTTCGAAATATGAGCAACTTGAAGCAGAATAATGGTGGCGTGGCGTTAGCCCGATTTCTTTCGGTTATGTTTTGTATGAATTGCAGTGTACCTGTGCAGACATATGTCATTGTGAAATAAATATATAAAGTGGCAATTATAGTTTGGGCTCTATAGTGGAAGTCAGCGTCATAAGACGGCAACTCCATCTTTAGCGGCCCGCACACATGTATATCGGACATTACGGTGTTGCACAACTTGCAATATGTCCGGTAGGTTGAGTCTCTGCTGCATAGCTTGAAGAAACAGCTCATATGGGCAAGGCAGGACGTGGTGTGGAGTCCTACGTCTCGCCTAAAGCTTCCCCGCTGGCTCAGAAATACTTTGGGACGTACCTTAGATGCCTTTCAGACTTGACAAGCGCTATGATAGTTATTTTCTGCTGTCAACCTACGATGAACAGTCAGCATAATTCCTCAGCACACTAGATAATGCACTACCTCCCCGCCGCGGTGGTCTAGTGGTTATGGTACTCGGCTGCTGACCCGTAGGTCGCGCGATCGAATCTCGGCAGCAGCGGCCGCATTTCGATAAAGGCGAAATGTTTGAGGCCCGTGTACTGTGCGATTTTAGTGCACGTTAAAGAACCCCAGCTGGTCGAAATTTCCGGAGCCCTTCACTACGGTGCCTTTCATAATCGTATCGTGGATATTTGCGACGTAACCCCCCCCCCCCCCAATTATTATTATTAATCAAACTCTCTCTCTCTCCCCCCCCCCCCCCCTTCTCTCCTGCTATATACTCCCACTCGGTAAATGCATGGAAGCCCGCCGCAGGTTTCCAAGGAAAAGGTAGTAAATGCTTCGCAGATTCCTTCATAGGCATAGCTATCCTCGCCCAACTCTCCCAGCAAGACGTTCTTCTAAAGAAAAAAGGTATTCTGCTCTGCAAATGTGTTCTGGCAGAACAGGATTCCTCCGAATTCAGTGTTATGTGAGGAAAATATTTCGTGCTAGCTTGTCATATTCTATCACGTGCCGTTCAGTGACCCGTATATTTCCGCAGGGCGGCGAGAAGGGGCGGCCGGAGCCCGACCGGCCCCTGCTGCTTCAGCTGCCGGGCGCCGCGGAGCCCTGCGCTGCCTTGGGCCCAATGTTCCTGCACACAGCGATGAGGTACTACAGGTACGCACACACGCTGCACCCTTAAATATTGGTGAAGAGTGTGCGCTGCATTGACTGCTTGAAAGTGGCGCATTCCTGTTATAAGTGACGTCTTCCTTCGGCTGTGCAAACTTAACGAGTGATGCCGCCTTCAGAATTCGTAGCATTTCTTTCTTGAACACATGTTCTAAACCATATTTATGAGTAATACATACCTTACTTATGTTGTCCTCAATCTACACGCTGAAGGTCATTGAGGAATCATGATTTTATAAGGTCATGAAGTTAAGAAATAAGAGCTTCAAAAATGTCTCCAACAAACGACAGCGTGCTAAACAACGCCGTATAATGGCCGACACAGACAGAAAATAAACTACGTGCACCTAGACGTTAGGACGGTGGGAACGCTAGCTTAGAGGCTATATTACGTCAGTCTGTTTTAAAGCTTTCCGTATGAGCATTTAATGTTCTTGCAGTTCATTTCCGGGCTGGATTGCTTAGGGGCTATGTGGCTTCCAATATATGCATTTACGCATAGCTGAACTACAGCAATTGAGAAAGTCGAAAAGAATTTTTTTTCCATCTGTCGACTGAACTTTCTTCCGCAAATCGCATTCTATTCTACATATGAATGAGATCGCAAACATACCTCTAACACCAGATACTGTATCGAAAAATACGCATAAACTAACGTATTTTTTCCGGTCATGATATGTCTAGTATAGAAAAACAAGCAAACCGATGGCTTAATGATTTGTCTCTATCGTTTAAAACGAATGAGAATGAAATATTAAGAAAACAAGGTGCATTATTTTCCAATATCGAAACGGTTATATTTTCCGGAATACGCACCTCATATTTAGAAAAGTTTTCATCGAGTGCGTTCAGACTAAAACATTCCTGCGCGTTATTTTTCACGAAATGTTGAACTGGTCCAATCACATAGACAAACTTCGCACCCACCCTTACAAAAGGTATCAGGAATTGGGAGAGAGAGAGAGAGAGCAAACATTTGTTTTAAAGAAATAACAAAATTTATAACAGAATTGACGATGCCCCTAGGAAAGCATAGGGGAAGTTACTTGTGGTATTGTAATTGTGGAGAAAGTAGAAAGGAATTGAAGTGGACGAAAAGACAAACCTTGCCTTCGGTGGGACCCGAACCCACGACCTTCGGATGTCGCGTCCGATGCTCTACCAACTGAGCTACGAAGGCGGCCGTCCCCCCGTCCACTTTATTGTGTATTTATGTACGTATTGTCCTGGGAGTGTTAGGCAGCGCCACTCATGGCCAAAGCGGCGTGCGTGGAACGCACTTTCTTGCCAGGAGGCGTCACGTAGAACGTGAACTTAGCTGAGATGGCTGCTGCCCAATAAGCCCTCGCATGCTACCTAAGGCACCAGTAACTTCCCCTATGCTTTCCTAGGCTTCATTGTCTGTTTGCTCATTAAGTTGTTTCTAACAAAATAAAGAACGAGCCCTTGACCCCTTCCCTTTCGTTACATATATATATATATATATATATATATATATATATATATATATATATATATATATATATATATATATATAGCAGCGCTTGTGTCCGCGTCAGTTACGTTATGCCCCATATGTTTCGGCGCTCTAACAAATAGATAGATAGATAGATAGATAGATAGATAGATAGATAGATAGATAGATAGATAGATAGATAGATAGATAGATAGATAGATAGATAGATAGATAGATAGATAGATAGATAATATTGCAGCACAGCGAATATTGCTGTTTTAAGGTATGCTTCCTAGACTGGATGGTAATATGTGAATCTCCTAACCCACGCCAGTATCCCGCATTTTGCTGCATGAAGAGTGTTGCTATCCGTCTACCTGACCGGAGGCATCTATTAAATTTTGCATTGTATGTGCATTGTTTTCAGCGGTAACGCACTTGCGACGATATGTAGCCCTCAGGGCCTTTGCGTTCGCTCTCGGAAGTGCCACTGGACGTATTTGCTGCTCAAATCCTAGAGCGTTCGCCGTGGTGCCTCAACTCACAAGGACGACCTATATTATAGACGACTGCCTTCCGTAAGTCTCCTTTCGTATCGATGCAGATAGGACATGAATCAGAAGGATATCTAGGGCGCGTGTCACAGAGGCGATTGCGAATCAGGGCAGATATGCATTAGCCGCTACAAGAGCCTGCCAAACAGACCCGGCGAGTTGGTGGTCATTGCAACAGGTGCGCAGCGGCGTATCAGTGCAAGAGACAGAAATACATAAGAGGTTGCATCCCCCTTTTCTACGTGGTTCATAATTATGACGCCCTAACTGTGTAGTTTCATTGTATTTTTCCCAAGGCTTGTTAGGCCTTCAGTACAACATGCGACAGCTAGCAGCGTGCATGAAAAAAGGCTGAGATAGCCAAGGAGGCGTCTCTGTAAAGCCATTCAAAGAGATGTAAGGAACTTTAACGTGATAGAAATAGAGAGAGCAGTAGAGAAAGGTACCAGCATTACATCGGTCAAAAGGGAAACTGCACATAGGACAAAAAAAAAATGCATACGCTAAAGATAAGGAATGTAACGTTATTAACAACTTCAAAGAAATAGTAAAGATAGCAGAAGATTTTTTTCTCTGAACACTACAGTTCTTAGACCATGCAACCTTAGTAGAAATCAAGTCAGAGGAGAACGCTGAAGTTCCATTTATAACCACCGACGAAGTCATAAAAGCCGTCAAAGACAGGTCCCGCGGTAAAGCAGCAGGTGAATACGGCATAACAGCCGACTTGATCAAAGACAGAGGAGAGATTATATTTAAAAAAAAAACTTGCGTCGCTCTTCACGAAATGTGTCAAAACATCTGGTGTACCGCACAGCTGGAAAAACGCTACTTGAATCCTAGTAAACAAGAAAGGTGACATTTAGGAGTTAAAAATTTACAGACCAATTCCCATATTGCCAGTAATATACAAACTATTTACCAAAGTAATATCTGCTCGAATAAGAGCAACACTGACTCTAACCAACCATGAGAACAAGCTACTTTTAGGAAAGGTTACTCAAGAGTGGGCCACAGCTTTGCTATCAACCTAACTAGTGAGAAGTTCGCTGAATATAACTAACCTCTTTATGTGGTCTTTATAGACTGCGAGAAAGCATTTGATTTGATAGAAACTCAAGCAGTTATAGGTGCTTTACGTCGACAAGGTGTGCGTGACGTATACGTGCTAACCATAAGTAAAATCTACAAAGATTGCACAGCCACACTACTTCCGCATGAAACGAGCAGAAAAATTCGATCAAGAGAAGGGTCATGCAAGGAGGTACGATCTCCCCGATGTCATTCACTGCATACCTAGAAGTGTTCAAACGTCGAGACTGTGAAGAAAGGGAACGAGAATAGACGGAGAATATCTCAGCAATTTAAGCTTTGCAGACGACATTGTACTCTAGCAATAACAGTGTCGAACTACAAAACATGATTGAGGATCTAAACCGGGAAAGTCTTAAATAGGACTGAAAATGAGTAGCAAAAGACGAAAATTATGCTCAACATTATGCTCAATGAAGACTTCGAATGCGTCAACAAATACGTATATTTGGGGCAGGGACGCCTACCCATGAGAAGGAAAGCCACCGTAGAATAAGTATGGGATGGAGCGCATCCGGGAGACATTCTCAAATTATGACTGGAGACTTACTACTGTCACTGAAGCGAAACGTTTTTAACCGCTGCATTCTCCCCAGTACTAACGTAGGGTGCAGAAACACGCAGGATAACTAAGAAATCCTGCAGATCCCACAGATTATGGGAATCGGTGCCATGCGGAGGAGCGAACCAGGAAATTGCCTATGGCGAATGTAATTATTTGGCATTGAAGCAGCTGTTACGAGTAGAATCAAGGCTTTTGTGCAAAGCGCATATACGCATTCATGAGTAATTTCAACATGGGCCAACCAGGAACGTCGACACGACCGTGGCTTCTGAATGGTAGCCGTGGTACGATGTGACGTTGGAACTCACGTTAGTCCCAAGCACGGACATCTGTTTTGTCAATCAAAAATGTACTATGCGGTGCCTTGATGTGCCTTCATAGGCGTCATTCACTGAAGCATTCCTACGGAATCGACTGAAGTTGCGCAAGAGGATAGCGAATGGTAGCAGGACACATGTATTGCTGTGATAGTATTTATCACACATTAAAAGCGGAACTCGCGTTACGCATGCACCATCCTTACGGCTGCTGGTGCAGTAGGTTTATTTACTAAACTATATACCAAGCGTGGAAAGCAGCCGTATCCTGCTTGCTTGGCACCTCGAGGGCCCATGTTCCGCTCTAAAGCTTGGTAGGTTGCGTGTGTGTTCATGTGCTTGTTATGTGTATACTTTAAGCGCAACCTACGACAAACTGTGTTCTTTCCCGCCGTGTCTTAAGAGCGGAGCTCTTTAAGCCAGCTGTTCTGTGTCAAGCATGAAGAGAGAAATGTGGGCTGATCGTGGAGGCAATGCACTGGGGTGAAGTGCAGAAAAATTGGGGCGCCGCTCAAAGTTGCGGATTCGATCCCTGAAGTCACGGTTTTCGATATATCTATTACCACAGCCCCGGCGTTTCTTGTCTATTTCAGTTTGCCTTTGGTTGACATAGGTGCTACAAGCTTCAAGCACCTGTGGCGCATATATGTCGTGGGCCGCGCACTACTGGTATGAGCCATGCATATTTACAGCGTCGTTAATCAGTCATTCACGTTCGTCATATGTTTACACCCTACCTCCAGAAGATCGGGGTATACCAGGTGAACGAGAGGACGAGGAGGCACCGAGACGTAGGTGGCTGATAGATAGATAGATAGATAGATAGATAGATAGATAGATAGATAGATAGATAGATAGATAGATAGATAGATAGATAGATAGATAGATAAGGTCAAAGTGACTCAGTTCCTTCGTATTTAAAAATGACATGAAATTAAGAAGCACACAGCGTGAAATGGAAAGAAAAGGTCGCAGTGGCCCCTGAAGGACGGAGCAGTGAATGCAACAGGAAGAAATTGCAATGTTATACGAAATGAGGCTGGCAGCCAAGTCTCTTTCATACGATCTCACGTAACTCTATAAAACGCTGGTGTAAGAGAATACGGCTGCTCCAGGGTCACTTTTCGCAGTCGAGAGCGTAGCACGTAGAACGCTTTACGAGCCGCCCGCTGATGGCTGCCGAGACAGCACGCGCGCAAGCAATGGCGACTGTGCTAAGTTCCCAGTAGCTGCTCGACTAAGACGCCCTCCACCCCTCGCGTCTTTTCAAGCTTGCTAAAGAGGGTCAGGGCGTTTCCTCTCCGTTTCGACGGCAGGCGTCCCGATCGGGGTGATGTTATCGCATGCGCCCTGCGAGCGACGGAAATGGTCCAAGCCCGTTTGATCCCTGCTTCAGCCGTGTCCATCGCTCCCACTGGCGTACTTTTACCTATGGGTAGAACGTATGATGCGCGGGATGTTGTTTTCAATTTGGACTTTATACGGGACATGAGGGCGACGGCAAAAACTCGTCGAGGCTGTCCATATAATTACTATTGAAATAAAAACAATAGGTGTAATGCTGAGAGATAGATAAAGAGTAGATTGGCTCATAGAACAGACAAGAGGAGCCCATAATCTTATATCAGTTAAAAGAGTGATGAGGACCTGGACAGGACATATCATGCGGAGGTCAGATAACTGATGGACAGTAAGAGCGACGGAATGGATACCAAGAGTGGGGAAACGCAGCAGAGGCGGGAAAATGTCTAGGTGGAGCGATGAAATTCAGAAGCTCTCGGACATAAAGTGGAACCTACTCGCACAGCAAAGGGGGAATAGGAAATTGTTGGGAGGGGCCTTCGTCCTGCACTGTACTAAAATAGGCCGGTGATGATGATGATTATTATGAGCCAACGAGGCAGATTTACACACACTCTGAGAGCGTAAGCTACAAACCACACCGTGAGGTTGTGCAATTGAATAACACAGAAATTAATGCTGACGTACCCGTCAATAAGAAATTTTAGGCATGTCGTGTGGCTCCTGTTTAACGCAGCACTCGTCGACGTAGAGCCGAAGAGTTGGGCGCTTCCCGTTAAAATTTTCAGGCTGTATTAGATTTAGCATCCTTGATATGAGAGCATATATTCTTCTGCTTGTAATAATGAGGAACTTGTAAGCTAGAATAAAGAGGAATGTTACACTGAGTAAATTAATATTGAGGTGTAACGTGAGCGGTTTCATTTCAATCAACCAGGCTGTATCAAACATCAAATGGTGTTCTGAGTACGCGCCAACGGAAAGCGTGGACGACGAGGTAAATGTTAGAGGCAACAGAAGCGGTCAAACGCGATCTCGGGCCTTGAAGGATATCATGGTGTCATCTATTTAAGTCGTCGACAGTGTTCTCCTTCCTCCGCAGTATATATTTGATAAAAGCCATCACATCATCCCGAAAAATATTGAAAATGTACGCGAAGCTCTCACCACAAGTTAGTAAACGTGGAAATCCCTGGCAAGTTTTCCTATGACAGCGCTATTGCGAACCGGGCTTTTTCGGCCACCTTGTTTCTCTGAAGTAGGCGCTCAGTCAAATACTAGGAAAGAGCGGTTGCTTTTTCGAAAATTACGTCCGAGTCGACAAGCAGGGGTTGTGTTGTCCCTGCCATGACATCTCTTACCTTTGCCATTACGATGAGACGCAGAAGAAAGGGGTGCAAGAAGGAATAGAAGAAGCACATTCGCGTGTGGCTGCTGCGGAGAGGGCCGAAGAAAATGTTGGTATAGCTAGTTAGGCGGTTCACTGCACGAAGAGCTCGACATCTACATAGTCGCATGATTTAGCCGGAGATAGCAGCGCATATGGCATTTCAGTAGGCCGCCGTAGCAAGGCTTCGCTTTGTTGAGAAGCGATTTTCGAAAGCGGTATTTCATTGGTGCAGTGACGTGTATGTCTTTACGACGCCCGCGTATGCGCTTTCAAGGTCATCCTGCAATGTGCGGGCGCATCGCAGCGCATGTGATTTCCGACCATCGACTACGTGCGCACAGCGGTGGCGATAAGGAACGTTGATAGTGAAAAGAACACAAGTGAAAACATGGACACAAAGGGGGGGGGGAATGGGCAACACGAACGCCGACTTCTAACAAACACTTCTCTCCCCTTGTGCCCGTGTATTTCACGCCTTTTCGTTTCACTGTGGACCCTTACCAACTCGCCCAGCTTTCTGTTCTCCAGAAGGAGCGTTGTTCCGCACCGCAAATAGAGGCTGCTTGATGGCGTAACGCTCCACTTGACGGTATAGCAGCTGTAGGGGCACCTTGATTGAGCAACAGGGCAAGAGATGGGTCCCTGCGCATGGGTGCTTCGTTGGAAGGACACATCAGTCGCTGTCAGCGTTGGTGATGTAGCGGCCGCCGAAGAAGTTTGGAGAGAAGCCACATCAAGCGTGTCTCAGTGTCGAGTAGTTCAGAGGGAATCAGCGTTAGAGTGCATTCGGCCGGAACTGTACAGGACACGAACGTCGTATTCTAGGAGACAAAGGGATAAACGACTGACACGGTCTGACACAATGTGACTTTTTGGACTAGTTTGTTCATAGCGCTAGCAGATGCACTCCTGTTCTCTCTGTCTGTCGCCCGTACCTGCTAGAGATATCATGTCTCACAAGGATGGCTGTAGACAAGTGGGACGTCATCGACAATACCGAAACGACGGAAGCAGACATAGGGACGACACTTGCCCTATGCCCAAGTAATGCCTCCACCGAGAGAGGGAAATTTTCGATTTACGGAGGGAATCAGCATAACCACTGATGGTGTTTCTAGATTATTTAGCACTTTTATGGTATGCCCGGCCGCTGCCATAGATGACATAAACCCTAAGATTTTTAACCGCAGTGTCATTCACTCTAGCGAAATAATTTGCCGTATAATTCAACAGTCATTACCATCAGGTGACGCACCGTATCATTCAAATCTGCTGGGTAACGTACATTAGGTATTGAAGACTTGAGCTTACACTGCACTAAATATTTTCACACAAGCCTAGATAATAAGTCCCAGATTGTCAGTAACAACCGATTTTTTAAGTGCACTTTTATTTTTTGTTTTCATTAACGACCTCCGTTCCGGTATTTCACCGACATTTCGGCTGTATGCGGATGACTGCGTCGTATATCGAAAAATTCACGCGTATTATGACATCTCTTCAACGATACCTTGATCGAATATCCCCACAGTGTTCGTCGTGGCAAATGACGTTAAACACAGAAACATGCAGGTTGATGACTTTTAGTCATAAATATATGAATTCTTCATTTAACTGCATGCTTATAGACCGTTCTCTTTCCGTTCATCCTTCTATAAGTATGTAGGGGCTCATAATGCACTATCACTCTCATGGTGAAATCACAGCAACGAAACCACAGCAAGGGAATCGCGTACACTTAGTTATCTGAAGCATAATCTTTACGACGCGGCTAAATCTAAGCGCGACCAACCGTGTCAAATATTCATGTGCGCCTTCAAATTGAACATGCTGTAGCCACTCTTTGGCAGAACGTCTTTGGCAGAACGAACTAGTTTAATTGACCTGCACTCCAGTGGGCTATGAATTGTTGCAATGGCCTCCCTGACACATTAGCTAGCATTGTCAATCCCGCGATCTTTACACACGAGTTACCGGCATTTGAAGTTGATTATGTGATTACGTCCGGTGAACATGTTCTAAAGTACCTCTGCACTTATAAGTTTCTCACCCTAGCATCAACGCTAAACTGCATGTGACTTTTATAGCTAACTCTAGTGTAACGTTTACATGCTGCTGAATTTATGTACAAGGAAATTATCGCTCTTTTTTTATTGTTAAAGCTCTTGTAACCTCCTTCACACAATACTCCACTACGAAGCCTTTGAGAAACTTGAATGAATGCATGATGCGTAAGCATTCCTGCTCTACACACGCAGTGGTAATTCAAGATGTAAGGTATGGCGCTGTTAGGCTCAAGGACGCGGGTTCGATTTCCGGTTGAAAGTACGCTGGGCCCCGGTTCATAATTATGCCAAGTTTTTGGGACGAGCAATCTTCGAAATGTTTATTTCGCGGGTGACATTTGGTTGAGCCAAAACTGCGTCAAGGTCGACCATGTGAGACTGCATGAACACTGTTGAGTGGTAACATTAACGTCCGGCGCAGACACTACCAAGCGGTGCAAGTATAGAACGGCCTCGCATGCTGACGACCAGTCGGTGAGCAGGTCTGTCAAAAGTGCGACACGAGACATTTGTTGGCGAACAAGCCGAATAGAGGAGCGGTGGCTTACGAAACACCTCGAAGGGATCTGGATCACAGGACGCCGATTTTCGCGCGATCACCAAACATACTATCGTAAATGGGACAACGTGACCCAACTTCTAAAAGGTAACATCGCGATAGGTACACGCACAGAGGAGAAGGACACAATGGACTGGCGCTACTAAAAACTGTTTATTCGTCCTACACCTACGGGCGTTTTATAAGAACAGCTTCAGATAATTGCCCATGCTCAACGTCATGTAACAGGAACAAAGAACAAATATAAGCCGCACAAGGAACTGCGCCTGTCACATGGCATCAAGTAAGAAGTTAAGAAGTTAGTCGGAGGAGGACAAGACAATCCAACCCTCTCTTACGCAAAAATCTTTGCGCTTCCTGATAAAGAAGGCCTCCAAGGCTAGCCGAGAAGAGCACCTCTTTCTCCTTTAGGAAATGGATAGCAACTAGCCCAGCAAACCGTCTTATTAACGTGGCCCAAGATGGTGAACTTTTGAGCTGCGATATGGCACTTATTCAGCCTACCCTGCAACTACGTTTCAGTGATGATTTCTTTAATAAGCAACAGACGTCTCGGCCGTTGCACCGCCTTTGTCAGTTTCGGAAATGCTACGGCTCAAACGTCAGTTGCTTATTGTAGAATTATTTCCACATTTGTGTCGATGCTTATTCACTGTGCGTCAACGCCAACAAGTTGTCTGAAGTGTAGTTAACGCCCCATCAGCAGCATATAGCCGGCGTTTTATCGCGATGAATGTTCGGCGGTAGTTGTGCAAGATCCTGGCGCACCTTTCCATCGATCCTTGCCTGTTTTCCTGCAGGCGTTTCTTTATGGTACGCACAGCTTGACTTATAGTACGCACCCGTTGGATTGTAGGCGATATGGTGCGGTGCGCCTGTGCTTGATGCCATTAAACGCAGTAAAAGTCCGAAATTGCCGGCTTAAAAACTGTGGCCTATTATTGTTACCACTGCGTGTGGCAACCCAAAAGTGCTGAAGAGGGTGCACAAGGCATCTATGGTCGTCCCAGCCATGGTCGTTTTCAAGGACGCGGCCTTTATCCATTTGCTCTTGGAATGGACCACCATCAACAGCACATAGCCATCCACCGGTCTCGCAAAATCAATGTGCAAGTGAGATTACGGCTGCCGGGTTTCTCGCCACGGGACTGGTGCCTGGCGGGGAGGCATCAGTACAGCTTGGCCACACAAGTGCCGCATCTTACGTAGATGCTCCTTAGCAATACCGCGATACCAAAGCAGCGAACGCTCTAGCCCCTTCATCGTGGTGATTCCTTGATACGTGTCATGAATAAGCTGCAAAACTGCATTCCTGGCTGGTTTAGGCACGATGACTCGGTGACCCCAAAACACCAGGCCTTCTCTAACAGTTAGATCGTCCTTCCTGACTATATGCAGCTTCAGAGCTACTTGTCACCGCGTCAAAATTCTGCGGCCAGCCTTCCTGCACCACTTCTGCCCGACGAGTAACTCCTCGTCTTTGGCAGTGTATATGGCGGGCGATTTCTTTGGCCGACAGCACACAACTCTCCAGACCAGCCGTGTGAACTAAGTAGTCATAATTTTCAGCGCTCTCCGCGTCTCCGGACACTTCCCTGGAAGACGCTGCCCGTGTGAGGCGGCTGAGTCTGTCGGTCAGAACATTCATGCTGCCCTCCTTGAACGGGATGTTGTAAGAGTAGTTGCTCGGCTGGAGTGCCCAACGTTGTATAATGGCTGCCCCATTAGCTAAAACCGGATTATCTGGGTTGAATAGCTTAATAATGGCTTTTGATAGGTCTGAAGGCTAAATTTGTTGCCCAACAAATCGCCCGGGATTTGGCCACTCCGAACCGAGGCTTCCTTATCAAGCTGTGACTATTTCGGCTCTGCGTCCGTAAACATGCGGCAGAGGAAGCTAGTGGGTTGCCTCAGCCTCTCAGCAGTGTCATGGGGTAGAACGGCTCCAATGCCTACTGCTGAAGCTTCAAATGGTTGCACGAAAGCTTTGTCCAGATCATAAATGGGCAACAAACACTTCTTAGAAGTGCTTTCAACTGTTCGAATGATTGCTGCTGACCTATTCCCCACTTTCACTCCGTCCTGGTGCGCGGAATTTTGTGCAAAGGTAGAAGCATCGCGGCTTCATGCGATAGAAACCTTGAGTAATAGTTGACCAGACGCAAAAGTGACCTTAACTCGGGGGCACCCGCAGGTACATGGACGTCCAGGATAGCCTCCAGGTTTTCCCACTTGGCATGAACGCCCTTGTTGATTTTGTAACCCCCACCAAAAAAAAAATAAATAAACGTCATTCTCACGAAATCTAGACTTGTCTTGATTCATCCGCACTCCGAGCTCGCGCAATCTACCAAGCACTTGGCTTGAGGCGGCGGCAGCATTTCGCTTTTGTGCAATTATTGCATCGTCTAAATAGACCCGCAGCCCGGCCAGCGCTTGCAAAATTGCTTACGTGCTTTGCTGGAAGAGCGCTGGCGCAGAACAGAAGGCGGGTGAAGCAAAGAAGACGTTCGTGTGTATTCACCGCCGCGAGAAGCTGAGGTTCTTTGTCTAACACTATTTTATTGTATGCACCCCGGAATTCGATGGTACTAAGAGCTCGATGCACCTCGGAGATGGATGGTATGCGAGGAAGAATGTATCGGACCGTATGACAGGCTTGACTGAGAGTAGTTTTGAAATCGCAGCATAGACGAATATTCAAGTTACGCTTTATAGCCGTGGCCCCGTGTGCCGTCCAAACTGAGTGTGCGACCGCGGAAAGAATTTCACTTATCTAAGCAAGCAGTATCGGCCTCCACTTTCCAGCGTAGCGCGTTCGGTACCTGCCGAGTCCTAGGGAACCGAGGAACATCATCATCGCGCAATGGTAAGCGGGCGGGTGGCCCCTTTATGACTCGTAGCTCGGCCCAAACACGTCAAAAAACTCTTGTAACAGAAACCTCACGACACTGCTAACATTAGCGAATAGCTGCACTTTAACCTTCCTGAGTTTCGATGAGCACGAGCTTGCCCAGATTATACAGCACCGCCATGACATCCCGGCCACGAAGGTTCGGCCGGGAACACCAGCACCGCTAACGTCGTCCTTGCACCAAAACAAACGCCGAGTTGTAACTTGCGGCGCACTGGCAGTGGTCTAAGGAAGCATTAAAACATGAGCGGCGATTCTTGCAGTTTCGCCTAGACACTCTGATGCTGAATGTAGGTGGGCCAAGAGATGATACAAACTGGGGAACCTGTGCCCAGCTGCATCTCGATTGCTACTCTATTCTGAAGCAGGGCGTGCATGATTGTCTCAACGCCACGAATGTTTCCAGTGAAATTATCTGTGGCTTCTTAATGAGGTGCAGCGCATGTGATACCGGATCGTTGCTGTTTCCTACTGACGGATGCACGGAATTAATTTGCTCGTGCGACCATGTTTACCTCTTCGCTTGTTCTGCTTTCTGCTTGTTAAGGAGGAGAAGGAGCAGGAGAAAGGAAGAGGAAGGGCAGGGAGGTAAGCCTGGGCTGAGCTCGGTAGGCTACCCTACACTGGGGAAGGGGGAAGGGGAGGGAAAGTTCTGGACGATAGGGAGAGAGAGCAAAAAATTTTTAGAAAAGTTAAAACAATGGAGAACAAAATATATTGCAGTGTCGCTAACGTTATAAGAATTCTTTGTCCATATTCAGCGACGCTAAATGAGCCTAGAAGCATCCAGAAAATATAGCAGCACTTTCGTTGCTTGGCGTAGCTGAAATGCACAGTGCCATACGGTTCGTAAACCGGAACCGCCGTAAGGCCGAGAAACATTATCTCAAGCTTCTCACATTCCACTAAAGTAAGAACGCGCTTCTGCATCACCTCTGAAAGATTGCAAATGCTCTTGAAGAGCGATCGTGCTGGTGTTAGAGTTTTCAAGTGCTGGACTTCTGTAGGCTTGCTACAACTGGACTGGTAGCACCCATCACTTGCAAAGCGCTTCGAGCAGTCGACGTCTGCATCTTATCCAGGAGGACGCGATTAGCACTCGCCAGTGACCTGATGATGGCTGCGACTTGTTTGTCCTCGTCCGTCAATTTATAAGGCACAGACGAAGTGTCCTTTGCTTTCGAAGGCTGGCGTCGCACATCGGGCACCTGTAATTTCGGGAGCTGTGGCCAGGCGTCACGTGTCTCGCTGCTGGAAACTGGCTTGTTCTTAGACGCAATGGCATGTGGCCTGGGTTACAGAGGTGACCGTGATTTTGGACTAGGTTGATGTGGTGACGAAGCTCTGGAGGGCTTGGAACACCGTCGCCGACGAGATCTTCGTTCAGTCGATCCAGCCGCTTCCCGATGAGACGAGTGGTCTCTAACCATTCAGAATGGCCCTTTCTATTTGAATAACAGGGCAGTCCTTGAAAGACCCATCGTGAGGACCATTGCAATTTGCGAACTTAAGCGTACTGGCCTGGCATGTGCGCGTTGTGTGGGGCCCAGTGCATCGCGAGCAGACAGTGCTGTTTCTGCACACGCTACTCACATGACCCGACTTCATGCACTTCCACCATTGGAGCGGTTTGGGTATGAACGGGCGAAAAGCATGGCGGAAGTGGCCCACCTTGACATATGATGGGAGGGATTCCTTCTTAAATGTAATCTTGACGCATCGTGAGGTGCCGGGGAGAGACACACTTGTAATTATGATGCCTCTTGTTGCGGGCTTAATTAGAAATGGGAGGTCAGTATCCGATATGGTCTCGTCAACATCATGAATTACTCCCGTGCTGGCATCATTGCCGAGCGGAATACGAGGACGGACTCCCATCCCGTTAAGCTCCGTCACATTGCGCAAGGTCTCCAACGTAGCCACACTGTTAACGTCAATTGCCGGAGTGTTCTTGCGTGTGCTCACTCTAATGTCTAATTGCATTAGGCACCAACGCCTCTAGCTGTACAGAGAGTGCTTGCCTGTTGAGACGTGTCATGCTTGTTAATGTACGCCTTCTTGCAATCCAGGTGAAGTGCTCATCGCCTTTACGTTTTCTTCCGCCCTTTCTACTTCTAACGCGATATCCTCTGCTTTGCTTATTGTTAGGGATACTTTCGCGATAAATTGACAGAGCATCAAGTTATTTTTCGAGCCAAGAACTATCCGGTCCCGTAGCATCCTGTCCAGTGAGGTGCCGTAGTTGCACGTGCCCGGCAACAGCCGAAATGGCTAGAAGATCTCTGACTGGCTCACCCGGCAATTCGTTGCATGAGAAAAATTTGTAGCATTGGGCTATTTCATTCGGGCTGAGCTGCTGCAAGTATGCTGCTGCAATATATTGAGTCCCTTTTTGTACGACAGTTCCATCACCTCTGTTGGCGCGCGGCGTTCATTCATGACGGCCACAGTGTAGGTGCTCAGCCCTGCTACGAGCAATGCCAGCTTCATCCGCGATGCCGTTGCCTTCGAAGAAAGCGTCTAGCCGCACCAGATATGCCGGTCTGTAGGTTTTGCTCAAACTTCGTTGGGCTTGCGTATCCGGCCGTGGCTGCCGAGGTTCTTGCCAGTCAGTGGGCGGGCAGGTTCACCGCATCCCCGTCGCCACTGAAGTGACCACGTAATCGCAAGCAGAGTAAACAAACAAAAGAACATTTATTATCAATAAATGTGCCAGTGACATTCTTATTTATTTATTAGAGACTTTTTTCTTGAAAGTATTGCCATGTGCTTGAACTTATATACGTACGCTTTGTGAGAGTGTCTCTTCATTACTGTTCTGACGGAACGACTGTTATTGTGATTATGTCAGATTGCTTCGTATAATGCTTCGTAATCGTGCATGTTGAACATTCACCACACCCAGGAGCGAAGGAGTAGCCGGCGCCTTATTTGTGCGCCAACATCTCTTAGTATCATATAAATAAAAACATTTATTATCAGTAAATTATCAAATATATAGCACAGAGCAGGAAGGACGGAAAGGGATTGAAAGAGAGTGAAGGAAGCGGGCGGTAGAGCAAGTGTGAACCGAAATCGGCACTGTGTACGTGACGGCACAACAGCTGACATGCTACGGCCGAAACGTGTGTGGCTTACTAAAGAAATTCTGTCCTCTTGTGCGTCAATGCTTCTGCTATTCTTCCCGGTTCGGACGGCTCTGTCTTCGAATGTATGCATACAGAAAGAGAGACAGGGCATACGAGTTGTCGAATACTGTGGGCTGACTCCTTCAGCGTAATCATAACTCACCTCACATGGCCTTCCTCTTGGTTATTTATAGCTAACCCATAATCATTTTTACTCGGCCTTGTGCACGAAGGTGCCGCGCGCAGTATAGCCGACGGATGTTAAGCAAGTACATCAACATCACTTTACCAGTGGCGCCTCACTTTGCAGGCTATGGATCTACACGTGCAACGTGGCACTCCTGCTGAGCGCGCTGGCGTTCTCAGTGGCGGCCGCCTGGGTGCTCTCCGACTACCGAGCATCGCTGGTGCCCGGTCTGCGGCTGGCCGATCCGACATTCGTATACGCTGTGCCTGCGCTGCTCTTACAAGGCGGCTTACTACAGGTAAGTCAGGCTTTGCTGCGTCATGCACGAACAGACGCAGCAATAATAAATGAGATCACTCTTGTCATACGCTACGCGGAATGTTCTAATAGCGCGACACTTTCCGCCCCTCCTTAATAGTTCGATGAAATTCTCGTCACAGCGTAGGCGCTGAGGATGGAAAGCAACAGCCGCAATGAGCTTTTGTGATGTTGTAGCTTGTCTGTAACTTAGACGCCGAACGATGCTAAATTATGACTACGTCCGGGGTGGGATGCGCAGCTTTATCGACCAAATAGGCGGCACTAACATTGTCTTGCTAAGTATGAAACATAGTGCGCTCATTCTCATGCTCACAAATATGCTACTTCACCCGGGATCACGCCAATCATGTCTATACTCAGCCTCACCGCTACCTTTCCGCACTGCCTCATAGTAGTGGCAAGCAAGCCAGGTGCTTGCCAAGCATTACCACGTCTAATTGCTCTAGAACTGACATATACGAGAGCGTTTGCGTTTTTCTGACGCGTGCTAGCTCGCTGAAACGCATTATGCTGGTTTTCATGTACGTCGTATGCCTTCAAAAATTCTGTCGGCAAACGCCGGCTATATGTACCGTGCGATGCAGTTTTCCTTGCAAGTACATCGCGAGAACGCATAGCGAAAAGGACAGTGAGCTGTCTTCAGGCAATACGGGAGCATGGCGCCCGATCATCCATTCGCCGTGAGCCTACAGACCGTGGCGAGGTTAGAGCGCTCGCGCCGTCTTCGTTGCCATACGACCAATGTTAGCGCGAATGGCCAGTAAAATTAGTTACATAGCGTCCCCTATTGAGTCGATGGCGCTTGCAGTGGTCACGAAGCAACGGCAGCGTCCATTTTGACGCGACCGCCTAGTTCAGTCGGAACTCGCGCTCAGTACTTGTCCATTGTCTTCGTAACAATAAAGAAACAATAGAATCAGTAATCTTTTGTAACCCGACGGCGAGTAAATATATTAGGCATGTTTCGTAGCTACTAATGTAAATCGCTCTTTCTTCATCCGCACCTGCTACGCCTAAAACACTGAGAATATCATATCCAAACTACAAGAGAAGCTCAGGGGAAGACGGAGGCTTCAATCGATGAACAGATTGCTAAAAACGATTGAGAACGAGGAATGCAGCAGGAGCCAACGTCTCGACTAGTGGACTTGTATTTGTCAGGACAGCGACTGAAGTCGTTACCCTGTCGCTGTCATCACGTCCACAAGTGGACTTGTTTTCGTCAGGAGAGCGACTGACGTCGCTGTCCAGACGAAGACAAGTCCACTTGTTGAAACCTTGGCTCCTGCTGCATTCCTTGTTATAAATCGTTTTTAGCGATCTGTTCATGAGAATATGAGAGTAGTTCCTGAAAACATTGCAGGATGTCCTGTCAAATCATCTGTCAAATGCTGTCAAAGCATCTGAACAATGATAAAAAGCAAGTACAAACGACAGTGAAATATTTACTGGTTACTCAGCGCAAGCCGATTACTTGAAAAATTCGAATAGGAAGCCACCGGCTTCGGGAGGGTGTCCCCACGTTTTATTTTTCGGTCTTGCCGTGTGCTCAAATTTAGTCGCGCAAATATTGCGTGGAAACAATATGGAGGCGCCGAGTGGACGGCTCGCCGAGGGACAATACACCAGGACATCCTTCCTATTGTCTCATCCTTCCTATATTATCTTAGTATCCCCATAGCCTCCACAGTGCTGTAAGGAACATCTGATATAGAATTAGACTGTCGCGTCTGCACGAGCCCGACTGGTTCTGAATGGAGATATAAGAATCCTGTAATTACCGACGCGAAGAAGTGGCACACTAATACGATACGATGTGCTAGTTGATGAATATTTTGTCCGCTTACAGCGCTGCAGAATCGTCAACCCATGTTACACGATGTTTGCAATGCAGGCTTCGAAACGAAGTCGAAATGACAGATTAAGGCGCTGGCATCTCTTAACAGTTTAGTAGCCTAGACATGTGCCACATTTGTACTGTTATGATAAAGAAGACCCTCGCATGGTTTGTATTCTGAAATGGGAAGCGAAGCGCGGGCCAACTATGTCATTCGTACAATTTTTGAGCCATTCTTCGAGATGAATGTACTACACCACAGTGCCTCGGTGGAAATGTCTGACAATGTAATTGCAATTGCGCTGCTTATCGTGTCATGATGAGCACCCTGTGCACGCAGGCCCTCGGCTGCCTTGGTGCCCTGCGTATGAACCAGCGGCTGCTGCACGCTTACTGGGCCCTTCTATTCGCCCTGCTGCTCGGGGACGCACTGGCGGGACTCGCTTGGCTCTTCCGATACCGGGCACTTGTCGCCGGGCTCAGGGCTGGTCTCATGGACGAGTTCCAGGTACACTCGCTGAGGTTCCCGTTTGTCAGCAAACTTAGGCGTCGATACCGAAGAAAAACGATTATTTGAATGGAGAGTGAAGAAACCTCTTACAGTTTAAAGAAGGTATGGTAGCGTCGAAGCTGTATTTGCTGCGCCAAATAAACTGGTACGTTTGTGTAAGTTGAGCTGTTCTATAGAAAAAAAACAGAAGCCAGCGTGCGCGACCAACCACAGAACGCCCTACGGTCTTAGCAGAACAGGTGGAGGATATAAGATTGTGCTCTCGTGTAGTAGACACCAGATAGGGCACACAGAGCAGAAAAGGCCAGACTGGCAGAATGTTGAGTATGCGGCTGCAAGAGCAGAGCAACGTAGTTCGTAGTGTTGCTATAGACGGTCAATTTGCAAGCAGCTTTAAAAAATGCAATGTGACGCCACCATGTAATCGGCTTTTCGAAAAGACAGTTTTTCTGTATTATCATCGCAAAAGCTTAACCAGAGAGATAGTAGAAGTGGTGTGAAATAGCTCGGACATATGAATGCGTGACTACGCCGTCATTATCATTCTCCAAGAAAGAACCTGCCATTTTTTGGCCTAGACGACATGAGGCACTTCACTTCCATTTCCTTTGTTTCATGTGTACTTGTTCTTTGTCTTCTTTCTGATACAGGTTCGAACACTGCGCTTATATATGCGCATGATCTACAATAGAGCTATACTCGAATGTTAGCGCCTGTCCCGCCTTCTTTTCTCTGTTCGTGTTTTTTCTGTGTACCTCCTTAAGATGAACCCACAGCTTAAGCACTGTGTTCACCGCAGCCGATGCCGGAGCTTGACGCCAGTACGTCATCTAAGCGTACTCAAGCGGGGAACAGAAATCTAATACAGGAAATATGAAAGAATAGTTATCGAAACACTGTACTGGTGAAATTAATTATTATTATTATTATTATTATTATTATTATTATTATTATTATTATTATTATTATTAAGATGACAGAGTGAACTTTTGGCGCAGACTTGCGGTAAGCTAATGCATCGAATCTCCAACCTCTCTCGTCGTCGCTATCTCCAACATGGAATGGGACGTAGGCTCTCATAACCCTTTGGGAAGTCGGTCGCTCTTAGGGGTGGGGTGGCCGAGGTGAGACAATGGAACGGTAGGCCACTGTGATTGATAGCCGGGTGTATTCATTCTACGAGAGCCCCCTTTACGAAGCGAGGTGCCCTACGAACTACTGGGCTCATTCTTTACTTCCACGTAATACCCTGCCTATACAAAAGTTAAAGGAAGAAAAATACCCCGTAATATTATGGTCGAAATGTCTTAAGACAATGTATAGCTTAAGACAGTGCAACTTTGTTCTGTAGTACGAGCCTGCCGTGTGGGACGCGGGACAAAACCACGGACGCGAATGCGGGCGGGGGGTGCAACAAGGCAGCGGAACGGCCGCCCGCCACTCCGGCCGGTCCCTCTCTCTCCTCTCGTCTCTTCGTTTTCCCTCTCGCTTGTGCGACTCCTCGGGGAAATAGAAACACGCTGCCGAAAGGAGCGCGCTCGCTTGACGCCGCTCTGCTGGCCCAAGTTTCTCGATGGTGCAAAGTGTAGTCGGCTTAGCGCTGTCGCGCGGCGTGGGGTACGTGCCAGAGCGCATCAAAACAAGATGACTTAGCTCGGAGCTCTGCTGGGCCGTTGTCTGCCGCTCGACCTTCACATGGTACATTAAGCAACTCCATGCTAACTTAATAAGCCCACGTTCACTAAAATTCAGATTACCCCCTAAGCTGCTAGTCTTACTTCGTATATTGTGACGCATGCATTGCTATGGCATTCATTGCTTCGCACTTCCGGCGAAACTGTGATTTCATTTTCGTTAGCGCAGATGAACACACACGGACACAAGGAAAGACACAATTAGACTGCACGGGCGATAGACATCAACTAGTTTTACTTCTAGAAAAAACACATACAAGTTGAACAGTTACACGTCTTCGCACATGCAAACATAAACAGACGGAGGTGCTCAGCGCATTTTTTTCAGCAGCTTACGTTAACAAGATTTAGGCCTAGATAATCGAGCTCCTTCTGGGACAAGTTGATAGAAGGAAGACTTACGCGTGCATTTTTGTTACCATTAATCGTTACTGCCTCTATAATTTTACGTGTCACTTCATCCTTGCTTTTGCGTAGCACACGTGTCGCTCTGAATGCCGGCGTACGCCCACACCTGCGGGAATGGTTCGCCAAACATCCCCCCGCCGCCTGCGCGTCAACTGCCGCACGATGCTGAAGCGATCTGAGACTGAAGCAACGCCAATTTTGATCAATATAGTAGCGAGCGCATCAAAGCGGAACCTTGCAGACAAAGTTACCTTCTTATGGCACAAACGGATCGTCGTGCTTCTTACTGCTTGAGTTTTTGCATTTTCACCTTGACGCCTCACTTTGCACAGCACGTTGCAACGCACACACACACGCACATATTATATATTGATTGATTTGTGGGGTTTAACGTCCCAAAACCAGCTCTCATTATGAGAGACGCCGTAGTGGAGGTCTCCGGAAATTTCGACCACCTGGGGTTCTTTAACTTGCACTGACATCGCACAGCACACGGGCCTCGACATTTCGCCTCCACCGAAATGCAGCCGCCGCGGCCGGGATTCGATCCCGCGACCTCCGGATCAGCAGCCGTGTACCATACCCACTAAACCACCGTGGCGGGGCATATATATATATATATATATATATATATATATATATATATATATATATATATATATATATATATATATATAGTTCAGAAAGAAGATATCCCTGATCCCGAATAAATATTTTCAAAAGAAGAGATTCACACGATTAACAAAAAAATATAAATTTACTGACGTTGCGGCCGGTGGACCGGCCTTCATCAGAGTAAAAGGCTGTTGCAGAGCACCCTCCTTTTAAGGGTACAGGAAGGGGAGAGAGTGCGGCTACAAAGGCGTATTCTGTACACGGAATGGCTATGAAGTCTTCCTGGACAGAACACGTGGTCGGCAGCGGCGAGTGACGAGGCGACCCCGTAGCCCCTCAATTAACAGCAAGGCGGCACACTTGCAACCCCGAAGGATTCTACTACCTGTATGTAACGCAACTATAAAGCCACTCTACATTGCAAAAATGGCAATCACTACAGCAGAAATGACAAAAAAGGATAAATTTTTTATAAAATAAAAAAATATAAAAAATAAAGAAAACACCAAAAAACCCCCCAAAAACTGATTTATTGACAAACTGCCGAAATATCTTGTGATGAAAAAATATATAAACCATGAAGGAAGAAAAATGGAATAAAATGACAGATAAATATATAAAAAAACTTAAGTGTGAAAGAACGCATTGTAGTTGTTTGAAATGGCTTCCTCATAATGGCAATGCCCTAGACACTCGGGAAACATGTGAGTTTACCCGTGTTTTCATTAATGCCCGAGGTAGCGGCTTTGAACTTATAAATGAGGTAGGACTCACGAACCTCGCGGTCGTGGTGCGTCCGAAAGCCCGATTACAGTATCATAGTCACGTTCATGACATGACATGATGTGCTGATGTCATCAGCATGACTGCAAAAACAAATGTAAAGGAAGGAGTCAGGATGGGTGTCAAACAAAAGATACAGGTCCAGAGACGCGAGCCAGTCACGTTCATGACATGACACGATGTTCTCATGTCATGCTATGACATGAGCATGACCCTGGAAACAATACTTTTGGAAGGGGATCGATATGGGTGTCAATCAAAAGGTGCATGTCGAAGAATGTAATATTGGTCGTAGTTACGTTCATGACATGACGATGTGCTCAGGTCATGCTATGACATGAGCATGACTCAGCAAACATAAGACCACTGGAAGGGGATCGATATAGGTGTCAAACAAAAAGTGCATGTCGAAGAATGTAATATTGGTCATAGTCACGTTCATGACATGATGTGCTCAGTCATGAGCATGAGTGAAAAAACAAATGTAAAGGAAGGAGGTCAAGATGGGTGTCAAATGAAAGATACAGGTCCAGAGACGCGAGTTAGTCACGTTCATGACATGACATGATGTTCATGTCATGCTATGGCATGAGCATGACTCTGGAAACATATTCTGAACATAAGTATTCTGAAATAAAATAAATAATACTATTGGAAGGGCATCGATATGGGTGTCAAACAAAAGGTGCATGTCGAAGAATGTAATATTGGTCGTAGTTACGTTCATGACTTGACATGATGTGCTCAGGTCATGCTATGACATGAGCATGACTCTGCAAACATAAGACCACTGGAAGGGGATCGATATGGGTGTCAAACAAAAAGTGCATGTCGAAGAATGTAATATTGGCCATAGTCACGTTCATGACATGACATGATCTGCTCATGTCACGAGCATGACTGCAAAAACAAATGTAAAGGAAGGAGGCCAAGATGGGTGTCAAATGAACGATACAGGTCCAGAGACGCGAGTTAGTCACGTTCATGACATGAAATACATGATATGACATGAGCATGACGAAGCAAAAATTAACGGGAAGGGTTCGAGATCGGTGCCAAACGAAAGATATATAGATCGAGAGAGGCGATATGAGTTGGTCATGTTCATGACATGAAATACGTAATATGACATGAGCATGACAGAGCGGAAATTAACGGAAGGGGGTGTAGATGGTTGTCAAAGGTAAAGTAAACCTCGAGGGATGTGATGTAAGATATAATCATGCTCATGACGTCGCTTACATGACATGAGCATCATTATGCAAAAGGGGGTTCGATACCGGTTGTAAAACGAAAGGCACAGGAGGAGATGTGATATGAGATATAGTCATTTTCATGACACGATATGGTCATGGCAACACATGATTATGGCTCAACATGAAAGCTTTAAGGGGGTTGAAGTGGGTGTCAAACTAAAGGTACAGCTCGAGGGATGTGGTATTTTATAATCATGTTCATGACACGACATGATCGTGGCTCGATATGGTCATTAATCAACATAACGAAAAAACTCAATAAGTAGTGCAACGGCGTTCGGACACTGATAATAAAGCAAGTAAACTTTAACAATGCGTGATAGTCAGTCAATAAATGCCACACACATATCTGCGTGCATAACATCGTAAAAATGTTGTGGCATGATGTATAAGCCATGGCATATGTGCGGCGTTTACTCAATTAAAACCAGCGCTAGATAGCTACTCTTGGCTAGAGTTCCTTCAACTGTCCGTTATTGTGTGCTGACTTTCTCTTTAATGAATAACGTTGGCTAATACTTACAATTACATCGCTGGCATCTTGGCATAACATTGGCTCCCACGGTGCGTGAGACCTGGATTTTTCTTTTGTTCTGATCGGGTTTCCCATTTATCGCACTCATAGTCAAGAAGCAATCATTCGGCTCCGTTCTCGCAGCCTAGTTCATTATCGACTTCCGTCGAGCTCTCCAATTTTCTTTTGAAGGAAGCGTCCACGTCACATAAGGTGCTGAAGCACGTTTGCCGTTCAACAAAACACGCCCACATGGTTTTCACTGCACAGGCCGGAGGGATACAGCAGCAAGGACAAGAGCAACAAAAAAAAAAAGGAAATGTCCGTACTAAAACCCCTTGCTTTGGTAGTACCGTGAAACGCGCCTAGCTCTCATGGTTGGAGCTAATCGAGTAGGGAGAGAATGAAAGAAGAAATCTGGGACATTCGCACCATATGCTAAGAACGGCACTGACTAGGGTTGAGAGGGTGTTGGCGACATCAGCGTTAGGCCACGTGGAAACATGAGCGGTGCGGCGTTTTGGCACGAGTACGTCAGTGAGTGCGCAGCCGCCCTCCTCCTGCGCAACGTTGCGCTTGCTGCACAACTGTTTACGTGCAGTGTTTTTTTTCTTCTGGTTGTACGTGCAACCGTAAACAATGTAGTGATGCCCTGTCGATAGACTGTCCTTAAAGGATATTTTAAATCGCTCTAGGGAGCGAAAAACAGCGCGCGCAGCATGCAAGCACGGCAAAACGTATGGGCGGCTCGGCGCAACAAACAGCCCAACGAAGGGGGGCGTGGCGCGGAGAGCTCTCTCCCGCGCGCTAGCAGACGATAAAAACAGGTTCCTCCTCGCCGGTGCGAGAGTGCCGATGGAGAGGTCTATACAAGCAATTTTCTGTCGCAGACGGTGACTTAGCGTTTCCAAGTAACGCGGTAGAGATCACTGTAGCTTTGATCCGCGCTCTGGGCTGATTTCGTATAGTTGTCGGGCGAATTAGGACAAGTGTCCGTTTCGTGCCGCGAGAACATAGGGACTATCGACCACAGTTTTGGGCGCACAAATGACCAAAACTGTGGTTAAGTCTGACTAATTAGATTACCACACATACTGTAGATAACGTTTGTGCACCGCTCCAATGCGTGGCCGTTTCTTCGAAGTACCTGGCATTGTTACGTTAATACACAATGTTCTTGTGTACATTGAACGATATATAAAGCTTGGTTTTGTTTTGGTTTCGGTCACCTTCTGCTATGCCCGCAGCTAGTAGTTACTTGCTTACATACCTTAAATCATCAATGTCCATATGAGTGTGTCTGCATGTACAATGCGTAGTAGCTATAATTTTAAATGTACATTTCGCTGTGCATGGTTTACTTGCCATTCTGCAACAGAAAGAACAGCATTTTTAGGGCTAATAGCTACTAGCCTCTTCACTTTTCTGGAGTGACCCATTTTGGATGCAGGGAAATGAAATTTGACGTTTGATCTACTTTCCTCTGGCACACGTGACTAGTGATAAACGTAAAACGCATTGCAGAAAACTTCCGTGAACGCGCCAAGTCACCCTTGCTCTGTCTAAAACCTTTTCGAATGACGCACTTACACGAATCATGGTGGTCGCAGGACGGCTACGGCCTTCGTCCGGGCTACCGACTACTTTGGGACCGGCTACAGGCCGAACAGCGCTGCTGCGGCGTGACCGGACCGGAGGACTACAACGCCACCGCTTGGCTGCGCGAGCAGCGCATGGCGCACCCGTGGATGCGGCACCAGGTTCCCGCCTCGTGCTGCCCGGCTGCGCGGGCGCAGGCCACGTGTCTGGACCGGGCCACGGGTGCCTACCGCACACCGTGCCACGAGGCACTCCTCAAGTGGCTGCAGCGAAGCGCCGACTTGCTGTGCGTGCTCGGGTTCTGCGTGATGGCCTTCTTAAAACTGTGCTTCCTCGGTATCTTGCGGTACGAGATACGCGAAATGATCCAGAAGATAAGGATCCTGAGCAGCGACCCCTCCGGCAGCGCCGAGGGACCCGTCGAGTCGTCGCGAGGCTCCTTCGGCAAGGGAGGCGGCGGAGATTCGGCTTTGCTGCTCGAAAAGCGCGTCAAGCCGTCGAACGGGAACAACAACGACGCATCCTTCGACGAGTGTCACCACAAGTCCAGCCCCGTGTGATGTGGTAGCGCTGTCCGCACGGGAGAAGGCACTCTCGAATCAGCATTTCAGCCGCTGCGGGCCTTCGCGGTGGCCACCTTGTGCAACAAAAAGGAAAGCCCGTCGTATCGCTCTCGTGATGAAGCCCCACTTCGGGTGGCTTGACGCAGCCACTGCACGCGGAAGCCTTAATGATTGTCTAATACATTAACCGCGCAATCAGTGCCACATAATACTATAGATTAAAGTTACCTGGCGAAAATAGGCATTCCACAACCTATCGGAATACCCATGTTATCTGAGCTGTGTGGTCGTAGCTTCACCTTGACTGCAATAGGATGAGAATGCAGACAGCCTCAGTACACGAAAGACGAGATAGCTTCGAGTTAAAATCAATGAACATGGCTGCACCAAAACAACTTTGCCATGAGGCTGCCTAAGCGTAAAAGATACAGTACTGTTATTTTTTTCCTGTTGCTGGACACGACCAATTAATAATCCCGCAACCCATATAAACACCTGTACCTTATAAGTAGAGCAAGGCGACAGCAAGTGCGATATTATGATCGGAGGCACTGATTGCGCTTAAACACCTACTCGCCAGCAGAAGCAAGCTAATCTTCTCAGTGTAAAAGAAATTGAGCAGGGCGTTTTTTTTTTCTTTTGCCCTGTGCGCCCCCATTTGGTCTTTTGAGCGTGAAAATATGCGTTAGGTACTGGCACGCACTGAAGACACGAGAACAAGGCACATATTTGATGCCCTAACGTTAGCGACTGGTGCGTCGCCTGCGCGTTGGAAATGAATTCATCGAGAGCCTTCTCCCGTGAGGAGCGCCTGTGGACTCCTCGAAGCACGGAACGTGTTTTGCACCAGTTGACTGTGGTTACGGTGCGTGCACTGTGGGTGGTGGCTACTGTCACTGTGAACTCTAGTGGACTTGGGAAGACAAGCGCCGTGTTTGTTACGCTAGTGATGCGGTTCGTTTGCCTTCTCACAGTCACAATCCTCTGCCGCAGTGCACATGGTACGCGTACACACGCCTTACGAGTCCGATGGGGAGAAAAGCAAAGTATTACCTGCGGCTTTCGCGAAGGATGGCGTAATGTAACCTGTACAATTCAATGATAAGAGCTTGGCTTAGTTTTTTGAGGATACGAAGTTCACGAGAATCCCCCTGTGCCCGTCTGAAATCGTGTGTGGTTATTCCTTACCAGTAAAGACTTAACATACGTCATAATTCCGATGTGGTTTGATTGCTCAACGCCTGTAAAACGTTGCACCAGAATGCGCACGTGGGATTCGTGGAACGTAACAAATATGTACCCAAGACAGCGTTCAGTCGCCGAATACGTCTAGATTATTCCCTACTCCATTATCAGAGCAAGGAAAGGTCCATGGACTGTTTCTTAAACCATGAAAAAGAGCATGAATAGGGGGTTGAGACTATTACAGATAAACATCACAGTGGACGAAGCGCTAGGTACAGTCGGTAATATTATTAAGTATTCAAGCCGCAGTTTCCACCACTGTGGTTTGTATATCTAGAAGACCACATCAAACGACTCGGCGTTTCCACTGTTACGGTGGGTAGGTGTACTTGTACGATTTGCTTTATTTTCTGATGCAGTGACATTCCAGTGTATGCCTTAGCGCACTGTTGTAACAAGAAATGTTTAGTATGGTCAGGTCAAAGTGCATTTTATATCAAGACGCACGCCTGACGTTTACGAGCACACAGCGTTGTTTTTAGTCTTTGTTGTTGCGTTTACGTTGACACAGTGTCAGTGAGTATAATCAGTGCATATATTCAACGCAAGAACGCTACCACATTAAAGGCAGGTTTAGACTGATCGAAACTGCACTGGCAGAATGGCAGGAGTGTGTTTTCCCACGTGGTACTCAAACATGAGAAGCGCGCCACACCCGTTTCAAAAACAAGCAGAAATTACGCAGTTTCTCGTCACCAGAGAGTTGAAAGTACTGTTATCATTAATAACCCGCTATGGTAGTTTTGATTCCTTCAACCACGCGAACCGATGCCTCATCAGAGATTTTTATATGTATCGACGCGCGAAATACACCTCCGACTCGCACCATGTTAGCACAAGCTGAGGAACAGATGATGTCCGCGACTGCGTGGGGGATAAGAGAAAACAATGACTTAGTGCTGTGACATACGGGGAAAACAAAATTTCAGCTCGCAGTTCCCTGTGGTATATGAACAGGATAACGCTGAATCATCGAAGTTGGTAATGTTGGTCCTGCGTGAATTGGGCACATCGCTAAAAAAAATCAATGCCGAAGGCAATGAAATTTATTGGAACGAAAAAGAACAAATATACTGCTGAGTGGTAGCTAAGACAACCGAGCTTTTTTTTCTTGTCTGCAAATCAGCAGTACATGCTCATCGTAAGATATATTTCGGAGAAGCGGAAAAACACAAGCATAAGGGAGTTAAATAAAGGGTGGGTGGTCTCTAATAACGTGAGCTACGTATCGTGCACAGAGACGTTGAGCAAGCTCTCTAATGCGCGGATTGCATTCTCAATGTATAACGAAACAGTTCGCGGGGTTTATCATGCGGTCATGATTTGCTGAAATGTCAGTGACAGCGCAGAAACACTCCACTGACAGTGGATAAGTCCGTCTTAACAGGACTCTTTGCGGGGCTAGTTGGTATGCATTCATTTTAGATTCAGAGCGCCAAAAGACACGAAGCATGAAAGTCCTGTGTGGTCGCTTGTGCTTCGTGTCTTTTAGCGCATTCAAGGTACAATGGACAGGTCCATTGCATGACACACGGTACTTGTGAAACATATAACACGGTATTTCCTACAATACTGTTCTTATGACACGGAAGTGTCGCATGCGGTAACTCTCTTCATAGTCTAAAATCAGTTCTTACAAACTTAGAGAAGTGACAGCGTCAGTCCATGTCTTTTTCTTCTCAACGCGGTTAGTGCCTGCCCATACCGTCAAAAGAAACCTTAGAAAATGTTGTCTAATTTTTCACTAAGTTACTTGCATTCAGTGCAGTCTCTGTAGAACTGATTAGACTGGTGCCATGTGCGCGGTTAATGAACTAGAAACAGCAGCAATGTCGTTCCCACGGAAGAGCAAATTTACCCGCGTATCCACAGTCTTGCTTTTTTCAGAATCAGGCTGGTACGAGTGCTTGTGTCTTTCTTTTTTGCTCAGTGGGCGAGATATACGTAAATGAACTTTTTCGGATTGCGAAACTTGGAAACTGAAAATCCTGCGTAGTCAGCCCACGTAGTGTAACGCGGCTTTATCAGCCGAGGTCCTATAACTTCGAACATACGAGGCGACAAATAGACAAAAAGGACAGTTTAAAAAATCATAAAGACGTACTGGGACGCATCTTAGTGAAGACAAAACATCGCATAAACTACTTTCAATGAGAAGACTCCGAACAGCGAAGCGTGCGGCAGCAAATAACTATCCCAAAAGCAGGAAGCCCTCAATCCGCTTTATGGTGTAACGTGGGCAACAGTGAAAGGGTTTAATGGCAGGGCGCCAGTCAGCAGCCATGGACTATTGATTTTACGAAGAATCTATGAAGAGATCGCTAAAAACGATGTTGAACAAATAATGTCGCTGGAGCCAACATTTTGACAAGTGGACTTGTCTTCGTCAGGACGGCAATGTCTTCTCGAGCGTTCGTCTCTGTAGGCCATTGCACGCTGTCCCCCTTTGCACACTAAGAAGAACGATGAACGTCTGAGAGCGCAGACAGAATTCCTGCACACACGACGCTGTAGTGAAGACCTTTAAAATTTATTAGCGTGTTTTCGACTTCGCTGGCGATAAATTGCTGAATAATAGCTTATCAAGTCCGCGGTGCACATGTTAAGGAAACGTCAAATACACTGCAACATCAGCAACTCCTTCCGGGACACCTATGTGCTTCGTGCCAACGAGAGGTCTTTAATTGTTCATGTGAATTCTGCATTGGTGCTCACTGTCACATTGCAGACTCCTTCCGCCCGTACTGAGCTTCCGCTTTTTGTCATTGACAAGATTTCAGAATGAAGTGTGCGCGGTCTCTATGTCGCCAAATTATCAGTGCTTCCTGTAAGGTCTCAGATTGTTGTCATCCGCACGCGACGCCGAGTAAGGATTTACGCTTTACTTTCCTGGCAGCGCAAGAGCCTTACCCTGATCACGACTGGCGTTACGAAATTTCCTGCGTTTAACAGGAACACGCTGTTAAATCAGACAAACTATAGACACGTACACTGCGACCCAGATGTTTTTATTTGTACTTTGCATGCGAGAAACCACTGTGTTTGCCTCTGATATATCTAATTTATTGTACGAAATTGGAGTTGGAGGACGCAAACCTGATTGATAGATGAAAGAAGGGAGGAGAGTATTCACTTAGTGGGATCTGAATACTGAACGTATATTCAGTATTATTTATAGATTAAATGCACTCATGAATTGTGGCTTCCAAAATTAACCTTCCACTCTTGTTAAAGGTATATCAAACAAGTTCGAGCGCACATGATGTGACAGCTATTATAGCATACGTGGAATAACCTGCCATCTAGATGTTTTCTCATATGATTCAAGAACACGCATCAAATGAGCAGCTTCGAAAAACAGGTGCACATAAACATGTTTAAGCGTCTCACAGTAAGAAGTCTTTAAGGTACAGAAGAGGCAAAACCTTCTGGCTGAAAAAAAAAGAAAGAAAAGAACGGATCACAGTCAACTCATGTCACTGACTACACGGAGCTGCTGATCGTGGATGTACGAAATGTGGGGTATATGCGACAATTGGTCATTTTTCGAATAATAGGTGAGCTTGTTCATCTGTGGACTTTTAAGCTCCTTTCATCATAACGAGGAACTATAAACTACATTGTAATGCACCATGACCCGAACACGATACATGATCCATGATCCGAACGAAAGCAGTAGCAGTCTTGCTTTTGCCTATTACTACCGCTTTTACAGTAGATCGGGGAATATCAAGAGCGATAATGACGCAAAATTTCTTCTCTTGATTGTCACTGGTCCTAACGTTGGTTACAGCCATTTACTAAATTTAAGCCAGCAAAAGAAAAAAAAAACCGTGTACGCGCTACGTTTTCTGGTTTCAGTTTTGAAATAAAGTTTATTTACAAGTTTATTTATTGATACCCTTAATGCTTGAGAGCATTAGAGAGGAGACGATTTACTTATAAAAATGCAAATCGAGTTCTTTGCAGTTTCTTAACCACAGCAACTGATCGTTGTATTCTATGAACATCTTAGCGTACATGAAGCTTCCTAGTTATGCAGTATTAGCTGGTGATCCGCGAAAATGAATGTCTCGAATAGATTCGATTGATCCAAGACGGTTGTTCCAGTCCTTCACCTTCAACGGCAGAATTATTTAGTGCGCCATCTGCCAGTACCGGCTCTATCATTATTGTCGAGGCGTACGTAAATGAAAGAATGTGGGGAAAGTAAGTTATTTTAGCGCTGTGGAATTTGGTGAAAGTTTCTGTGAAACTATAATAGCCTGAAAATGGGCGCCAGGTTCTTGATATCCGCGTATGCTTTCTTAAACACTTGCTCACTCCCTTCATAACAGATAACGCAAAATGTGTAATCACAACAACAGCGACCATGACGAAAATGAACGAGTAAGCGGGAAATCGAAGCGTGGCTGACGTCCCAACCTATGGCAAGGGAACTTACCGTCCCAAAGCAAGTTCCGTGTAAAACTTGGGCATGAACAGAAACCTCGTCTGATTCAGTTCTGAAGTAGAGCGCAGAGGAGGTCTCAAGTTGTTTCCGCTTGTAAAGCGTCGTTTTAAACCGACGTGCGATCTTACTGAAGGCGTGATATGTACCTCCAACACCAGGTAGCATCCACATATACTTGCGTTCGGAAAGCACCATCACGACCTGCACCACATATCTAAGCGCTGATCATCTACCACATTTTCACCTTGCCTCAAGGTGCATGAGGGCGGTACATTCGAAAAACTTTGGAGGCAGCGATAACGCTTATTGCCCGCGTCTTCCATGGATGGATAGACGACATTCAATGAAGACGGGAAGAGCACTTCGGATATTTCACTTACTGCGCGTGAGTGGTTTAAATGGAATGCCGAAAGTCTTTTTTTTTCGGTCATATCACACCCGGAAACCATATCCTCGCGAATGACCTATATTAGACATGTTTTTAGCGTTCCTAACACGAACGGCATACAATTTAAAATACAGAATGGAAGAGTTCGCGAAGGGGGTATTTAAGCATTCAGGTTATCTTAGACACAACCTGCGCGAACTCATCGCCGTCTTTCTGCCAATCGACTCACCCACTCTGGTAGTTCTTTGTATCTTTTTCTTATTATCCTATTGCCGCTCGCATCTTGATTATAAGAATGAATGCACTACCACACCCGATCGTTTAAAAATGCCCATTTTCGATGCACAAAGCTTTTAAAACCCACGACCAATAGTTTCAGACCGACGGGAAACACAGGGTAAGAAAAAGAGGCGCCACTTAATGTTATGGAGTAGTCTTGTGTAAAGAAAAAAAAAACTATGATTTCGTTTCATCATCTGTGACAGCATTACCATTAACATTGTTGAAATATGGCTACAGTTGGCGCTGCATATTGCGTTTTTTAAGAAGATAGCTGTAAATGGACAACCGATGGTTTTCATAATAAGGCTTTTCGGGCCTACACAAGCGGAACACTCCACCTCGCTTTGTCAGCTGTTATACTTCAACGAGTTAGTCGTTAGATTTGCCTGGGAGATTCAGTACATTGGTGTTAACTGCGTAGCATCGTACTTCTTACGAGCAGCAGTATTGATTTGTACTAGTCTCATGCTTCCTATATCACAGTTGTGGTGTGCCGACTCGCTAGCGCATCATTACGATCTTCAAATCGCAGTGAGAGATATTGCCAATGGTTGCAGCGCGTCTAAGAGACTTGGTTAGTGATTGCACAGTAATACAAGCGCCAGGACGCGAAGGGATTTTCCATTGCTACAGGAGACACAAGAAATTTCGCATAGTTAACTTCGCGAGCGTCTATAAAATAAGAACATTTGCACCTACTGGTTAAAAAGAATCATTGTCGCTAGCAATGCTTAAAGAAACAGTTGGGCGATTCGTAACCGTGCACGGGTTTCTTCTTCATCCACGTGTGCTCAGTGAGCCTCTGCGTTATTTCCAAATCTCCAAACGTCTTCAGATTATTACTGCGATCCGCAGTCACTTACGACTGTGGATAGCCTCAATCAGGAGTTACAAATATAACAATCTGAAATAGGTCTTTATCACGTAAAAGAGTTAAGCTGAATTGCAGAAACGCGACCGTTATCTCGATTTCTGTTCCACTGCGTTTTCTCGCGAAAATAATTCCTAAAATCGTGAATACTTCACTGCAATAATAAAAAAAGAAACATGAATTCCGACGGACTGCTTTTTTGTCCAAGCAGCCTGATTTCCTTTTAAAACACAGTACAGTACAGTCACACAGAGAAGGGATAACTTTTACGATTGCGCTTTACCGGCCCTCTGAAATGGCACATACTTTGAGAAATATCATAGCGTGTATGTCGTAAGCAGCACGTACATTCTTCAACCAATCAACTGGAAAACAGGGTCAACAGGTTAAGTTCCCTGAAGTTCAAGGGAAACGTTGCGCCTGATGGCGGCATATCGTGCCCATAACGAGGGCTGTCCTAAGGTAACGGCTACAGGAGTTAATCTTTGTGCATCAGTCGTGTGACAGTTTAGTGCGTCTGGGAACTAACGCTGTGAAAAGTACATCTGAACTGATCTGGTTTGAGTAGTTCGCGAGAATTACGCGAAGTTCTAGTGTTAATGCCACTGTTTCTTTTGATACGACAACTTGCCGCTGTTTTGCGGCTCACCAATCGAGTGTAATACAATATAGGCCGCTAGAAAACAGCAGAAACATTTTTTGTTATGTGAATGACTAACTTTACTAATCTCTGTGTATTCGCCGTTCACATTAACGACGTTGAAGAATAGTGTTCTTCGTGTTGATTTTGTCATGCTATGTAGAATGTTTTGACAACATGTAGAACATGAAAGATCATGTGTATATTAATGTACGTTAGAAACAGGCTTGACTTGTAAGCGGGCTACTATGATGTAATATGCTGTTATAGGTTTTATGTAAATAGCGCAGCACGCATTGCCAAGTAGCTGTGTAGAAGGTGCGCTGTAAAAAGTGTGCTTTTTACGATACTATCTTAGGCTAAAACGTTGACGCGTTGGTTTCCCATGTTATTGCAATGTCGGAAAATGGAGCCGCAGTGACTTGTTATAATGCGAGTCACTAATGTGAACACCGTTCTATTCCACGTGGCCATGTCTCGACTATGTTTGGCCAGATATTTGTCTCGCGGATTCGCTTGGATCACCCACTGACGGCAAGGTGTGAAGAAGTTGGCGAATTTGAAAGTGCCAGGGTGGAAGAAATGTGCGTGCGCGTGAGTTGCCTAATGAATCCAACCCTCAGTTGTCAGTGTCCGTGGTAGGCTGGTATCTCCAGAGTAGCCACGAGTTCCAGCATTGCAGTGGAGAACTTTGATTTTCATCGTCCACTGTAACCGTTTTCGTAGAACTGTAATCTTTTTCCCGGCTACTTCTTACGGTCATTGTTAACCCAGTGTTTGATGGTGGAGTAACCAAGCACTACGACACATATACACACCAGAAACATTCCACGAGGAAAGAGCTTGTTTTCTTGTTTGCATGTACTCAGTTATGGCGCCTCGACGGCAGACGAATGCCCAACCACGGAGAACTGCGCCGAGGAGTGAAGGCGCGAACCAAGTGCGTCGTGGTGCGGGTCTCGTTACTGTAGTTAGTCACGAGGATTGAACTCTTGTTGTGTACAGAAACATGAGAGCCGGGTGCGAGTCACCCGCTCTTGCCAATGTGATTCGCACGTGGAAGGTGCCTCTCGTTTATTCACTAGGGCACAAATCCGGATAGCTCACTCGGCGAAGAAGCCGCTGCCTTGCAAAGTCTCTTTCGGCCGCTACGCGGCAATACAAAGTGCACTATCTATCGTTTACGCTTGTCAATTTTTCTTTTCCTGTGGCTCGCTATATAGCTTCATCTGTCGTTGTCCTGCGTAGCATTAGCGCAAAGGTGGTGGTAGTTTAAGCCTATTATATTTTGTAAAAAAAAGAAAGAATAAAAATGAATTCTCAGTCTAGCGTAGGCTCGTAAGTACAATGCTCTGTACATAACTAGCTCGGCATCGGCGTGATGCGAAGCGCACACAGCGCGCCAGTGCTTCTTCGGGCGGCCGCGTTACTTCAGGAATGAAGAGTTTTGCGCCTTGGACACTGTTGCTTACGGATACATACACATATATCTATAAATATTTACAGCTATTGTTAAAAGTAGAGCGGGGAGAGTTATGCACTTTCTTTTCTTTTTTGTTTCTTTTTGTGAACTGTTGTGCTCTGAGATTCAAAGGAATAAAAGTACGCAATTCCATGTACGAGACTACGTTGTCTGTGTTCACTTTGTTGACTCTATCAACAATACCTAGGTTGACGTCACCTGGATGACCTAACGAAACAACGAATTCCAATAATATGTTTCGCTCTCTGTTGACCATTTACAAGTTGCACGTGCATGAATTCACCGCAGAAAATGTTAATTGTGCACACGAATACAGAAGGAACCAGACGGAACACGCCCTGGCTACCAAGTCGAAGGCTTCACAGCGAGAATGGAACAGAAAATGAATCTAGCTTTTTAAGGTGACCACAACCACCACGACGACAACATGCGCGTGCTGTAGTGGCACAAACGGGCCTAAGCAAACAATCAGGAGCCGAATTCACAAAACTTCTCTTTCGTAAGTGCGTTTTGCCATTGGTCAGCGGGCTTCTGTAATGATATGTCCAACATGAGGATTGGCTGAAATTTTCTCTTACCAGCATTTTTGTCGTAAGTTGTTTTTGTGAATACGGGCCCAGTGCTTTAGTATAGCAACAATATACGGTTATTCGTGGCTCTTCGTAGTTTAATCATGAGCTGCGTGTAACAAAACGACAGACTAGTCTGCAAGTATGTAAAGCATCGTTTTAAAGTATTAGCACACACCAACCACGGACGAAAAAAGAGCAAGACGCGACACAGCGCTACTACCAACTGAGTGTTTACTGCAGGCGTGCAACACACACACACACACACACACACACACACACACACACACACACACACACACACACACACACACATATATATATATATAGCGGTCATGGTGGTGAATAGGCCGCAGGCGTGCAGACAGAGATGAGTAGTAGACCCTCGGAATTGGCAACGAAGATGGGGAAAGCGTTTATTCAACATTAAAGTTTAAGCCGGAGACCGGCCTTCATCAGAAATGTCCATCGCATGAGGAAGGCCGGTCTGTGGCTGAAACGTTGAATAAACGCTTACCCCATTTTTGTTGCCAATTCCGAGGGTCTGCTACTCATCTATTATATATATATATATATATATATATATATATATATATATATATATATATATATATATATATATATGTGTGTGTGTGTGTGTGTGTGTGTGTGTGTGTGTGTGTAAAGAAAGGAAGCGGGTACCCGCACGAAAAAGAAATACTTTTATGCCCGACGTTTCGGCCGTCGTATAGCCTAAACGTTGGGCATTGCTTCTTCTTGCGTGTACCCGCTTCTTTTCTTGTACGTGCCGCATCCACTGAAGTTTCTCTTTATAAATATCCTGGCGTAGCGGCGGCGGGAAAGGAGCAGGCAATATAAAAACTTTGCGATCAATGTCACTTGTTAAGTTGGCCTTCGCGCTGGGCGTGCTTTCGTGCGTAATTGTCTCGTCTGTATCGCGCTATTGTAGCGTTTTGATATTTTGCTTTCGTGTCGGAGAAGTTAAACAGAGGGATCGCACCCAAAATCGCGGTTTCTAGTACAGGTATTAAAGGTTGAAGATAAAAAAAAAATCGGGAAAGCTTTATTTCAGTGTACAGCCGGCTCTGTATACCAAGGAAATAGGCCTAAAAGCGTGTGAATACACCTGACGCGGGCCCAACATACCTTCGGTAGTTCAGGCACATGTTGCAGCAAGAACTTCACAAAAGAGTGTTACAGAGTAATGATACAGTGTTATACAATGTTATAAGATGTGTCAGTTATAGAATGTATGAAGTCAGTGCATCAAATCAAAGCATTTCCCATGCTAAACGCAATAAAAAGAAGTACAAAATAAAGTACATCTCAACCAGTCGCACGTGCATAAGAGCAATTTAAGACATCTGCGAATGCATGGTAAATATTTATTCCACACAAAAATATCATGACAAAGTCCGTAATGACGAAGACAAGACATGATTATTGATTTTTTTTACATTTATGCTAATAGCAAACTGCTTAGCGCTTTTGAAGGAATATGTTGCAGTTTGAACATTCTCTTGATAGAAAATCGATTTGTGGATGAGCATTTAAAGTACGAGGTATGATAACCGAATGTTTCTGAAGGCCATAATTTGTTCGTGTTGTATCAAAGTCATAGTGTTTACGTCGAAAATCGTAAGATGTGTTAACATCTAAATATCATTGTTCAAAAGTTTTTTTTTTCATTTCTGAAAAACTTTCCAGCAAACAGCATTTTGAACACGAATTGTTCGATACCGCAAAGCACGGGGACACTGATTATTAATAATCACTATTGAGTGCGCGTGCTGGTACCGTGCCGAAGATGAAGGAAGAAACAAAGAACGTTTTCCGCATGTATACGCATAGCAATAAGCTGCATGAAGAACCGGCTTGCTTGTCTTTTGTGTGTTTTTTTAGGGGAAAAGCGCACTAACTGGAAGCTGGAAAGGCCAGTGCCTCACAAGCAGGTTCTCGTTTAGAGCATGCCAGTCCACTTTCACGTTTTACGAAGATATATGTGCACCGTCCCGAAATATGCACGCTGTGCATATTTCTCTAGCACGCTGTGCATGCACATCTTAAAGTTCGACAACAAATATGCATTGCAAGCTCTATAGGGGCACTGCAGAAACGTCGGACACATTTTTAGAGCTCTTGAGACTCCTGTGTCTGAGCTGCGCTGGTGAGTCTAGCATGTGTGACGAATGTTTTCAGGCTTTCGAGACAGTGCGCCTTGCAACGTCCTGTATTTTTACGGAAACGCTGTGTACGAACTATTTTCAGCTGTACACTTGACACAACACTCATCCATGCCCCATATCTTAAGGGAACTGGTTTGTGTAGAAAATTTTCACGAGCCGGCAGCATGTAACGACGTTTTGCCAGGGGTGACGTGCTACAGATTTCAATGAAGAGTGCATCTTTCAGCCACCGAGGTAAACATTGCAGAGCAAGCGGAAGTTTGTTTCAACATTAACACAAACTCAATCAATTAGCTCCCGCGTATGTTGTTTCGTGTCTTACTTTGTTTCTCGTCTTTTTAGCGCCACATCTATTGCGTCAAGTAATGAACCAACTAATTCAGCAACATGTCCATAGCCTCGCTGTTCATGGCCTCCCTTAATTAAAACGAGAAACCCGCGCTTCATCTAATGTAGCTATGTTGCTAAGCGAAAGCCGACGCAAATTGTGAACAGCCCGACCTATAACTTCCAACTGTGCGTTACCGTCCAAGAGCTCGGAGTAGTGTAGCTAAACCATAAAGAGATGTAAAATGAAACAAGGACGTAGAGTAAAGTCGCCTGGTGTGGAACCAGGTGCTTCCCACAGCCAGAAAAACACACAGGCAACGTGCTTTCGCATACACCATACAGACATGTCACGCCCACATATTCCACGATGATGTCCTGTGTGTACGTGTGCGTATGCCTTTGCCCCGTCACTTGCACGCGCTAGGAAAAAAACTACTTAGGAAGCTCTGCATCGTATCCATCCTGAATTTCATTGCGTGCTTCCTAAAACTCACTTTGATCGTCCATATTTTTATACATTGTACGCGTGCCTTTACTCGATAAAATGCAGTGTCAGCATCCCGCATGCTTCTTCCACTTTCTGTCCTCCAACATCCAAATCACCGTATACGTAACACTTGGTCCAAACCAGATAAGGGAGCAAGCAGCAGCCATCGCGAAAGTGCCGCAAAGAAAACCGATTTCGGTCGAAACAGTGCGAGATTTACATTTGACACTAGCGACAACACTATTGGGTTCCAACAGACGCATTTCAGCCTCCCAACAACGCATTGAAGATCCTTCGTTGGCTCGCAATTGTAAAAGTGGAATAAGAGTCATAATGATTAAAGCTCTCATCAAAACACGAATTCTGTCCTTCATTCTTACGCGAGAGCTACAGCGGTAACGCGTCGATGGCACAATGATTATAATTGTGCTACACGCAGTGTGTGGTTTGCCTAAGCACGGTTCGAATCACGCGTTTTACTTGGAGTCACTGTATGACCCTCGAAAGCCGGCGGCTGACACATGATATATGTCCTAGTGCTACGGCTACCCTGTATCTCTTCAAGCCGAGGCACGCCAAGCCGAATCGGCCGTAACCGACGTTCCTCTCCTGTGACACCTCCGTCACCGTGGCTTCAAATGCTCGCTGCTGTTCTCCTGACCGTCTTCTTGCAATCAACGCGGTCGGAGAAGATCCACAGAGTTCGAGTTTCAGCTGATACCATCACGAAGGAGCCACCCTCAGCCACTATTTACGCAGATTGTACTGTCTCGGGGAATCACATCATCACGGTCAGTATTGCCTTGACGAGCTGCCACGGTAGCGATGCAGCCCCATCACATCTTCATCTCGCTCCCGGTTACTACCGGAGCGAAGCTGTAATAAATTTGCGAAGTTGCTGAAGCCCTCAGAAATTGTGGCCACACTTGCGCTGCCAGATTCGTAAGATTTCGTATTCAGAATACAGAGCCGCCACGAACGTGTGATTTGTCCTTGGTGCAGTTGAAAGACGCGGATTTACAGCGACGGGATCGCGCGCCCTCTCACTATTTAAACAGGATTTATGTTTTAAAGGGACCATGAAACTGTTTTGGCGATATTGTGTAAATGCATTGCACCGGTAGCTCAAGTCTTTGTGACAAATAAAGACCAATATCAGCACGATGCGTTAAGCGCGTGGTGTGACGATTAGTGTGATTAGTTTTCACAGATTGACGTAACGTGCATCAGAGAAAACGTTTACGGCTACCGGTATCGTTGCAGCAGCTGGCGGCACCCACTCACTGCTCCAGCACACTACCACCACATTCTAAGGGCAGTAGCACCACTGAATCCTTGGCACAGCAGCTACCTTGAGAGGTGCAGCCTTCGCTAGCGTTCACCCACATCTAACCAAGCGACTTGAGCACTTGAGGAGGAATAGCGTTGGTAAAGTGGAAGGCGAAAGAACGAGGCCGTAACTGCCTTGGTGCAAGGTGCCTCGCTTAATTTATGATGCGAATGATTTAAGAATGACGTAGCCTATTCAGCGACACAACAAAAATGTTTTAGAGATGATTTCACTTTTCAAAATAATAAAGTCGGAAAATTGCGCTACCTGCTGGTGAAACGTTGACACCGCCCTCCGCTGTCGTTGACGTTTCTGTGGGCCGTCTCCTGATGCTCAGGCGCACCATGACTCGCGATTGAAATTTCGCTCTGTAAATAAAAAGCCATTCCAGCCTTATCCTTCGCTTATTGTGCAGCAAAGGCGTATATACCTTGAGCAGCGCCGCCTTTGCGCCGGCTACAAAACCTGCGCCTAACCGCGACGCACGCACGTGGTGTCTTGGGCGTAGCTGGCATGCGCGGCTGCTCGACAGAGCCTGGCGCTAACATACTACTCTCGAAGACTGTTAGCCGCTGTTTTCAACACGACTTGCGCGTACGGCCATTTCGGCGACCAATTCCGATAAAAATTGCGTCACGCCGTTTTCCGACCGGGCTCTCATTTTGTGGTTAAACAGCTGCCTGTGAGCATTCATTTGCGCAAGGTATTGCAAAAATCAGTTGTCAGTCTCTTTAACCAGCACCGATACGCAAACGTAGGCAACAGCCATCCACGAAGAAGCGAAATGTCTGATGGACCAATACAATGCAGCTACATATTTCGTGTATTCTGAGGAATGAATGTGCGGACGGATGCACACGCGCGCGGAACGAATTTTTTTTTTCGAAGCCAGTGCTAACGCTGTCCCGATTCAGTTAGGGGTTGCGGCCCTCTTGGCAAAAGGTAACAGTGTTGATGCTTATCTAGAGCACTGATAACACAGACAGCTTGCTGTACAGACACTCCTGCCCGATGTCTGTGTAATCCGCTATTACATTATAACGAATGAGCGTAACCCTGGTGCATCATTTCCCACCTAATGGTACCAATGCGCAAGTGAATAAATTCCCCATCTTGTCACTTGGATTCGTGGATTCCACATGAAAAAAAAAAAAAAAAACGCGTCCTTCTATCTGGAAACTAGCATACACGCTCACGTATGGTAAAAAGCTGAACGCATCTGGGAAGGCGCCTACAATTTATGTGCGTAAATATATGCGAAGCCAGCAGCACGCATATTCCTCACTTGGAAGCTGAGCCAGCTGAGCTTCTCATCGGACATCAAATGGTTTCGGCAAACAGCGACAAGATGACATGGTGGCGCCGCTTACCGTATGAATTGCGTACCTCAGCTGAAGCCTTGCAACGCCTCCTTCCCGATGTGAGGAGCATCTCACCAGATGGCGCTTCTCATTTTTTCGAATGTGGCACTGCAACTTTTGATAGCGCATTCTACCGGCGATGACGTAGACCCACTTGCACCTCCAAAATATGCTGCTTATGGTGCCAACAATTTTAAAATAAGAGGGCACGACATCAAGGGTCACAGCGGCGCTTCGGCATATCGCTGCTAGAGTTTCTACGTGGTCGCATTGTGTCGCGGCGTTTGGTCGAATGTAAACGGGCGCTTGCTCCTCATCAGCCGATATAATCGGTCTCTGGGACTACAGCGACGAAGCAGCCGAAATATTTGCGCTGTGCATGCTGACGTCCATCCTTTTGCTGGGGCTACAGCAGATTCTTCTTTTAAATGGGAAGCATTTCTTAGCGAACTTCGGCGACTTCGAGCGTATCTATCTATCAGCCGCCTACGACTTCGTGCTCCCCCGGCCGTTTCGTTAATGGGATCTGTACTAAAATTCCTGTGGCACAACACGACTGCATGAAGAACGTAAATTACAGGTCATAACATTACAATCATGACGTGCGTGTCATGAGCGGCATAGTTTACACGCCCCAGTCTTGGTCTCTTGCGGCCGTATCGTTAACTTCACATATACCAAAACCGGTTAGCGAGACAAGAATGCAAATCCATTTTACGTTCCTTACGCGTGCTTCGCATTTCCTTGATTCCCACTGCACGTGGGATCTGCCTTTTTTTTTCTTGGAGATGGCAAGCCTTCCAAGCAAGGCGGTCGTTGGGTGAGGCAAATGCTCCTCCGTAGCAGGCCTCTGAAAAATATGTGCATCTCAAGGAGATTCCATTAAACTTCCGGAGTGGAAGTCTCTGCATCCGCCTACGGGTCCAAGTGAAGCCTGCGACGGCCACGCTACTAAACGAAAAAGTACGCGGGCGCGCCATAGACGGCAATGTATTAAGATAGGCACTCGACTTGTTTTGCAACCTCACCATGAAACATTGAGACAGAAATCGTCTTTATGCTTATGCCAATTGCCAACGGTGTTTTCTACTCGAGAAAAAAAAATCCCCGCGTCCGTCCTCAGCTGCAGGCGTCGAGGAAAAAAAAAAACACAGCTGGCTGAGAGGTTCTATGTAAATGGCACTTGCTGGCTTACTTCGTCTGTTAGTAGAAACTAGGTTTTTGTGATGCGGTGATGCGATATAGCTCAAATACGCGGCACTCTGCGACTGCCAGCTGGCGCAAAATGCATTTGTGCCCTTTATTTATCTATGTATCCAACTCATTGAGTACAGCGCATGCTTTTTGCACGTTGCCTTAACTAACCGCACGCTCTTCTCATTTTTTTTTTCCTATTCCACGTACGTTCTTCCAAATTGGTTTGTTGCTCTTAACGTTTATGAAGTCTTGTCAGATCCGCGTCTATCAATACCCTTTGGCTGCGTGCGGAAAACTTTCTTATTTAGTTCTGACTGTAAGCGTACATAGATTTCTTACACGGGACACGCGCCGAAAAGCATGCACTTGAAGACAGAGGTCGGGTTGTTCGATGCCAATGGTGATCGAGTGGCTATTTTAAGCTTTCAATACACCCCTCCGAACACCCCATGCTCTCAGTCAGAAGGTTTCTTGTTGTTGTTATGTGGGGTTTAACGTCCCAAAACCAGTTCTGATTAAGAGAGACGTCGTAGTGGAGGGCTCTGGAAATTTCGACCACCCGGGGTTCTTTAACGTGCACTGAACGCGTCTGGGAAGGCGCCTACAATTTATGTGCGTAAATATATGCGAAGCAGCAGCACGCATATTCCTTACTTTGAAGCTGAGCCAGCTTAGCTTCTCACGGACATCAAATGGTTTTGGTAAACAGCGACAAGATGACATGGTGGCGCCGCTTACCGTATGAATTGCGTACCTCAGCTGAAGCCTTGCAACGCCTCCTTCCCGATGTGAGGAGCATCTCACCAGATGGCGCTTCTCATTTTTTCGAATGTGGCACTGCAACTTTTGATAGCGCATTCTACCGGCGATGACGTAGACCCACTTGCACCTCCAAAATATGCTGCTTATGGTGCCAACAATTTTAAAATAAGAGGGCACGACATCAAGGGTCACAGCGGCGCTTCGGCCTATCGCTGCTAGAGTTTCTACGTGGTCGCCTTGTGTCGCGGCGTTTGGTCGAATGTAAACGGGCGCTTGCTCCTCATCAGCCGATATAATCGGTCTCTGGGACTACAGCGACGAAGCAGCAGAAATATTTGCGCTGTGCATGCTGACGTTCATCCTTATGCTGGGGCTACAGCAGATTCTTCTTTTAAATGGGAAGCATTTCTTAGCGAACTTCGGCGACTTCGAGCGTATCTATCTATCAGCCGCCAAGACTTCGTGCTCCCCCGGCCGTTTCGTTAATGGGATCTGTACTAAAATTCCTGTGGCACAACACGACTGCATGAAGAACGTAAATGACAGGTCATAACATTACAATCATGACGTGCGTGTCATGAGCGGCATAGTTTACACGCCCCAGTCTTGGTCTCTTGCGGCCGTATCGTTAACTTCACATATACCAAAACCGGTATAGCGAGACAAGAATGCAGATCCATTTTACGTTCCTTACGCGTGCTTCGCATTTCCATGATTCCCACTGCACGTGGGATCTGCCTTTTTTTTTCTTGGTGATGGCAAGCCTTCCAAGCAAGGCGGTCGTTGGGTGAGGCAAATGCTCCTCCGTAGCAGGCCTCTGAAAAATATGTGCATCTCAAGGAGGTTCCATTAAACTTCCGGAGTGGAAGTCTCTGCATCCGCCTACGGGTCCAAGTGAAGCCTGCGACGGCCACGCTACTAGACGAAAAAGTACGCGGGCGCGCCATAGACGGCAATGTATTAAGATAGGCACTCGACTTGTTTTGCAACCTCACCATGAAACATTGAGACAGAAATCGTCTTTATGCTTATGCCAATTGCCAACGGTGTTTTCTACTCGAGAAAAAAAAATCCCCGCGTCCGTCCTCAGCTGCAGGCGTCGAGGAAAAAAAAAAGAACACAGCTGGCTGAGAGGTTCTATGTAAATGGTACTTGCTGGCTTACTTCGTCTGTTAGTAGAAACTAGGTTTTTGTGATGCGGTGATGCGATATAGCTCAAATACGCGGCACTCTGCGACTGCCAGCTGGCGCAAAATGCATTTGTGCCCTTTATTTACCTATGTATCCAACTCATTGAGTACAGCGCATGCTTTTTGCATGTTGCCTTAACTAACCGCACGCTCTTCTCATTTTTTTTTCGTATTCCACGTACGTTCTTCCAAATTGGTTTGTTGCTCTTAGCGTTTATGAAGCCTTCTCAGATCCGCGTATATCAATACCCGCTGGCGGCGTGCGGAAAACTTTCTTATTTAGTTCTGACTGTAAGCGTACATAGATTTATTACACGGGACATGCGCCGAAAAGCATGCACTTGAAGACAGAGGTCGGGTTGTTCGATGTCAATAGAGCAGAGGTGATCGAGTGGCTATTTTAAGCTTTCAATACACCCCTCCGAACACCCCATGCTCTCACTCAGAAGGTTTGTTGTTGTTGTTATGTGCGGTTTAACGTCCCAAAACCAGTTCTGATTAAGAGAGACGTCGTAGTGGAGGGCTCTGGAAATTTCGACCACCCGGGGTTCTTTAACGTGCACTGACATCGCACAGCACACGGGCCACAACATTTCGCCTCCATCGAAATGCAGCCGCCGCAGCCGGGATTCGATCCCGCGACCCTCGGATCAGCAGCCGAGTACCGTAGCCACTAGACCACCGTGGCGGGGCAAGTCAGAAGGTTTGCGCAGCCCAAACCTTGAAGACCAAATCCTGGTCGTCCAGTGTGCCCGCGACAGGGCCGTTAGGCTATCAATCAATTCAATCAATCAATTTGATTGGTAGACCTGCCGGTCCCCACGTGGGAGTAGCCAGGTGGCGCGAGGCAACCTCAGCGTCTGCATTGGACTCTAATAAAGTTGTTCTCTCTCTCTCAGTCAGAAAGCTACGCACAGTTTTTTAATTTTCTTTTTTTTTTTCGTTTTAGAAACCAGCAGCACGGAGAAACACGCATTACGTGCTCGCTGCATTTGCGCATTCGTCAACACGTACGCATAACAAATTCTGCGTCTATGCTCCGGAAAGGTGCCCTTCCTCTAAAGTTCGCATGCAAACACTGCAGGCACGATCCAATATGCGCACCAGACCTTGCGTGTGTTTTAGAAGAACTCGAGCCCGTAGCAAATCGTGTATGCACGCATCTGAAAACGGAACACTAACAAGCACTACATCCGTACGCCTTAAAAGCTTACAGTTAGCTTTGCTACAGGCGTAGGGATGTAATATATGGATGAGAACGTTTAAAATTATCCTCTGTTTAGCAAAATGCACTGAAAACGGGCAGCCGTACGTGAAGAAACTGAGAAAGCCTTACACGTGAAATGTTCTTACAGGCTGCTTCTTAACGCGATTCATGCAGCCGAAAGCGACGCAGGAAGTCACCGTCGCCTTCTCAGATATTTAGATGCTTAAAAAAATATGAGACTGGTGTTTAAACACCACGAGACAGAGTCGCGCTGTCTACGCGCTCCGCCGTCTGTGTGGCCGTCTGCTACTCTTTCCTTGAGCAAGTTGGAGGCGACAGCTTCCCTTTCGGGGGGTCGCTTCCACTCCAGAAAAGTAATATAGATAACCTCCTTGGTGCACCTTGCACTATTGGTGCGAGGCTGAACAGCAGAGCTGGTGGCTGACCTACCTATCTCCGGCCTCTAAAATCTCCATGAAGTCACGTGATTGGTCACTTGACGAGATGTTACATGGTTTTGGTGGAAACATGCCACGTGACCTCCTGTTATATGGTTTTGCAGGGAACATGTAACCTGGCTGTTACATGGTTTTGGCGGGAACATGTCACGTGAATTACCTTAGGTGATTTAGGTCACGTTATAGGTTCAAATTACCTTGGCGGAAAATGTCCTGTTGTGGCACCTGAGGTGGTTGTGGCAGGACTGCGTCACGTGACTAGCTGTGGCGGCGTGTTACGTGGTCGTCCTCTTACTTCATCACGCTACCCATGACTAAGCTAGGCTACGCAAGCGCCTCTATGCAGGGTAGTTGCTATAGCTGAGGTGACTAGATATGACGCCGTATTACATGATCTAATTAAGTCACGTAACTAGCTGTCATGTGGGCTTACGCGATCACGCTACCTGTAACTAAGCTATGGTAAGCTAGCGCGGCTATGTCAGGTGCTTTGCCAGGCGCCGCCAGCAGGAGCCCACTGCGTTGGGTTACGCCATGCTGTCCCGTCTCCCCGCCTCCTTTCCTTGCATCCTCACCCTCACTTCTCTTTCCACTCTCTTGCTATGTAATACTATGCACGAATATGCTGTTGGGAGCTCCTTCGCAGAAACCCTCTTTCTGTGCCCCGTAATGCCGCAAATCGAGGGTGACTACAAGTAGCGCGCGCGTACCGTGAGCACGTATGACCAGTGACGATATTACAGCGTAAGCTGTTATGAGATCACAACAAGGGTCGTTTCTGCGCCGTAGTTGTCCGCCGCCGCCGGTGTCCGTAACCACTATCGCTGCAAATTTTGGAAAAAATAACCAGGACCGACGAGTATTCCAACTTCTCCTCTGCGTGGATTGGAACCCACACTCTCTGCGTGGTAGTCGAGCGCTCTACCACTGAGCTACGCCTGTTTATTTTTTCTTTAATACATGGAAATGAAAACTGAGGTCACAGGGAGAGAACGCCTACACACTCAAAACTCGGGCAAACACACACAGACGTCCAACAAGTGCATCCAGTCAGGCGGTACTTCCTGGGCAGCGTATACACACTTCTGACATAGGCCACGGTTTCTCGGTAGATAGATCTAGTGGAACGCGGGTTTTCTGCATGGCGATCACACAGCCTCGATATCCATAGGCTGTACAAACCAAGTACTACAAACATATCATAGGGTGGACCGGCAGTCGTTTTAAACGGTAGAAACCTAATTGTGTACGGAGTGATGTCCATGTCCTTTTTAAGAGTCCGCTGGAGAATGTCCCAAAAAAATATTGCGTCTGTACAATCAATAAAACAGTGATCAATTGTTTCCGCTCGTGGACAGAGTCGGCAGTTCGTGGACCATGCCACGAAGCAGCCCCTCGAATTCGACCACCTTTTAACAGGGAGAGTTTCCGAATGAAGTTTAAAGAAAAATGTTTTAACACCGGGAGGTACACACATTTTTGAAACCCTTCTAAGTACATCCTGATAAGGCCGGTTTAAATAGGGTGAACGATACAAAGGATCTGGAAAAATCGATTCCACCAGTGCAGCAGAAATCGCTTTTCGGCTGTGGTTGAAAAATCATCGCTAAAAGACCTAAACAGGTATAACGTCTGCCGAGGGATCGCATTAAGAAATGTAATGTGACGTGGCAGAACAATAAAACGTTACTATACGTCGCGGAATATGGATTGCATAACGAGGTTGAGGAGTCATTTCAAAGAACACAGGGCTGCATGGTTTGTAGCTCTGCACCCATTACAGAGGCCTCATAAACATCATCATTATGAGACAATCTTCTTCAACTTTACCGTCATAATTATTACGAACCGCTGCCCTTTATCGTGTCGTATCGTGCCATGCGATATGCGGCAGGCGACGTGTGCGGCCCCGAAAGCAACTTGACTTGGCTGTTCGATATACCTGATGACTCCTCCTCGTAAGGAGCGGACCGCTGCTGAAGAAGCGAATGGCAGAGCTACGCGCGCGGCCTGCAGCAAGGCAACGTCGGGTACTACAGACAGCTGCGCAGAGAGAAGCCCAAACCGCAGCTCGCCGTCGACGCCGGGCCGAGAGTTCGGTTCGTTCTCGGGAAAACTATGCCAAGAGGCTCTCTAAAATGTTCAGTTATACAGATTTGCACGTTACAGTGCCGCAGTAATTATGGCGTAGTTGGTACTTCCCTACTTGGCGAAATGGTGAGAGTTATGGCGCAGGGGATACCTACCACCTCTAGTTGCAGTAGTTTCCCCAAGCGTTTAAAATGGCATCTGAGGACATCGGTCCTCCAGCTTACGCTGCCACTGTCCTGCGGTCCCGCGCAAGCCTGGCTCTTTTTTTCCCCGTGGACTGTGCACGACAAAATGAAAGACTTGCGGATACTGCTCTAAACGTGTAAGCACTTGATTCTGTCATTGCACAGAAGTTCTCATAAGCCATTTACTCATATTTATTTATTTATTTTTTGCAATACCCCTAAGGGGCGTCAAGCGAGGTATCACATAGCAGGAGGCACATGCACCTACGACACATTGTTCAATATGAAACAGCAATAAGAGACAAAAATGATGTCTGCAGTCTACAACTAACACAAGAAAATGGCAGATCCCACGTGCAGTAGGAATCAAAGAAATGCGAAGCACATAAGTAAGGTAAAATAGATCTGCATTGTGGTCTCGCTATGCCTCGCTATGCCGATTATGGTACATATGAAGTTAACGAAACGGCCTCAAAAACAGCAAGACTGTGGCATGTAAACCATGGCGCTCATGACATGCATGTCATGATTTCCATGTTATGACTTGTCATTTATATTCGTCATGCAGTCATGTTGTGGTACACAATTTTCGTGTACACCTAATTAAAGAAACGGCCAGGAGAGCACCGAGACCGTGGCAGGTAAATCATCTTGCTCATGACATGCATGTAATGATTTTTATGTTATGACCTATTATTTATGTTCGTCATGCCGTAATGTTGTGGCATACCAATTTTCGTGTACATCCAATCAACGAAACGGCCATGAGAGCACCGAGACCGTGGCATCTAAATTGTGTCGCTCATGACATGCATAGCATAATTTTCATCTTCTGACCTCTCATTTATGTTCGTCAAGCAGTCATGTTGTGCCATACCAATTTTCGTAGACATCCCATTAATGAAACCGCCGCAAGAGCACCAAGACCGTGGCATGTAAATCATGCCGCTCATGACATGCATGTCGTGATTTTCATGTTATGACCTGACTTTTATGTTCGTCATGCAGTCATGTTGCGGCATACCAACTTTCGTATACATCCCATTAACGAACGGCCAGGACAGCAAAAAGTCGTAGGCGGCTAGATAGATAGATAGATAGATAGATAGATAGATAGATAGATAGATAGATAGATAGATAGATAGATAGATAGATAGATAGATAGATAGATAGATAGATAGATACGCTGAATGGCGACGAAGTTCGCTAATAAATGCTTCGCTGTTAAAGACATGAACTTGTTTCACCTGTGGAGCATAGCCAGGAACTAAAACCGTGAAAGCGTATATAAGACATATGTGCTACGTTGAACCGTATTTGCTTGACAACATTTGAAAAGATAGTTTAGATTTTTATGTGTGACGGTAGGTTAGTTCATGCAGTTAATGCGCGTGGTATTAATGACCCTGCGTGATAGCACTAGCGGCAAGTTAGGCGTTTCAATTTGTTGTCACGGCAAATGCGATTAAATACAATTGGGGTCGGTGAAAGGAAGACGTCTTGGAATGATGACACAGTTTACGAAAAAGCGTTAAGTGACCGAGGTGGCGTCGATGTGATAGTGGTTCCCAGTCGGAACGTTGTATTAACTAAGAGGCGCTTGTGATGCGCGAGTATTCTGAACAGATGAAGCGAGCAGTTCTTTTTTGCAGGGATTAATGTTGTTGACGATGTATGCTTGAGCGGCAACCCGTATGGCGGAGCTATGTTCGATTTTAGGCCGAAACAGTGCTTCATAGGCAAGTCTTTTTTAGGTGGAATTCTGCATGCTGGACGTTACACGTCTTGGAAGAACGGCTGCTCGGTTAGTTCATCCTAGGACTGTATTAACTGACAAATTTCCATTTTGCAAACAAAGGAGAGATTAAGAAAAAAGCGTGCCGGTTAGATGCGTCAGATGTACTGAGCAATGAAAATATAACAAGTGAACTAATCGAATTGGGATGAGTTTGCAGTAACCGACATTAGGTGTGAAAGTTTAGCGACGGCTATTTGTGAGCAATTCCATTTCATGCTGGACGTTACACGTCTTGGAAGAACGGCTGCTCGGTTAGTTCATCCTAGGACTGTATTAACTGACAAATTTCCATTTTGCAAACAAAGGAGAGATTAAAGAAAAAGCGTGCCGGTTAGATGCGTCAGATGTAGCTGAGCAATGAAAATATAACAAGTGAACTAATCGAATTGGGATGAGTTTGCAGTAACCGACATTAGGTGTGAAAGTTTAGCGACGGCTATTTTTGAGCAATTCCATTTCTAGTGAGGATAAACGCATCACTTGGAACCGAATCCATTGCAAGGAATTATGTTGCGCGCGCAGTATCGGAAAGCGAAGTAGAAGTGCGGTGCGCACGTCGAGTGCTCCAAAAGCTGGAAGAAATGCTTCTAAATTTCATGCTGACAGATGAACTGTCAATGACCCACGTTGAATCTGAAAACAAGACTGCCCTCACGCACCATTACCAAGTGTACGTGTGGTCATCGTAAATACACTTCTGGCTTGACTACTGCATCACACGCGTTGAAAAGTGTCGGTGAACATAGTCTATAGCGCTTAATTTGAGCATCAGAAAAATAAGGATGTATGGTGCGGAAAGCAAGGATGATGAAAATTTGCGAAATTCCGGAATATTTTGCAGCGCTTGCTAAACAAAAGCGCATTCCGCTCTTTAGGTAGTCCACGTGACACAAGAAGTAACTGTCACGTAAATTAGTATTCCACTAGCCGGGTAGAAAGAAGAAGTCGTCGTGAGCGAACCGTCTCACTCAGCAGATTGTCAGTCGCTTTTCTGCTAATGTGCAGTATTGTAACCCATATCATCACACTTCGCCTGCGCCTTTCAGAACACAATGCCACGTTGCTGTACTTCAAGCGCAATGACTCATTTCGGTATGGCCCCGCCACGGTGGTCTAGTGGTTATGGCACTCGGCTGCTGATCCGAGGGTCGCGGGATCGAATCCCCGCCGCAGTGCCTGAATTTCGATGGAGCCGAAATGTTGATGCCCGTGTGCTGTGCGATGTCAGTGCACGTTAAAGAACCCCAGGTGGTCAAAATTTCGGAGCCCTCCACTATGGCGTCTCTCATAATCATAGCTGGCTTTGGGACGTAAAACCCCAGAGTATCAACCAATTATTTCGGTTCGGACGGCGAAAGGCTCTTTACGTTACCTTCTTTTTGTTTTTAAATGCGAAGCATTTCTTAGCGAACTTCGGCGACTTTAAACGTATCTATCTGTCTATTTATCTATCTAGCCGCTTACGACTTTGTGCTCTCGTGGCCTTTTCGCTCATGGGATGTATACGAAAATTCGTATCCCACAACATGACTGCATGACGAACATAAATGACAGGTCATAACATGAAATCGCGACATGCATGTCATGAGCGTCATGACTTACATGCCACGCTCTTGGTGCTCCCCTGGCCTTTCGTTAGTGGATGTATACGGAAATTGCTATGGCACAACGCGACTGCACGGCGAACGTAAATGATAGGTAATAACATTAAAATAACGACATGCGTGTTATGAGCGGCATGGTACACATACCACAGTCTTGGTGCTCTTGCGGCCGTTCCGTTAACTTCATATGTACCAAAATAGGTATAGCGCGACAACAGTGCAGGTTCATTTTACGTTCCTGAAACGCGCTTCGCACTTCCTTGATTCGTGGGATCTGTCATTTTTGTATAGTTAAACGCTGCGGCATTGCAACGATTCGAAGGCTCTAAAGAAATTCCTCGGCGCGCGCCGTTATCTGGGAGCTGTTGCTGAAACATTTAACCCGTACACGCCGACCCCAGGCGTGCGTCCACTAAGTTGGAGTCACAAGTAGCGCAGGGCTAACTTCCACATCGAAGTTTAAATTGTGTGCGGCATTAACTAGACAGCCGTGCGGGCAACGCTGCTTGAGCAAGCTGACGTTACATGCCAAAACGCCTTGAAAACTGCACTTGTGATGGAAGCGGCAAAGAAAGATGCTGTCAAAATTGCCAATTCCAGGAGAAGTTCGTTTCCTACGCACAAGATTGTGGCATCGAAGGGGCGCGTCTCGTGTTACCGATACGGGGAGGAACACTTCGCGTCTGAGTGCAAGCCCAGGAAGCACAACTCGGCTACAAGCCAGACTGATTCAGCGTGAACCAGCTATCTCTGCCTTGCGCTCAAGCAAGCGCTGGCTGTCATGGGAGAAGTGCGCGCCTGTGGTGTTTGCTGCTGTGGCGAATCCGCAATGGAGACAGCGGCCGCGAACAAGCGCCGGCTCAGCACGTGAGGCGGTGAAGACGACGACGGGCGGAGAATGCGGCCGTTAGGAAAAAGATGAGCGGGGCACGTGGAGCGTGCACGAGAGGCGCCATATGGAGGAGAAGCAAGGCGGCGTTCCACCAGCGCGGACGTGGCACGGGAGCTCTCCCCCAGAACCACGGTCGAGGCGTAGTCCCGAGTGCCTGGCGGGCGCCAAGAGTCGGAGTGTATGGCTTCGCTTGGCACCGAGCTCCCAATGCTGTCCACGGAACGCCTGAAGAGCCGTCTGTGCCACCAACAGCACCGTCGGGTGTAGGCCCGAGTGCTGTACCGCCAGCCTAGAACCTCGGGGCCAGGTTCACCATCTCTGTGGGGCCTCAGCTCCACCGTTACCTTCGTGGAGTTAAGGAAGGCCACCACTACCCGCAGCACGGTCGGGCGTAGACCCGAGTGCTGCCCTGTTTCTTCGAGCCACAAGTGGCAACGCAACGCTTCCCGTGACTCCGGTGCCCGTCGTCCTCCTCGTCTCCGTCCCTGGCCCGCACCGCTGTGGCATCAGACGTGACACAGCCCCATTGAACAAGCGACAGCGGAGACCTCCTTTCCGCACTGACGCCTCGCCTGCGTGGACTTCTTTCACACGTCAGCCATGCAGCCTCGGTGAGACTGTTTCACGATGGCTAAACTGGCGCGTTCGTTTGCATGCTCGTTGTCTTTCTTTCCTGCTCGAGAGTGTCGCGGTTTGCTTAGTTGTTGTGTTGGTTGTTCGGTGTTCGTGTTCGTTTGTGTCTTCATAAAAGTTTTCACAGAAAACAGCCTTGCCGTATTCTTGAACGCGTTGTCGTCGTAAGACGCAACGTGCGTTCACATCTAATTTCTAAGAACCCCATCACACTGGCGCAGATGTACTACATCCACGGCTAAATCTGACATCTTCCACATTTCCCATTCAAGGCACTGCGTAGACCGATAGGTGCACATGAAAGCTTCTACACCTAATTTCAATTTGAAGCTCCATGTGAGTAAGTACTGACAAGGCAATTTTAGAAAAAGGGCTTGCAGACTACGATAAGTTGCGCACAGAAAGTGATGATTATGCTAAATTGTGCTTTTATTTAGTTCTTTCCTCGTTCTTCTTGCTAATACTTGCTCGCCTACCGACAGCGAAGAGAATTAACGTGCCATTGCTCAGGAGCGCGTGTCAGCTTTTTGGAGTCTGGCGCAGCCCTCGAATGGTATAGCGAGAGTACAGCATAGATGGAAGAAAATACTAACATGCTACGGCTAGCTTGAACTGTGAGATACACAGTAAATGAAGGTAACATGCACAGAGGTACTTAAGATAATAACTTGGTAATCGTTATTTATTACTTGCTGGTGGCGCTTGTACTATGGGGGCGCTGCGGTACCGCTGGCTTTGAAGTGACCATTGGAGCGGCAGCGGCACAATACCGAGCTATCGGACTGAGCGTAATTTGAATTTACGTTTTCCCGCCTTCGGTGTTTGCATGCTTATGCGCCTGGATTTCTGAACTGTCTTTCGGATCTGCGAGTGTTCGAGACTTCACGTGCACCTACTTCAACGTACTGCAGCTTCTCGTACAACAGAACTGTAGGTGAGTACGTTCTCCGTCCTTTGTCAAGGGCAGGGGCGTAAATCTTGCAGGGGTCAGGGTGTCAGAGGTGGAGGAAGGGGGGGGGGGGTGCCCCCTGGCCCTGAGATTTTGCATTCGAATATCTTCCGTTTTGGCCTGCTTTAAATTTAATTTCAACTAGTGCCATTCAAATGCACCTCAGAGTTGCAGCTCTCAGATACAACGATTGAAATAAGCGCAGTGTAGCAAGAAACGTCTATTGTGAGAGGATCGGGATAATACCTTTACGACCGGTTCACAATGGTGACCCTCCCCTGCGCGCTGGAAGACACACCTGAACGAAACTGCGTGAAGCACCTTTGAACGACAAGTTGCACGAGCATAAGACACATCATAACTAAAACAGTGTCGAATCGCAGCACCGTATTGTCATCCTCAGTAAAGCATGGACTTCATGTAGCCCTAGTTCTCCTCGGCATCCATCCTCGGTTCGAAACGAGACCATTAAGTCATCACGTTGTGAAGAATGCACGATAATGCACGCGCCCCCAAATACCTCGTCGCCTCATCTGTGTCTTTCAAGAAAGGGGGCTGACATATCTGCGCTTTGTTTGTGGAACTCACAGTTCGAATCTTGTAGCAGGTGACGTCTCTCACTACTGTCCAGAACTTCGAGAAGCTCTCATGGCTGTTGGGGAATTGGGTGCGCTCTCAGCACGTTCGGGCAAATTTAAGCAGATCTTTTGCGAAAAAGAGTTGAGCAAGAACATCCAACCCTTGTTCCCAACGCGCCTCTTGTGCAGAAGGTCAACGATATCTGTCGCGCTAGACGAGCAAGAGGCCGTAATTGCTTCCCTCGAAGAAATGATGAAAGAAGCACCAGCCGACCAATCTGAAAATACTGGTGGCGTCCTGCGCTCCATGGAATCGGTAAATACCCGCCTCCTGCTGGAAATTGCATTGAGGGTGCTCTCGGTGCTTGAGGACCGGAACACGCACCTACAAGGGCGTTCGTCGACAGTTCACGTAATATTCCAGGTCGTAGAGTTTGCCAAGCGCGAGTTACTCCACCTGCGGTCTGAAGAAACGTTCGGTGAACTGCTTGAACACGTTGCCAAAGCCGCGGAGGGTGGCAACGTAGATCCGGTGAAACCATCGAGATGCATACGGGGTCCTGCCAGGTACGAGAAAGGGAGCACCAGTGATATTCCACTTGAAGCGGGAGTACACTTTCGGTGGTGAACTTTTTTTAAATCGTGGATGCAGCACTGTCGGGCATGGAGAACCGCTGTAATAGCGACTCGGAAGGAATCGCAACCTATAAGGCTATGGAAAATGTTCTTTTGAATATGCCGTGAGATGCAGATATGCAGGTTATGCGGCTATACAAATGCACCATTTCAACAAAATCATTTCTCACATGACCCATGGGCTTTGGGAGTGCCAACACCACGAGGATGAAAGCGGAAGGAGTATGAAAACAGCCTTATGACGCGGGGTGCCTTCGTGAGATATGACAAGGCACCCTCCTCAGCGCACTTCCCAAATGCCAAGAGTGGGTTGTACAGCGGGGAAGAACCAATCTCGAGGACTCGGAAGAGGCGTTCCAGACTCGTTGTCCCAAAATCCTTGCAAACCAATGTCCTCAATCTTCTTCATGCTGGTCATCCGCGCATTGAGAAAAACAAGTCGATCGCCTGGAGTCACGCCTGGCGGTCAGGAATCGATAGTGACACTGCTAATAGCGTGAAGGCTTGTGCTACATGCCAAACTTACCAGCACCCTGGCCGTTTCCTCAGAGGTCGTGGTCGAGACTTCACATTGACTTTGGTGGCCCATTCTTAGACTTATATTGTTGACGCATACTTAATATTGGTCGAGGTCTTTCCTGTGGCTTCAACGTCAGCGAACTTTGTCTTCAGAGGACTTTGGATAGCATTCGCTCAGCATGGACAGCCAGATGTCATTGTGTCTGATAGTGGACCAACATTTCAAGTGAGAAATACTTAGGATTTTGACATAGAATGGGTCACGTCGTATGCTTGTACTGCCCGACCATCCAGCTTCGAATCATGCGGAACAACGCGTCGTATAAGCTGTCAAGGACAAAATCAAACGGGTCTGGATCTTTCGAAACCGAAATTTCGAACGAAGTTCCTCTTCCACTATATAACCACACCACACGCGGTCACTGGCAGGGCACGATGCGAATTGCTTATAGGAAGAATGTTCAAGACAACGCGGGTGTTCTCCCAAATCTACAGAAGTCAGTGCAGCTGAAACAACTTAAAGAGAAGCTGCATGCAGACACAGGATGCCATTCTTCTCCACTGCCAAATGCGGGAGACAGTGTCCTCGCCAAGAATTGTCGTCAAGGTCCATCGTGGGTACCCGCACGTGTCGTGAGCGACCCAGGTCAGTCAGCAGCTACAGTCTCAGTGAAGATGCTGTCTGGCATAAGCTTGGCAATCGGCTGCGTCCTCCACATGAGGAAGTGCCTGCTACAACTGAAGGACCATCGGAGCCTGAAACTTCTACTACACCGAGTGTCGCATACCGTCCAGGTGTGTGTGGTTCATCCGCTTGTGCTACCTCGGAGCCAATAGCAGCTGTGACTTGCGGCACAGAAGAGGCTGCTGCGGTCTGTTCTGACCCTGTGTGCAGCACGCCTCAGTTACAGAGAAGCTCCCGGACACAGAAGACACGGCAGTGCTACGCCTCATGATGCCTTGCTTGAACAATCTAGGGGGAATGCCTGTTACCGTTTCGGTGTCATCCGTTGCGTGGCGTGAGCAGCGCCACCCAGTAAGTGGGAATAATAAATGAATCGCGTCAGTCCTTCTTGGCGATCCCGCGCGTACGTCGTCCTCATGTCGTTGTGCGAGTTCTTCGGGCGTAACCGTTGATGGCGACCGCAGGGAGCTACTGGACCTCTTGGTTCAACTCGGCTATACTCGTAAAACCCTTACCCATTGGTACGGCCTCTGTTTTATAGGGTTTGTAGAGGATGTTGAATAAAATTTTCGAGGAACTTACCGGAGTCAGAGTGCATGTTGGTGACGTGCTTATCCGCGGTGCATCCATAGAAGAGCGTAATGGGCGCCCAAGGCCGGTGCTGCGAGCAGCCCAACGTGTTGGTCTAACATTCACCTCAGAAACGTGCACGATTGCATCCATTACTAACGACCGCACTGGTCTCCACCAGTGCGGTCGTTAGTAATGGATGTTGGGAGCCGCCAATTACGTCGGCAAGTTCTCGCCGCTGCTCGCTGAAAGAACAGAAACAACGAAGGGCCTTATAAAAAAAACCTATGCATTTGTGAAGGCAAAGACAGCCGCAATCAAAAATGGAACCGGTTATGCGACAATTTGAGCAAAGAACCTTTGCTATATATATTTGAACCCCGGCGAAGAACTAGAATGCCGTGCTAGTTGCCGTTAACGGGGCTGGTTCCGCTTCGCTGCAATACCACGCTAACACGTGGGAACTCCTCGCGCACGCGTCACGAGTGCTCAGCGAAATAGAGCAATGATATTTACAAATTGAACACGATATATCAGCTTTCCTATATGGCCACGAAAGATTTCATCCTTTCACCTACGGCCGCAAAGTCATAGCAAAGACCGATCATCAGCCCTTGAGCGCCATCTCTCGAAAACCAATAGGCGATACGCCGCCAAGGCTACAACGTTTTTTTCATGCGTCTGCTGCGTTGTGACCTTGATTTGCAATTGTTTCCATGAAAACAGCTTGTCCTTGCCGACATGCTTTCGAGCGCCACAAGCAGCGCCGACACCGACGACGTAAACGTGCATGACGCGCTAAGCGTTATGTCTTCATTATTGAGCGACCAGACGTGGAAGCGATTAGCGCCAGAAACAGAGAACGACGAACAGCTTAAGTGAGGACGTTCTGAAGAATCTAGAGTCTGGACAAGGTATCACGGGCCAATTGAAGCCCTTTGAAGGAGAACTATCTCAAGTTAAAGGAATACTTTTGAAAGGCTGTAAGGTAGTAATACACGCTTCTATAAGACGTGAAATTCTAGAACTCATTCAACAAGGCCACCTAGGCGTCGAAAATACAAAGCGAGGGCCAGACAGATTGTTTTCCCACCCGGAATGAGTCAACATATAGAATCGTTCAACTATGAATTTGCAGCATGCAGAAAGTACGCACGTAAACAGCCGACACAGCGCCCAATGATGCTCCTGGCGATGCGCCCGGTGCCACCCTATTCATAGTACCGTGTAGTGGTGGACCTTCTCGAATGCGTCGGTAGAGCATACTTGAGCGTTTACGATGTGCTTTCCAATTTTCTCGAGATTGATGTGGCAAGACACATCTTTGAGAACTGTCATAGAAGCAGCAAGTGCAGTCTTCGCCACGTACTGCATACAAGTTGAACTTTGCATCGATAATGGACCCCTTTGGCAAGTCATGACTTCGTGGCATTTTCTCGGTTTATTTCAAGCGCGTCACTTCAATCCCGGGATACCTTCATTCAAACGGTTTCCCTGAAAAATGGTGCAGGTGTTAAGAGCATTCTAAAGAAATTGGTTGATCTCTGTATGATAGGAATCGGTATAACACAAAAGTGAAACGTGTCTCGGCGAAGCTGTGGAATGCGTAAGCGTCAATCTGGCGAATGGAGGGGAGAGATGGGTTGAGTACTCTGGACATGTGAACACCTTGCATGTAGAACGCACCTTCGCACGGCGCAGAGATCCTCGGCAGTTGTATACCAGCGAAAGTTCTCTAACGACTCTCACTGTTTCCGCAGACACTGAATTACACGCGCCAGAGCTCTGCGCAAACCTGCCCTAAACCAGAAGCGTCCGCAAACGGTGACACCTTGCAAGCGAAGCCGAACAGGTTGCCAGCGGGTCGTTTTGTGAACACGCAGCCCACTGCAGCGAAAGGCGCATCGTTTGCTTGTCGACGGCCGTGTTTGCGTTCCTGGAGCAGTGTGCGTCGAAGGTCAGCACACCTGCCACACAAGATAAATTTTATAGCTGCCGCGGCTCTATTTTGCCCCAGGAACGCGCCCTCACGATGCCGCCCCGTCCCTAACTTCCGGTGGCGACCGAGGCGCGACCGCTATCGAAGTGCTGACTGCCGGCGCGCATTAGCACGACAATCTGCTTCGCTCTATCGTTGCTAGATGGCGGCACCACTGCAGCGAATGAAGAGTACAGTGGAAGGGAGGGGATGCTAATTTAACAGTAATTATGCTTGCTAGCACCATCACTTTAACAGGACATCAGTTAGATGAAACTTGTAAGGCATTGTAGTGAAGATATAAGCCCCGTCTGTTCCCACTGCGACGATGTGTATCGGCGGCGGTGTATCCGTAAAACTTCCAGCTGCTTTCGTCGCATCCCGGGTGAATATCCGTGGGCTCGAGTCCGATCGGGGGTGGTACTTTTTCATTGCAAATGTGTGTTCATTTTTTCAGACATCCAATTCCGTTGCGGAAGTACATCACTGGTTTCATGGTGGACCCCGGCATAAAACACTTCCGTGTTAAGAAAAACGACTGGCTCGAAACAAGACAAGAAACAAGACTGAGAGGAACTTTTAACGTTTTGCTTTTTATTCACTCAAAGAGGACGTATCGGATGTAATCGCTGCGGCATCTACTACACGTGCCGCTCAGAAGAAGTGATCTTTGTGTTTCCCTCTGGCGATCCCGGCATGTATGTGCTTTCCGCAACAGACATAATCATTCTTCCCATTACGCCCTGACTGTCAGGATGGTGCAAAGGCGCTGTAAGATACAGGAGAGAAGCTAGAAGAGAAGAAAATGAGCGAACTCGTAGGAAAAAGCATTCACCTTTCCTGTAGGTGTTCTGTGCTTCCATTTCCCCAAATTCTCTCAAATTTTCTTTCTTTCTTATGGCTACCAGGCAGCCGGTGAGGCCGAAGGCCTACTGCAGCTCGACCATTATGCAGCTTGACAAGCAACAGTTAAAACAGCGCGGCGGCCAACAGAGCCCGTTATTTTTAAGTTATACCAGCAGAACGAATCAGCGACGCCGATACACTGTTATAGTCTTACCATCTTCTCGGCGTTCGTGGGGCTCTCTATCTTCATGCATACCTACGCGAAGAATTAATGAAACATTGCAGAACGATGACAGAAAAGCAGCAGCTAGAACCCGGCCTGACAAGTAGGGCGCCAATGGTTTGGTTTTCACGACGATACTAGAGCGGTTGCGGACAGCTAGCGCTCTACATTTCCTACATCTTCTGTACGTTTGTCAAGTTACCAGGGAAGTGGGAACGTAGTCTGCTCTGCAGTATGTGCATTTTAGAAACATATTTTTAAGTCATGTTTCCTGTATAGACTACGGGTTATCAAGCATCGATATTCTTCAGCCTGCAAACATTCAATGTACGAAAATTTTTCGAAATCAGATAAGCGCAAGTTATATACTGAGTAACGTTTATAAATGCAGTCCATTGGATATCAGGGTCAATTCATTTCAATTCGAATATGTTCACTATGCGAAAATATTTAGGTATGACACAATCGTTGGATATATACTAAGGATGCAACGAATTTAAATGATGATATACACTTACATTAGAAGAGACCACCTAAGAAGGGGTAGAAAGGCTTAGATTTGAGATAATGAAATAATGTGCCTCATTCATGCAAACAAGTACACTGTCTTTTTTCCATTAACTGAACTCTTACCAAATTTCCTGTAACAAAACTTGACATATAGTACCTATTGTGAATGACGTGAAAGAAATAGGTTACTTTGATTTTGCATGTTAACAAGGCTATCTGGCGTAATTATGAACAAGACGTCCTGTTTACGTGCGCTGCATTCTGGTACTTGTTGGCGATGATTCGGCAATGATCGTGTTTGGCGCATCCGCAGCCGCGAAAATGCGCACAAGCTCTCGACTCGCCCCGCTGGAAGTTAAAGAGGCCCTGCAACACTTTTATAACATAGTCTGAGAACGCGGTGCCCATCAGTTTTCGAGGCTCCTGTGAGCAAGAGAGCTAGATATTAGTGTGCTGTACGCACCAGGAAATTTGCAATTTTAGTTGAAATACGGCTCGAAACCCTGTGCTTATCTTTCGACATATGAGATCACAAGGAGCATTGACTCAGTGGCTTGATGTAGAGATAGCGTTGCTGATTTCACGAAAGCGGCAGCATCCGTAGGAATAGTTCGTTCATCTTCAGCGCAAAAATATCATGCAGATCCCACGCACTGTGGGAATCGGTGTCACGAGAGGCAGTCAACAATGAAATTTCGTGTAACGTATTCTTTGGCATAACAGCCAACTGTCACGAGTAGGATCAAGGTTTTTGTGCAAAGCGAACTACTCATCAGGATTCTTAACTTCGATTAACCAGGAACGTCGACAGTACCATGTACCTCATGGTAGGATGTAACGTTGGAACTTACGCTAGTGCAAAGCACAGACATCTGTTTTATAAGAAATATTCGCTATACGGTGCCCTGACGTGCTATCACGGGCCTTAACATTTCGCCTCCATCGAAATGCAGCCGCGGAGGCCGGGATTCGATCCCGCGACCCTCGGATGAGCAGCCGAGTACCATAGCCACTAGACCATCGTGGCAGGGCAGGGCGGAGCTCTTTGAGCCAGTCGTTCGGTGTTGAGCTTGAACTGAGAAATATGGGCCGATCTTGGAGGCAGTACACCGGGGTATATGCAGAGAACTTGGGGCGCCGCTCAAAGTTGCGGGTTCGATCCCCACAGTCGCGGCTCTTCGTATGTCTCTTTACCGCAGCCCCGGCGTTGCTTATGTCTGCTTTAGTTGGTCCCTGGTTGACATAGGTTCATTACACCTCTGGCGCATACCGTGAACCGAGCAGTACTTGTATGAGCCACACATGATTGCAGTGTTATTAATCGTGACGTACATGACGATTATACGGCTTAAGTGATGTAAAGATAAGTCATTCATGTTCGTCATACATTCAAACCCTACCTCCCAAATATGGGGGTGTATCAGGTGAACGAGACGTATGCGGATAGATAGATAGATAGATAGATAGAAAAAGTGGGTCAAGTACGCCAAGAGATGCTTCGCGTTTAAAAGTTAATGAAACGTGTGTGTTTCTTTCAGATCAACAAAAGCAGTTATGTGACTATTTGTGACGTCAGTTCTTGCAGGGAAACTAGGTGATTTCCAGCTATATCGGAAGCTAAATGGCGAATTCCCTGATGATGATTTTACGATTGATTTCTGGGGTCACTGCACGCGAAAACCACGATATAATTATGAGAGAGGCCGTAGTGGATCTCTCCGGAAATTTCGACCACCTGGGGTTCTTTAACGTGCACTGACATCGCACATTGCACGGGCCTCAACATTTCGCCTCGATCGAAATGCAGCCGCCACGGCCGGAATAAGGTCCCGCGACCATCGGATCATCAGCCGAGTGTCATAGCCACTGGACCACCGTGGCGGGTCGCTACTTCCCAGGTGCGCTTAGCCCGATATTATTTGACTCACACGTTCAGAGGGACCTGAGATACTGATTGGCACTGTTGTCAGTCTGTGTTCAGAAAGTTTTGCAGGGACCCTTTATTCTGCAGATTTCAGCTTCTCCTCGTACGTTAGTAAAGAAACATTCAGCTCCAAGTAATGCCACAAACAGCAAACAAGGCAACTAGCTACGCCTAAATATGCAATACAAAAGGCCGCATTCACAACTTCATAGAACTAGACAGCGGAAGAATCAGCTCCCAGGACCAACGGTGAATTACGTGCTCTTGAGAAACTGATTCGATCTCCACGTCCGTCAATGTTTCGCAAAGTTCACAACGGAGAAAGCGTCGAACGGTAAACACCGAAATTCTTCTTCTCATCACATAGGAAATCTTCTTTTTTAGCAAATATCGACACTGTAGGCTTTGAACATTCGTCAGGAATGTAAGCGCCAACGACGCATCGGTATAACGAAGGCAGAGTTTCCGAACACTCCGCAGTGCAATGCTAACGGTAAAGCACTTACCTGAAGAACGTCCTCCGTGCACTTGACGACGATGTCGGCTACAGATCCTCCAATTACTACCTGCAAAATTTCGAAGAGTTCAATATATATATGGCAACGAGAGTTAGTTATGAACAAGGGGCAACATCCACATGTTCTCTGGCACTGCTGGCAGCAAGTTTGCCATTCACTAATAAAGTACCAATAACACACTCTCTGGTACACCGTTCACCTAATAATAATATCTAAACCGCTTTAAGAGCATCTCGGGAAGCATAACTTGAGAACAGCTTCCAAAGAATTATACGATTACGCCTGAACGTGCGTGGCCACGTACGGCCTCTGGGGCATAGGTCGGCGCACTCACTCGCACTCATTTCATAGACGTGAGTGCGAGTGAATGTGGGTCCCGGAAAAATTATGGTGAGTGAGTGTGAGTGGGTGGTTTCCCACACTACCGACCTATGCTCAGGGGCCTAAGTCACCCCCATATATACGGGTTAGGCTGAAGTTGAGCGTCAGTTCCTCGCAAGTGTTCCTGTGTTTTCAAGTCAATAGGCAAAAATAGAGCTTTTGTGCCGCCCTGATTGTTGTAGGTACAGTACACGGTACCATTACAGAACTTTGAAAACGCTGGTATCGAGCTGCGCTACCACTGCCCCCGACGACATGATCAGCTCTTTCATCGAGCGGCAGTACTGTATATTGAGCGGGTGCTTTTGTTAGTGACGCTCATTTCTGCTATTCTTGCTTGCTCGTGTAACATCCTGCAATATTAAACATCTAACAAATGCATCCTTAATGAAGTTCGGTTAAATATTTTGATAGATTCGTTTGTTTTCATGTTCATAGAAAACTGAAGCAGCGGCTTATAACAGGTCGTGCACTCAACCCCGTAGCCTCCACATTTATAATTTTGATGTCGAGTAAGACGGGGTAAAACACGAAAACATTTTGCAAATGGTGATTATTTTTCCTTTGAATTTCGTCGGATTGCATAAAACAACTCAACAGGACTTATTTAACATATAAAAATGGCCAAGCTCCCGCTGTTCCGAGATTTAACAACAATAAATGAGAAATTAAGCAAACTCTCATTTTTCCCCAACCATCGGTACAAAAGCCGTGTGATGCAAAATAACAGCACAAGAAAATTAATTAGCTCCGTCTTTGCAGCCACAAAGTCTTCATGCAACACATTTCGCGCACTCCATCTTAACATGAGGAGCACGTGCGGGTGCTGGCTCTTCCACAACTTGTTGAAGATCAAGCACCGGCAATAAATATTCGGGTTATTGTTGAACATTGTGTTTTGTCATAACGGGAACATCTCACGACATTCAGGAAGTGCTTCAAACAACGTCCGCACCTTCCTAAAACATAATATAACACGTATCCCGTGCACATAAATAATGAAATCACTTAGTAAGAAACTCTTGGAGCTTACTAAAGGCCTTTTTGTCGCGTTTTGCCCATCGAATTAAAGAAAACTTCTCTTTAGCACGTGGTACTTGAACAACATTTTAAGATATATTTTTGGTACTATGAAGCAACAATGTAAATACATTGTTGCTTATAGTACGCCTATCTCAGGGATACCAAAGATCTCTGCCTGTTAGTCACGTATAACTTTGTGACCTCCGGCAGTTCCCTGATCATCTGAGAAAAACTCCGACAGAGCCCATGCATTTAGAGAATCGGCGTCATGCAAAACAGCGGGCGAGGGAATTGCCTATGAGAAAATGTCTGAAAATCAGCCAGGTGTTAAAGTAGGATCAAGGCCTCTGTGCGAAGTGCATGAGTGCCTGTCTATTTAATGTGGACTAACTAAGAACGCCGACAGAACAGTAACGGCTGAATGGTACCTCAGGTATGACGTAACGTTGGCGCTCACGTTAATGTGCAGACGTATGTTTTGTCGCAGAGAAACAGACGCTACGGTGCGTGGATGCCGCTCGTACATTGGCGTACTTCGTTGCAGTAGTAAAAGAAGATCGAGCAAAGTTGGACGGGAGGGCGCCGGGTGATAGAACATTATCATCATCAGCCTATCTCATGTCCACTGCGTGACGAAGGCCTCTCCCAATGCTCTCCATCTACTGCTGTCCTGCGCGAGGTGCGTTCATCTGATGCCTGCGAACTTCTTAATTTCGCCGCCCCATCTTAGTTTTTGTCGTCCACGGCTACACTTCCACACTCTTGGTATCCATTCCGCCGTTCAAACAGTCGATCGGTTATCGATCCTACTCATCACGTGGCCTGCCATGTCGACTTTTTCTTCTTAACGTCGATTATTATGTGTGCTACCCTGTCTGTTCCCTGACACGCTCGGCTGTCTTCCCATCTCTTAATGTAACGCCTATAATATTCTGTTTCACAGCCCGCTGTTTCAGCCCGGTTTGTCATCACTGACAAAATACAGCAGTTACTAAATTTCCGCTTGAGTGATAACATCCCTTTCCCTTAATGATTCTGGAACGCCTGCCGTATGCTCGCCAATCCATTCTTATTCTACGGAGCATTTCTTTAACCTGAGCCGGTTACCTTGTCAATCGCTATGCTCGGTATATGTATTCTTGTACAACTTCTATCTGCTTTTCAATCGCGAAAATTTTACAGCGTAAGCTTTTATGAGGTCGCAACAAGGGTCATTTTTGGAGCCGTAGTTGTCCGCCGCTGCCGCCGCTGCCGCCGCCGCCGCCGCCGCTTGTGTCCGTAACCATTATCGCGCAAATTTTAGAAAAAATAACGAGGACCGAGGAGTATTGGAACTCGTCCTCTGCGTGGATTCGAACCCACACCCTCTGCCTGGCAGTCGAGCATTCTACCACTGAGCTACGCCCGTGTTTTTTTTTTTTTCATGCATGGTATTTATTAGAGTGCGCTAAGAAATTCGCAAATCGCATAAGGCACTGTTGCAGTGACCTAGCGACAATAATCGCACAAACACTCCAAATGACATTGTCAGCCTAAAATACAAATTCACTGAAGGAATGCACATAAGTGTTTCAGGGAGAGTTCAAGATGTGTTGCACAGCATGGCCGGTAGGGATGAGCACTTCACCAAGATGGGGTACCATTCAGGCCTGACGTCAAGCTTGTGGTAGATGTCCTTTAGATGCATGGTCATTTAAACGAAATGTGTTATTGATGCAGTGACTGGTTCTGCGTTGCGGTCTTGCATGCGCGTCTTTCACAAGCTATGCATTCCCATAAGAAAGAACATATCAAATGGCACTTCATCCAGGGATGTTGGCATAAGCTAACGTATAGTATGCGAATTAAAGGTGAAATCTTTCTTTATATATAGAGTTCGCTGAAGGGCATCCCAGAACAGAATAGCGTCGTTGCACGTAATAAAGCAGTGTTCTAGTGTCTGTGGTACGTCACAAAGACGGCACTCAACTGAAGAAACAAAAATACCTTTCTTCTGTAGCCATGCCTTCACAGGCAATGTTTCTGAATGAAGTTTATAAAAGAAGGTTTTTGAATTAGGAGAAACGTACATTTTGCGAACGCGCTTGGGGACATCGTGGCCTGGAAGGTTGACATACAAAGAACGATAAAATGGAGGTGGAAGAAGCATAGGATAATAATTCCTTATATAGCTTTTTGCGCGACACTGTGTACAAGTACTCAATCGAAAAACGGGCTTTAAGGAACTGGACTGCAAAGTGCACTTCTTGCATAAATCCCCACAAACACGGACGTACAGAGAAATTTGACGAAGGTAAAGCGTTAACAAGTGTGAACTGCAAGAATGATTGAATTATCGGATGAGAACTGTCACGAAAAAAGAAAAAGCGCGAAACGGTTTGCCATAAGTAGAGATGCACAAGTCCCAATCCGCCCTCTTTCACTGGTCTGAATATGTTGTCCCGTCGCATTGGTTCAAAAGTGGAAGGCCATACAAAAGTAGCAAAAGTCCGATGAAAGCGTTGTATGTAAAACCGAGCGCAATGAATTAGTTGCAACACATAGTAAAGCTTTGTTGCAAGAAATGTGTTGCAGGCTTCAGCTTTCCCAAAGATTGAAAGGCGATGTGGAACGTACGTCTGGGCCTCACGTTCAAGCTTAGTAATGTGCGCTGAATCTATATGCATCAAGCGGCACTCCAAGGTACTTTGGCTGAATACGAGTCCAATTAATCCCTGCGAACTGACTCGGCGTACACCCCACGTACCAAACCATAATCCCAGACTTTTCGAGGCGTTTAAACGAGCACCTGATACAACACCAAATTTTTAGCTTGTAAAGAGCACATTTTCAACACTTCGTTTGTCTGTGCAAAAGAATGCCAAGTCATCTGCATAAGCCAATACTTTAACTTCGTTACCTAATATGCTGTAACCATGGATACGATCTGCCCTCATTATGCTCAAGCATAATGGTTCGAGGTGAAGTCCAAACAGGAGTGGAGACATTGGGCAGCCTTGCTTTACAGACGAGAGAACAGAAACAGGTTTTGAGAGATGACCATTGATAATTAGGCGAGTCGAACACTCACTATAACCAAGTCGAACGGCCTTGAGCAAGACAGAGCCAATATTACTACGCTCCAGAAGAGAAAACAGGAACAAATGACTGACGCGATCAAGGGCTCTTTCGAGATCTACCTGAAGCATTGCGAGATGCTCTTGAGAACTGTAGCAGTACTGGAGGATTGTACGAGCGATGTGTATTTTGGTCTCTTTGGAGCGTCCTCGAATTCCACACGTCTGATGAGAACCAATCAGGATCGACCTCACAAATTGTTACCTATTTGATAACATTTTAGCAAAAATTTTATAGTCAACGTTTAAGAGTGCTATTGGTCAATAGCCCTCAGCTGAACGAAGTTTTCCTCTTTCAGTACTTTTCGGAATTAAAACTGTGTGGCTTTTGCAAAAAGACCGCGGGAGCATCTCCATGTCATAACTCATCTTAAAGATGTCGAGTAGTTGGGGACACAGGGTTGTTTTGAAAGCTTTGTAAAATTCTGCCGCAGTTCCATCAGGGCCAGGTATTTCTGACAAGGGTAGCTGATCGATGGCCTGCTCAATTTTTTGTAATGTGATCGGGCTACTGATGGCTGTACAATCTTTGCCTTGCAAAGGGTTTAAAAGAGAAACAAGACTCCTCATGAGCTCGACATATGCGCTATCAGGGAGCGCATTAAACAAGCCTCCATAGTAGTTTTCAAACTGCATAATAATTCCTGCTGTATCTGTTTCAAGAGCACCATTGGAGTACATTTCCTGAATAACCTTAGACACTGCGTGTCGTCGCTCATCGATTAAAGCTTGACGTGTCGGCTGCTCAGAGTTCAAAGTCATTCTGTTCTGTGATCGAATACGTGCGCCTCTGTAGCGAACAGCATCATACTTTTGAAGCTGACATTTAATATATGAAATCTTGCTGACACGTGCCTGGCATTTCGCATTCTATCTCATAAAGGTTGCAAAGGTTTTTAAAGAGTGTCTTTTCCTCATTTTTTCCGGTAGTATGATTTAACAGATCTGATCTGTATGGCTACTGTGAGAACCTCTTGCTTAAAAAGCTCCCAAGCAGCGAATATATGCAGACCCTTAGAAAAACAATTCGACATTGTCGTTCTTACACGACTGGTGAATTCCTGATCGTCTAGAAGCTCTGTGCTTAGCTTCCAAAATACCCACAGCGGTAGAAAGTGAGTTTGACGGTTCGTGCCAATTTGCAAAAGAACTATACAGTGATCTGAGAACGAAACTGGCTCAGTGCTGCAGGAAAGTCCACGGGAGAGGAGTGAAGAAGACACGTATATTCGATCAAGTCGAGCAGAGGAGCACCCTTGGAGTCGACTATACGAAATTGCCTGACCCGATTCGCCAGTATCAACAAGGTCTGCCTTATCTATGATACCAGATAATACTTCGTCACTCCTATCTCGTTGACTTTTAGATGTGCAGCGGTCATTAGGCCCACATACGCAGTTGAAGTCTCCCATTAGTACAGTGCGCCCATCACAGTCAGTTAGGTTGGATAGTGTTTGAAAAACTGTATGCGCTTTGAAACCTCGTTAAATAAATATAGGCTAACAATTCGCCATGGCACTCCATGCAGTACAAAATCGCAACATACATATCTGCCCTCACCGTCAACCTGATGCCTAATTGCTGAACAGGGTAGGGTATTTCTTAGAAACAACCAGCAGCCCGCAGATAGACCCTTTGCATGCGAAACGAAAACGTTATAGACAGACAGAAAAGGCCGTAGGACCCTTTCGGTCTCTTCGTCACCATCAAACTGAGCGACGCCTGTGCTTGAAAAATCATCGCTAAAAGATCTAAACAGGTATAACGTCTGCCAAAGAATCACTTTAACAAATGTAATGTTACGTGGCAGAATAATAATACGCCACTACACATCGCGGAAAGTGGATTGCATAAATGAGTTCGAGGAATCGTTCGAAAGAACACAGGGGTGCATGTTTCGTAGCTCTGCACCCATTACAAAGGCATCATCTACATCAGCATTATGAAACAATCTTGTTCAACTTTTGCGTCATCATTATCACGAAGCGCTGCCCTTTGAAGCAGTTTTGTCGTATGGTGCCATGCGTCACGCGGCAAGCGACGTGCGCAGCCCCGACAGCAGCCCGACTTGGGGCCGAATTCACAAAACTTCTCTTTCGTAAGTGCGTTTTGCCATTGGTCAGTCGGCTTCTGTAATGATATGTCCAGCATCGGGACTGGCTGAAATTTTCTCTTACGAGCATTTTTGTCCTAAGTTGCTTTTGCGAATACGGGCCCTGGTTCTTCAGCAAGGTGCGGACCGCTGCTGAAGAAGCGAATCGCAGAGCTACGCGCGCGGCTGCAGCAAGGCAACGTCGGGCACGACAGGCAGCTGTGCCGTGAGAAGCCCAAACCGCAGCTCGCCGTCGTCGCCGGGCCGAGAGTTCGGTTCGTTCTCGGGAAAACGACGCCAAGATACTCTCTAAGATGTGCAGTTATACAGATGTGCAATTTACAATAGCGCAGTAATTATGGCATAGTGGGTACTTCTCTACTTGGCAAAATGATAAGAGTTATGGAGCAGGGGATACCTACCACTTCTGCTTGCACTAGTTTCCTCGAGCGTTTAAAATGGCCTCCAAGAAGTTCGCTCCTCCAACTTACGCTGTCACTGTCCTGCGGTTCCGCGCAGGCTTGGTTCCTTTTTCTTTTTCGCGGTGTCACCTAGCATTATCTTTGTTTTGCACGCCTTCAGCTTTAATCGTACACGTTCTCGGCTTGAATCTTCAGTCATCTTCAGGCGGTTCCTCACCATCATTTTAAGTTGGTATGATAGGGCTTAACACATAATAGAAGCGGAGTCCACAAGCGTTGAAGATTGGGCGAGTTGGTTCGTCGTACTTGAAGTGGTATAGCGCATTACAGAAAAAGAGAAACGGTCAAGCAGACCGATCTGTCCTCTTGTGTCGGCCTGCTTGGCCGTTTCCATTTTTCCGTAGTGCGCTGTACCAGTTCAAGAAGCGCACTCGACGTCACCTATCTGCGACCTCGTGCCGTGTGTATCATGAATTATTCGTGGGATAAACATTTCCAGTTTCCTGGAACGCTGATCCGCTAGTAACTTTCTTGTTTTTATGTCGGCGTTGTTCTACTCAGTCTGTAGCTCTTAAGAAGAATGTAACTGTACTTTTTATCTAGCCAGCGCCTCCTCTTTTTTTTCAATGTCAGTCGTATACGTCCGGCCAGACTGTTCACCACCCTCTCCGTCGACTCTTTCCACGCTTAACACTAACGACAGTGCCATGGCGGAAGAGGCGGCTGTCGTCCTAGCTACTTTACATGATTCTCTCCTACCAGCACGGGACGAACCTACGACAGTGGTCACTGACTCGCAAACTGCCTGCAGGAACATAGCACAAGGAATGGTGACACCGTACACACACCGTATTCTGACATCTTTACACCCCTCATTACTACACAGGGTGCGTATCGTTTGGACACCTGGACATGCCTCTCTCCATGGCAATGAACGCGCTAATGCGGTAGCCCGAGAGCTCACAAACCGGGCTCCATCGGAAGAGCTGTCCAATCCAGACGACGCACCAACAGAACCATGGAACTACGCCGACACTCTAGAACATTAGAGACACAGCCGACGTTATTTCCCCCCACCACACCATTCCCTTACCCGGGAGGAAGCTGTCGCGTGGCGGCAGCTACAGACTAATTCCTTCCCATGTCTCTTCACCCTACACCTCTTTCATCCCACACAATATCCCTCATACTGTAATTTCTACATAAGAGAAACACTCGACTTTAACCAACCGAGAGAACAAGCTGGTTTTAGGAAAGGTAACTCGACAATGGACCACAGCCACGCTATCAACCCAGTAATTGAGAAGTACGCGGAATATAACAAACCTCTTTATATGGCGTTTATCGACTACGAGAAAGCATTTGACTCCATAGAAATACAAGCAGTTCTAGAAGCTCTACGTCGAGAAGGGGTACCTGGCGTATGCGTGAAAACCACAAACAACATATACAAAGATTGCACAGCCGCACTACTCCTACATGAAAGAAGCAGAGAAATCCCGATCAGGAGAGGTGTGAGACAGGGAGATACAATATCCCCGATGCTATTCACTGCATGTTTAGAGGAAGTCTTTAAACGTCTAGACTGGGAAGAAAAGGGCATTCGAATAGACGGAGAATATCTAAAAAATTTAAGATTTGCAGACGACATTGTGCTCTTTAGCAATGATGGTGACGAATTACAAAACATGATTGATGACCTAAACAGGGAAAGCATTAAAATTGGATTAAAAATGAATAGGCAAAAGACCAAAGTTATGCTCAATAGCTTAGCTAAGGAACAGGAATTTAAAATCAACAATGAACCCTTACAATGTGTAAACGAATATGTATATCTGGGACGGTTAATATAAGGAACTCCTACCCAGGGAAACGAAATTCTCCGTAGAATAAGGCTGGGCTGGAGCGCATTCGGAAGGCATTACGAAATCATGACCGGAAGCGAAAAGTATCCAATCACTGCATTCTCCCAGTACTAACGCACGGTGCAGAAACATGGAGAATAACGGAAAAAAACTAGAGATTAAACTAAGGAGCACGCAACGTGCAATGGAAAGAAAAATGATAGGGATAACGCTAAGAGATAAAAAACGAGCGCAATGGATCAGAGAATAGACAGGAGTAGCCGATATTATCTTATCAATTAAAAGAAAGAAGTGGACCTGGACAGGACATGTCATGAGGAGGAACGATAATAGGTGGACAGTAAAAGCGACGGAATGGATACCACGAGAGGGAAAACGCAACAGTGGTAGGCAAAACGTTAGATGGAGCGATGAAATTAAAGAGTTTTCGGGCATAAAGTGGAACCAACTCGCCCAGGATAGGGTGGATTGGAAATCGTTGGGAGAGGCCTTCGTCTTGCAGTGGACCTAAACAGGCTGATGATGATGACTGTCCCTAGTGTGGAGCGCACCCCACTGTATATCACTGCACTGTATATCACTACCCATGTCCACCGGGCTGTCCCCCTATCCCATCACCATCACATTCCTCCTGGGAGACTGCGCTGACCAGCTCAGCGCCGCGGGAGCAGCGTCGGCTGATCTAGCGAGCACGTGGAGTGGCGCGAGCCAATGGGGCCCTGAACTAAGGGCTCCACCCTACGATTAAGATGATTGATGATTGTGGTTCGGTTAGGAAAGGAGACTAATTTCTGCGGCCCATGTAGGGAGCATGGCTAAGCGTCCGTGGGGGTGGGGGGAAAGGGAGTGAAAGAGAGAGGAGAGAAAGGCCGTAGTGGAGGGCTCCGGAAATTTAGACCACCTGGGGTTCTTTAACGTGCACTGACAACGCACAGTACACGGGCCTCTGGCATTTTCGCCTCCATCGAAAATGCGACCGCCGCGGCCGGGATCGAACCCGCGTATTTTGGCCTACGATGAAGATCCCTCATTTCGTTTAAATAAATGTTTACTCTCTCTCTCTCTCCCGCCGGCTAGCGTTCGCGCCTGCTTCAAGGTTGCATGGGGAGAGTACTCCCTATGTGGCGCCTTATGGACGCTGTCGGAAGAAGTATTTTTTTTATATATAAGTTGTACCTCCATGCGCCTGGCGGGCCTTTGAAACGCTCTTGATTTCCACGCGAGGCTGTCACATTGGGTGCTGATAAGACGCGACGCGACGTTTGCTGATGGCGCGCCTGTGTTAGCCGATAGCGGGTGTGTGACAACCGATAAAGTTTTTGTTCTGCAGCGAAGACAGATTTTCTGCTATTTGGGCCACACTATATACAAGCGCAAATAATGCTCGTCAACGAGGCGTCTGGAACGAGGCGCCCGGAAGCACGAACGTTACAACTGACAGCGCTTGATAAGTTTAGCTATAAACAGTCTTCACCATAGGAATGGCTTATAGCCCCTTATGTGAACATTGTGGGTGCAGCCGATCACACATCTCTGCGAATGCGCCCGCTTCAACGCCGAAAGAGCAGCCCTTTCAGCCACGCTTGGTCAACTGGACAACCGTCAATTTACTGAATACAAGATTTTAGGACACTGGACTACAAAGTCTTCAAGGCGAGTTGCTGTCAGGGCACTGATGCAATTTCTTCGACAAATAGGATTTCTTGACCTATTGTGGCAGTGCCCTGACAAGTGACAGGGATGGTGATATGTCCCTCAGCTCTCTTCTTTCTGTCTTTCATTCCTTTTTCCCCTTCCCCAGTACAGGGTAGCCAACCGGAGATCTCCTCTGGTTAACCTCCCTATCTTTCCTTTCCCCCCCCTCTCTCTCTCTCTTGTGATAATGCGTGTACAACTATCACTTGCTTCCTGGACGTTAACCTTTCCATCGTGTATTGATACTGCTAAAACAAGGCTCCAACAGAGGAGGCAACATGGCATACTCATAAATTTCGTAGCTTTCATATTTTCTAATGGCAAAAAGTTAAGTATCTCGGCACATGCATAATAATTACAAATTATTACTTCTACAATGAAATATTTCGTTCTAAACAACGAATTTCAAGTATCTCAGCGCCCTATGCAGCCAACACAACAAAAGCTAAGCAAATCCATCTACTACCCATCATTCTCGTGCTGGCTAAACCACATTGTTTGAAACTTCTGTAGGCACTAGTACCATGGATCGCTCTAGTTTTCTTTCTTCTTTTTTTTCGGAGACCGTGTCTGTGAGTACATCTGAGCCTGTGCGCGTTTCAACCAAGCTCAGGGCACTTTAGTATAGCAAGGAGTGAGAAATGCTGGTGAGCGTGCGGAGGAATGACGTGAGGGTGAGGAGGCAAAGGAGGAGGAGGTTACAACCGGACACTGCCCGTCAAGCCAATTTGAACTTAGAAACGTGACATGATGTCATAGCTACTCACGTGACATACTGCCGCCATAACAAGTAAGAGTCAGTCACGTGACATCTTCCCGCCAAAACGATGTACCTGGTGGTAACGTGACATGTTTCCGCCAAAACCATGCAGCAACAAGTTACGCGACAAATTATGTGCCTTAGTTGAGCTTGTAGAAGCCGCAAGAAGGGAGGACGGCCACAAGCTGAGCTCCTAGTCCAGCCTTGCAGTTTCTGTCACTGCATTCTTCGTGACCGTGGTTGCTTCGGCGCAGTATATATGGATCATGTATCACCAACTAGCCCAATCGTCCACTGTGATTACTTGCAGTCAAGCTGCACACAATTCGTTTTTACACTCACCATGTAATTATCCATTGATTGACGCATGTTACTGGGTCTGCCATGAGCCCGTTATCATTCTTTGTGCATACTCCTTGCCATAATATTTTCCGTGACGCATTTTTTTCTTGCATTGAAATTAGCGATAAAAAAGCAGTACTGCATATCTAGTGTGGAGTGCAGTGCTTACTGAATGTCGGCTACATCATCGTCCGTCATTTTGAGTGAAGAAAACTATGTTAAAATTAAAGTTACGATAAATAAAACGGCGACTTCATGGGCTCTGTGAAGGCAGCCATTATAGCTGGGATTAAAAGAGCCTATGACGAAGTCTGACCACGGTGCGCGGAGGGTTCTGAAGAAGGAAGAGCAGCAGGAGAGGCGTGAACTGGGGCATTGGAAGGAAATAAAGCTGACTCTGGTAGGTCAGCCCTACTAGAAGGCTGTGCCTTAGAGGTCTCCTGCTTTCACTAAATATTTGGTGACCCAGACTATGGATAAAGGCGCAACTTCCGGCGGCGCCTCAGCTGCTCCACCTTGCGCCGCTGCTTTTAAATGCGAAGCATTTCAGGCTGGCATAATTTTACGCCTGCATCACATAATTATCATCATCATAAGTGCAGGTTCCCAAGAGTGCGTGTGCACTGTTACGCAAAGCCCAACGGGCGGCGTTCGCGCTCGCGCTTCTTTCTTCTCTTGGGGCACATGACCTCAGCCCACTATACATTAGAAAAAAAATTCACAGCCTATCCACGGAGTGAATGATGATGAGTGGGCGAAACTCCGGATGTTCATCGTGTGTATATATATATATATATATATATATATATATATATATATATATATATATATATATATATATATATATATATATATATATATATATATATATATTGACGCAGGACAAACCACGTTTAAAAGACGCGCGCATGTTCGCGTTCGAGATAGTGCTACAGCACAAAGGCCGTGATGCCACGTGCGTTCGTGGCATGCGATCACGGGCGAGACAAGGAGAAAAGAAGAAGGAAGACGCCGATCTCTTGGTGGAACGCTCCGTTTGAGTTTGGTTTAATGAGCGCAAGTTTTCTCTTAATAAATAGTTCATTTTTTCCTAATCTACCTGAATTGTTCGTTGTAATTCTGGTGGAGGTGCTGGGTAAATGATCTCCAGCCCCATTCGAGTGAGAGAAAGCAGTCCGGAGCCACGCCGACTTAGGCCCAACGAGCTCACGCTTGTCCACCAGCGCTCAAGCCGTCGTCTACGAGGTGAGCCTCCAGAGTTTCCTCTTTTGCCCGAGCCTGCTACAGTAGCAGTGGGAGCCCGTGGTGTTGATACTGAAATGACGTCGCAGACTACCGCAACCCATGTTGTCGTTGATCAGCCGCAGACGCCCGAGCCTTTTCACGGCGAGAGTTATGAAGACGCCGAGGACTGGCTAGAATGATTTGAGCGTGTCGCTGACTGCAATGGCTGGAGTGAGGATCGAAAGCTGCGACACGTTTATTTCGCGCTCCGGGACTCTGCACGAACGTGGTTTGAAAACCACGAAGCAGACATCCGGTCATGGGATGATTTCCGGCGGGAATGTCTGGAGACTTATCCTAGCACAGACCGCAGGGAAAAAGCTGAAGCTGCTCTGCAAGCAAGAAGCCAGCGAAACAACGAGAGCGTGGCCATGTACATCGAGGATATGTCCCGCTTGTTTCGTCGGGCCGACCCAAGCATGAGCGAGGACAAGAAACTCCGGCATTTGATGCGCGGAGTGAAGCAGGAAATTTTTGCCGGTTTAATTCGAAGCCCTCCACGCACTGTTGCTGAATTCCGCTCTGAGGTGACGACTATGGAAAAGACACTGCAACAGCGAGCTCGGCTTTACAACCGAGATGTGACCGTCGCGTCTGTGGAGACCCTGTCAGCAGCATTCGGGAACAGCGCCGACGCCTTGCGAGAGCTCGTGCGATCCGTGGTCCGGGAAGAGCTGCAGATGCAACAGCTGAAGAATAGTTCGCTATCAGTCTCCTCACTAGCAGAAGTGGTTCGGGAAGAATGGCGACAAGTAGTTCGTGAACAGCAGCCCCAAGTGCAGCCCCAAGTGCAGCCCCAAGTGCAGCCTCAAGTGCAGCCCCAGGCGTCAGTACCTGTACAACCCACTATATCGTACGCGGAGGTACTTCAAAGCACTCCTGGACGTACCTTCGTCACGGATGCCTCCTATATGCCCAGACCTCGGTTCAACCTGCCCCGATATGAGACCAGATTCCGTAAATCTGACGTATGGCGCACTCCTGATCGCACCCCGCTGTGCTACCACTGCGGCGAAGCTGGCCACCTTTACCGGATGTGCGAGTACCGCCGAGCGGGACTCCGTGGATTTGCCGTAAACGCTCCTTGCCCCAGAAACGGTGAACGTCCCTTGGAAATCCAGAAGTACCTATCGAGGCGCCAGGAGCCTTACACCTCGCAGCAGCATCAGCTTCGGTCAAGTGCACCACTAAGGTACCGATCACCGAGCCCGCGTCGGTCCTCAACCTCCCCAAGGCGAAGCTCTCAAAGCCCACTACGGGAAAACTAAAATCGGCGACCTGTGGAGGTGAGGCCGCTGTCGACGCAAGAACAGAACCTCCAGAGCCGCTTCCGAAGTGTTCCGACAGACGTGAGGGTAGGCGCGAAAACAGCGACGTTGCTTCTGATTTGCGGGTGTTTATAGACGGCAACGAAGTTACTGCTTTGGTGGACACAGGCGCAGATTATTCCGTTATGAGCAGAGAACTTGCCAGAAGACTTAGAAAGGTTATCACTCCTTGGAGAGGACCGCAAGTGCGAACAGCAGGAGGACATCTTATTGACCCGGCGGGCAGGTGCACTTCTAGGATTGGGATACATGGCTTCACGTACGTCGCCAGTTTTATTGTCTTGCCAGAGTGCTCAAGAGATTATAATAGGAATGGACTTCTTGCAAGCGAATGGTGCGGTAATTAACTTAAAGGAGTCATGTGTGTCGTTCTCGACAAAGCAGGCCATCGCGACGTTTGAATGTGAAGGAGAATTCGATGCACTTCAGATTGTAGACGACGACGTGACGGTACCACCGAGATCCAGCATAGCTGTCGTCGTTAGGAACAACGTATTCAACGACTATGAAGTAATTGCAGACAGTAATACGGGACTCTTACTTGAAAAAGGCATCTGTGTGGCTAGGGGCCTTGTGCGGTTACAAGATGGGTGTACTAACGTCTTCCTCACGAATTTCGGACATGAGGTGCAGCATATTGCAAAACGAACTGTCATTGCCCGCCTTAATGACTACGCCCATGTTGCACATTTGAGCTCTTCTGCCTCAGAACCGCCCAATTCTGACAACGCAGACTCCATACTCGCGTCCATCAAAATCGAAGCAGCACTATTGCCCAACCAGAAGCACCAGATAGAATCTCTTGTACGTGAGTTCGCCTCGTGCTTTTCAACGTCATCGAAGGTCCAAAGAACACCTATCGCCAAGCACCGCATTATAATCGACGAATCTGTGAGGCCAATTTTCCAGCACCCGTATCGGGTGTCGCCGAAAGAGAGGGGAGTAATCAGAACCCAAGTAGAAGAAATGCTTAGAGACGACGTAATCCAACCGTCGGTAAGCCCATGGGCCTCTCCTGTGGTACTAGTAAAGAAAAAAGACCAAACGTTGCGTTTCTGCGTGGATTACCGAAGGCATGAACGTCGTCACAAAGCGAGATGTCTACCCTCTTCCAAGAATCGATGACACCCTCGACAGACTGCGGGATGCGAAGTTCTTCTCGTCTCTAGACCTCAAAAGCGGATATTGGCAGATCGAGGTGGACGAAAAAGACCGTGAAAAAACAGCATTCGTCACACCAGACGGATTGTATGAGTTTAAGGTACTCCCATTCGGCCTTTGCTCCGCACCTGCTACATTTCAACGGATGATGGACACTGTGCTCTCCGGGCTAAAATGGCAATCCTGTCTGGTTTACCTCGATGTCGTTATTTTTTCAACCACCTTCGATCAGCATGTAGAACGGCTAAGGACTGTGCTCAACGCCATCAGTTCAGCAGGACTGACGATCAAGCCGCAAAAATGTCACTTCGGCTTCCACGAACTGTTTTTCCTCGGCCATGTGATTAGCTCCGAAGGCATCCGCCCTGACCCAGAGAAGACTGCAGCAGTAGACAAGTTTCCAAGACCGACAAGTAAAAAGGCTATTAGAAGCTTCTTAGGCCTGTGTGCGTATTATCGCCGCTTCGTCAAAAATTTTTCGCAAATTGCCGAACGACTAACACGACTGACAAAAGAAGACGTGCCTTTAGTCTGGCTCGGTGAACAAGAGGATGCATTTAATGAGCTACGACGGCGACTCCAAAACCACCCCGTTCTGGCACACTTTGATGAGGAAGCGCAGACGGTCATTCACACGGACGCAAGCAATTTAGGCCTCGGTGCCGTCCTGGTTCAGTGGCAGAATGGCGAGGAACGAGTAATCGCATACGCTAGCCGCACTCTTTCGATGGCTGAAACTAACTATACAGCCACTGAAAAGGAATGCCTCGCGGTAATATGGGCCATAGCAAAGTTCAGGCCATACTTATACGGCAGACCGTTTCGAGCCATCAGCGATCACCATTCCCTGTGCTGGCTTGCAAACCTCAAGGATCCTTCTGGGCGACTTGCTAGATGGAGTTTGAGGCTGCAGGAATACGACATAACAGTCGTATATAAATCCGGCCCAAAGCACAGTGATGCTGACTGCCTGTCACGCGCACCGATCGAATCCCCCCCTGTGGAAGATGGAGACGAGTTTCCGTTTCTTGGAGTCGTGACGACATCACAAATGGCCAAGCATCAACGATCTGACGATGATCTGTCACTCCTCATCAAATACCTGGAAGGACACCCCGTCCATGTCCCACGAGTTTTCACCCGCGGATTGTTATCGTACGTGCTGAAGAATGGCGTCCTCTACAAAAGAAACTTTGAACATAGCACAGAAAAATTTCTCTTGGTTGTCCTTTCAGCCTTGCGATCCGAAATTATGGAAGCCTGTCACGATGACCCATCTGCAGGGCATCTTGGAGTGAGTAGAACGTTCGCTCGCGTTCATACCAAGTACTACTGGCGAAGGTTATTGCATACTGTACAACATTATGTCAGGACATGTCGGGATTGCCAACGACGCAAAACGCCTCCTTTAAGACCCGCAGGCCTTCTTCACCCGATAGAACCCCCCAAAACCCCGTTCGAACAAATAGGAATGGACCTTCTTGGTCCGTTCCCGACATCATCATCCGGGAAAAGGTGGATTGTAGTGGCGACAGATTACCTAACCCGCTACGCAGAGACAGCTACTCTGGTCCAGGGAACGGCGATTGAAGCAGCAGAGTTCTTCGTAACAAACATAGTACTCCGACATGGTGCCCCCAGCGTTGTCATCACGGACCGAGGAACGGCATTCACCGCCGATTTGACGCAGTCCATTATGCAACTCACTCACACAAGCCACAGAAAGACAACTGCGTACCACCCTCAAACAAATGGCCTGACGGAGCGACTTAACAGAACCCTGACCGACATGTTATCGATGTACGTCGACCTGGAGCACACCACATGGGATAAGATACTACCCTACGCAACATTCCCGTATAACACTGTACTACAGGAGACCACGCAGTTGACGCCATTCCAACTTGTATTTGGCCGTGAGGTTAACACGCCCTTGGATGCCATGCTTCCTGTAAGCGACGCCACAGAACAAACCCCAGCAGTCAGCGACTTCACACAGAGAGCAGAAGAAGCGCGTCAGCTGGCGCGACACCGCATTCGACAACGTCAACGAATCGACGCGGACCGATACAACTTGCGGCGCAGGGAAGTAGAGTATGCGCCAGGTGACAGAGTATGGATATGGACTCCCGTACGCACGCCTGGCCTCTCCGAAAAGCTTTTGCGCCGTTATTTCGGCCCTTACCGGGTACTTCGCCGAATCAGTCCCATAAACTACGAAGTGACGCCAGAGGGACAAGCAAGCTCTTCCCGACCCCGACGTCGCACAGAAACAGTGCACGTAGTTAGAATGAAGCCATATTATGAACGAGAATGAGCATCGTCAACAGCGCCCGAACGTTTAACGCATCGGGACGATGCGTCTTTGGCGGGAGAGTAATGACACAGGACAAAGCACGTTTAAAAGACGCGCGCATGTTCGCGTTCGAGAGGACAGTGGCGCGTTAGTGCTACAGCACAAAGGCCGTGATGCCACGTGCGTTCGTGGCATGCGATCACGGGCGAGACAAGGAGAAAAGAAGAAGGAAGACGCCGATCTCTTGGTGGAATGCTCCTTTGAGTTTGGTTTAACGAGCGCAAGTTTTCTCTTAATAAATACTTCATTTTTTCCTAATATACCTGAATTGTTCATTATAATATATATATATATATATATATATATATATATATATATATATATATATATATATATATATATATATATATATATATATATATGGGTGGCCGCTGAACGGTTCTCCAGCGCGAGCAGTCGATATTTTACGGGCGAAGCTCCTTAGGGTGTGGGTCGTTCCCTCCTCTGTAGTAGTAGTAGTAGTAGTAGTAGTAGTAGTAGTAGTAGTAGTAGTAGTAGTAGTAGTAGTAGCAGTAGTAGTAGTATGTATGTATGTATGTATGTAGCCACCTCGCGCCGCCGCGAGGCTCGCGCTCGCCCTAGGCGCGTGCCTCCCGGCGCGCGAGCTCTCTCACTCCTCCATCTGCTGTCTTGTGTGTGTGAGAGAGAGAGAGACAGAGAGAGCGAAAGGCGCGCGTTGACTATGGAAACGCTCTTTCTTCGATGAACGCGCTACCAGCTCGCAAAGAAGGAGAACGCGCCCTCAACCGCGAGAGACAAGCTTGACGCAGGCAGCGTCTTCTAGCGAGTTTCTTGATTGAAAAATACCGACTGCTCACGCTGGAGAACCGTTCACCGGCCAGCCATATTATATATATATATATAGGCACTGGATCTTGACTTGCAATGAAGTGCCGGTGGGAGATTTCACTTGTGCGTAGTTGAACCATAAGGATTCGTAGCGTGCGCGTTAACTAAAGTAATCCAGAACTCGGCACGATCTACGATGAACCTCCGGAGCTTCGCCCACTGACCATCATTCACTACGTGGAAGAGTGAGAGAGCTCGCGCGCCGGGGGCACGCGCCGAGGGCGCGCCTCCCACACTTAGAATCATTCATTTCTTTGAAGGTAACGCGCTACTAGGAACAACGGACGGACAGACCCAAACCTTAAGGAGCTTCACCCCTAAAAATTCACAGCATATCCACGGAGTGAATGATGATGAGTGGGCGAAGCTCCGAAGGTTCATCGTAGTTCGTGCCGAGTTCCAGATTAATTTAGTTAACGCGCACGCTACGAATCGTTATGGTTCAATTACGCACAAGTGAAATCTCCCACCGGCACTTCATTGTAAGTCAAGATCCGGTGCATATATATATATATATATATATATATATATATGGGTGGCCGGTGAACGGTTCTCCAGCGCGAGCAGTCGGTATTTTTCAATCAAGAAACTCGCTAGAAGACGCTGCCTGCGTCAAGCTTGTCTCTCTCGGGTGAGGGCGCGTTCTCCTTCTTTGCGAGCTTGTAGCGCATTCATCGAAGAAAGAGCGTTTCCATAGTCAACGCGCGCCTTTCGCTCTCTCTGTCTCTCTCTCTCACAAGACAGCAGATGGAAGAGTGAGAGAGCTCGCGCGCCGGCAGGCATGCGCCGAGGGCGCGCCCCCCACACGTAGCATCATTCATTTCTTTGAAGGTAACGCGCTACTAGGAACAACGGACGGACAGACCCAAACCTTAAGGAGCTTCGCCCCTAAAAATATCCAGTTTGCTGCCCTGCAATGGGGAAAGGGTAAGGGGAGACCAGTCCAGCCTTTACACAAGGCCGCAGAAGCACCCTTCCCCTTCCAGGATGTGAACATATCCCATGTTTTACTGCGGACTGACGCCTGTCGGCGGTCCCTCGAGACTCGCTACACAGGACCATATCCTGTGCCCACGCACTTTACGATAAGCTTCAGTGGTAAGCCTTCAATGGTAAGCCACAGGCGTAGACAGGTCTATTCCAAGAACTCGCAAAGGGTTTTCTAAGCAGGTTTTCCTGGCAACGGTAAATCGTCGACAGCTCAAAAAGAAATGATCTATCGTCTCTGGCCCACCGCAGAACGCACACAGTGGTGAAGGAACCCGACCAGACCTGTGTTCACAGAAATTTAGGCTCGGTACACGGCAGAGCAGCCTCGTAAGCGACACTTCCTGTTGACGTATTTGACATACCCTTCTCCGGGTATACAAGGTGACAATAATCCGTGGAGTTTGTCAATGCGGAGTCTTTGAACGCTACCCTTATTACTCGCCTACAACAACACCTAGCAGCCGTGACATAAGCGGACACAGGAAAGTAGGGTAGAATCGGTCCATCTAGAGCAGCCTTTGCTAGAGAATCCGCAATTTCGGTCAGGAGCAATTGTTTATGGCCGGGGACCCATATTAAATGCACTGTTCTCAAATGCGGAAGCACTAACGCATGAAACGCCTTTATGATGTGCGAGTCCCCGGTCGCAGTGAAGAACAAAGGGATAGAGAATATTAGAGAACCACGGCTGACGGAAATGACGAATTTAAACTGCGAAACGCGAGTACGACTGCCAAAAATTCAGCGACGAAAATAGGCACGAAATCAGGAAGCTGTATCGAATAAGACCAATCAAGATTCGGGCTAAAAATTCCAGCACCTGACTTTTCCTCGCGCTGTGATGCATCGGTAGCAATAATGACATTTGTTCCGATTCTCTGAAGATGGTCTTGATATGCCAGCCCAGATGCGATGTGTAAGTAATTTTGGATTATTCGGCAAAATGTCATCGAATTAAATTTCAAGTGAATAAGCTCTGTCAAGGACCGGATGTACATCGTATAGATGCACATTTGAGGGGTCGAGTAATCGTTGCTCAAGTATAAGTTCCGGAGTGTGAAACCGTGGCCAATTAGCAGCGAAAAACATTGCCGAATGAGAAATAAAAGCAGTTTCAGACTGCCTTAATGGGGATTCGTGAATTCTCAAAAGTGTATTTACACTCAAAAGCGGAACCTGCATCATAGAGATGGAAGTCGCCATTCCAGATACAATGCGACATTTGCAACCGTTTTAGGAAGGCGAAAGCATAAGTTCAATGCTTTTAGGGTCGTTGGTTCTTCCTCGCAGTTCCTTTTCTACTGGTAAGCCAACAGTCGTGTTCGTTGGGAGAACGAAACTTGCTTTAATTGGTAACACCGTCGTTCATGCTTTCGATATTCCCCATTCCCTTGTACCCTACCTGCGTCCCCCAGATATTACAAGCGCACAAGGGCTGACGCTTGGGGTTGTTGGAATTTCATACGAACGTCTTATCGGCACTAATCGCACAGAGACAAGGAAGAAGACGAAACACTGGGCTGTCTAACAACAACCATACATTGTCAAGTGAACAAGAACAAGAACAACAACCTTTCTTGCCACGCCTTCAGCGAACGTAGCCGGAAGAAAGGAAACGAGCAAAAACAACAAACGACAGGCAAGTGAAAAAAGCTAAAACATCATCGAAAGGAAATGACCAGGTAACTATCATTATTTGTCAAGAAAGATAATTTCGCTAGTGGTGAAGGCTACGGAGGAGTGACTGACGCCGGCACATTCCAGACAAAATGCGAAGTGTTTTAAGCTTGGGACCCAAGTTCACCGCGGAATCACTAAACTCGTCACACGAACTGCTCACCTTTGTCACACAAATTGCTAGAAGGGCTCCGGATGGCGGGTCTGAAAGATGTGTCACTGATGGTGTTATTGTTGTTTCGCGTTTAAGCCCTCTACTAAGGCGCCTCCATTTCCTTGTGTAGTCTCCTTCCTGAAAGCACAGTTTTTAGCTCTTTCATGCCCGTGGGCCTTTATAATTTCAAGGCAAACGTGACAATGGATTCTTTTTTAAAATGGTCAAAAATGTCTCATTTACTCGCGTCGAAACGAAAGCGAAAATGCTTCTGAAAGTACTTAGACAAAGAGGCTAAACAAATAAAAATTTAACTCTTGATACCTTCTTTTCAGCCAGGACACATAAGAATGACTGCCCTTTACGGGTAACAGTAACTGAAGTTGCCACATGGCAAAAAGCTGTTGCCGTGTTTCTGTTGAACAAACTGATGTAGCTTTTTGTTCACTATCTTGCCTTGGTTAGAGACTGCGAAGATGTCATTCATCGTGGATTTAAGGCTTTCAGAGTCAAAGTCAAAGACCTTTATTATTCACTTCCTCATGAAGAAGGCTTTGAAAGCTTTGGTTGTGTTTACTTTCATAGGGCTGTAGGTGTTGCCATAGGCTTCCTAGAACATCTAGGGTTCTATTTGACCTCGTCGTTCACCTGATGACACGATACCTATATTTAAAAGAAAAGTGTTTGTATTCGCAGCTCCAGAAAAAGGGGTTCATCTGGCAGCATTGCTCAGATAAACAAAGATGGCTTCTACATCCAGGGTCACGGCCGCTCTTTCGCTTAGCGCTGCGCTAAAGCTTCTTGACTGCGGGGTCGATTCACCATGCTTCGTCCAAGGCTAAAGGGTTCTTGCTGCCGAACATCTGATATTAATCGGCCTAAAGGATTTGAGCCGCGAAACAGCGGAAATAATTGCGCTGTGCCTTCAAACGTCGCACTTGTTCGGAGACCGGGATCAGATTTTTTTAAGGATAGAGAGCCTTTCCAGCGAGCCTGAAGTTGAAGAAGGCAGGCGTTCATGCGTAGCAGGCCTCTCCGAAGGATGCAAGCACATGTGTGCGGCGTTGCTCTATTGCGTACAAATGCGTCACTTATACACGTGCTAAAAGTTCCGTTCTATGCGCAGTGCCGGAAAACAAACTTAGGGGCGCGGTGAACAGCTCGAGGGCTCAAAATTTGGAACGAGCGCAATAACTCCTGAATTCCCACCAGATGAGCTCGAAATGTAAACGGGCTACGTTAAACGAACGATCACGCATTACCTTCATAACCACCAAAGAAATTACGAGGCGCAGCGCGCGCATGGGACGAAGGCGGCGAAAGTAGGCAAGCGCTCGCTTCATATCTACTTACGACAATGCATGCGGGCAAAAGTAGGTCAGCAATAATATTACCGCGGTTCAAGTTAAGCATTGACACGTTCAGAAAACGTTACCAGACACACACGTATAAACAATGTCGCTATTTCGTTCACACGCTTGCCTAAACTAACTACACTCCGACTCTTCGAAAAGCGCGCATGATAATAAACTCGCGCACGCACAGATATAATCTGTGTAGTCACCGGGGAGGAAGAAATCGTCGCGAGTGAAGTGCCTGCAACAAACTAGCATAGTTCCCGTCACTTTCTTGCCGATGCGCAAGTTCCTAAGCCATGTTGCCCTGCCCGAAGCGTCGTCTGCTTCTTTGGGGAACCGAAGAAATGACGTGTTGCTGTCTGCATCGCGATGACATGCACTGAGGCACGCAACACAAATCTTTTGATGAGGATTTCTTTTTCTTTTTCGGGCTGCTTCGAGGCGGCATGGCGTCGATTAAGGGACTATAGAGCTGCTTTACAGCGCGCAGTAATGCGATAACATGCCGCGTTTCGAGGTCGACCTTGGATCGGCTGCTTCTAGGAGCGTCCGCTAGGTGACGAGCATTTAGATGGAATTTAGATGGAATTTAGATGGAGCATTTAGATGGAGCGTAAAAGGAAAAGTCAGAGAGGCGGAGAAGATTTACTGGAGGGCAGCGATGGAAAAAAACCGACTCTGAATAACTACCGAGAGGGCAAAAATGCAATAAAGAGGGAGGAATTTTATGATAATTCAAGACGAAGCGCTTTATTGTTTGAAGCGAGATCGGGCTGCCTTAGAACGCGTAGTTATAAAGCGAAATTCAGTAAAGAAAAAGAAAAATGCACATGCTGTGAGGAAGATAGGGAAACGACGGAGCATGTTCTGATTGAATGCGGAAATATCCACCCAGGTGTACGTTTGGGCACCACCCTACAGGAAGCCTTGGGTTTTAGGGCGAACAACGGGAAGCTGAACATAGCCGCGATTGAAATAAGTAAGAGACGGTTAGAATACTGGTGGCAGAAAACTATAGAGAACGGACAAAAATAATTATAGGGAAATATATGGACTTTCTGCCATACGGGGCAGGGAACTGGGCTATGAATTTCCGTTTTTCTGTTGAACTGATGTAGCTTTTTGTTCACTATCTTGCCTTGGTTAGAGACTGCGGAGATGTCATTCATCGTGGATTTAAGGCTTTCAGAGTCAAAGTCAAAGACCTTTATTATTCACTTCCTCATGAAGAAGGCTTTGAAAGCTTTGGTTGTGTTGACTTTCATAGGGCTGTAGGTTTTGCCGTAGGCTTCCTAGAACATCTAGGGTTCTATTTGACCTCGTCGTTCACCTGATGACACGATACCTACATTTAAAAGAAAAGTGTTTGTATTCGCAGCTCCAGAAAAAGGGGTTCATCTGGCAGCATTGCTCAGATAAACAAAGATGGCTTCTACATCCAGGGTCACGGCCGCTCTTTCGCTTAGCGCTGCGCTAAAGCTTCTTGACTGTGGGGTCGATTTACGATGCTTCGTCGAAGGCTAAAGGGTTCTTGCTGCCGAACATCTGATATTAATCGGCCTAAAGGATTTGAGCCGCGAAACAGCGGAAATAATTGCGCTGTGCGTTCAAACGTCGCACTTGTTCGGAGACCGGGATCAGATTTTTTTAAGGATAGAGAGCCTTTCCAGCGAGCCTGAAGTTGAAGAAGGCAGGCGTTCATGCGTAGCAGGCCTCTCCGAAAGATGCAAGCACATGTATGCGGCGTTGCTCTATTGCGTACAAATGCGTCACTTATAAACGTGTTAAAAGTTCAGTTCTATGCGCAGTGCCGGAAAACAAACTTAGAGGCGCGGTGAACAGCTCGAGGGCTCAAAATTTGGAACGAGCGCAATAAATCCTGAATTCCCACCAGATGAGCTCGAAATGTAAACGGGCTACGTTAAACGAACGATCAAGCATTACCTTCATAACCACCAAACAAATTACGAGGCGCAGCGCGCGCATGGGACGAAGGCGGCCAACGTAGGCAAGCGCTCGCTTCATACCTACTTACGACAATGCATGCGGGCAAAAGTAGGTCAGCAATAATATTACCGCGGTTCAAGTTAAGCATTGACACGTTCAGAAAACGTTACCAGACATACACGTATAAACAATGTCGCTATTTCGTTCACACGCTTGCCTAAACTAACTACACTCCGACTCTTCGAAAAGCGCGCATGATAATAAACTCGCGCACGCACAGATATAATCTGTGTTGTCACCGGGGAGGAAGAAATCGTCGCGAGTGAAGTGCCTGCAACAAACTAGCATAGTTCCCGTCACTTTCTTGCCGATGCGCAAGTTCCTAAGCCATGTTGACCTGCCCGAAGCGTCGTGTGCTTCTTTGGGGAACCGAAGAAATGACGTGTTGCTGTCTGCATCGCGATGACATGCACTGAGGCACGCAACACAAATCTTTTGATGAGGATTTCTTTTTCTTTTTCGGGCTGCTTCGAGGCGGCATGGCGTCGATTAAGGGACTATAGAGCTGCTTTACAGCGCGCAGTAATGCGATAACATGCCGCGTTTCGAGGTCGACCTGGATCGGCTGCTTCTAGGAGCGTCCGCTAGGTGACGAGCATTTAGATGGAATTTAGATGGAATTAGATGGAGCATTTAGATGGAGCGTAAAAGGAAAAGTCAGAGAGGCGGAGAAGATTTACTGGAGGGCAGCGATGGAAAAAAACCGACTCTGAATAACTACCGAGAGGGCAAAAATGCAATAAAGAGGGAGGCATTTTATGATAATTCAAGACGAAGCGCTTTATTGTTTGAAGCGAGATCGGGCTGCCTTAGAACGCGTAGTTATAAAGCGAAATTCAGTAAAGAAAAAGAAAAATGCACATGCTGTGAGGAAGATAGGGAAACGACGGAGCATGTTCTGATTGAATGCGGAAATATCCACCCAGGTGTACGTTTGGGCACCACCCTACAGGAAGCCTTGGGTTTTAGGGCGAACAACGGGAAGCTGAACATAGCCGCGATTGAAATAAGTAAGAGACGGTTAGAATACTGGTGGCAGAAAACTATAGAGAACGGACAAAAATAATTATAGGGAAATATATGGACTTTCTGCCATACGGGGCAGGGAACTGGGCTATGAATTTCCGTTTTTTGCTATAGTATGATCGATTTGATTGAAGTAAATTTAAAAGGCATGAGGAAAATTTAAGGAGAGAGAGAAAAAAAATGTTCTTATGTCTTCTTACGAGCCTGGTGGCCCACATGTCACCGCCCCGTTACAAAGGGGACGCTCATAGCATCCATCCATCCATCCATCGCGAATAGGCTCGTGCCTAGCGCCGATACTAAGTGACATTTATCTCGCTTATCAAGATCGCCTTCACCAACGTTGCTTAGACGCTCCCCAGGCAGTAAAGGTATTTACGTTTTTAGATGACTTCCTTGTTTTATTTTGCTTTTATTGCTATGATGATACTTTTGAAAGTATTACATTGCACACATTGCACACATTGCAAAATAGTTTCGCAGTCCCACGCCTTTTCTGTGTGGCATACCCCTTGGCCACCATCACAGCAAAACGTGGCGATGTTGCGTCCCCACGTAGCGGTTCTGCTGTTAAGCGCTGACTGGCTATGGTCCCGTGATGATTCGTCACACCGCCTAAAAAAATGAGGCAGCGTGCGGATGCCACGGTGCTATTTTGAACTCCAGAGAAGCTTACGAGACTGTGCAAGCTTGTGAACGACTCGGTACTGCACAAAAGTCTCTGCACTGTACAGCACAGAGATCGCCCTGGGCCTTGTGCCACAGGTTTGGTCTACCAAATCGCCCTGTAGTGTGGCGTCCAATATATTGCAGAAACCGGTAGGCGCCTAAATGAGCACCAGAATGATCTGCAAAAAAAAAATCAGAAGCATTTGGGTATCCATGGCAGGGACTGCGGCTGCGTGCCTGTGTTGACTAGTGCGCACGTCTTGGCGAGAAATAGTGCACAGCTTACGCGAGAACTTATAGAAGCTGATCACATAAGAAAAGTGAGAAGCGCCTGCGTCAGTCACCTGTCCGTGGCATTCACCCCTGGCGAAATTATCTTTGTTAACACATACTGATGTTACCTCGTCATTTCCCTTCGACTCTTTAATAGTTCATTACACTTGCTTGTTAAAACCCCCATCCTTACCTTTTGTTTGTTTTTCCTCGTTCCCTTCGTTCCAGGTACGCTCTCCCTTGCATATCTGCACATGCTATAGGCGTGACAATAGACTGTTAGGCAGCGCAGTGTTTCGTGTTCTTTTTTGCCTTCATTCGCCCTCATAAGGCGTTCCTATTACAAGCTCGTTCTATGGCAACCCACTCAGCGTCTACAGGTGGGGGCCTTTACAGCGAAGTCTGGCCACAGCTCGCGAAGGGTTCCGAAGAAGGAGGAACAGGAGAAGCGTGAGAAGCGTGAGTTGAGGCGTCGGAAGGAAATAAAATTTAGTCTCATAAGTTAGCGCAGCAAAAAGGTGGTGCCTTAGATGTCTGCTGCTTTCACTACAAGCTAAAGCTCAGCCATATATTTTTTTTTTTGGTGAGGATGGGTTCGGGTTTAGGTTCATTCCGATGTCTGCTTGAGTGAGGTTCAGATCCTGACTCGGTTACGGCGTTAGCTTCGGGTTTGGATACGGTTACACAGCCCACTCCTAACGAATTTACAGAAATGTGACATTAAAGCGCGGGGCCCAAGAAGAGCTAACGGAGGCATTTTGTTAGCCCAATACTACAAAGAGAAATACGTACGTGTAAGGCAACCAGAAATGCCTTTGCTGTTCCAGCCGAATGAGACCCGACGAACGTTTTCTTCATGGCAGTGAGCTGAAAGCTCTGATGCAGCGCCGAGACGCGTGGTTACATTAGAGACAGTGGGGGACCAAGCACACGCGCGCTTTGACTCTGAAGGCGTTCGCGCACTTGGTAGCCGAAGCGACGTACTATTGGCTGCGCCCCCGTGCACCCTCCCGCTTAGCAACAGTCTCTCGCTCGCTCGCCGCCGCCGCCGATGCCATGGAGTTAATAGACTGACTCTAGAGGACAAGCTCCTCATAGGGCCCGTGCATAGGAGGGCGGGGTCCTGGCGTCCTGGCAGCCAATAGCGCGACACTTCGGTTGTCAAGCGTGCGAGCGCCTACGGATTCAGAGGGCACGTCGGCACGGTCTCCTACTGCCTCCGGAATGAACTCACGTGGTCGGGATGTCAGAACTCTGAAACATCTTTATCTCTGAGCGTTAGGACAATGGCTGCTTCCTATCATCCAGGTGATCTAAAATAATACTGACCAGTGGGTTGTATGTACAATGAACAGTGTTGTACGGAACGTCGTTCCAAGGAACGACGTTCCTGGAACTAGTTCCTTTTTGGAGGAACGAAGGAACGCCATCGTTACTTTAAAGGTTGGTGGAATTGTAACGGTAACGCGTTACATTTAAAAGTAACGGCAGAGGGAACGACGTTTCTTCTGTAAACGTTCCACATGCGTTCCACATGGAAAGCGGTTAGGCCGGGCTGCAACCGCCGAGGCCGAGCCTCGAGTCCCGCTTCCCTGTTAGCAGTCTCATTCACTCAAAAGAAAACCACACGCAAAACGCCATTCCTTTACTCTTCCTCCTCGAGGCTTCGACGAGGGCGAAGATTCTCTTTCGCCAGTGTAGGCACACCACATGTGTATTTCGTTACTCCCTTACGGTGGCCGCACCCTGTGGCTGGACGAAAAGTTTCCGGCGCTCTACGGCAACGCAGGCCGAACCGCAGCCAGCCGCCAAATTCCTTTCGTCCCTTCAGATCCCGCCGCCAAGGCTCCCTTCGATCTAAGACACTGTCAACGCGCGCTTGCTCAGTGCATAAGTTCTGAGAATGCGGTTACGGCTCACACGTGTGGGCCTCGGCGTCAACGGCGTTTTTTTACGCAGGAGACCGCTCGACAAAGCTGACGAGCAGCGGCAAATGTTGCACTACGGAGGCTATAGTTGCACCCTGTTGTGAAGTCAAGATAACGTGTCTCCCCGCCACGGTGGTCTAGTGGTTATGGTACTCGGCTGCTGATCCGAAGGTCGCAAGATCGAATCCCGGCCGCGGCGGCTGCATTTCGTTGGAGGCGAAATGTTGAGACCGGTGTGCTTGGGCGATGTCAGTGCACGTTAAAGAACCCCAGGTGGTCGAAATTTCCGGAGACCTTCACTACGACGTCTCTCATAATCAGAGCTGGTTTTGAGACGTTAAACCCCACAAATCAATCAAGATAACGTGACGTGGCTAGCAGGCAGGCAGGGTCTCGATCAACGTGGCTGTGTGCGGGCTAGCGACACTTAGCAGCCGCAAGTTTGGAGAACAAAACTACAGCACCAGCCAACACGACCGAGTCCGCTTGGGCCTGTTAACAAAAGGACGGCGCGGTCTCTTGTCAAACGTCCAAATGAAGATCGCTGAGAAGACATCGGCTGCTGTGTTTCCACAGGACGCTCCCGGCTTGCTTGAGTGGGGGATAGTAGAATTCTCCGAAAGTCGTGTAGCAAGCGACCGTTTCAACGCGGCGTACTCTACTCGACACGTTGCCGGCCTCTGGTGATGGGGCGAAACGTCTGCCGAAAACGGGAAAGCTTGGCCCTCCTGCTGTGACGAAAGGGGTCTTTCGATTTATTAGCAGTCTTTCGATTTATTTGAGCCAGCAAGGAAGGGTCGTCCTGAAGGCCGGACACACTGCAGAGATCTGTCACTTGGCATGCGAAAATCACGGAACACCACCTTGCCTCCTGTGCCATCTCGATTCTGTTGAAATGAGTGCCGATGTGGAATTATAGATTGCTCCCTGGCCATGGCTACCCCCAATGTTTCAAACGACTGAATACAACATCGCACGCCTGTGTTTAGCCCAATGTATGACTTGTGCTTCATCAAACAACACAAGTGGAGTGTCGCAGAGATCGGGGAGAAACTTAAAGAAACACGTGCAGGTATGGTTTATTTAATGTTCTTTCCTATTCGCATATCGAAAAGACAGCTTTGTGCTCTAAGTGCAAATCGGTCCATTTGTTACTTTCTTGTTCACATTAGGTATTTCTACTATGTCTTGATCTCATAGGAACTAGAGCCACGCTCAGTAGAACGTGCGTAAGTTTTTGCTACTTGGGTTGTGCTGTTCTGCTGCTGCGAATCTTTCATGCGTGACATACGTCATTTTTGCTCGCAGACATCATTTATTGGTTGGTGTCCGATGAAATGATGCACGCGATTTATTTATTTATTTATTTGGCGTTGAAACGTCTAGCGCCGATTAATTATTAGATATAATGGTTTCTTATAATCTAAATCAAATCGTTCATGAAGATACAAGAATAAATTCCACGTCACAGACATTGTTGGATCTCGTGTTCCTATCTAACAATATAGAGTATCATACGTGTACAATTGAGGATGGTATTTCTGACCATAAAATGATTGTAGTGAATGTGACTGCTAGCATTAAGCCCCGCAGGAAAAGCCCTGGTACAATACGGATAAAAGACTAAAAAAGTGCTGATGACACTTCAGTTATATATTTTTTGGAATTATCATTTGGCCTCTTCGAGCACCACGCAAACGAAAAAACAATAGACGAGTTGTGGAATGCATTCAAGGCTATAGTAAATCATTGCGTGGACCGGTTTGTGCCATCACGTGTGAAAAAATCTAAACACCGACCTTGGATTAATCGAGGTATTATTCATATGGAAAGAAAGCTAAAGCGGCTCCGCAAAAAGAAAAAGGGCTCTGAGGAAATATCCAGACTTCGTTCAGAATTGAGGCGTACCCTGACACAAAATATAAAGCAGTTCTTTGACAAAACGCTGACCGGATTCTTAAAAATTCTCCACAAAAATTCTGGAGGTATCTCAGCAGTAGAAAAGATAAAATTGAAGAAATCGCAAATGATACAGGAACGTTAACAGAGACAGCTGAGATTGCTGAAGCTTTTAATTACTTTTTCCAGTCTGTGTTTACTAACAATACAAATACTAATGTGGGTGAGCATTTAGAGTACCTTATACGTTATCCAATGGAAGATCTGGTAATCAAACGAGAAGGAGTGTTTGAACTCCTCTTGAACCTAGATGGGAAAAAATCTAGTGGGCCTGACGAGATCTGCCCAGAATTCCTGAAGCGCTATTCTGAATGGATATCCTATTACCTAACGGTGATATTTGAGAAATCGCTAAAAACTCATTCCTTACCCTCGGACTGGCGCAGGGAAGTTGTTATACCGGTATACAAAGAGGTGATCGCAAAATTGTAAACAATTACCGCCTCTTTTCACTCACATGTATTAGTTGTAAACTTTTGGAGCACATCATCGCAAAACATATCTTACAATTTCTCGAACAAAACACCTTATTATACCTATCCCAGCATGGCTTCCGAGCTGGACTATCTACCATTACACAGTTAATCGATGTTGTTCATGATTTTGCGGCAGCCTTAGACGAGAAGCAACAGATTGACGTCATTTGTATAGATTTTGCAAAGGCTTTTGATAAAGTGCCTCATGAAAAGCTAATCTTTAAACTTCGAGAAATTGGTATTTGTGATACATTAGTTGCTTGGATAAAAGAATACTTAGGTGATCGAACACAGTCAGTACGCTTAAATGGCAGTTCGTCGAGTCCACTCCAAGTGTTTTCAGGTGTTCCCCAGGGTTCGGTATTGGGCCCTTTATTATTTCTTATATATATCAATGATATATTTACAGTAGTTGAGCACCCGGTGAGAGTGAAACTTTTTGCTGATGACTGCCTAATTTATTCTACCGTAACGAGAGCCCATGATCAAGTCATAATCAGTCATTGTTTGGAAAAATTCAGCCAATGGTGTAACTCATGGGGCATGAAAGTAAACTACAAGAAATCAACATACACACATATGACTAAAAAAACAAACGTTATGCCTTATCACTATTGTATCGACGGTAATTTATTAGTACAGGCTAACCAATTTAAATATTTAGGAGTCACTCTTACACAAAATTTGGCATGGCATACGCACATAGAAAATGTGTGCTCGAAAGCGAACCAGAGATTAGGTTTCTTAAGGCAAAAATTACATCAAGCTACGCGAGATATAAAACTGGTGGCTTACAAAACTTTCATCAGACCACTACTAGAGTAAGCCTCGGTCGTGTGGAGCCCTCATCAGGACAGCCTGAAAACAAAATTAGAAAAAGCCCTACGCCGTGCCGCCCGCTTCATATGCACAAATTACCGCCGGTTAGATTCCGTCACGAAGATGTTAGATTCTTGTGAACTGGAACCACTAGAAGCACGAGGGCAAAAGAACCGGTTGAAAGTTTTTTTTTAGGATACTTCATGGACAACTAAAAATTAATAAAGATGAGTACTTGAAACTGCCAGGGAAACGAAGCGGTCGTGTTAATCACAATTGTGTTGTACTACCATACTTTGCTCACAGTGATGTGTTTCGTCATTCTTTTTTCCCAGCTGTGATTGAGCTTTGGAATGCGTTGCCAGGCTTTGTGGTAAATGCAAGCGATGTTTGCCAATTCGAAAAATTGTTGGACATGTATTTAGATGATTTCGTTGTCACTTGATATACCTGTGTGTTTGGTTTGTTTGTATTTATTTGTACCCTCCCTGTAAGAACCCTCAAGAAAGGCTTGACAGTATTATGAAATAAATAAATAAATAAATAAATAAATAAATAATTATTTATTTATTTATTTATTTATTCCCCACATATCAGTGTTATTTCGCCATTGCACGAGAGTGGGGCTGCTCTACAAATTGAACAGACAAAGCGTACTCCTTACGACGCCATAAGAAAAAAAAATATATTCCCACGTTATATAAGCCGTCGGTAAACTCATCAACTGATCATGCAGTTGGAATTCTTCCCACCGACACACTCTGCGCACCACGATAAATAAGAGCGAAAGAACAGTATCACGAATGCTTTAAAATTGTGAGAACTTAGCAAAACAATACATTCAGAACTGTCAATTAGACTACAAAACCACTAAAAAGGCTACAGATATAGAGGGAAGAAGTTTAGGGCAGGAAATGATGACGACATATCGGGAAATCTTGTTCCAGTATTTATAGGCGCGGCTGAAGCACAAGCTATTATACGCCAGTGTAAATCGACAGGTCTGCAGCATTTATAGTTTTTAGTGTTAAATGTGGGCTGCTACTCACGTGCATTGGTGGATGTGAGTGACTTTCTATTTGCATATCTGAGGTGCACTATTTTGATTGATTTGTGGGGTTTAACGTCCCAAAACCAGTTCTGATTATGAGAGACGCCGTAGTGGAGGGCTCCGGAAATTTCGACCACCTGGGGTTCTTTAGCGTGCACTGACATCGCACAGCACACGGGCCTCAACATTTCGCCTCCATCTAAATGCAGCCGCCGCGGCCGGGATTTGATCCCGCGACTCTCGGATCAGCAGCCGAGTACCATAGCCACTAGACGACCGCAGCGGGGCGTGTTGCATTTGTAATAGACTAGAGTCAAAGTCGCTGTGAACATTTCGTGACTACGTTCGGTACTCCCTGAAAGTATGTCTAGAAGCATTTATTTTCATATATTTTATGCCCAGATAATCTGCTGCCGGTAAGGTTCAAGTTCGCGTACGTAGCTCGAAGTGAATTTAAAGTGTTTAAGTCACTTAATTTCAGCTCGCAACTTTCCGACACTATTTTGAATCTTAAAAATCAAATGTAACGTAAGTGTAACGACACGCTCCAATTTCCGAAATGTAACTGGAACGCGTTCCTTTCTGATTAAAGGAACTTGTAACGGGAACTTGTTACAAAATTGGGAAGGTGAACATTTGACAGAGATCTGTCTGGTTGGGACGAAATTAAAGGTGAAATCAGGGGGACAGCAACCAAATTATAATCATTTAAAAGTAAAATTCACTTCTCAACATTAAAAAAAAAACCCGACGTTTCGGGTCCCACTCGGACCCTTCTTCAGGGGTGACTGGAGGGCACCAGACAGCAGCAGTGCTTATAAGGACTTCTTTCTTCTCTCTTCCTTCCTTTCTCACTTTCTCTTTTTTAGGGGCGAAGCTCCTTAAAGCGGCACCCGTTCGTCCCTCGTCGTAGTCGTAGTCGTAGTGCGTAACCAGTCTTACGCTTTGACCTCCAAGGTGGTGCCGGTGGGAGATTTCTCCTGTGCGTTGTTGAACAATAAAAAAAAATCGCAGCGTGCGCGTTAACTAAAAGCCGAATTCTTCTGCCTCTCATTCCCCATTAGCAGCCATTGGCATGTTCCAGTAGGAAACGTTAGTAGAAGTAGAAGTGTTAAAAGCCGACTTCTGCTGCCTCTCATTCCCAGTAGCAACCATTGTTTACCTCCAAGGTAGTGCCTGGTGAGATTTCTCCTGTGCGTGATTAAACAATAAAAATTTTGTTCAAAACGCCGTTGATTGATGAAATAAACCAACGAAAGACGCCAGATGTTTTCTAAAAGCAAAACGAAAAGACGCCAGATGTTTCTAAAGCAAAACGAAAAGACGCCAGCTGCTTAACGAAAGACGCCAGATGTTTCTAAAGCAAAACGAAAAGACGCCAGCTGCTTAACGAAAGACGCCATTTAATCAATCGTTTCACGTCATTTTTATCAGGCGAATTAACGGAAGAAATTTCACGGTTTAACCGATGATTACTTCCAGGAGCTTCGCCCTGGATGATGAGATCATCATCATTCACCTCGTGGATCTGCCGTCAATATTTTTCGGTTCTTCAAGCCGAGGGGGGTCATGCTAATGTTGAATCAGGTGCCGGAGTCCGCTAAAATAGACACTTGGCATTGCACCTGCAGATCGGTTCACGTTTGCAGGTGTCGCCTGAATGTGCCATGATTCCACAAAGAGCCGCTTGTGAAAACTGGTTTCCAAGTCGAGGACGCGGGAGTTGTCAAAATCGATGCGGTGGTCGTGCACCTCGCTGTGTTCAGATAATGCACTCCTTTGTCTGTCGAGCTTGCGGACATCGTTCCTGTGCTGACGTAGCCTCTCTAGGAAGTTCTTCGTCTCTCCCACGTACGACGCGCCGCAATCCGAACAAGGAATGGAGTAAATCACACCTTGCGCTCTCTCCCTCGGCAGCCTGTCTTTCGGGCGCGGAAAGAAACGGCCAAGCGTGGAAATTGGCTTGTGTGCTACTCTTATTCCCTGCTCGGACAGCACACGTGCGAGCGCTTCGCTGGTACCCTGAACGTAGGGAATACACACACGTGTATTACTGCTGCTGTACAAATTGAACAGACAAAGCGTACTCCTTACGACGCCATAAGAAAAAAAATATATTCCCACGTTATATAAGCCGTCGGTAAGCTCATCAACTGATCATGCAGTTGGATCATGAAGTTGGAAGAACCGAAAAAAGGAGAAAGTGAGAAAGGAAGGAAGAGAGAAGAAAGAAGGCCTTATAAGCACTGCTGCTGTCTGGTGCCCTCCAGTCACCCCTGAAGAAGGGTCCGAGTGGGACCCGAAACGTCGGGTTTTTTAATGTTTAGAAGTAAATTTTACTTTTAAATGATTATAATTTGGTTGGTGTCCTCCTGTTTTCACCTTTAATTTCGTCCCAACCAGACAGATCTCTGTCAAATGTTCACCTTTAAATCATTACGTCTTGACTTCGGCCCAGAGACAGCAGTGTCTGCCAAACGCTACGTTAACACCTCACGCAGCATCGCAGTGTTCAAGACGCACCTAGACTTCTTCTCCACGTGCCGGGACCGGAACCTAGTGCCTCGGAGTCTCCGCATCAAGCCTCTCGTACACACCAGTGAGGGGCACAGAGTATTGGCCCAGGCCGAACGTCGCTTGGTGATCGCCCGTGTGCACGAATGCAGAGCAACGGTGAGAAAGTTGGATTTGGACTTATTCTTCCTTCGTCGGCAACTGGAGCACCGCCTGGGTGGTCTCTTTCCCGCTGTGAACTCCTTCGCGTGCTCTGTCGCCTCGAGTGCAGCGGAGAAACAAGGCGTCTCCCAAAGTAGGAAGCTCTCAGCACTTTTGCGGCAAAAACAGCCTCCGAGCTCCGAAGCTTCGAAGTGTGTTTTCAACCTCTCGTCCAAGAAGTTGTCACTACCTGAGACCAGCGTCCTTGCCAAAGGCCACAGCTTCAATCTGTCGGGCAGTCGACCGCCCCTGGTAAAGATTGCGGCAGCTGTGGAGGACGGGGTCCGTCGTCTTGACTCGAAGGTCCAGGAATCAGTGAGGCTGAAGGCGATTGGCATCCTGGCACATGGCCTAAATAAAAAACGGCCATCCAATCTGTCTGCGGAGGAGAATCGAGCCCTACGAGAGCTGCGCGATGACCCCGCCATTGTCATCTTGCCTGCAGACAAAGGGAATGCCACCGTCGTCCTTGACCGGCAAGACTACGACCGCAAAGTGCAAGACCACCTTGAGAGTGACACTTATGTCAAATTAAAGAAGGGCCCCACAGCACAGGTACAAAGAGACCTCAACAAGCTGCTAGGAGACGTGTTTGGGAAACACCCAGAGGCCAGAGCTCTACACCTGCGTTTGATGTGCAGAAACGTTAGTGCTCCTGGCTTCTACGGGCTCCCCAAGATCCATAAGCCCGGTGTTCCCTTGAGTCCGATTGTGTATTTCACATCTTCTCCACTTCGCGCCCTGTCAAGTTTTCTACACAAGACTTTGGCTCCTCTCGTGGGAAACACGCCGACCTCCTACGTAAAGAACAGCAGCCATTTTGTTGAACTCCTGTCCCCTGTGTCTCTTTGCGAAGATGAATGCCTCGTGTCCTTCGACGTGGTCTCCCTGTTCACAAGCGTTCCCGTTCAGCTGGCGACGACCACAGCGCGGGAGGCACTAGAGCGTGACAAGAACCTCGGGGAAAGAACAAGCCTGAGCGTCGACGAGCTGAGCTGCCTGCTGAACTTTTGTCTCAGCAGCACGTACTTCTCTGTCAACGGAGAGTACTACAAGCAGCGAACTGGGTCGGCAATGGGTGCGTCTGTGTCTGTCACAACTGCGAACCTCGTGATGGAAGCGGTGGAAGCAAGAGCATTGCAGTCGGCCGACATCACTCCGAAGATATTTTTGCGGTATGTCGAAGACTGCTTCTGCATTCTCAAAACTTCTGCCGTGGACACATTCAAAGCCCACCTAAACTCGGTAGAGCCGGCTATTCGGTTCACCGTGGAACGGGAAAGAACAACTGCTTGCCGTTCCTTGATGTCCTTGTGACAAAGGTGGATGGCATGCTCCAGTTCTCGGTGTACCGAAAGCCGACTCGCACCGGTCGCTATATCGACGCCAGCTCTAACCAGCCTTTCCACCATAAAGCGGCGGTGGTTTCGGCTCTGCTGACCCGTGCACGGAGGGTCTGCTCTTCGGAGAATAAGCGGATAGAAGAAGAACAGGTGGTCAAAAGCGACCTTCTGAAAAACGGCTACACGAAAGCCTTCGTTGGAAAGGTTGCTCGCCGCCAGTCTAATCCCCGCCGACTCCTTCGAAAGGACACTGACCTGCCGCATTCCAAGCCCATACGCGTGTGTATTCCCTACGTTCAGGGTACCAGCGAAGCGCTCGCACGTGTGCTGTCCGAGCAGGGAATAAGAGTAGCACACAAGCCAATTTCCACGCTTGGCCGTTTCTTTCCGCGCCCGAAAGACAGGCTGCCGAGGGAGAGAGCGCAAGGTGTGATTTACTCCATTCCTTGTTCGGATTGCGGCGCGTCGTACGTGGGAGAGACGAAGAACTTCCTAGAGAGGCTACGTCAGCACAGGAACGATGTCCGCAAGCTCGACAGACAAAGGAGTGCATTATCTGAACACAGCGAGGTGCACGACCACCGCATCGATTTTGACAACTCCCGCGTCCTCGACTTGGAAACCAGTTTTCACAAGCGGCTCTTTGTGGAATCATGGCACATTCAGGCGACACCTGCAAACGTGAACCGATCTGCAGGTGCAATGCCAAGTGTCTATTTTAGCGGACTCCGGCACCTGATTCAACATTAGCATGACCCCCCTCGGCTTGAAGAACCGAAAAAAAGAGAAAGTGAGAAAGGAAGGAAGGGAGAAGAAAGAAGGCCTTATAAGCACTGCTGCTGTCTGGTGCCCTCCAGTCACCCCTGAAGAAGGGTCCGAGTGGGACCCGAAACGTCGGGTTTTTTAATGTTTAGAAGTAAGTTTTACTTTTAAATGATTATAATTTGGTTGGTGTCCCCCTGTTTTCACCTTCAAAATTGGGAAGGAACGAGGAACGAGCTTTCGTTCCTCTTTTGGAGGAACGTGTACAACACTGACAATGAACCACAAAAGTTTACGGATCACTCTAGCGCGTGGCCAATAGCTTCTTCGCGACACTTCCGCTGTGTGACCTGCGACCCACAGCAACACATTTAAGGAGGGATGATGGTTCAAGAACCATCATCCCTACTTAAATCTAACGCGTGTATATTTTCCAACCGTGTGCAAGCATTTTTAGCTTTTCTCTTTTTAACGCGACGCACTCTTCGGTATCAGACGCCACGGTTTTATATCTCGATATCCCTTTGCGAAACTGATATCTCTTCAACAGCATACAATAGATGCAGGCCGTGGCGGCTATGATATCGCTGTCAAGGTATTCTTGCCGCTGACGAGTGCTGTGAGCGGAAATTAACAGTGCGGTGCGCGGAACTGAAAAAATTGACATTCTAGAGAGTAGCGAGAAGACTCAACTCCGGCAGAGCACTCCTATCGCCGTTAGGCAGCGTGCCACCAGGTGGCGCTGAAAGCCAGTTGGCACGGGCTCGCGTGGTCCGCAAACTTTTATTGTTGACTGTACATAACTTCAGCACAAACGAAACAACACGTGCTGACTGAGCCCAACACAAACGCTTATTGGCATTGGAAGTTTATTTTGATACACCGAAGGCATAAATGGCCAAATCAATCATGGACAAACAAATATAAGACAATGAAGACCACGAAATGCAATGGTTGATCAACACCGAAAAGTAGTGACAATAATTCGCACGAGATGTATGTGCATAGATCCTCGCAAGGACAGAAATCTGAGCGAGTTGGTAAGGGTTCATAGTGAAAAGAAGAAGCATGCAAAACACGGACACAAGATGAAAGGACACAAGAGTGTTTTCCACTTCTTCACCTTGTGCCCGTGTTTTGCACGCTTCTTTTCACTATAGGTCCTCACGTTGTTTCTGTGAAGGAAGCAGTAGTCAAGCCGATAACTCCTGATCTCTTTATTAAGCGAGCCTGAGCCTAGCATAATGACAATAAACCCTTTAGATAATTCGCATTTGCAGTTCCCTGCACTGCGCCTTTGCCCAAGTAATGGTAGTGCCTGTCCTATTGAAATGTGGGGATCGTTGTAACTGCACAGGATGGGAGTTATAATTCGTGCAGGTTTATATTACAAGGGCTGAATCTACCTCGTTCATGTCAAAGCGTACGCAATCCGCACTTGCACACACTATTTTTCGAATCGACAGCGATGCCATTAGTTGCGCAAACTGCCTGCTGCAAAGCTAGCTTCCCAATTTTCTAAAGGGTTTATACTGGCCCATCATTGCTAAGGAAGGAAGTTCTTTGCGAAAATCCTGTGGACCGACGTCGTACTTATGAGGACGTACTATATAGTGTTAGCAGGGATATATCAAAGCATGAACCTCCTATTAAATACGTCTTAAACAAACTTATACGGTGGAGGAGACCTCTACCATGGCATCTCTCCCAATCAGAGCTGGTTATGGGACGTTAAACCCCTCAAATCAATCAATCAATCAATTATTAAGTATGTCCTCAGCGCACAATGCGCTGTGTATAAAATTTACAGGGTTGTGATCGAGCTTACCTTGGTCAAATCGAAAGGTGAGTTAACGAGTGGCTGCATGTGAATGAGGAGAATAAACTTGCGCGGAAGAACTGACGCGTCCTACGAGAGCTACGATAAGAGAATCAAAAGTTTAGCATGTTGGTAGACCGTGTTTGGTACAGCAAGAGAAAGCTTTGACAGTACCGAATCAGCGCTCGTTCTTGGTCACCTGAGGAACCTACCACCCATAGCCTCTTTGAGATCCTGTGCATTGTTTCTCTGTCTACGCCTCCTTGCGTTGAACCCGACATATGCACACTATGATGCCTTTCCGCGAGAGCGTTCTATGTAGGGCTGGTGTTGGTGGCTACATTGCGAGATATTGGCTGCTTTCCGACCCTTTCAAGTTAAATACATACCTACTTCTTGGCTATATTGAACTTCTATTTCGGCGCGATCACCCGCAAACTTTCATAGTGTGCAGTCAAAATAGGAAACGAGCTTAAGGGGACCTTCAACATTCCAGTCAGTCGTGGAGGCACCTGTGAATATTCGAGCCAAGTATTAGTGCGCTGCACGCACCTGGGAATACGCAGTGTTGGGTTCAAGAGCAAAGCAGCCACCCGAGGGCTCCCCACTGTCACCACTCTACGGGCACCGCGCTCCTCCCCCCCTTTGAGGTCGCCAGGACTGCACAAAGACGGCGTGACGGCTGATTTATTCTGCGGAGATCCGCGGCCAGCGGACGATGGACCGTGGTCTGGGAATTCGCAAGCCACGTGCAGCATCGCGGGGAATCCCCAACGCGTGTTCCGTGAACTGACGGGCACGTGATGATGACCTGTCGGCTTGGCCCTGGGACCCCAGCTCGGAGCACGATCCCACGACTGGCCGGCGCCAGTCTTCGAGAGAGAGAGAGGGGAGAGAGAGGTGCATCGGCGATCGACGTGGGAGAGGCGGGTGCAGATGAAGGCATTGGGTGAAGGGGCGTGAGGATGTACATCCCAACGGCAGCCAATTAGAAGTTGAGAGAGAAGGACATTTTCTGATCGTGATTGGACTGCGAGAGTGCTTTTGTTTGAGAAGTGTACAAACCCGGTGGATTGTGTAGTAAGGGAGGGTTGATCATTAAACGTCTTTAACAACAAGATGTCGGAGCCGTCGTTCCCTCAAAGTGCCAGCAGGTGAAGGAGCCCGCGTTCAATCCCCTGGTCGGCAGCTTGTCAACCGTTTCGCTGACAGCGGGATGAGCGGGCGAACAACAACGAGGGAAGGAGTTAACTGGCGCAGTCGGACAGGACCTGCATGGCTGAACTGAGGACGACAGCGGAGAACGACATAGGCCGAGACTGACGACAACCACCAACTGACCACCGCATCACTGGGCCAACGAAGCAAGGCTAGTACAACACATTCCGAGGAGGAAGAGCGCACCGCAAGGCTGCTTCAGGCGGGTACCTCTTGACTTTCTGTCGTGCGCAGGCAATGAAAAAGCGTTACAACTTGCGAGACAGAGAAAGGCACAGCTCGGAAATGAACGGGGACGGGGCGGAAAGCTTGCAGGCGTTGGGAGTCGCCGACAGCGACGCGGGGGGTCAGGGTAGTGGCACGTCAGATAAGGCGTCGGAACAGCAGCTAGCGCTGCTACAGCTCCAACTGAATATTGCTGAGGCGGAAACGGAAAAGCAGCGCTTAATATTAGAAAGCCAGCGGTTGCGAGCCCGTGAGGGGGCTGAGCCTAACGACGGCGGTGGAGAGCTTATCGCTTGGCGGAAGGTCACAGGAACACAGGCGGCTGAAATTTGCAAGCTTGTTAAAGGGTGTACACTGGCACCAATGCCGAATCAAGAGGCACTCGTGCCAATGTGATTCGAGGATGTAGAGGCAACGCCCGATTCATATGACGTTCCGGCCGAGTGGTGGGCCGGGCTTGTTTTGCCACAGTTGAGCGAAAGGGCACGAGGGCTGCTGTGCATAAGGCGGAGGAGCGGAAAATTTACTCTAAGCTTAAGTCGAGCATTTAGATGGTCTCATGCTTACGGCAGCGGAGTACAAGAGGCTGTTTATGGGGTCGCGAAAGGGAGAAAAGGAGTCCTGGAATCAGTTCGCCGTGCGATTTGAGAATTATTTTGGCTATTATGTCCAGAGCTCGAACGTACGCACATTCGAGGAACTCAAGCAGCTAGCTGTGACGGATCGCTTGAAAGAATGTTTGAGCCCGGAGGCAAGAGCGCATGTCGTTCTTGGTGAACAGGACGCGTTTTTGTCACCCAGCGCCGTGGTTAAGCTGGCGGAGAGCTTTGAGGAGACGAAAAGTGCAGGCCTGCGCAAAAGAGGGAGAGTGCTGAGAAGAGGCAAAATAAATCTGAAACATCGGGAGATGCCTAGTGGGTGTAAGGTGAAACAAACGATGTTTTGAATGCAAGGGAACTGATCACCCAGCGTCACCCAGCGCCGTGGTCAGGTGATCATCCTGGCTAGGCTCCCTGGCTAGGTGATCATCCGTTCCGCAAGGTCGGATGATCACCTAGCCAGGGAGAGCCCCAATAAACGCTCAGTTGTAAAGCAAGGCACTAGGCCAGTGGCGCGTCAAGAAGACAAAACAGTGGTTGCGAAAGTTACGGCGTTCGCATTCGGGTCGGATATGGCAATGACAGACGGGTTGGGGCTATATAAGCGGAAGCAACCTATACTGGCAACGGTAATGCTTAAATGCTCAGGTCAATCATTGAATGCAGTGATAGATTCGGGAGCGGATGTAAGCGTTATTAGAAAGGCGGTAGTGCCGAAGTACGATGGTACGGGCTCACAGATAAAGCTGACGGGAGCGTTCGGGCAACAAGTAACGGCTGAGTTAGCTTACGTGCCATTGAGAGCGACCGAAGGAAGCCCCTACGTGGCACCCGAGGTGGTCCAGTCAGCCGTGCTTTGTGCACTCACGGATGAGCTACTCGAGGGGACCGACGCAATGATCACACCAAACGATTACGCGCAACTTCTAGAGGAAAGGGTAAAAATTGACGCGTTCTGTGATGAACGCTCCATGGTTAACGAGACCGAAGCAGTGGCTGAGCTGTCAGAAGAGACACGCGAGGAGCAACAGGTGACTGCGTGCAGTGTAATAATGGAGAACGTCAGCGAGGGTTCCGAGCCAGTTAAAAGCGCCCGACAGGAGTTTAGTGAGGCTCAGGTGTCAGACCCGACCTTGCGGGTTGCTTGGGCGCAAGCAAACGCCGGAACGCATGGCATGCTCGTTCAGGACGAGTTATTGTACCACCAGGAACATATCGCGGGTCGCATGTACAGGCAGCTAGTACTACCGTCGTATAGGCAAAAGGTAGTACTGAAAATGGCTCACGATTCACCATGGGCGGGTCATTTAGGCAGAGCGGAAAACGCTGCAGCGGGTGAGAAGCTCATTTTACTGGCCTCAGGTGTCCCGAGACGTAAAGGAGTACTGTAGATCGTGTCACGTATGCCAGGTGAAATCTCCGGCGAGGCAGACAGATAGGGTCCCGATAACGCCCTTGGCTAGACCCAGTGCATCGTTTCAGACAGTGAACATGGACTGCATCGGCCCGCTGGATCCTCCTTCGGCTAGGGGTCACCGCTATGCTCTTTGCGTTGTAGACTTACATACTAGATGGCCGGAAGTTGTATGCCTCCGATCACTGATCGCAAAGGCCGCCTGTGATGCGCTACTGCAGATATTTTCTCAGCATAGGGTTCCGGAGACAATTTGTTCTGATCAGGGCACCAACTTTACGTCAAAGTTGACGCAGGAGATGTTACAAAGGTTGGGAGCCACACCCAGGTTTTCTGCACCGGATCACCCGCAAAGTAACTGTTTAGTGGAACGTTGGAATGGCACGTTCAAGAGGATGCTTTCCCACGTAGTTAGAGAATATGGAAGCGACTGGGATAGGATGATTCCGTTCTTGCTGTGGGCATATCGTGAGGCTCCGCACGCGACTACAGGACGGTCACCGTTCGAGCTGATGTATGGACGGGTGCCAAATGGGCCCCTTGCTATTCTCGAGAAGACTTGGTCGGGAGACTGGGTAGTTCCTGAATCATTGGGTATACCGGCAGCGTAATACCTGGCGAGACTTCGAACTAGTTTAGCAGAAGCTAGTGAGGGAGCCGCTCGACAGAGTGAAGCCACTCAGAGGGAGTATGTGGGACGGTATAACTTGAGGGCCACGGACAAACAATTCGCTGCAGGAGACCAAGTGCTATGGCTAGAGAAGGAAGGAGAAGGGAAGCTAATGGAAAAATGGAAGGGACCGGTCACAGTGATCGGAAAACTGAGACCATATAGATATATGGTCCCATATATAGCTCGAGGATGGCTCGCGCAGAGCCGTCCACGGTAACAAACTTAGGTCCTACCATACCCGAGTACGTGCAGTAGGAGTGATACTTGAGTGTGACCAAGAATCTGGAGACGTTCCGGTCCCACCATGCGGAACAGGGGTACAGGCAACGTTGCAGCCAGGCGATATAGCGCATTTGGAGCCCACACATAGAGAACAGTTGCGAGACTTAATCGTGAGGCATTCGAGGGTGTTCGCAAACAAACCCGTCACTTGCAAAGTGGGAGTCCACAAAATCAAAATCAAATCAGGGGAGCAACCGCGACGCGCATACCCTCACAGGGTACCGGTAGCGCTGGTGCACGAGGTAGAAAGGCAAGTGAACGAACTCCGACAATGGGGATTAATACATCCGGTCGAAAGCCCGCATGCGTACCCACTGGTCTGCGTATCAAAGAAGGATAGCGGCATCCGCATTTACTGCGATTACAGGAAGCTAAACGAGATAACAGAGGCAGATCATTTCCTATGAGCGTGCCGACAGATCTGTTGTATCAGGTAGCTAAGGCCAAGTACATAACGCTGCTAGATATGTTCAGGGGCTACTGGCAAATACCTCTAGATGAGGACGCGCAGGTTTGCACCGCATTCACTACTCCCTCCGGCCAGTACACATGGAAGGTGATGCCTTTCGGTCTAAAGAATGCCGCCAGCACCTATCAGAGGGTCATTAATGATATACTGGCACTGCATAGACATAATGCTTGCGCGTACATCGATGATGTGGCGATATACTCGGAGAACTGGGAGAATCACTTCGAACATTTGGACAAGGTTCTCGCTTCGCTGGCAAAGGCAGGGTTGGCGCTTAACGTAAGCAAGTGTCGCTTCGCGCAACAGGAAGTCAAGTTCTTGGGTCACATTGTGGGGTCGGGCCGGCACGGGGCTGATCCAGAGAAAGTGCGCGCAATTAAGGAGATTCCGGCTCCCGCAACAAAGGGGCGGCTCCGTAGTTTCCTAGGGCTGCCAAACTACTATAGGGACTGCGTTCCTGAGTACTCCGAAATCGTTTTGCCTCTGACCGACCTAACTGGCTGACGCGTCCCACAGAAGTTACCTTGGAATGCAGAGGCGCAGGAGGCTTTCGATAAGGTGAAAACATGTCTAGTGCAGGCGTCTTCACTGCAGGCCCCAGATGCAGGAAAGGAATTTGTCCTCGCCACAGATGCATCCGATTACACCAGGGGGGCGTGCCTGGCACAGCAGGATGTCTAGGGCAAAGAGCGCCCTATTGCGTTTCTGACCAAAAAGCTTAGCCCGGCCCAGACACGATGGGCCACAATAGCAAAGGAAGCCTATGCGATCATTTGGGCGCTTGGAAAGTTGGAGGCATGGTTGTTTGGGGCTAGAGTCAAGGTAATTAGCGATCACAATCCGCTCAAGTTCCTCACTATGACCACTCCGCAAAGCGCGAGGCTGACACGCTGGACGTTGGCGCTACAGAAGTATAACCTGGTGTTCGAACACAAAAAGGGGCTTCTGAACGCTAATGCCGACGCAATGTCATGGTTGGTGACTTCCGGCGATGACGCATAGGGGGAAAACCAAGGAAAGGGGGGAACACGTTTCAACAAGGAAAATACGGAGCGCTAAAGATACGGCATACAAAGAGGGAGGCAACACACAGGACTGGCGCTCATGAGCGCCAGTCTGTGTGTTGCCTCCCTCTTCGTGTGCCGTATTTTTAGCGCTCCGTATTTTCCTTGTTGAAGCATGAACCAACTCGCCCAAAGACATGTTCTACTAAGGGAACATGTATGCTTTGTCAATGCAGGCGCGCGGCGGGGTCAGTGGGGTACGAGCCACAGACAGTGCTCCGCTCGTCAACCCTGTGGACTGCGGTGATGTGTGTGTGTGTATGTGAGTTGCATGCCAGAAATGCAGTGCAACACAGTTGGAGGGGAGGTGTTGTGTTCAAGAGCAAAGCAGCCACCCGAGGGCTCCCCACTCTCATCACTCTACGGGCACCGCGCTCCCCCCACCCCCCCCCCCACCCTCCCCCCCACCCCTTTGAGGTGGCCAGGACTGCACAAAGACGGCGTGACGGCTGATTTCTTCTGCGGAGATCTGCAGCCAGCCGACAATGGACCGCGGTCTGGGAAGCAAGCCACGTGCACAATCGCGGGGAATCCCCAACGCGTGTTCCGTGAACTGACGGGCACGTGATGATGACCTGTCGGCTTGGCCCTGGGACCCCAGCTCGGAGCATGATCCCACGACTGGCAGGCGCCAGTCTTCGAGAGAGAGAGGGGAGAGAGAGGTGCATCGGCGACCGACGGGGGAGAGGCGGGTGCAGGTGAAGGCATTGGGTGAAGGGGCGTGAGGATGTACAGGCGTAAGCAAAAGTATACGGACCACGGTATCGCGTGGCTCACGGGCTCTTCGCGACACTTCCGTTACGTCAGCTGCGATCGACAGCAGCGCTACGTGCAAGAAGCATCCCTCCTTAAATCTAGGGCCTGTCTGTTTTTCCAACTGTGAACAAGTATTTTCCACCTTTCTCTTTCTAACGATAAGCGCTCTTCGGTGTCCGAATCCACGGGTTCATATGACGATAGCGCTTCGCGAAACTGATATCTCTTCATCGGCACACCGGTCGATGCAGGCCGTGACGGTTGTGATACCGCTATCAAGGCAGGGCGTTCTTACCGCCGACGAGCGCTGTGCGTGGAAACAGCAAACTAACAATGCGGTGCACGGCACTGAAAAATTTACATGCTAGCGGGTAGCGAGTAGGCTAATTTCCGGTTTAGCTCTCCGGTGGCCGTTAGGCGGCGTTCCGCTAGGTGGAGCGGAAAGCAAGTTTGGCACGCGCTCGCGTGGTCCGTATACTTTTGCTCGCGACTGTACATTGTTCAACACTCATGTCTATAACGACGGAGCATAACGACGGAACTGCACGAGCGACATCTAGTTGGAAACGGGCCACATCGGAGCATGCGCAGCGCCACTGACGCACCTGCCTTGCATTCTCGACCCTTGGTTATCACCGCGGATGCAACAACCGCTTTGGCCGTCAGTAGCGCTGTCAACGTTTTAGCGCAATAAGAAAAAAAAAAGAAAAGAAGCGTATTGTTGGCAGCGCCCGATGCAGGTTGTGCTGCGTTCTAATTCTCCCTTCCCGATCACATTGTCCCAACAACAGATTTACGCACTCTTATGAACGGTATAAAATTTTCTGTGGTTCTTTTGCGTCAGGCTGCTCGGAAGCTGTCTTGCGGCCGGTATAGAATTTTGCACTTCCAACTGTGAATAGAGTGCTCGAAGCATTTTTGTAAGCAAGGTCGGCTAGCTGATGCTCCCCGTCGTCGGGCCAGAGAGGGCTACAACCGACGAAGGACCGACTGATCGTCGTATGTATGAGCAATCCAAACTACATTTAGTCGCAGTCAACGCATCGTTAGCGAGTTACAATTAATAGAAGGTTTACGAAATTAAATGACAGCACACCGCAATAAACGCAATGAGGTATGAAAAATTCAGAGCGATGCGCAATATACATTATGCGGCGCATTGCCAGTATGATATGATAGCGCAAACCGAGAATAAGTACGCAGTATAAAACGCGCCGATCCGGGTGATTGCACTTTTTTTTCCGGCGCTATATGGCTGGCAGCGCTTCTGCCGGCCAAAGCAGTTGTCGCGGCCGCGGAGATAAACGAGGATGGAAACTGCAAGGCAAGCGTGTCAGTGGCGATGCGCATGCTCGGATGTGGCCCATTTCCAACTGTAGATGTCGCTCGTGCAGTTCCGAGCACGACGCTCCGTCGTTATAGACATGAGTGTTGACCACTGTACATCCCAACGGCAGCCAATTAGAAGTTGAGAGAGAAGGACATTTTCTGGTTCTGATTGGACTGCGAGGGTGCTTTTGTTTGAGAAGTGTACAAACCCGGTGGATTGTATAGTAAGGGAGGGTTGATGATTAAACGTTGTTTTTAACAGCAAGATGTCGGAGCCGTCGTTCCCTCAAGGTGCCAGCAGGTGAAGGAGCCCGCCTTCAATCCCCTGGTCGGCAGCTTGTCAACCGTTTCGCTGGCAGCGGGATGAGCGGGCGAAGAACAACGGGAGGAAGAAGTCAACTCCCAGTTTGGTTTCAAACGTAGCTGAAGATCGCTCGCTCTCTTTTCAACAAATGACGTCACAAGCGGCACCAACTAGTACGTCCCTTAACTTCTTTTGTGGTTCTGAAAGAAAGACGCGCACGTTTTTCTTATTTTTTGAACTCGAAATAAACAACTAAAGCATTACACAGAGCATTTCTGCGAATATAAAACCATTAATGTTAGTTATACTTCAGCCGGTCGATTCAATATTCCTTGTGGTGTCGTATCGCGAAAGGAAGTGCGAGTGCTTCCCAGCCGTAATTGAACCAGATTGCGAATTTCCTGGTGCGCGGATTGCACTAATGTTTGGCCTCACCTGCATTACTGACGGGCACCATTTTCAGGCTACACTGAGGAGTGTTGCAGGGCCCCTTTAAGCAGTGAGTCTTTCGGACGAGCGCCCGATGCGCGCAATCATCCTCCACCAGCCAGCGGGTGGTGCACATCGAGGACCCCGTATACGGCCGGCACAGATATGAAAAAGGAGTACCGAAGTTCCGCGAGCGCAATCAGACGCGTGACTCATGCTGCTGTAGCTGCCCACCGTACCAGCTGACGCAGTGCATCAGCATTTAAAAGTCACTGGAACGAGCGCTTCCCAGAATGCAGAGAGCCCCCCAAGCTAATAGACTCTGCAAACAGATTTCACTACATTTGAGGCCTGACGTTCACTGCGCTAATCTACTAGTTCATTTTTTGTACGCCTTTAAGTAAAGACTCTTTCAAGGTTGAAGGTTTCTCATAAGTTTTGGTTGTATTCATGGAGCTCCTTACTAGAAGGAACACTGGCGTAATTTTCTGTGGAAGCTTGCATCTCGCATGGCCACTGGCGTTCCGAAATTCATCCTGAAACAAGAGTGCCTATTCTAAATCAGCTATGCGAAGGTGCCATGTGAAGCTATGTGAAGGTATTGGCACCCCTCTACTTCTGGCCATCTTTCTCCCCTCACTCTCCCCAACCACTTAGAAAACAGCCTCCCCTCGTTCTCTTATGCCTATATAAACGAATACGAGAAAAACAAATGTCTTCAGAAACGTCAGGCCCTGCTCGAAACGTCGAACAACAAATGGAATCTCATCGAAGTTCATTGAAGTGCTACGCTTCACTTTATATATATAGATGCAGAAATGAATTACGCACTTACTAAAATAGCACGTTTATTGTCGTTCAACGTCCCGGCCATGGCAAGGCCTTCCAAGCAGGAAACTTTGAAAAATAAATGTACGATTTTCGTAAGTGCGCAGTTTGTCTCCGCCTCTACTATTGAACCGGGCTTAGAGAACTTCTCGAATTATATATATATATATATATATATATATATATATATATATATATATATATATATATATAATCACTTCTGCTCTCTTTGGCAACCAATCTGCCCCCAAGCATAACTCCCGTCATATTTTGGCAACTTGGAGCTTGAGCTTTGGTTCATTCAAGTCTACCAAATGGAAGGAAATGGAAGGAAATGAAGTGAAGCACCATGATGTTTTCTCCAAGATATTTAGAAATAAGCAGGAGACGTCACAAGGCACGCAAGCGCTTGTCCTGCTTACAAGTTTATAGGCATGGTAGTGGGACGTGTATGGTTTGGAAGCGCAATTTCGTAATATAACGCAGTGTAACAAAGCAACGCGAGTTGATGAGAAAAAGTGCAAGTGCTGGTGAAAACACAGACGTATGGCGACCAAGGAAAATAAAATTTACTGACGTTGAAGTGTAAAATTCAGTTTCGTTAGCCCCAGTTTAATTTGTCTGCCGCAATAAAGCCTTAACTACGGACATTTTAGTCGGTTTACGACGATTGTAATTTTTTTCTCAGAATTCCTGAGGCAGCCAAGTGTAGTCAGCTGATGCAAATTGCAAGAAAATTTCACCCACCTATTGCTGCATGAAAACGCGTTCTTTCAGAATAATATCAAAATAACTTCGAAAGTTCACTCGGCACCACAGCAACACTGCACGAGCAACAGAGAGAAGCCGTGGAAGGCAGTCCTGTCCAGCTCGCTGGCAATCTCAACAAATCTTTCAGTTACAACAACTCAACATTCCCTGGACATTACGCCATATTCTCTCCCAGAAATAGGCGGCGTAAGATGACCAAATAGATGCCGGAAGCGACTTCTGGTACAATTTAATGCATCACCCGCTTTTTAGGGGCGAAGCTCCTTAAGGCGTAGGCTTGTCTGCCGTAGTTGTCCGTCGTAGCCACTTCGTCTTCATCGAACGCTGGCACGCGCTCTTGTGTCACGAGTTCACGCCGGTTCCTCTTCGTCTACTCCGGCATCACTCAGTTTCGGTTTCGTTTCGTATTACATCACAATAGCCCTAGTTTTAAGTAGTTGTTCACAACTTTTCTGGAAGGTAGAAGATGCGAAACGAATACCACAGTGTTCTAGAGAACTCAGTTGTCTGTCCATACAGCACGAATCATGGCTAAATTAATCCGGCACTCGGCACGATTTACGATTAGCCTCCGGAGCTTCGAGAACTCATCATCATTCACTACGTGGATATGCGTGCATTTTTTTTTTCGCCAGTATTACTGGTGCTACAGTCATAGGGATGTCCCATCCCTATGACAACATGCGTATTTAGGCGTCAGGGGCACTTGCAAGGTGAAAAATTACCCAATATCTCATTGCAACGCTTAGCATTTTTGTTTCATCAGCCCTTCGCAGTTCATCTCTGCCCTTCACAGTTGCATGTTTCATGATTTTTTAGAAAGAAGCAATGCGTGGAAATGTGAGCACTTCGCCAATAACATCCCCGAAAAATTATACCTTGGCGTAGGCCTGCGCCATTATACACTCTCGCACGTCTAGGTCAGTTGCTGTGGGCAAGTGTCTGCTGAGAGCGTTACTGTATATAGCGCACATATACACGGACGAAAACCCATTCCCAGTGCCGCCAGGTCCGCGTTGTATTTTCCCTAATAAAAGGGGAGAGGCTATTACCTTGTATGACGGAATTGACGTGGTTTTTGAGAAAACGGAGAAAACATTGCTCGACAAATTCGCCTCAACCAATCTCTCTCCGCAGCTTTCTTAGTACAGTGGTAAAATGCTACACTTTCGGAGGAACAACACGATCTTCGCGTTGCCTTATTGGCGGGACTGGTGTATATCAGTTTTCCAAGGGCTTTCATATTTCTTCGCTTTAGACTTGGCCACCAAGCAGCTGGTGAGAGGCGTCGAGGTTGAAATTCACGGCTGGAGTACGCTGCGGCTGCGACCGTCGACGTCAGTGCGGCTTGCTGCAGAATTTGCCTTTGAGAAGAGCTCTGCTTTACATATCTTATTCCCAGATTCACGCAGTACCAGGCTTTTGCTGTATGGTGCAGTATGTCCTCAACATGGGAGGAACGCCGCCACCATTTACAGCTTCGTAAGTGTTTTGGAAAACTGTGCAGTGGTAGTGTATGTTACACATATTATTTCTTCCTTATATTTTCTTAAGATTGCGCAAATATCAGTAAATGGATGCGCCAGTGGTCACGTCATGGCGTCCTCTCTGAATCAACTATTGACCACATCAAATATCTCCAAGTCGCCAATTCGAACATCCGGCTAACTGGTATTTAAACAGGATATCCCAGATACCAGTTCTCGAAAGCCAGATAACCGAACAACCGATTTTCGAGACCGGAATCACTTCCCGCCGCTTACAACTGATAGCCGGTTTTAACGTATATTTGAAAGCACTACAGGCTGCGCAGGTTGGAGTGTCCGCAATAAACGGCGCGCGCTCGACATGCCTTGATGTACGTCGGTTGCCTTGATGTACGGTGGTTCGCGTAATTTATGGTGCGAATCATCTGATAACACTTTAAACTATTGGCGGACATTATGTAAGAATAGTTGCGCAAAACACGAACGCAATGCAACAGGCGTTGAGAAATCGAACGCCGGCTATCAACTGAAGAAGAGCACTGAGGCGGCACACAACTTCTCAGCGCATGCTGATAAGTAGAGTGTACCATTCCCAAGCATGTGCTGTTATGTCTTCTTTCTTTTGCGCATCAGGTGCTTCTCTTCAGTTGATAGTCGGCGTTCGTCCTGTCCGCTCCTCTTCCCTTGTGTCCGTGTATTGCACGCTTTTTCTTTCCATAACGAACCATTACCAACTCGCGCAGCTTTTCGGTCCTCTTGGCGGACAGAATGCAGAAGAAAAACCGCCTCTGGGATCCTTTAACGAGACGAGCCAGTATTGGAGGCCTCGTCTCATCGCTACGAGCCTCGCTGATCTTGGCTTTAGTGGCACGGCACTACTATAGTGTCAACAGTTCGCAGCTTCCTGAGCCAGCAAATTTCGCGCAGCACTGTGGGATAATCAAGCAATTAACATTTCATAGAGAGATCGGGAGAAGGTCGAGGAGGAGCGCTGGTCGTACAGACCACGCCTTTGTAAACCGCTTAAACGTTGTTTTCCAACATTCGAAAAACGCTGGCCCCTGCGATTTTCTTCCGTGGTAATGTTCTAGTACAGTGACTTTTCTATTTGAAGAAAGCATTTGGCAGTATTTCCTGTCTGGCTGGATTGATCACAAATGAAAAGTGACTCCAACAAATGTTATTTTTATTCTACCTAACGTGTTCAAATTAACTCGATTTCTTATTAAGAAGCTGTTGTTGCCAGGGATGTTGAGATGGAACTTATAGGCGCCCTTGTATAGTACCCGCAGGGAGAGGACGATAATGAGAGACAGACGAGCATTGCAACATTCATGACGAAAACAAGCTATCACCTGCCACTTGTCATATCTTTTCTATGATTAAATTAGCGCTGCAGTACTGGCTATATCTATATTGAGGCAGTTTAATGTTATCGATCTAGTAGTAAATTGTCCAGTGAGAGTCAAGTCACATCGCACATTTACGTTAAAGGGATACTGAACAAAACTTTCGCCGTCGAGATAAATGATCCAGTTGAAAGATTGGGTACTGAAATTTGTTTCCACAACCTTCATTTCAGCCAGAGACTAGCCGAAAATATTGAATTTAATGCGTTTTTCGCAAATTCGCGCGTCTAGCGGCCGCGCGGAGAACTAGAGGAAGTTGCGTGGCACCCACCGGATACTGATGCGCCGACCAATTCGCGACGAGCAACTCGCAACACAAGTGGTTCTCGGGAGGAGAGGTGGAGAGGGAAGTAGCTGGAGGAGAGAGGGCGCCGGTAGCTGTGACGTCACGGCCGTCGACAAGCGCACCGGCGTGCAGCTGCCGCGCTCTTACAGTCCACTAAAAATACGGCCAACTGTTCGAAAATACGTAAAATGATCTCTGTTAATCGGAATAGTGGCGTCTTCCGAGCACGTTTTCGATGTTTTCGCCAGTTTTCACGATTTTTGTTCAGTATCCCTTTAAGCTATTGTTCGCTCTGCCCTTGATAATGAAATTATGAAACGTTCGAGTTCATCAAATATCAACTTAAGATCGCACAAATTCGCATGTACCTGTAATTCATCTCTACGAAAAGGAATGGCGCTGTCTCGTCAGAATTTAACGGAAAACAGAAAACACGTAAAATGAGCGGAACAACAGATTTTATCACAACATGCATTTTCAAGTTCTAGCTACCGGTGGGGACGGCTGTCGAGGTATTGATGGACGAAACAGGCTCCGTCCCTTGTTTTCTCGTTCAATCTTGGCAAGGGCACTTGCGATGTCCGCTGCGACGGCAGCGTTGTTCTTGACCAAGGCAACATCTGGTTAGTTGTGGGCTAAGGAATGAACACGGGAAATTCCAAGAGGCTGAAATGAAACTGGAATTGTTTTAAGATTGCAAAAATAATTCCGAAGCAGTGGAGGCCTTATGTATTCTGTAGGCGCATGCATCTTGCCTGACCTTTAGCAAAGGCTAAAGTTCGGTGCGACATACATCGTCTTCCATGTTATCTACAGACCAACGCTGTGCAGCTATGTGCAGTTTTTCGAATCCTCTCCCCTCAGCGCAAACTAGAACCTAGACACGCCTTGAAGAGCATGCGCTAAGGCAAGCAACATACGTGGTATTGTAACATTTTACCACATGAAAGGGCTACTACATGAGTGCTGACTTTCAACATAGCCCGCTCTTTGTGCCATCCTATCTTAGGGTTTTTTTCGTACATTTCTTCTTTTTTGTCTGCACGGCAAACGCACGTGCAGACGAATGCAAACAGGGCGTAGGGCTTTGACTGCGAAAAACCGCTTCGAGGTGATATTTCTCAAGCTTTGTATTCGGAACCATAAGGGGTCGAATTTTGCTGCCATGTTACGCATATGGCGCATCTCCATAGAATGCATCCCATGAAGACCGAATTCACTTTGGATATTGCGTTGGCCCACCGCAACGTTTGTAAAATATCTACTTCGGCAGAATTCTTTATTGGTCGAGCTGCATGATATGTAAATATAACAACGGCAAATGAGTTCTGCGGAAACCTCCAAGGTGAAGTAGCGTTTACGAAAGAAAATTAATTAGAACCCACCTGTTTGTAGCACAAAGCTACAGAGAAATTCGTAGCGATTTCTCAAAAGTAAGAGCTACCAAGTTTCCGAAAAATTCGTCCTGTCCGGCGTTCGAACCCGGGACCAACGCCTGTCCGGGGCAGTCGCTCTGCCAAATAAGCTAAGCAGTAGGCTAACGACTGACAGCGGGAAGGCCAATCTATCGACAACCAGAGTGTCGGAACGAAATGTTTTTCGTTCCGGTTTTCGTTTCGTTCCAGAGAAAAAAGTTCCGTTCCGTTTTCGTTCCGGAACAAAGAAAAAGCGTTCCGTAACGGTTCATAACGTTTTTTTTTTCAATAAGAAAAACTAAGAAAATACTTAATATTAAAAGTATATTTTAAAAACAGCAAAAGATACTGAACTAATACATAAAAATGCAATAATAATTGTTCAAGTATTACGTCCCAAATCCACCGATGTGACTATGAGGGAAGTCGCAAAATGTTTCGAAGCAAGGACACAACGAAACCTTCGTATTTATTTTTCCTCAAGTTGTAATCCCGAATTTTCGTCGGTGGGAAGGGGGGGGGGGGCGCTCACACGATTTCAGAAGCAGCAGGTCATCAAGTGTACTCGCCGATAAGCGAGACTGCTGCTCTGACAAGATGAACTTGAGTGTCGAAAATGCCCTCTCAACGCTGACTTGTGTGGCTGGCAAACCAAGGGCCACTTGTGCTAACATGTACAGGGTCGTCCACTCTTAGGGTGAACACGACGCAACGTGGCTCCCTTTTTGGAACGCCAGTGCTTGCGACGTGGGCACGCATCGAAGCTAATAATGTGCAGGCGCACAGAGTGATCCAAGCCCCTCTACGCCTGCACTAGATTAGCGTCGACGCGCAGTCCCATCGCGAGCGCTGGCGTTCTAAAGAAGGCAGCCACGCTGCGCCGTGTTCACCCTAAGAGTGGACGACCCTGTACAACTCCGGTTGCCGCTCTTTGAGCTCGTTTAAAATTTCAACACATTCAACGCGTAAGCGACGACAAAGCCCTCTTCACGACGGCCTGTGTGAGAGGCACGCGAAAGTCCGCGTCCGCCTGAATTGAATACAAACAGCTATGGTTGCTTTCGTTTCCTGCATTATTTAAACGCATCTTTCCTTTGAAATATCTGCCCGAGATGCGAGGTGACGTTGAGCCCTGAGTTATGCATTATTGCTCACGTTGCATGACCTCGGATGTTCCGGATCGCAAAGTTTTCCCGTGAACCGAAAAACGATAAAAAAATATTTCGTTTTTGCTCCGGAACGAAATAATAAATAACGTTCCGGTTACGTTTTCGTTCCGGTCAAAAATATCGTTTTTTTCGTTTTTCGTTTTCGTTTTTCGTTCCGTTCCGACACTCTGTCGACAACTCGAAGCACATGGGCGTGAATATATGGCAAATGCTATCTGCGGAAACCAGCTCCCGGATCTTTCGAGCTACCATGCCCGACGCAATCTAGGAGGCTCTGTCCTCCTTGCCTGGGCTAATGACTTCTCATCAGTAGCAAGACGCTGCGATTGGCTGTAGTGGCACTCAAGAGCTTCTCTAGCCACAAAAGAAGGCAAATCGGTAGGACGATGCAGCTAGGCTCTGCACCGTTCTTTTCTGCTCTGCACCGCTGTTTTCTGCTTTGCTAAATCAAAAAAAGAGGACACCCCGACATGATCTGTCTTTCGAGACCACGTATAATGCGTCCAAGCAAACATAGACACAAAGAAGACAGAGACAGACGTCTCTGTCTTCTTCGTGTCCGTGTTTACAATGGTGCAGTACACGTGGATCATTCATAAACCAATCAGCCCAACCGTCCACTCTGATTAGTTACATTTCGAGACCACTTTCTCTTGTGTCTTTATACATTCAACTGTCCGTAGGCTACATGCTTAGTGTTTTGGCGAGTGGGCCTTGAAACGAGCTATTACACTCAAGGGCTACGCAGATGAAGTCATGAGCCACTGTGAACACGTCAGCGAAAAAGTGGAATATAGTAAAAAAAAAACATGAAGAGCTCCGACCATGGCCTTTTTGACACGATTGTTCACAAGAGCAAAGTAACTTAGATAGTTATGCAAACAGCTGTAACATTATTGCGTTGATTTCGGGAAGACTGCTTTTCACTAACAAAAAAGCATTTTCGGAAGGAGAGTTGCACAGTAGCCCTGATATCTTTATAAATGCGAAGCATTTCTTAGCGAACTTCGACGAGTTTGAGCGTACCTATCCATCTATCTAGCCGCCTACGACTTCGTGCTCTCCTGGCCGTTTCGTTAATGGGATGTATATGAAAATTGGTATGGCACAACATTACTGCATAAGGAACATAAATGACAGGTCATATCATGAAAATCATGACATCCATGTCATGAGCGACATGATTTACATGCCACAGTCTTGGTGCTCTCTTGGCCGTTTCGTTAACTTCATATGTACCAAAATCGGCATAGCGAGATAGCAATGCAGATACAGTTTACGTTCCTGATGCGTGCTTCGCGTTTCCTTGATTCCCACTTCACTTGGGATCTGCCAGATCGTTCTTTTTTTTTTTCAGCAGCAAGAACACTTGCTGCGCGTGTGGTGGCCTCTACAACGGGCCCGCCCAGACGCTGAAGCATTAATCAAAAGAAATTCATGGACGCTTTGCCAGTTGCTTGCCCGTTTTTGATAGTCACGCTTAAGATGAAGCAGCCGCGTGCCCTCACCAACAAGTGTACCCTTACTTTTCGCATTGGACACAGATTCCAGTGATTGCACCTACTGGACTAACGACTTAGATGGTACTTTTGGCATCAAACGCGCCAGATATACGATGTCATAGGAGCTGGCGCGGTTCTCGCCACTATTTGGAGTATACTGTACGCGACCAACTTAAGCATATAGTCCGGCTGCTCCTACTACACCAGCGTGGGCTCAAATGTCATGACGCGCTATTTTGTCGTCGTAGCCCGCACACGAGCTCAATTTATTTTCTCAATTTCGCTTTGTGACCTAGATTTCCAATTTTCCCAGGCGTTCTACCTTATAAACCAGAATAGGTATTTCCAGTAAGTACTCGCGTCTCCAATTGTCTGAATTACTCGCATGCCTGCTATCATTGTACAACGTACTATTTTTTATTTCGCTTAGCCAGAAGTCACCGTCATACTGGAAAATTCTTTGTTACCCTTTGCAACCGCCCTGTAGGAGCATGTGAATTTATTCATTAGTAAAAAAATAAATAACCGAAGCTTAGTTCATAAAGCAACGCATACACTATTGACTAGCCGTTTGCCGTCGTAAAAGCTACTGCTACATTCCTTCATTCATGCATGATGAAACATGTAAGAACAAAGAAACTAAAGAGAGAATTTTTTCGCAAGAAGTTTTCACACAATGGAAAAAGAACTCTGGTTGAAAAAGCGTCATATTTATGCACGGTTAATGCCTTTTCCCCTTATCCAAATGCAACATCTACCGTTCATAAAATTTCTTTATTTTGTAGAGCAAATGAGCGCTTCTTTCAATGACAGAAACGAGCATGCTTGCGGCCTTTAAAAAGATACTTCTAACTTTGCCCTCAATGAGCTGGATCTCGACTGTGCTCGAGATCTCACGCGCCGCGGAGGTCTGGTGGCTCCGTATGGGCCGGAAGAGGCTCAGCAGAACGACCCGCTTTTCACATTCAATGAAATTACTAAACATTACCAACTTGGCAGGAGAGTCTACCCTCTTTCTCATCCGAAGCTCAGCAAAGGTCAATCAGTTACTCTTCGAATGTTGCAGACGGGTTCTTTCCCGTCCCGGGGCTTCCTCAGTAAGTTATACTCGGACGTGGACCCTGGATGCCCCGACTGCAGCGAAACTTTTTGTTCTATGGCTCACATGCTCTGGCGACGCCCAGCGTTGCCTAACGACGTTCTCTCAAGCGAAACTGAATGGGAGGAGGCCGTCAGAAGTACGGTGCTCCGAAAGAAAGCCACAGCTATCCAGGGGGCCCAGGAAAGGGCGGAGCGTCATGGCGTTCTGCCCTCTACGTAGGTTACAACGGCCTCCCGCTAGGGAGTCCTTACAGTAGCTCCTCAGGAATCAGTAAGTTCTGTCTGTCTGGCTGTCTGTCTGTCTGTCAGTTTGCCCACAAAAGCTGTGAAAAACCGATCGGTAGCGTCACGTCTGTCAAACTGCACGTGTGAAGAAATACCAACGAAATCCGAAGCAGTGACAACGGCCCAGCATAGCTGCGAGCTAAGTCGTGTTGTTTTCATGTCTTCTGGCACGTTCTTCACACCGCGCGACCACCCTAAGCAACATGCATTTTGCACCATCGAGAAACTTGGCCGAGCACAGCGGCATCAAGCGAGCGCGCTCCTTCAGGCACTCGGTGCCACATTCGCGCGAGCGCTGTGTGGCGATGGCATTGCCATCATTGCGATATATACGAGGCACCTGGAACGGACCACGCTGAATGCACTGCTACGCTATACGCTGCACGTCTGAAAGCTGCAGAGAAAGCGCGTGGGCCAGCCATAGCGACCGCGCGAAGTACACAGTAGTTGCTCGAGCGACAGTAGTTGCTCGAGCCCGCCTCTCAGTGATGTTCGTTAAAGTTTAGCGAGCATCAATGATACTCACTGATGCTCGTTCAAGACGGGCGGGGCGTTTTTCCTCCGCTTCGACGCAGGCCTCCCGTGCGGTGTGAAGTTATCGCATGCGCGCTCCGAGCGAAAGTGATGAGCCGGACTCGTTCGATCTCTCCTTCAGCCGCGTTCGTTCCCCTGCTCGCAAGCTTTTATCCGCGGGTAGAAGGTACAATGCGCGAATTTCTTATAAATTTGGTCCTTATACAGGACATGACGGCGAAGGCAAAAACCCGTCGAGAATGTCCATAAATCCTATCGCAAGAAAGAAAAAAAGGACGGTCAGAAATGAGCATAAGAAAGAAGGAAAGAAAGTGGCAGGTTAGTAAAAGGTAAAAGGAGACCCTCGCTTTGCCTCAACTTGGTACCCATAACCTTCACCTAAGCCCATTACTACCTGACAGTGATAGCAATAGTGACAACGCTACATCATAAAGAAAGGAAAAAAGAAAAGAACAAGATGAAAAGAATTATGGATAGGAGAGGAGGGGACCTGTGAGGGCAGCACGAGATGTCGAACGAGAAAGAGCGAACGAAATACAGAAGATAGTGAAGTGAGTGAAGATATTATTTCGGTGTAGAGGAAATGACTACTTGATTTGAATGGGAAATGATGCCTTAATTATTTTTGCGTCTATGTGGCTTATTGGTTAAGGAACAGTTAGTCATGCACTCACTGAAATATTCGCTTCTCCTTTGCTAACATTTCAATGCTTTGCTATGTACCCCGGCTAAGCTGGCCACTCATGTTTGCGATGGCAGAGGCACGCACAGTATGTGATATGTCGTGCGCCTGCGCGACAAGGCTTGGCTGCGTATCTCGCGCCACGGCCACGCACGGATTGTTATCAACCTTGCTGTGCTTTAAATAGCGCCGGCATTGTAGCTGCGCGGGCATTCCTTGGAACGTTGTCGCAGGCAGTTCGCCCGTCGTCTTAAGTTGCTTGCATAATAAAACCTCAGTTTTCGCTCGACGTTCGTTGGACTGCTCTCTCGTCAGACACGACATAGACTGGCGACGAAGGTGGGACCTACAAGCATGGAACAAGCTCCGGCCTGGTAGCAAGTGGAACCCGCTGGCGGATTACGCAGACGTGAAGCAGCCGCTGGGGACGACATGGCCAAGGCGACCGGCCAAGGCGAAGGCAACCGCAAGTTTTCAGCTGGGGGCAAGTAGAGCCATTGGATTAGCTACGAGGAGCGTGTGCAGGCTTAAATTCGAGCCAACGATGGTCTTGATGAACGGAAGGTAGACACGTTCATCAGCATAGTAGGCCCGCAGACTTATTCGCTTCTGAAGTTTCTTAACGCCCCAACAAAGCCATCCTCATATTCTCTGGAAAGCTTGTGCGAGCTGCTCCGTAAACATTTGTCCCCGGAACGGTCAGTTATAGGCGAGTGAGCGAAGTTTCATCGTCGAATGCAGAAGGAACATAAAACAATACCGCAGTACGTGGCAGAGTTACGGGCACTGGCCCAAACGTGCGAGTTCTGTGCGTTTCTCGACGAGTCACTCAGACAGATTTGTTTGCCGTTTACTGCGAATCGACATGCAAAGACATTTATTTTCGGAGAAAAAGCAACTCACGTTTCAACGAGCTGTTGATCGTGCTACGGCCTTGGAAGCTGCGCTCGTTGACGCTACAGCTACTCATTCGAAGCTCGGTAGCGAGTTCGAAGTTCGTCAGTTGCCGACCAAGGAAACAACGAAATGCTTCCGCTGTAATTCGAATCACAAGGCCAGTACATGTCCGCACATGAATGCTACCTTTTTTTTCTGTAATAAGGGCATGTTCAGAAAGCGTGCCAGCGTCGGAAGCAGCAGCATAAGGGGGAGCGAACAGCCTCGCACGTTCGAGTTTTGCAGCCGCTCGAACCGCCCCTCCGAAGTGTGGCCAAAGAGGTAGAAACAGGAGAGCCTATATGCTTAGCGGAACTCTAGAAGGGAGTCCTTTGCAAATGGCGCTCGACATGGGAGCCGCCGTCGCGGCAATATCCCGGGGTCAATTCATTTTCTCCGTCAGTGCCGCTAAGGAGGACTAGCCTTTCACTCGGGACCTATACTGGGGAACTTGTGAAGCCATGCCGTGTTGCTTTCCTGCAAGTTGAGCACAACGATCAGTGCCAGCGGTTACCGTTATACGTGCTTCCTCAAAGCGGTCCAGCATTGTTTGGGCGCAACTGGCTTCAGCAAATTCGCGTCGACTGGAAGCAAGTCCGCGGGCTAAAACAGTTGTCGTCTGAGCCATCGCTAAGCGCGGAACCTCCCCCTGAGTTACAAAGCTTGCTTGACAAATATAAGGATATTTTCACAAACGAGCTACGAACTATCCGAGGCGAGAAAGCAAGTCATTTTCAAAGGCAAGACACCCAAATTTTTCAAAGCTCGCAGTGTGCCATTTTCTCTCAAAGCACCAGTGGAGGAGGAGCTGTCGAGACAGGTACAGATGGGTGTGTTGGTACCAGTAACAAGCAGTGAATACGCAACTCCGTTAGTGCCAGTCGTGAAGCGAGACGGGTCGATAAGAGTATGCGGGTATTACAAGCTGACGCTCAACCCCATACTCGATGTAGAACATTACCCCTTACCTAAGCCCGATGAGTTGTTTGCAGCCTTAGCTGGGGGACATTCCAAAATTGATCTCAACAGGGCTTATCAACAGGTGGAAATGGACCCGCTGTCAACACTACCTCACCATCAACACACACAGACGCCTTTACGCCGTATCTTCTGCCTTTCGGGATCGCGTCTGCACCCGCAATTTTCCAGATGATCATGAATAACGTCTTGAAAGGACTGAACTTTGTTTTTTGCAATATCGACGACATCTTGATTACGGGCCGCTCAAGAGAACCTTGATGCACTTTCTAAAAGTGCTCTCAGAACGTCGCCTTCGCGTAAAGCCATCGAAGTGCGAATTTTTCCGCGACGAGCTGACGTATTCGGGCCATGTAATCAACAGGCACGGCATCCTTCTAACAGACGAGAAACTGGCCGCAATAGCCAAGGCACCGGCGCCAGCCTATAAGCATCAGCTTCAGTCACTGCTTGGTCTTATCAACTACTACGGAATGTTTGGTCCATACTTATCTACTGTTCTCTCTCCCTTAAACAGGCTCCTGCAAAAAGACGTAGCCGGGGGCTGGAATGAAGACTGCAATCTCGCCTTTCAGTACATCAAGCAGCTGCTTTCGTCTGCTCCCATCTTGGCGCACTATGATCCAGGCCTACCCCTACAGTTATCCTGTGATGTGTCTGCTTGCGGGGTAGGTGCAGTTTTGTCACACGTCTTCCCGTACGGTCAGATCAGGCCAGTAGCCTATGCCTCGCGCTGCCTGAGTAGAGCTGAGAAGGGCTATAGTCAGCTAGAAAAGGAAGCGCTAGCGCTTGTACTCGGTGTGAAACAGTTTCATTACTATCTGTATGCAAGGCATTTTGTTTTGCTCACGGACCACAAGCCATTGGCTACAACTTTTGGTCCTAAAACGGGTATACCGCCAATTGCCGCCGCAATACTACAACGATGTGCAGTTGGTTTATCCGCCTATGCCTTTTCATTGAAGTTCCGCCCTTCTGCGTAGAACGTTGACACAGATTGTTTATCAAGGCTGCCAGTCGCACAAGCGACTGTCGAAGATCAGGAAGAATCGTTTTATGACCTTCGCTTTGGCACTCTGCCGGTCAACAGCCATGACATAGCTCGCGAAACTTCACGTGATGCTACAATGCGTACAGTGACACAGTACATTCTCTCAGGTTGGCCGCGCAGTGTTCCTGACTGAGATGAAGCCTTTTTTCCATAGGACGACTGGAACTGTCTATACATCGAGGATGTATTATGCTGGGGATGCGCGTACTCATTCCCACAGAATTTCGCGCGTTCATCTTAGGCGAGTTGCACAAAGGACATCCAGGTGTTGTGCCAACAAATAAACTAGCAAGGAGCTTTGTTGGCCTACCATCGATAACGATATTGAGCGCTTCACCGCATCGTTCGCGGCGTGCGGATCCAACCGTGCTTGCTCGCATCGGCCCAGTGTCCTATCGTGTGAGTGTCGTGACTCATCGTGGTGTGTGCGAGTGGGTGCATCACCGGAATCACATGGTGCGTGCTCAGGACTCGGACGCTTTCGTGATTACCGACGCAGACTTTCGCGCCTAGGCCCCCGTGACGGTGTAAACAATCCCTACCGGCACGACCGAACTGGTAGAGCGGCTATTGGCTGCTAACCAGGCCGCCGAACAAGGCCGCCGGTATCCGCAGCGTCAACGCCGAGAACCCGACGGCTACGGCACATAGAGCAACCCCCCTGGGACTAAGCAAGTCGGGGGGGAGGGGGGGGGGAGATATGCCGTGCGCCTGCGCAACAAGGCTTGGCCGCGTGTCTCGCGCAACGACCACGGACGGATTGTTTTCAGCCTCGCTGTGCTTTAAAAAGCGCCGGCATTGTAGCTGGCGCGGGCATTCCTTGTAACATCGACGCGGGCAGTTCGCCCGTCATCTTAAGTTGCTGGCATAATAAAAGCCTCAGGTTTCGCTCGCCGTTCGTTGGGCTGCTCTTCCGTCAGACACGACAGTTTGTGCATGCGTGTGTGTGTGTGCACATTCCTTACTTCTAGTGCTTTTTTGCGAAATTAAAACATCTGCACCAGCCCAACAACATACCCTGCTTTGGTGCTCTTAGTATTCTGTGCTTCATTACGCTTAGTATTATGTATTCGACAAAATGAAAGATGTGTGCGCAAACTAAGCATGTTCAAATAGCAATCATATGAGTGGACGGTGGTGATCGCGAACGAATGATGGTATAATTAACCCTGAAACACGTGTTGCAAAAGTTTCTGCTAAATGAAGCCAAGCCAAAGGATACTGGCTCGTAGGGTGGCACCCGCGGTTCTCTCCGTGAGTTTCTGCAGGATGAACGGCGTCACAGCGTTACCCGTCAGGTCGGCGGCCCTGCACAAATAAATCATGAGAAAAATGATCAGTTTTGTTTCAAACGTGCTACATGGCTGGTGACCATGTAGCACGTCGGGAGACAAATTACAAAGCATGATTATTGACTTAAACAGGCAAAGTAGAACAGTGGGCCTCAAAATTAATATGCAGAAAACTGAAGTAATGTTCAATAGCCTTGGGAGAGATCAGAGATTTGAGATAGCTGTCGAGGCATTGGAAGTAGTAAGTGAATACGTCTGCTTAGGCCAGGTAGTGACCCCTGATCCGAATCATGAGGCTGAGGTTATTAGGAGGATTAGAATGGGGTGGAGCGCATTCGGCAAGCATTCTCAGATAATGAATGATGGCTTACCATTGTCTCTGAAGAGGAAAGTGTATAACAGCTGCATCTTACTGGTACTCACCTACGGGGCAGGAACTTGTAGGCTAACTAAGAGCGTTCAGCTTAAATTGAGAACAACGCAGCGAGCTATGGAACGGAAAATAGTAAGTGTAACCTTAAGGGACAAGAAGAGAGCGGAGTGGGTTAGAGAACAAATACGTGTTAGGGACATAATAGAAACAATTATGTGTAACATAATTGTTTTATTGTTTAGTAATGCCAGTGAAGCTAAACGTTTGAATATGAATTTCCCTGGCTTCTGGAGCATTTTTTGTAAGAAATTAGGAAGAAGAAATGGGCGTGGGTGGGCGACGTCATGAGAATACAAGACAACCGTTGGTCATTAAAGGTAAGAGTCAAGCGTGGTAGGGGTGGCAGAAAGTTCAGCGGGCAGATGAGATCTCGAAGCTTATGCGGATAAACAGGGTAAAGCTAGCACAGGACAGGGATAATTGGAGATCTATGGGAGAGGCATTGGCACTGGAGTGGGCGAAGACTAAATGATGATAATAGAGCATTTTAGCTTGGCGTGTTTACGCTCCGCTCAGGGCCTAAGCGGAGCGCGAGTGCAACTGCGCATGCGCTCTCCGGTACGGAGGCAAGCGGGCTACCGGAGCGGGGGGTGGGCTCCGCTTACGAGCCGGTTTAGCGGAGCGCTGAGCGTCACTACGCGCGCGCACTCATATCCAACATGGCTGCCCCCACGAGTGGCATGCCTTGCACCGCGGCCGGATCGGCGTCATCGTCCAGCGCACATTGCAGGCCCCGAAAAACGATTTCGCATCGACGAGGATTTGCGCCTGACCCGCGATGTGGCTAGTGCAGACCGATACAACGGCCCACGGCCCCCAAGCCTGGGATAAATAAATCACGAAAACGTCTCCAGCACATGGGCAAATGTCAACAAAGCTTGGACTGGATCCGGATAGCATTCGATGGCTATCACCAAGCCAACCCTTTATTCTTCACACGGTAAAATGCACCAATAACGCGTTATTCAAGCACATGCCTATTTGTTTATAAAGAAGTAATGGCTGGTGGCGAACTAATAGACCTTGCTCCTGGGCTGATCGGTTCATTTTATAACGTTAACCATAAAACTAGCGGTCACTTGGGAAAAAAATCGAGAGAAGCGGTCAGGAGGAGACGACGACCACCTGCGTGAAAGACAAAGCGTCTACATAGTGGCACAAGCTGTAGCACTTATGATCATGTGCATGCATTGCTTTACCTAGCAATGCATGCACAAAGTGTTAAAGTACAGCTTTGAATAAGCTGCGCAATGGTATGACATTTTTATGTACGAGGTTGGGTAAATTCATTATGCTGGAACAGCAGCGCTAACGACAGACAAGGACAAAACAACGACACGACACAGGCGCTGAACCCTCAACTAAAATTTTTATTGAAAGGCAAAGGCACACCCACACATGACAGTCGATTTGTCACATGACACACCATCTGCGCAGCAGAGTAAACAGGGTCTGTGCTTAGTAACTAGTCGTGACGAAGTGATGATACACGTGTGGGATGTATGCAACAAGAAAAAACATATGCAGGCTGAAAAACACAAGACAGTGCACACACTATACTCCTTAAACGCGGCATCGTCGAATCTAAGTAGCGCAACTCCCTTTCCCCAAGGGCCACCGACGGCTTGCTCACACAACCTTCCCCCTTCTTTCCTATGTGCAATGCTTCCACTACTCAATTGGTCCGGATGCCTCAATTGGTCCGGATGTCTGAACAAACAGGTGGCCTTCTCTGCCATCGGCTGGCAGCCACACTCTCTACAATGAGCTTGCAAGTGCAAGCCGCCATACACCTTCAACGAGGACAAGTGCTCTTTTAATCGAACATTCATGCGCCTGCCGGTTTGTCCTAGATAAACTCTCCCATATGGCAAAAGAATCCTATATACAACACAAGATTTACAATGAACGTATCTATTCTGTTTCTTCGCCGGGCAGAACGTACAAGTCTTATGCAGCCCCGAGGTTCTTTTATGTAAGCGGACATGACTGCGCGAACCCCATATCTACTTACCGCATTCTTCAAGCTATGCGAAAACTTGTGCACCACAACCGGTCTCTTTTCATTACGCACGCTCTCTTTTTTTCCCACTTGATCAGATTTTGACAAGTCCTCAAGATTTCCGTATCATTGTAGCCTGCCGACTTCAGCCTTTCAACTTGGCTCGGGAAGCCTTCTTTTATCGAATGCGTGCAATTTTTCTGGAACGCAGCTCGCATTGCGGCATATATAATGCCAGACAACAATCTGAGAATGGCCTCAGGTAAACGGCAAGATAGCCTTTACTGATCGTGGCTTATACAGCCAACACAAATGTTCCTTGTGAAAGCGCAGTTCAGTATCGAGGAACTGAAGTTTATTTTTTTCCGGTAGCTCGAAGGGGAGCTTCAGCCCATAACAGTATTCCTTAAAAATTTCTAAAATGTTAGCTCTAGTGCTAAGCTGACTGTCAGTTTTAATGATGACCAAAAAGTCATCTACATACCAGAAAACGTGGGAGGCTAGGTCCCGTAACTTTCTGGTGAGAACTGTGGTTTTCTAGAACTCCAGTGATTTTCTAGAACTTATTTTATTTGTGCTCTATGTTCGTGAAATGGAAAGGGAGAATTTTTGTCCAAAATTCAGGAGTTTGTATTGTATCAAGGGTGGCAGATTTTGGGTCAAGCTGACAGGTCTATTGAGACCGCATTGCGAGCTGCGCTCCAGAAAAATTGCACGCATTCGATAAAAGAAGGCTTCCCGATGCTAGTTGAAAGGCTGAAGTCGGCAGGCTACAATGATACGGTAATCTTGACTTGCCAAAATCTGATCAAGTGGGAAAAAAATTACAGCATATCCAAGGAGTGAATGATGATGAGTGGGCGAAGCTCGGGATGTGCATCGTAGATCGTGCCGAGTTCCGGATTACTTTAGTTAACGCGCATGCTACGAATCCTCACGGTTCAACTATGCACAATGCACAAGTGAAATCTCCCACCGGCACTTCATTGCAAGTCAAGATCCAGTGCATATATATATATATATATATATATATATATATATATATATATATATATATATATATATATATATATCCAGTAAATGTGTCTGCGGATCCGGACGAATATGAGCAATTTTGAAGAAACGGACGAACGTGCAAGAACTTTTTTACTTTCAACGTTTCGGCCGGTGGTCCGGGGCCGAAACGTTGAAAGTAAAAAAGTTCTTGCACGTTCGTCCGTTTCTTCAAAACTGCTTATATATATATATATATATATATATATATATATATATATATATATGCGTTTTGCCGGTGAGCGCTTCTCCAACGCGAGCAGTCGGTATTTCTCAATCAAGAAACTCGCTAGGAGACGCTGCCTGCGCCAACGTTGTTTCTCGCGTTTGCCGGGGCAGTGTCGAGTTTGCCGGGGAGCACGTGGCTCCCGGCGCTCGCGGCGAGGGCGAGCGCCGGGAGCCACGCGCTCGCCCTCGGCGCGTGCGTGCCCTCCGGCAGGCACGCGCCGGTGGCTACCTACTACGACGACTACTACTACTACATACATCGGGGACGCACGACCCACGCCTTAAGGAGCTTCGCCCCTAAAAAGTCACAGTTTCGCCGCAAGGGCGAAGCAATGAATGCGATAGCAAGAAACTGTAATGCTATACGAAGTGAGGCTGGCAGCTTCAGGAGCAATATTAATTGTAGCAAATATGCACTTGCTAAGTGAGCACCCCCGATGTCAGTGCACGTTAAAGAACCCCAGGTGGTCAAAATTTCCGGAGCCCTTCACTACGGCGTCCCTCATAATCAGAGCTGGTTTTGGGACGTTAAACCCCACATAACAACAACAACAACCCCCCGTGGGTAGCGCGTGCTGGTACGAAGGGCTTTATGCGTTGTGTGTCTCAAAGCCACACATACAAAGCTAGGGGAGGCTTAGCGGCGTCCCTTGAGCTCGAGTGACTTTCGTACGCTCCCGTAACATCAGCGCGGACATCACGGTGAAAGCTCGAAACATCCCTCTTCTTCTCACCACGAGACAACCGCGCGAGCAGACAGCGGAAGGGCAAGGTTCTTTCTGCGCAAATGTTATGCCTGTCGACAACTTTCTGTGGCAGCACAGCGAAAGCTACGGAGCCGAAGCGCGCACATTTTTGCTGCGCTCTCGCATGCAGTCCACGAACGCTAACTTTTGCACAATACATAGCGCAAAATACGACATGTCACCAGCGATGGCGTCGCTCGATTCAAGCAAGTTGCGTCCCAGCGCGTAAGCGGGCATGAGCGAGTGTTTGTCGGCTGGTGTGAATTCATCGTAGAAAGTGAAGCGAAAACAGTGGTGTGTTGCAAATTATGCTGTATGATTACAATCTCGAGGAAAGGAGTTCTGCGGCGTGCAAGCGATGCCACCAGCGCGAATTGGTCCGACAAAACGATAACCACTTCGACACCGCAGCGACCCGCCCGTCTTCAGCAAGTCTGCGAACTTGAAAGCAATGCTACTATTAGGAACAGTACGTAAAATAAATTGCTCATTTCATTTGCTTGACTGGATATACATGGTTGGTATTTTCGGTAGTTTATTGCCGCTGATACGATAATTCCGAATGTGCATCTCGTGAAAATGAACGCCGCGCACTGCGTGCGACAGCGTACGCGTCCGTGTCAGCAGTTGGAAGTGTTTTTGGCGCTTTACAATGAAAGCGTTCCACTTTTCTCAAAAACTGCGTTATTGGCAACGGCCAGCCGAGGGAACGTCTGTCTCGCCTGGACTTGCAAACTCGAAACGCGCACATGTGTGGGACGATGAAAAACATACCCAGCTACCCGTCGGCGGCGACGCGTTCCCTGCCAAACTGAAAGAGCCTCGTGAGAGCTGGCCGACGGCTTTTAAATGCGGCCGTTGCGCTCCTCGCGCCATCTCGCCGGTAATGGAGAAACGCTTATAAGCGCCTGGCGTCTCTGAGTCCTGCCCGTTAGCTCCATGAAGGATCTGCTCTCGTGGCGTAGCGGTTAGCGCCACGCGCTGCGGAGCGAGGGGTCCCTGGATCGATTCCGCGCTCCGGAACCATTTATCTGAATTATTTTTCTTTGGGATTTTCATATACATATACATACTTATACATATACGGTTCATGACGGCGGCGACGGGGACGGCAAAAACCAGCTGAGACTGTCCATATAATTGCTATAGCAATAAAAGAGAACTTGGGAAAAAAGAGAGCGTGCGTAATGAAAAGAGACCGGTTGTTGTGCACAAGCTTTCGCATAGCTTGAAGAATGCGGTAAGTAGATATGGGGTTCGCGCAGTCATGTCCGCTTACATAAAAGAACCTCGGGGCTGCATAATACTTGTACGTTCTGCCCGGCGAAGAAACAGAATAGATACGTTCATTGTAAATCTTGTGTTGTATATAGGATTCCTTTGTCATACGGGAGAGTTTATGTAGGACAAACCGGCAAGCGCATGAATGTTCGATTAAAGAGCACTTGTCCTCGTTGAAGGTGTATGGCGGCTTGCACTTGCAAGCTCATTGTAGAGAGTGTGGCTGCCAGCCGATGGCAGAGAAGGCCACCTGTTTGTTCAGACATCCGGACCAATTGAGGCACTAGAGTAGTAGTGGAAGCATCGCACATAGGAAAGAAGGGGGAAGGTTGTGTGAGCAAGCCGTCGGTGGCCCGTGGGGAAAGGGAGTTGCGCTACTTAGATTCGACGATGCCGCGTTTAAGGAGTATAGTATGTGCACTGTCTTGTGTTTTTCAGCTTGCATATGTTTTTTTCTTGTCGCATTCATCCCACACATGTATCATCACTTCGTCACGACTAGTTACTAAGCACAGACCCTGTTTACTCTGCTGCGCAGATATTATGGTGTGTCACGTGACAAATCGACTCATGTGTGGGTGTGCCTTTGCCTTTCAATAAAAGTTTTAGTTGAGAGTTCGGCGCCTGTGTAGTGTCGTCCTTCTGTCCTTGTCTGTAGTTAGCGCTGCTGTTCCAGCATAATGAATCACCACGAGCTAGCCCAAGTTGCTCTTCTAGTTCAAGGTTAGATAATTTGTGACATGGCTGGTAAAGTATTCGAAATGCGGCCACCGTGGCCGGTAATCGCACCCGCGTCTTCGAGCTTAATAGTGCGAGGCCTTTGTTGCGTCTAATAAGGTGGGAAAGCAGGACTGGCCGACCACCCGACCTTGGTCATTAGATCCACGGCAGTACTACACAGCGCAAGATATGCATAGTCCTATACAGAACAGGACACGAATTTGGCATTTACGTTTGTCTCCGTCCACCAAAAACACTCGAGGTTAAACCTGCGTAAATTGAAACGCTTCGTGGGTATATGCATGACCAATGGTAACGCCGGTAAATAATGGGTTAGTTAGCCCATTAGTACCAGGACTAGGTACCGCGAGCGCTTTCCGGAAAGCAATCGCGGTGCACGACTGTTCCACCGATATATTTCCGAGCAGCCAGGAAAAGCTTTCCAATGTAGTTCCACTATAAGCAAGACAGTAGATACAACTGCTATGGTCCTCTAGCAACGTTTTATAGAGAGCAGTTTATAGACTGGTGCCGAACTAGCTAGCAAAAACTGAAGCTTCACACTAATCGAATGGTACATACTCGGCTTCTCTCAGCGCTTGCTGGGTAGCCTCTTCAATAGTTTTTCCGTCGGCTTCGAATTCCTTTGGAATTGGCACCGCAATCAGGACACCGCTGTCTAGGTGCAATGCATTTCTGGTTTCTGCGTAGACGAGCGACAAGGGAGCAAGTTTCAATGAGACGATATTATGTGTTGTCGGCACATGTATCTCTTATTTATTATTTACGCAAAACACAACTCGCACAACGATAATTAAATTGTTTAGCACAGCCCATATGTACTAAACAACTAATTTTCTTGTGTTATTGCCATATCGTTTAGCCCCGACACTATTCAGCAATCGCATTAAACTGTGAATATGAGTGTTTGTATGAGAGTAGCTCTTTGTAGTAAGCAGGAGACAAAGGCCCTTAACTTACGTACAGGTTTGTAAGAACTGGTACACACCATACACCTCACTGCAACGTAAATAACAGTAAAAGTAGTAGTGCACATACCTGCAGCACAAAGTGTATAGCTTTGTAAGCTATAAGAAATTCTGAACTACCAAGTTAAAAAGTAAAGAACAAAATTTTCAACTAATTGTTCTGTAAGGAACCGACAAATTCCTGTGTTCAAATTACATATAAGCTGGGCAATGTTAACAGCAATGCCAGTTGCACTTAACGAAGATACTTTCCAGGTACTTTTTTATAGTATTGATGAAAGCTCCTGTGGGGGGGAATACCCATGTTATCCAATCAGCGCAGCAATTCAGCTTGACCGCAGAACAAACAAATACGTGTAAATTCAAATTTCTGCACTGATAGTTTTCTATACATTCGAAATACCAAGACCACAAGTTAAGCACTAAGCTAAAGAAAACAAAAAGGCTCGTCTTCCTAGTACCTCTGTTATGGAGTTCGATCGAACACTTACAGTGCCGCTGTCCCTAATTTTGAAGCACGAAAATGATTTACGACATATTAATTGAAGAGACTAGTTAGCCGTTCTCGGAATAGCTCAGAACACCGTCCACACCCATCAACGGCTCACAAAGCACTGAAGGCACCTTTGAGGCTTTCCGAGAAAATCTCGTCTAAACGGCCGCCTTTGACCATGTGGGACTATCTGCAGACGTTTTGTACACTCTTTGGATTCCCCTTGTCTCTTCCCACAGTGTTGGTTAGCCAACCAGGCTGCTCACTTTTTAACACCACTGCCTTCCTTCTCTCTCTCTCCCCTCGATTCTGTCGTAAGAAACAGAGCGAGAAACAAATGTCGTCCTCGAAAGGCGGAACCTTTCGTTTACGATCACATTGTCTCGGCCTCCTGTGTGACGCCCCGAGAGGCGTCGGTGGGGCGAGAGACGGGAACGCAGGAAACAGACATCTTAGGCATCGGTGATTATTTTTCGGCTGTCGCAGCGGTCGGATAATCGCTGGAGCTTTCTTTATCTGCGAGTTCGCGGAAACCGCGCTTTGACATCAGAGGCGACGCTTGCACGGTGGTGGTGGTGGTGGTAGAGATTCTAAAGGAAAGGAAAAAGGCGCTAATTTCTGTCTCCCATACTGGGGACACGGCTAAGCGCCTTAGGGGAAGGGGATAAGGGACATAAAGGTATAGGAGAAGAAAGAAAAGAGAAGTAAGAGAGAGTGTTAGACAGCAGCAGCACGAAGAAGCACGTCCCGCCGCGCGCAAAGGCAGCCGGTGGTTAGACTGGCCGCACCAAAGCAATGGCGTTTCCGCCGCCGGCAAGTGTGGCCCCAAATAAGCGTGTGCATTGGGCGTCAACTTCGCCCTCGTCCAGTGTCCGTTATGGCCGAGGGGAGGGTACGCGTACACCGATCGGAAAGGTGTGAGGTCGTGATGAACTGCGCACTCCTGGTGACCGCTGTTGTCACGCACCCGCTACTTGAAAGAGTTCGCCCGGCAGTGCTTAATATCTTTGTTTGCGCGGTAGCGCGCAAACGACAGTTCACCGCCAAAACCACGGGCAAAAAAATTGGGGGACCCTTAAGCTTCGCCTTTAAGAGTTGAACGCGATAGCGAAATCCGGCCCCTAGTGTGCACTTCAACCACTCAGTGCGTACTTATTAATGTGTGTTGTTACACACACACACATGCGCACAGACACAGACACACGCGCGCGCGCGACATATCTGTAGTAATGGTAGAGGTTTTCGATCTATTTAATAGCACTTTTATATCAACTTCATGAAAATATTGTACAGCGATGTAGTCACATGGTCCGGTATCATGAACTGCGCGTACGCGTGACACTTTCATTCGTAAATGGTAACATTCTGTCGTCCTTCTTGCGTTAACTATCTGGCAGCTTTCGATTTGTTCTTCTGGAGACATCTTCCGGACAACCGCAACGAGCATTTTTATGGTCGGTGAAATGGCAAACAGCACATTATCTAATGTTCGCTGTTTGCTTGATATGATATTGTCACGCAGTATTGTGACTAGAAGAGCCAGACGTAGAGAGCGTCTTGGGGCAGCCACTTTATTGGAGACCTTGTCCTAATTCGGCGGTGGTAGCGACTAAAGTCCCTAGATCTTTTTTCCGAAATAAGATCTAGGGACTTAAGTAGCGACGACAGGCGCAGCTGTCTTTCGTGGTCGACACTAAGGAAGAAATTCGAACGCCACAGCATCATTGACGCGCGTTCATACCAGACGCCTAGTGTTACGCATGCATAGACGCAAGCCGAAGATAGAAATGCAAAGAGCGCGCGTCTGTCGCTTTAAATGAAACGACATCATGTGGCAATATGTTCCCTGTCGTAGAACGGCGGAACCGTATAGGCTCTGCTGTAGTCGCATAGATGGCGGGCGCGCCCGCCGTCCATGGTAGTCGAGACATGTTTTTCACAATGTCTAATAATCTAATGCTTGCACATTATCTAATGTTTGCTGTTTGCTTGATATGCTCAATAAAGTTTATTCCTCCTACAAATCGCCAAATGGGCTCATTTTCGTCGTGACACATGCCGAATAAAATGCGTTAAGGAGACTCCTTCCACTACCTGACATTTATGTGGTGTTTTTTAAATGCGAAGCATTTCTTAGCGAACTTCGGCGAGTTTGAGCGTACCTATCTATCTATCTATCTATCTATCTATCTATCTATCTATCTATCTATCTATCTATCTATCTATCTATCTATCTATCTATCTATCCGCCTACGATTTTGTGCTTTCCTGGCCGTTTCGCTAATCGGATGTTTACGAAAATTGGTATGCCACAACATGACTGCATGACAAACATGACTGAACGGTCACAACATGAAAATCATGATATGCATGTCATGGTCGACATGATTTACATGCCACGCGTTTCGTTAACGGGATGTATACAAAAATTCGCATGCCACAAGATGACTGTATCACGAACGTAAATGACAGGTCATAACATGAAAATCATGACATGCATGTCATGAGCGACATGATTTACATTCCACGGTCTTGGTGCTCTCTTGGCGGTTTCGTTAGTGGGATGTGTAGGATAATTGGTATGCAACAATATCACTGCATGACGAACATAAATGACAGGTCATAACATGAAAAGCATAACATGCATGTCATGGGCGGCATGATTTCATGCCAGGGGTTTCGTTAATGGGATGTATACCAAAATTGCTATGGCGCAACACGACAGCATGTCGAACGTAAATGACAGGTCATAACACTAGAATCATGACACGCGTGTCATGACCGGCATGATTTACATGCCATGGTCCGGGCGCTATACTGCCGTTTCGTTAATGGGATGTATGGGCTAAAAAAAAATCTAGGGACTTTAGTATGGGCTCCGTCTACTGACCAGAGGGCGCTGCGTAGCTCTCGTCGGACGGCTCAGTATCGCTGACATTGGCCGCTTGTGTCGCACGCATGAGACGCGCGCGCACGGTGGAAACCGAGGCGACAGCAACGCGTGCGTTTCTTCGCTGCTTTCCGGGCGTGCTGCGATCGAACCACACGAAAGCTCGCGGCGTCGCCCTTTGGAACAGTTTACCGCAGGTTTGGAGCGCGCGTCTCAAAGGAAATCAAATGAAAGCAGGTGGGATGGGCGGTCGCTGCTGCTATGGGCTCCGACCACTGACCAGATGGCGCTACGTAGCTCTAGTCGGACGGCTCAGTGTCACTGACATTGGCCGCTTGGGGTGCACTTAAGAACCGCGCGTTCGTCCATGGAGCGCACATGGTGGAAGCCGAGGCGACAGCGACGCGCGCGTTTCTTAGCTGCTTTCCGGGCGTTCTGTGAAAAAAAAAAAAAACCACACGCACGCTCGCGTCGCCCTCTGGAACAGTTTGCTGCACGTTTGGAGCGCGTGTCTCAAAAGAAACAAAAAAAAAGTGGGACGCGCGATGTAGACGTGCTGCTGTACAGTTGGAGACGCGCGCGTCGCGTTTGAGTATTGTCCGGCCACAGTGTGCCCAGTTTTGCTTCTTCTGTCCGCCAGGCCTTGCATTCTGGCGCTGACGTCGCACATGGAAAACTCGGCTGCACGGAGCCTATAGAGATGGAGCACGGCCACCTGGATCGGAGCGCGCGGCGGTGGCCGTGGATGGAGACGCGACATGCATGCTGCTATAGAGATGAAAATCGTGACATGCATGTCATTAGCGGCATGATCTACGTGACACTCGTTTCCTTAAAGGGATGTATACCGAAATCGCTATGGCACAACACGGCTGCCTGACGAACGTAAATGACAAGTTATATCGTTGGAATCATGACATGCGTGTATGAGCGGCATGGCTTTCATGCCACAGTCTTGGTGCTCTTGCGGGCGTTTCGTTAACTTCATATGTACCAAACTCAGTATAGCTAGACAACAATGCAAATCGATTTTACGTTCCTTTTGCGTGCTTCGCATTTCCTTGATTCCCACTGCACGTGCGATCTGCCAATGTTTTAAATGCGAAGCATTTCTTAGCGAACTTCAGCGAATTTGGGCGCATCTATCTATCTATCTATCTATCTATCTATCTATCTATCTATCTATCTATCTATCTATCTATCTATCTATCTATCTATCTATCTATCTATCTAGCCGCCTACGATTTTGTGCTCTCATGGCCGTTTCGCTAATCGTATGTTTACGAAAATTGGTATGCCACATCATGACTACATGACGAACATAAATGACAGGTCATAACATGAAAATCATGATATGCATGTCATGAGCGGCATGATTTACATGCCACGGTCTTAGGGCTCTCCTGGCCGTTTCGCTAATGGGATTTATGCGAAAATTGGTATGGCACAACATGACTGCCTGACGTACATAAATGGCAGGTTGTAACGTGAAAATCATGATATGCATGTCATGAGTGGCATGATTTACATGCCACGGTATTAGTGCTCTCCTAGCCGTTTCGCTAATGGGATATATGCGAAAATTGGTATGGCACAACATGACTGCCTGACGAACATAAATGGCAGCTCGTAACATGAAAATCATGACATGCGTGTCATGAGCGGCATGATTTACATGTCACAGTCTTGGTGCTCTCCTGGTCGTCTCGTTAACGGGATGTATACAAAAATTGGTATATCACAATATGACCGCATGGCGAACATAACTGAGTGGTCATAACATGAAAATCATGACATGCATGTCATGAATGACATGATTTACATGCCACGCGTTTCGTTAATGGGACGTATACGCAAATTGGCATGTCACAACATGACTGCATCACAAACATACATGAACGGTCATAACACGAAAATCATGTCATGTATGTCATGAGTGACATGATTTACATGCGACGGCCTTGGTGCTCTCCTGGACGTTTCGTTTATGGGATCTATACGAAAATTGGTATGCCATGACATCACTGCATGGCGAACATGACTGACAGGTCACAACATGAAAATCATGATATGCATATCATGGGCGACATGATTTACACGCCACGCGTTTCGTTAACGGGATGTATACGAAAATTGGCATGGCACAAGATGACTGCATCATGAGCGTAAATGACAGGTCATAACATGAAAATCATGACATGCATGTCATGAGCGACATGATTTACATGCCACGGTCTTGGTGGTCTCTTGGCCGTTTCGTTAGTGGGATGTGTGGGAAAATTGGTATGCAACAATATGACTGCATGGCGAACATAAATGACATGCATGTCATGGGCGGCATGATTTACATGCCAGGCGTTTCGTTAATGGGATGTATACCAAAATTGCTATGGCACAACACGACAGCATGACGAACGTAAATGACAAGTCATACCATTAGAATCATGACATGCGTGTCATCAGTGGCATGATTTACATGCCATGGTCCTAGCGCTATACTGCCGTTTCGTTAATGCGATGGCTCCGTCTACTGACCAGAGGGTGCTACGTAGCTCTCGCGGACGGCTCAGTCGCGCACGGTGGAAACCGAGGCGACAGCATGATAGCTGCCCAGTCACCCCAAATCGCTTTTACCACCCGTCGTGCTAAGCTTAAGCGCATATCTAATTCTAAAGAACACCGGCCACTCTCCGAGGTGACCAAGGTGGACGAACAGTCAGGCAACTCGAACGCTACCTCTGATGTAAGCACCGGGTCGAGCAGCGGAGCCCCTATGAATTCGTTTGCACCCCTGGAGGCTCCCCAAACATTTAGTTCCCACGATGGCGGGCAACAGCCCTAGATCGCGTCGCCCCCGCAGCAAATTCAGACCCTTTTACAATCCTACAGTGGAATTGCCGGGGATTTAAGGCCCGTGCTAAACGGGCTGCTCTCCGGCTCCACTTAGAAACCTATCCGCATCTGCCCGCAGTAGTGGCTCTGCAGGAGCCGGGCGATCGCGCTTCCCTCACCAATTATACGGTGTACCAAAGGAACGCGCAAACCGCACTCTGCGTGCATCGAAATTACACCGCCAACCCGGTGGATCTGGATTGCGATCCGCTTTACTCGTACGTTATGGTGACTCTTCTCCCGCTTAGGAAGCAGGACCCGTCCCTTCACATCCTCAACATCTACAGTGCACCGAAACTGCCCAACGCGACGCGCGCGTTTCTTCGCTGCTTTCCGGGCGTGCTGCGAACCACACGAACGCTCGCAGCGTCGCCCTTTGGAACAGTTTGCCGCAAGTTTGGAGCGCGCATCTCAAAGGAAATAAAACGAAAGAAGGTGGGACGGGCGGTCGCTGCTGCTATAGAGTTGGAGACGCGCATCGCGTTCGCGTATTTTCCTGTCACAGTCTGCCCAATTTTTTCTTCTCTCCGCCAGGCAGTGCATTCTGGCGCTGATGTCGCACATGGAAAACTCGACTGCACGGAGCCTATACGAAAATTGGTTTGGCACAACATGACTGCATGACGATCAGAAATGACAGGTCATAACATGAAAATCGTGACATGCATGTATGAGCGGCATGGTTTACATGCCACAGTCATAGTGCTCTTTAGGCCGTTTCGTTAACTTCATATGTACCAAACTCGGTATAACGGGACAACAATGCAAATCCATTTTACGTTCCTTATGCGTGCTTCGCATTTCCTTGATTCCCACTGCACGTGGGATCTGCCAATTTTTCAGTGCGAGAGCGTGATGTCGGCGGCAATGATCGCAGATGATCCCTGAGCTACGGCGTCTTCGAGGTCGACGTCTGAGTTCCTACCCGAGCACCGGTCCAGAGGCTGGCGACGAGACCTATGTGTCGACGGAGCCCACCCAGATAAGCGTTCCTTGCGTTTCGGCAGCAAGCGTGTTTAAAACATTGCGCGTTTGTTTGTTAGCCGCTTTGTACTTTTCCTGTGTCGGCCGTTATTGATTAGTATTTCTGCCATGTTCATTGCTGGATTGTAGTGTTAGTTTATTTTTTTCTCCTTGATAGCCTTGTCCGTTCGTCATTGCGTTTCCTGCTAATTGTGAATTGCATGTTTCAATCACGTTCGCGTATTAAATTACTTGTTTTGTTAGCTTAAAAGAGCCTGTTCCCTCTTCCCGCCCAGCGCGAATACGTTTTGGGGTTAAATATTGTTGATCTGTGTGGCCAAAGGGGGTGAGCGAGTGTAGTTGTGGTGGTTTAGCGATGCTTCGTAAGGTGTAGAACCGCCTCCCCCTTTGTGCGTAGGGACTTGTCATCTTCACACCTCGGGCATTAGCTGTCGTCAGGCCTCTGCATGGTTTAAGATACCATGCTCCTGTGGTTCTAAGCTGATCTAATCAAGCATACTGCATATTTGGCAGCCAAGACGCGACATTACACTTTGATGACATAAACTGAAGTTGCAGCTGCTCCGCGTTTTCTACACGAAGGGATCGAGCATCTCGATTCGAGGTTGGCGTTTCGGCGGTTAAAAGCAATGTCTGATAAAAAAGAATCTCGTCTAGCACTAACAGGGAGTAAAACCTGGCATTCACTTGCATGTTATTACGAAGTGCAACATCTGCAAGTGCACAAGCATGTCAAGGGAACTCGCAACGAATTGACAAAAAAAGGATGCGGAAGTATGCGAGAGGACCGACCGCCAGTGGTCCTACATTTACTAAAATATTTGCAATGTACATTGCATTGGACCACAAAATTGGAATGAGATTCTGCAGTTTATAACGTACGCGTTCAGCACAGCGAGGCATGACAAGACCTGATATAGTCCCCTCTCTCTCCTCTACGCCCGTCCACCACGTCATACGCTAGACACCATGCTTCCATTCTCCTCTGCTGATGACTATTCCTTGGCAGAGATTCTTTGTCGTGCCGAAAAGGCTCGTCGGCTTGCTCGCCACCTCGTGTTGTTTGGACCCCAGTGCGGAACCCGGTATACGCACGAAACTTTTGGCAAACTATCATGGCCCGTTTGTGATTATTGACCGCCTGAGTGAGGTGAACTACACGATCGCCCGCCTCACCGCTAGAGGCCGACGTTCGGCCCGGACTCAGGTAACGCATGTCGCCCGGCTCAAACCATACCCCCAACGAGGCGCCAGCTGACTTACTAGGCGGGCTTCGTCTGCGTGGTGAGGAATGTCACGGCGCTTCTGGAGAGTGAGGTGAAGGACAGAGAAGAGGAGGAAGGAGTTCATTCCGTGGCCACGTTCCATCCACCTTCGCGCCATGCCGCTTGAATAAACGGCGCCTCTTAAACGTCATCGGCCTCGTAACAATATATACAGGTACGGGTCATGACGGCAACGGCGACGGGAGAAACGCGTCCAAACTGTCCACAATTGCTCTCGCAAGAAAACAGCAGAAGACTGAGCCACACGTGCTTCAGCCCCGTCACTCTGTGAATAAATTTGACTCATCGAGAAAGGTAATGATATTGAGTGTTGAACTTGTAAAGAGGTTTCTTGGATGAGATGAACAAGCAGGCGGTAGCTCGAAAAGCGCCCAGGGAGATCAAGATGGTGCAGCTCGAACGCCAGTCTCGTGCTTCCTACTCTTGATGATGATAGCGGTACTCGGGATGTCGGCGTTCTCTTTCTTTCATTACAACTGCCCCCGACGAGAAAGGTGAAGCCGTCCTGGCGATCTAACACGTCGGAACCAGCGGGTCAAAGTACGGCTTTAGGCGGTCTACGTGAACAGTATCACGACCACGTTGACGGCGATCGCTCAGCGGCGTGAGAGGTTCAATGACGTAGTTCATGGGAGAGGTACGCTCGACGACACGGTAGGGACCATGATAATTTCAGAGTAGTTTGGGGGGACAAACCAGGAGCACAGGGTGGTACATGAAGCCACACAAGTGCTCCAGGAGCGAACGTTGCGGCAGGAGGGTGGTGGTCATCACGGGCATTCTTCTGGCGTTGTTGGTCGGCCGTGGTAAACCGCTTGGCCAGTTGACGACATTTTTCTGCGTAACGGACGGCTTCTGACACGGGCGTGCACTCGGAGGCATCTGGTTCGTAAGGCTGCAGCGTGTCGATAGTGTGCGACGGCTGTCTACCGTACAGAAGGAAGAATGGGGAAAACCCGGTTGTGACCTGTGTAGCGGTGTTATACGCGTATGTTGCGAATGGAAGGACCAGGTCCCAGTTTGTTTGGTCAGATGCTACATGCGTCGCAAGCATGTCGCCCAGAGTACGATTAAATCGCTCAGTCAGACCGTTCGTCTGATGGTGGTAGGCAGTACTCGTTCAGGTGGACAACACGGCATTGATGGAGAAGTGCTTGAATTACCTCAGAGAGAAAGACGCCGCCACGGTCACTGAGGAGTTCTCGAGGAGGGCCGTGCCGAAGAACGAAACGATTTAGAATGAAAGAGGCGACGTCTTGTGCTGTAGCCGTGGGAAGAGCAGCGGTTTCGGCATAGCGCGTAAGGTGGTCGAGCGCAACGATAGCCCATCGGTTGCCCGCTGTAGTCAATGGCAACGGGCCATAAAGGTCAATACCGACGAGGTCGAATGGGCGGTCCGGGCACGGAAGCGGTTGTAGTGAACCTGTTGCGGGATGCGGTGGTTGTTTTCGTCGCTGACACTTGGGGCAGCCGCGAACGAACTGGCGGACAAAACGAAACATAGCGCGCCAGTAGTACCTTTTTCGTAGGCGTTCATAGGTCTTGAAGACACCAGAGTGGGCGCATTGCGGGTCGGAGTGAAAGGACGCGCAAATTGTAGAGCGGAGCGCTCGAGGAATAACTAGTAGCCACTTCCTGCCATCTGGGGACTAGTTGCGCCGGTACAATAGGCCACCCCGAATGCTGAAGTGCGAAGCTTGGCGTCGCAGCAAGTGAGCGGACGAGTGGGTGCCTCGGATAAAGCGTCCAGAAGGGAAGTTATCCATGGGTCGTTACGTTGCTCAGAGGAGACGGTGTCGACGTCAAGAGTTGACAATGTGTGGTCTATGGTGGATATTGGCGTTGTTTCCGTGGACAGTGGTGACCGGGACAGTGCATCGGCATCCGCATGCTTTCGGCCGGAACGGTATACAACGCGAATGTCAAACTCTTGAAGTCGAAGAGCCCAGCGGGCCAGGCGACCTGAGGGATCCTTCAGCGAAGACAACCTACATAATGCATGGATGTCTGTAACCACATCAAACGGGCGGCCCTATAAGTATGGGCGGAACTCGAGAAGCGCCCAAACTATTGCCAAACATTCCTTCTCGGTGACGCTATAGTTTGACTCCGCCTTTGTGAGCGTTCTGCTGGCGTATGCAACGACACACTCTGTGTACCCAGGCTTTCTTTGCGCGAGAACGGCACCGAGGCCGACACCGCTGGCGTCGGTGTGAACTTCAGTCGGGGCCGTAGGATCGTAACGGCGCAGTATTGGAGGTGATGTCAGGAGACGGCGAAGGGTGGAGAATGCTTGGTCGCACTCGGAAGTCCATGAGGAGAGATCGGCGGTGCTACTTAATAGTTTAGTCAAAGGCGCAATAATCGAGGCGAATGGCGCACAAACCGACGAAAGTACGAGCATAACCCTACGAAGCTCCGTAACTGCTTTACAGTCGTGGGTTTGGGGAAGTCTGCGACAGCACGTACTTTAGCCGGGTCTGGAAGTATGCCGTCCTTGGTTACCACATGACCAAGAATTGTGAGTTGTCGTGCAGCGAAGCGGCACTTCTTGAGATTAAGTTGGAGCGGAGCATTCTTAAGGCACCTCAAGACTTGTTTCAGACGATCCAGATGTGTCGCGAAATCTGCCGCAACGACCACAATATTGTCTAGGTAGCAGAGACATATATGCCACTTCAAACCTCGCAGAACAGAGTCCATCATGCGCTCGAAGCTGGCAGGCGCACTGCAGAGGCCGAACGGCATGACATTAAACTCATATAAACCGTCACGCGTGACGAAGGCTGCTTTTGGACGGTCGGAATCTGCTAAGGGCACCTGCCAATACCCCGAACGCAAATCTAGCGATGAAAAAAACTCGGCACCTTGTAGGCAATCAAGAGCATCGTCGATTCTGGGCAAAGGGTACACATCCTTCTGAGTGACCTTGTTTAGGCGCCGGTAATCCACGCAGAAGCGAATCGATCCGCCCTTTTTCTTAACTAGAACCACAGGTGATGCCCACGGACTCTGCGAAGGGCGAATAACGTCGCGTCTGAGCATATCATCAACCTGCTCGGTAATAACTTGACGTTCTGCACTGGAGACACGGTATGGGCGTTGTCGCACTGGCGAATGGGAGCTGGTGTCGATGTAGTGAACAATGGCAGAAGTTCGGCCAAGGGCAGGTTGGGCAACATCGAAAGAGTCGCGGAACTGGTATAGCACATTGAGAAGTTCAGAGCGTTCAAATGGCGACAGTTCGTCTGCGATCGACGAATCGAATAGGTCGGCAGGGGGTGTGTATCAGAAGGGTTCAGAGCACTGACGGCGTCGAGGTCGCTTCGCGATGAATCTTCCTGCACGGCATAAATTTGGCCGATGTGAATGCGTTGCACGAATCCGAGGGATTCACCTTTAAGCAGTTCGATGGTATTATGCGAAAGAGCATTGATGAGGCAGAGGGTGCTAGTCCCATTCGAAACAGAGAGGGTCGGATATGGCAGGAGGAGTGGTTTCCGACTTAAGAGGAGGCTTGATGGCTCAAATAATGCAGCTTCATCGTGGAAGTTGGTGCAGTACACGGGGAGCAAAACAGCTGTTGTCGGCGGAATTTCTGTGTCTTCTGTGACGAATACTTTGTGCGCGGCTGAATAATTGCTGTTGTTGGACTCGTCATACAACGGGAAAAGCTCAAGTTCAGATCTGGCACAACCGATAACGGCCTCATTACGCGATAGAAAGTCTCAAGCCAAGTATGATGTCGTGCGAACAGGATGAAAGGACAATCAACTCAACAATGTAGTGATCCTCGGCGATGACGAGTCGAACAGTGCAGGCGGCTATAGGCTGAACACGGTCTCCATTCGCTGCACGTAAGAACATCATATCGAGAGGTGTGGTCACTTTCCGAAGCTTGCGGCATAGTTTGGCGTCTATAACAGAAACGGCAGCACCGGTATCTACGAGGGCATATGCACGGATGCCGTCTACAAGGACTTCGACAACATTCGACGGCAAAGTTCGAGGACTTGAGCATTTCGACAGCGCAGTTCTTGCCTCACGAACTGCAGCGGCTAGTTTCCCTCATTTGCAGGGGCTGGTCGACGACGCATGCGCGACAAGGAGCGGCGACGGGGCAACGGCGAGCGACGAGACCCAGATTGCGGATAGTCACGGGGCGACATGGTCGACTGAAGATCCGGACTCTCATAACGAGGGCGGGGACGATCGATGTTGTACTGCGAACAGGCGTCTGTGTACTCTGGCGCGAGGACGATGGCAGTACCGTGCGACATGGCCAACGATGCGGCATGCAAAACAGATCGGCCGGTTGTTGCGCGTTCGCCAGGGGTTTGCAGCGATAGGAGCCGTCCATGCGATGGGCGGCTGAGTCGGGGCTGTGACGTGCGGCACCTGCGACACACCATGGAATGGCAACGGCTGTTGCTGTTGTAGCTGCTGTCGCTGTACTGCCTCAGCGTAAGTAAGAGGCGCGGCGACAAGGTGCTGCTGAATGGGCGCCGGCATATCCTCGGCAATTTGCTCTTGAACGACGTGTCGGAGCACAGGAGCCAACGGGATTGGCTGCTGCAGTGGCGGCTGCTGTGCGAACTCTTCACGTTTAGCAAACGGCAAAAGAGAAAGCTGACGAGCTACCTCCTCCCGCACGAAGTGTTTCATTTGTGCAAGAAGATATGCAGTGATCAGGCACGACGTCCAGTGCAGCGAGAGGTTGGTTAGGCGAAGGCGAACGTCGGGTGACAGCTCGTTGCCTCCGCAATTCGTCATAGCTCTGGCACAGGGTTACCACTTCTTACACAGTGCCAGGAGACTTCGAAAGGAGCATTTGAAAGACGTCGTCATTGACTCCTTTCATAATGTGCTGTATTCTGGCACTTTCACTCATAGAAGCATCGACGCGCCTGCAGACATCGATTATGTCTTCGATATAGGCGGTTAAAGTTTCATTCGGTTCCTGTGCCCGTGTGCGCAGGCGTTGTTCGGCGCGTAACTTCTTTAGGGCAGGGTGACCGAAAACGGTGGTTATTGCCTCCTTGAAAGCAGACCAGCAGAACAGCTTCGCGACGCCGCCCAGGTAAAAGTTCACAGTACCCAGCTTAGTAGCATCATCCCACCTGTTGGGTCCACTAACATTTAGGGGCGAAGCTCCTTAAGGCGTGGGTCGTGCGTCCCCTGTAGTAGGTAGCCAACGGCGCGTGCCTGCCGGGAGGCACGCACGCGCCGAGGGCGAGCGCGTGCCTCTCTCTCTCTCTCTCTCACATTCTTCCAGCTGCTGTCTTGTGAGAGAGAGACAGAGAGAGAGAGAGCGAAAGGCGCGCGTTGATGGAAACGCTCTTTCTTAAATGAACGCTCTACCAGCTCGCGAAGAAAGAGAGCGCGCCCTCACCCGCGAGAGACAAAGTTGGCGCAGGCAGCGCGATGAACATCCCGAGCTTCGCCCACTCATCGTCATTCACTCCGTGGATGTGTTTCGTAGGACGACAGCCAGTCCTCGACGTCCTGGTCCTCCGTGCCGGAAAATACCGGGGATCTCGCTGGCGAGCCGGGCCGGGGCAAACGGGGATCGCTAGAGGTGGCGTTTGTTGGGCTGCGTCAGCTTGCATGGTCGGCTGCAGCGTGCGGGACCGGAGTTCCAGGGTGCCGGTGAGGTGGTTACCCAGCACGATCCACCAAATGTAAAGAGGTTTATTGGATGAGATGAACAAGCAGGCGGTATCTCGAAAAGGGCCCAGGGAGATCAAGATGGTACAGCTCGAACGCCAGTCTCGTGCTTTCTACTCTTGATGATGATAGTGGCACTCGGGATGTCGGCGTTCTCTTTCTTTTATTACAAACTTATATACTAGTTCATGCTGCTGCTGCATGGGTTGCCACACCTAAAAAAATGTCTACCTCTCTGCCATAGAATTACAACACGAATGTAAAGCCTGTCTTCGCGAAGTTGTGGAATTCATAAGTGGCAATCTGGCGAATCGAGGGGCGGGCGATGGCTTAGGTACTGTGAACATGTGAACACGTCATATCTAGACATAAGAGGCACCTCGACACGGCACAGGGATTCTCGACAGTTGTACACGAGAGAAAGTTTTCGAGCTACTCGCATTGCTCTGGAAACACTCAACTGCACGCGCCAGAGCCCTGCGCAAGCCTGCCGTACACGAGGATCGTCTGCAAATGGTGACCCTCTTCCAAGAGAAACCGAACGGGTTGTCAGGGGATCGTTTTGTTAAAGCACAGCCCACTGCGACGAAAGACCAATTATTTGGTTGTCCATGGCCGTCTTTGCGATCCTGGAGCAGTGCACGTCGCAACTCAACACACCTCGCCTCGCAACACAAATTTTGTAGCGACCGCGTCGGCGCGTTCGTACTTTGCCCCAGGAACGCGCCATCACGACGCAGACGACGCCGCCACGGCCCTAACTTCCTCGGCGGTCGAGACGCGTACACTACCGAAGCGCCGACTGCCGGCGCGAATCCCCACGGCAGTCTGCTTCGCGCTATCTATCCTTTCTAGATGGCGGTACCACCGCAGCGAACCGAAGCGAACCAAGAGTGCAATATAAAAGAGGCGACGTTAATTTCAAAGTAATTTTGCTTGTTAAACACCATAGTTCACCTGTACTAAACACCTTTGCTTTAACCGGACGACAACTAAATGTAACTACTGAAGACTATAGTGAAGATATAAAGCCAATCTGTTGTTTTGTAGGGTTTAACGTCCCAAAACCAGCTCTGATTATGACAGACGCCGGAGTGGACGGCTCCGGAGGACGTTGCGCATTTCGCTAATGCAGGAAATTGTTGGCATTATACTCCTTTACAAGGCAATTGCCATGCAAGATTACGCAGAGCTTATATCTCGCAAAAATAGCCACACTCAGCGACGATTACAAAGTACTGACATTGATTGCTTGGTAGCCTTCACAATTGGGAAAACGAGCCCTGTAACACCTAAAATGAAGTGGGAAACGTGGGAATTAAGTGCAAAGCTGCTAAAGCTCGACCAGTTTATAAAAGTTCTATGCACAGAAATTGCTAAAGCAAACGGAAACTGTGGAAGAGCTTGGGATAAGCTAAGGGAGCGATTTAAAGAAATTGTTAAGTGAACGCATTGAAGGAGCTGTAGAAATACGCTATGAAAAGCGCAAAGAAGAAAAGAACCTGTAAAAGATGCGGGAATTTGTGGATGCCAAGACGAATAGAGACGATTAGATATCACTGAAGTTGTCCCTAATTTAGTGACAACCTTTTCACCAGCTTGTGCAGTCGAGGGAGCGGTGTATCACGGTTGTCTGCAAGTAAATGTTTGCGATCCTCTTTCCATGGTACTGCAACGGTGTAACTCCCGCTCGCCTTACTTATCGTTTCTCGTAATCACTCAAGCTTCGTGCAATAAGGGTCGTCATTCTTGTCTGTAATGCCCATCGTCTAGAGTTGCCAAAATGACCATAAGATCTACGATGTTGTTTCATGGCTTGAAGAAGCATTTACTTGTAGCGCGCAGACGATCAGGTTGGTATTACCATCGATGAATGCGGTGTATCGAGTTGGTTCTTGCAGAGCCCATACGAATAGCGAATTTATCGCCACCATTCCTTCTCTATCGCCGCTTCGCACAAGTTCTCCGGTCAATATCTGTGATCTGGCCCGGTGAGCAGGGGAAGTCCGGGTTCTGTATTATCGCCAAGGAAGCGCGTTCATCAGCAATTTGCCTTCTAGCCGCAGCTGTCTCACACACGTGTTGTCGCTGGGTGGTGTAGAAACACCGTGGCAGATCAGTGGTGCTACGATGGCTTGCATAGCACACACTTGAGAATTGTGCTGGTTGCTAAGCGGGACTGCACGACGTTCAGCTTTTCAACACGCAATGCAGTCATTGTTCGAAAAGTGTTCAGTGCAACTCTTGTTTCGCCAACGAACTTGAGTTGTAGTTTCTTTGCGAGGTCTTTAATAAATGATCGCTGCCTGCCACCGTCCGAGATACCTCATATATACACGGTGAGAGCCGTGACCGGCCCAAGGGCGGAATTTCTGAAGGAACGCTCCACTGCCCATCTTGGACACAAGGCGCGACGATTCGTTACTTAGAGCGTTTGATGATACAAAATCTGTCGTGCTGCCAGATTCTCTACTACTGTCCAGATTCTTGTAATTCGAACCACACATGTTCGAGGAATGTTTGCCATGGTAAAGCGAACAAGTCAATATTACATGACAGGGATTTGCCACATGATAGCGCGACGTGCACCTGGAGCAACGATTACCTTTTGGTTGCTTCTTCGATTCCAAACAAACCTTGCACTCACAAGTGCGTGTGCAATGCTTATCCGATCGGCAAAGAAGAATTCACATTTTGTTAAAGTAGTGTTATGTAGCACAGAAACAGTATTGCGGTCTCGTGACCTTTCCGCGTGCAACTTACGCTCTTTTGGGGTCGGTAAGAAACACTGTTCCCGGCTTTCCCATTCCACTATCATAATGTTCAGCAGGTCCTTCAGCTGTACTTCCGATGACTGTCGCCAATGTCTGTTCCGACGCCTCACAAATAAAAGGACGATCTCACTTGACAAGGCGTTGCGAATGACGTCAACAATCATCGTTGAAAAACTAAGTGCTGAGACTTTCAGTGCTGTCAGGTAACGAATATGTAGCTGCACAGTGTCCGTATAATCTTCGCAGACATATTACATCACTTCCAAAAGCGACGTGTGGCAGGTGTCTTAAGGCTGTGACGTGACAATGCTCAATTCCTTTACGTTCGCCAAACCTTTTTTAGAGACTTTCGATGGCGTGGGCATAACAAGCCACTGCGGTTCGTAAGCCTTCGATGGACGCTGCCGCTTCCCCCGCGAGCAAACTGCGCAAGTAACAGAACTTTGTCGTCGGGGTTAATCTCTTTTTGAAATTGACAGTTTGCTCAAACTATTCCCAAAATCTTATCCATTTGTGGATGTCTCCGCTCAAAGTGGGAATGCTGAACATAGGCAGTCGTAATCCTGTATGAATGGTCACGTTAGCTACTTGCTGAGCAGCCGTTATTGCAGCACTACGTTGAGCAGAAACTGCTGCTTGCGGCTCGCTTCCAGTATGTTCCAACGCGGCGATCTGACAGCGTAATTCAGCTAGCATGCGTATGGCCTCCTCATTATACTCCGCTACAGCGCTGTATTCTGTTTTGAGTTGGTCAACAGGAATGTGCTCTTCGATTGCAGCATTGATACTCGAGAGTTCAAGATTACTCGAAGTCGGGCCGTCGAAAATACCTGTGAGCGTGGCGATGTCGGTGTTCATGTCGTTGAACAACGTTCTGGCCTCCTGCAGCAACTGGAGTTCTGGACGTGTCGAGCAGTCCGCTTGGCATTTAGATGATCCATCCAAGCTCCCCATATGTCAGAAGGCCGAGTCCCACAGTGCTGATCAGTGAACCATTCTTTCTCCGTTTTGTCGATACTCGCCGCCCGCGACGCGACATGGATGAGTAGAAGGACCCTTGAGTCGTGCATAGAGAAGGGAACGTTCCTCACGGGGTTTTTCACAACGAAATGAAAAATAATCAAGAAAACCCTTGAGCCGACATGATAATCGAGACGAGTCGCCATGTTGCCCATAGCATTCTCTGCTGCTTCTCTCGCCGTCCTGGACCGCGAAAGTTTATACTTTTTCTTTAAGCCATGTGCAAAGTTCTCGTGAATAACAACATGGAAAGCGATGAGTTCACAACTGCAACCGCTATCAATTTCCGTATTGTGACCAGGCCCGTAGCGAAGAATCTTTTTTTTTTGGGGGGGGGGGGGGCGCAATAGCTTAATGCCTTGACTATTCGATGGAAGCCCCAATTTTAGGGGCGAAGCTTCTTAGGGCGTGGGTCGTTCCCTCCTCTGTAGTAGTATGTATGTAGCCACCTGTAGTTTCTGAAGCGCTCACTATATGGCGCTAGTATGTCTACATATAAACCACCCCGTTATAAGGGGGACGCTCCTAATATCCATCCATCCATCCATCCATCCATCCATCCATAATTTCTGCTAGGGTGCCGGCGTGAGCGGACGTGATTTTCGAGCTCTCCGGAACGACAGCGGCAGATAAGTGTTCTTACATGCATTGAGCTTGCTTTTCTAGTATAGGTCGTTAGCATAAACTATATTTCTGGTTATTAGTTGGTACGGTTTTTCGGGGGGTAAGTAACTAGTATTTTGGGTTGTTTTTTTTTGCTTTCCTTTTTCTTCCTCCACGTGGCTGAGGTGCACGTACACCCACCACGAGTGTTTTGAAGTGTGGGCTATCCATTGAGTTTTGGGTACGTATTGTCTTAGGGAAGTGTTTGTAGTACCGAGGGCATTTGTTCTTTAGATAGTGTAACTCTTGTGCTACGAGCGGTAATGTCAAAAAGACCGCAAAGTGTTCAGGGTGCGGGGCAGCTGTGAAAATGGAAGTTTGTGCGGAAGAGAAGGCACAAGAAGCTGACGCCAAATGTAGACAGTGCGAAATCGAGGCAAAAAATGGAAAAAATGATGCCTGCTCAGAGCGGACTTATGGACAGTATCGCTGAGCTTGAAAATGCGTTGGCAAAAGAGCGCGACAGCGGTGACATGTGGGCCACCAGGCTCGTAAGAAGACTTAAGAACTTTTTTTTCTCTCTCTGTGTTTAAAATTTCCTCATGCCTTTTAAATTTACTTCACTCAAATCGATCATACTATAGCAAAAAACGGAAATTCATAGCCCAGTTCCCTGCCCCTTATGGCAGAAAGTCCATATTTCTCCTTATAATTATTTCCGTCCGTTCTCTCTAGTTTTCTGCCACCAGTATTCTAACCGTCTCTTACTTATTTCAATCGCGGCCATGTTCAGCCTCCCGTTGTTCGCCCTAGCGCGAGATAAGGGCGCCATGTGGCCATGGTTACGGGAAACGCAAGAAGCTTGCCTAGTACAGGAAACGTCCGCTTTTGCGCATCCTAACAAGCACTAGGGTCTTTAGAATTACGCATCTATATATTTTCTACTAAAGGAACACACCGTCCAATACATACGTATTGATGTTGCGCCTCAGATATGCGTAATATTTGCTTTTTGGCCGACTGTGTTCAGAAGTATGAAGGTAGCCACCAGTTCAAGCTGGGTGGTCGTTGAGGAAGGGGTTCACTTTTCGCAGCAGGACAGACACACAAACCAACACACACACACACACAGACAGACAGACCAAAATTTCTGCGTTGAAGTGTCCCAAGAAAGACTATCGTCTTTAAAAATCTATTGTACAAAAACTGGTCGAGGCAAAAATTAAAGGTGAAAGCGAACGCTGGGGGTCAGAAATTCATGACAAAAAGAAGGGCGCGGCTAGGATATTTTGTAACCACATAAAAGCGCTAGGTAAAAAGTCTGCCACATTGCAACAGCATATTGTTGATGAAAGAGGAAATCAATTGGAAGGGTACGAAGTGTTGGGTTACATCCAGAAGGTAACAGCCGGTTCGTTTAAAAAGATCGTCCAAGAGATTCCCCCAGTGGATAAAACCATGGCGGAGAGCGAAACTAAGGAAGAGCTAGAACTTGAGAATTTCAACTGGAAAAAGGCCGAAGGAGAAATTCCAAAGCGCACTCCTCTGGGTTTAAATGGGGTCCCCGTAAGACTCATTAACGAATTAGGGCAGAACACTCACGAAGCACTATTGAAAGCCGTAGAAAAATGCTTACAGGAGAGGCAAATACCGGACAGTTGGCGAAAAAGCAGAATGAACTTAATCTGTAAAGGCAAGGTGGGAAAGAATAACATTCGCTCGTATAGACCGCTAACCATTACATCGGTACTATACAGGATGGCTATGAAAGCAGTAAAATTAAAAATAGAAGCCAGGAAAGAACGTAACAGTATTTTGGGAGAACTTCAGAATGGATTTCGAGTAGAGAGGCGTTTAGGCGATGACCTATTTGTTCTTACTCATTGTATAGAGGAGGAGGAGAAAGGAGGGAGGAAAGACAGGGAGGGACGGTGACACGGATAATCACAGGAAAATTAGGGAGCCTCGAATTTGTTAGTAATAAAGCTGTAGTGGGGAAGCACGAACGCACGCATTGCATTGTATAGAAATATCTAAATTAGAAAGGAGGCCGTTGTATGTGGCTTTTCTAGACATCACTGGGGCGTATGACAATGTTAATCAGGAAATATTGTGGGAAATTTTGGAAGGTGTGGGCATAGGCGACGATTGTGTACAGCTTTTGAGGGAAATATATCGAGAAAATACAGCTTGCATAGAATGGGAACGAATCAGTAGCATAGAGAACGTTGATATTAGCAAGGGGCTGAGACAGGGATGTCCTTTGTCGCCGCTGTTATTCATGCTGTACATGGTTAGAATGGAACAAGCGCTAGGAGATAGCAACATTGGTTTTAATCTGTCACAGAAACAGGGCGGCGTGATGATTGAGCAGATGCTTCAGGTTTATTTTATGCTGACGATATTGTCTTATTCGCGGACAGTCGAGATGATATACAACGGCTGGTGAATATATACGGAAAGGAAGGCGAGGCTCTGGGATTAGGATTTAGTGTAACAAAATGCGGATTGATGGTATTCAATGGTCCCAACGACCAGGCGTTATCCATACAGGGCTAAGAAATACCGAGAGTAAGCGAATACAAGTACCTTGCCGTATGGGCAAATGAGGGTGATAGATACGTGGAGGTGCACGAAAAAGCCTTGGCAGCAAAGGGAAAGAGGAACGCAGCAATAATGAAGCACAGAGCGTTAGGGGGATACAAAAGGTACGAGGTGCTTAGGGGTCTGTGGAAAGGGGTAATGGTACCGGGGCTTACATTTGGGAACTCAGTGGTGTGCATGAGGCCAGAGATACAATCAGGAATGGATGTGAATCAAAGAACTGTGGGACGCCTCGCACTGGGTGCTCACGGGAAAACGACAAACGAGGCTCTAAAGGGCGATATGGGATGGGCGAGTTTTGAGGAAAGGGAAGCGAAGAGCAAAATAAGGTTTGAATAGAGGCTAAGGAATATGAAAGAGAGTAGGTGGGCAGCGAAGGTGCTCCGCTATTTATATAGAAAGAGCATTGACACGCAGTCGAGAAAGAGAACTAGGAGGCTCACCAGTAAATATACGGCTGTAAGAGAACTGACAAAGAACGTAAAGGGAAAAGTCAGAGAGGCGGAGAAGATTTACTGGAGGGCAGCGATGTAAAAAAAAACCGACTCTGAATAACTACCGAGAGGGCAAAAACGAAATAAAGAGCGAGGCATTTTATGATAATTCAAGAGGAAGCGCTTTACTGTTTGAAGCGAGATCGGGCTGCCTTAGAACACGTATTTATAAAGCGAAATTCAGCAAAGAAGAAGAAAAATGCACATGCTGTGAGGAAGATAGGGAAACGACGGAGCATGTTCTGATTGAATGCGGAAATATCCACCCAGGTGTACGTTTGGGCACCACCCTACAGGAAGCCTTGGGTTTCAGGGCGAACAACGGGAAGTTGAACATAGCCGCCATTGAAATAAGTAAGAGACGGTTAGAATACTGGTGGCAGAAAACTAGAGAGAACGGACAAAAATAATTATAGGGAGAAATATGGACTTTCTGCCATAAGGGGCAGGGAACTGAGCTATGAATTTCCGTTTTTGCTATAGTATGATCGACTTGATTGAAGTAGATTTAAAAGGCGTGAGGACAGTTTAAAGAGAGAAAAAAAAAAGTTCTTAAATTTTCTTACGAGCCTGGTGGCGCACATGTCACCGCCCCGTTACAAAGGGGACGCTCATAGCATCCATCCATTCATCATCCCAGCATATATGCTCGCTTCATTCAGATGTATGGGAACGCGTAGTATGGGAGTCCGTCCGTCCGTCTGTCCGTCCATCCGTCCGAGCGCTGCGGTGCTGCCACGGCCGGACTCGACGTTCCTCTCCTCCGCGTTCCTTACGGCCTTTGCAATGATGGATGCCGCCGCCTGCCGCCGCAACTCTGTGGTGGCGCTGTTAGCTCACCGCTGCTGCCGCCTCCGCAAAGCGCGTTCACAGATTCGCCCCGGCAGGCAGCATACGAGCAACATCTGTGTAACTCCGGCTGTTGGACGCAAGTTATCTCGAATTTTAAAGCCTAATATTGATTTTCAGTGTCGGTAGTCGACATCCTAGCCTCATGCGATGTGGATGAAACGGCTTACATCCTCTGCTTGAAGCCGCTAACATGTAGCAGACGACGCTGGAAAGATTAAAGGGGAAGGTTAAGCCAACACCCACAATTATTCAATAAACATGTGCTTCCTTAGGTAAAATGATTATCAGAGTACATGTACTTCCATTTATAAGAGAGGTACAGATACTGGAAGGCTACCACAAAGATAAAAATTTTACAGGTACAAACTATTTATTTCCTGATCAATAGAGTGCACTCTTGTACATTTTAGTGCCAACAACCTTCACATTATGTACAATAAATCCTAGAATATATTCTGGGTGGCTTATGCAGGGTCCTTATGCGGTCTCTTTGCAGTGGGCGCCATGTAAGACGGATAGTATTCGAAGATGGTCGGTGCAGCTCCCACAACCAACTTCCGTATTCGGCATCCGGGAACATAATCACTCTCATTGAAGTGTTTGCTACACACTACAGTTGATGCGGACTTGATGACAAGATTTTCACGAGAAATGTTTTTTCGCCACTTAGAACACAGTTCCGCATCGCTAGGAAATTGGTGAAAGAAAACACGCGGCGTCTTCCCCTGTTGAGATTTGCAAAATGGCACACAACAGTACACCACCGCTACAGTGATCGCGTTTGAGGCAGAAGGAACAAACGACGTTTTCGCGCTTGCAACGATCCCATGGAGAAAGCTCACACATTCAGCTGCAAAAGCTGGCACACAGTAGGTAGCACACGAGGGATCGGCGACACAGGCATGCTGCTTCCGACGCCGCCGTCAATCACAGAAGTGGTGACGTAATTGCGCCCACAAAAGCAGACCAAGGTTGCAGGGAGCAAGTGCACACTCATGCCGTGGACATCAGCGGGCAAGTCTGATGAACGGTGTGCGCAAAGGAATCTCACCAGTCGGGACAGCAGCATCGAACAAAGAACCAACTTGACGACAACTACTGAAGAAAATCGCAGCAACAATACCAAGCCTGCGCGGACTCTTCGCCCTTCGCTCGCGCGAACACGGTGAGGTGGTAGGGACCTCTTGCGGCGAGCCACCGTGCTACTCGTCAGAAAAAATTCCATTGACTCCCGTCGCGTTGCAAAGGCCGTAAGGAACGCGGAGGAGAGGAGCGTCGAGTCCGGCCGTGGTGCTGCTTAGCTAGTACGTGAATTGATCAATAGATGGCGAGGAGGCGCTCGCTGCGTGAAAACCCCTTGATGTTGGAAAGTAACGACACTCTTCGAACCACGTCGCGGCACCATCGCCCGAGCCGTCAACCTCCTCGTTTTCTCCTTCTCGTTCGCGGAGCCAGCGCATGCGCAACGCTGAGTGGCTGCGGCGCGCAATCAGATGACCTTGACGTCACGAAAGCGACGCACAAATTGTTTTCGCGCGCTTCTAGTTTCCCTCGCCCGCCATGCGCCTGCCCCGCGGTGGTCGCCCTGCGGCTCACAACGTGCGTTTCGCAAGTGTTTCCGCCTTTCTGTGGTGTTGTGAAGTTCGTTTGCTGTGGAAATCTCTTGCTTCCATTCGTTTCAATGCAGCAGTAAGCCAGAGAAATGGCTAGCATGATTTTCGACTCTGCGAGGACAACAATATTGTGCGTCGCAAGCAGTAGCTCCAAAACGTCGGTGAAAAGCATGTCCCCTTTCTAAGCACACAGTTCCGTGCGAGTTGACTGTTACAGTTTTCCTTAAGACATTGGTGAAGTTGCATGGAAATTTTATGTACCTTGCACACCCCGACTCTTCGTTCAGTACAGTAGGGAACACCTATATGTTTTGTGGACTTCGTGCATTGGACCGTGTTCTCGTGCGTGCGCTAGTTTTCAAATGATGTAATTCATAAGTTAAGGGTCTGTAACTCCTGCTTCGTAATTGCGCGCGTGTGTGCGCGCGTGTTTGTGCGTGTGTATATGTATGTGTGAGCTTGCGATAGCGTGTGTGAACGCGTCTGTATGTGCGCGCGTGTTCGCGACATCATGTGTGCATGTATATGTGCGTGTGTTTGTGTGTACATGTTCGCATGTATGTGTCCGTGCGTGCGCGTTCGCGCGTGTATAATGTATGCACGTATGTATGTATGTGCGTGCTTTTATTGTGTGTGTGTCTGGGTATGTATGAATGTGTGTGTGTGCAGTGTGTGTATGTGTGTATCTATGTATGCATGTATTTGTGCGTGGTGGTATCTGTGCACGCGCGTATGTATGTATCTATGTGCGAGCGTGTGTACGTACGTGCTTGTCGCATGTGTATTGATATATGCGTGTGTATGCATGTGCTTGTCGCATGTGTTCATATATGCGTGCGTATGCATGTGCTTGTAGCATGTGTGTTGATAATGCGTGTGTATGTATTTGCTAGTCGCATGTGTGTGGATACATAGATACATACATGTACATGTATCTATGTGCGTGTGGTCGTACGTGCATGTGTCGTACGTGTCCGCGTGTGCGTGTGGTCGTATGTGCTTGCGTGCGTTCGCACGTGTGTGTATTGTGTGCGCGTGTCCGTGTGTGCGTGTTCGCCCGTGTGTATCTATTTGCATTTGCGCACCGTATGCATGTGCGAGTACGTGTGCGCATGTGGTCGCATGTGCATGCGCGTGTGTGTATTTTTGAGTGTGTGCGTATGTGTGTACGTGCACCCGTGCTTTCGTATGCGCGCGTACGTGCAATCGTGCGCGAATGCTCATGTGTGCGTGTTCCCGCACGTGTATGTATACGTATGTGCGTGTGCGGATGTGTTGGTATGTGCGTGCGTGCTGCGCTCGCATTTAACCTGGCACGTGCGTTCTATATAGGCTCTTTCAAAAACACAGCACGTGTTTTGCACAGTGGCATTGATACAAAGGCATTCGGCCCGGCTGTGCCGGGAAATTTACTTTAAATAAACTATTTTTTTCTTCGTTAGATATTTATTTAATCTATATAGTAGCCACTTACATGCAACACATTCTCCTGTATATTCTACGCTGCATGCATTGTATGCGTCACCGTACCGCGAGCCCAACGGACGACGGAGAGGCAAACCGCGCAGCCACTGGTAGGTACTCATTTTTTTTCGGTGCGCTCTCGCTTGTTTTAACTGAAGCGTCCCGAAATAAAAACATTTGTCACGAAGTTATACTGGAAGCATACTATCCTCACGCCAGTTTCACAAGGGATCAATTCCTATTTGGCGCTTCAAAGGGCCGAATAAACAAGCGCGCGCAATACATCTCAATGCGGTTGCAACGCGCCACTGGAGGGTTCAGCGTGCCGTGCGCACCGCTCCGGCCCGGGGAGGGAAGAAATCCGAGGAGGACTGAGGAGGAAAGCGCGCGTGTGGAGGAGAGTGTCGTTACTTTCCAACATCAAGGGGCTTTACGCTGCGTGCTCTAGTATGATGGGAGAGCGCTAGACGGCGACACACAGTGTTTGTCACGCCTTTGATGATGTACTGGGCAAGATTCACAGAAGATTCACGGTTTTTACCGATGAACCTCCGGAGCTTGGCCCACTCATCATCATTCACTCCATGGATATGCGTGGATTTTTTTCAGTAATTGTTTTCGGTGCACATCAAAAGTTCGATGATGATGACGAGTGGTGTTTTAATGGCGCAAGGGCCATTTGATGGCCAAAGAGCACCAGGTAGTGAGTCACATCAAAAGTTCGTGGCCATGCTTGTGACATATAACTGAGAAGCACCAGAACGATAACTGACATGTCCAGCGCAATGGCTCGTCATGAATTCAGTGCTACCTCATCAAGACGCAAGCCTCTTGTGGCTCTACCTTTGCCTTAGGCAACTAGGACAGATGCTATGCAGAAGGTCGTGTAGTGGCAGAGGCTCCTAAATTGTCTCTAAAAAGGATGCAAAACAGCATATGTCCTCAAATTACAGTCTCTGCGTGGGTTGCTACCAAGCCGACGTGTACTGGTAGGCGATGTCGGTTAACTTCAATACGAAAGAAAAAGACCTTATCTACTGGCTCGTGTACATGTTGGTCCCGATGGATTCAAGGAGGCTTCCCATATAAAGCAATATGGGAGCGGGCCCTTTGAGCGGGCTCAAAGCTCAAAGGGCCCGCTCAAAGGACCCGCTCAAGCTCTACAGAGCTCAAAGGGCCCGCTGTAGAGCTCAAAGGGCCCGCTCAAGCTCTACACCACATGGAACTGCAAGTGACTTGACGACGCGTAAAAAGTACACAGATGAAACACAAAAACGACGACATTAACGACAACGTTAATGATGTCATCATAGATGACATCATTAACGTTTAAGGCGACGTCCGCTTCGTCACGCAGTTCAATTGTTTATCTTGGAGTTATGCTAACGCAGTTTCTTTTTGCTTCAAGCGTAAATGTCTCAGCCGCGCAATTCTGCATATTACAAAAATCCTTGTCGAAATGAGCCCGTCAGCTAGGAGTTCGTCGACGGTGAAACTCACGTATTAGGGAAGCAGCCTCGGCGGCGTCAGCAACACGCCACGGTGCCTTATACCCGCTGCGCACGGCGAAGAAAGCTGGGAACTCCTGGCTCTCTCCGAAAGCTGCCACGCACACGCCTTCGGTCTCCTGCATGGACAAGGATGCATGGACAAGCTCCTGCATGGACAAGCTCTCCAACAAACGCAAACGTGTTCTCAGGAGACAACGTACGCTACGTCTGCAAGTCTACAAGCACCTCTTAATTCACCCTGCGAACAAGATCAAGCGCACGTCTATGGTAATTCGAAACTTTCAGCACGCACCACTGCCACAACGGCGAGTGAACAAAAGCGTCTTTGTTGTGTTTCTGATCGCTTTTATGTAGAAGCTTCCATTTTCTCTGCATCGCACGGACTCACTCTCAAGATTTAGCGAAGGTACGCAATCACCATTAGAGCATTCGGAACACTCAGGGCAATAAAGATTATTATTCTTTTATTATTTCTGAGTAATATTACCTTTGTGAATATTTTGTAAAGTGCTGAGAGTAGGCCGATTGGTCTGCAGCTTCTTCAAGTCTTTTACATCTCCCTTCTTGTGCAGTAATAGAATGTCTGCATTTTTCCAGTTTTCTGGTACATTTGAAGTTTTGAGGCATAGTGTGTGCCGCCTATGGCTAGGCGTCGCATTTATCAACTCCTACGCGTCCGGCACAGGTATGGCCGACACCGCAGCCCGCGACCACTGCGGTGAAGATGAATCCATCGAACACATTTTGTACGAGTGTCTGCAGTACTTACCCGTGATGAACCAACTAGCTCGAAAGGTGGTTTATGGTGGCGTATACATTCCTGAACCCTGTTTGCTCTCTTCACTTTGCGGCACGTTCAACAAGCTGGACGGCCAACCTCTGTCGCAACATAGACTTCTGCGACATAGAAAGGACCCAACGTCTCCAAAAAAAAAGAAAAAGAGTGTGCAAGCACTGGTGCTCTTCTTGCGAGCGACCGGCCTCTCGGAAGACTAAGCAGAACGCTCTTCCTGTGTGCGGTGCGAGTTGCTTTTTTTTTCTTTTTTTCGTTTTGTTTTCGTATGCATGTATACCTTTCGCTATTTCTTTTTCTCCTCTCTCTTTCTCTGTCCAATTTCTCATCCCTTTTTCTCCCACCCAAGCGCAGGGTAGCAAACCGGATGGACACTTCTGGTTAAAATCCCTGTCCTTCTCACCTCTCTCTCTTGAGGCATTGTGCATACAGTGTCGCGAGCTTTCTAGTTAGCAAGTCTGCTGCATCTTTGATCAAGTCATTGGTCATGCAGTCTTATCCAGCTGCTTTCTAGTGAGACATGCCCTGAATTGCTTTCCTAACCTCGCCCGCAGTGACGCATGGAATTTTGGTGCCCTGATTGACATTTATTGCACGCATGGTCTTGAGATTCGTAGATTGAGCTGTATAGTCCAAAATAGAAGTCCTCGGCTACCTTGTTAGTAACGCTGTTGCCCTGCGTATCTTTTACTGCATGCATTATGATCTTTCCCGCACAAAGCTTCCTTTTAGTTGTTTTGATGCTGACTCCTTTTTTGACGGCTGCTCCTAGTTCTTTCACATTATGGTTGCGTATGTCCCTGACTGCTTTGGCTGATGAGCTTGACAGCTCGGCAGATTCTATCTGATCTATTGAGTTAGTTATCCTCATCTGTCGGCGTCCTTTAAGTTTTTAGCAGTTTGGGAGAGCTTATCACGGCTTGTCTCAATGCTTTGCCTGCTACTTCGATTGCTGCATTGGTGATCAGCGGTTTTCGTTCACCTTCTCTATATCCTCATTTTATTCCTCTCCTAGAGCCTCATAAATGTTTTTAAGTGCAATTCTAAATTGCTGCGTTTTCGCCCAGACGACATCGGAATTGGCCTGTTTCCGTGTGATTCACTTTGTTCTTGTCCGCTTTAGATTTATGGTTATCTTCCCGTAATTCCTAGTCTGCGATCACTAATTTTGACCTTATTAACCACTTCCGTGTCTTGTACTATACCTGGATTATGGACATCATGAAATATATTTCGTTTCTCGTTTCTCCGTTGGGGTTTTTCCGTGTCAACTTCTTCTTACGTTTCTTAAAAAAAGTATTCTTTACACGGAGATGATTTCTTTCTGCGAATTCCAGTAGCATCTCTCCTCTCCCATTCCTATCACCTTCACCGTAGTTGCCGAATGCCTGTTCTCCTCTTAGTTCCTTTCCGATTTTCGCATTGAAGTTCCCCATAACAAGCGTACGTCCGGTGGGTACCTTCATCGCCGTTTCCACAGGAATATGTGATAGGTATGTAAATATTATGGCCAACATTTACAAAGACTCTACAGCCACCCTGCTCCTCAAGAAATGTAAATCTCAGTACAGAAGAGTGTCAGACAAGGAGATACAATTTCCCCAATACTATTTACCACACGTTGGGAAGAAATCTTCAAAATACTACACTGGGACGAAAGGACTAAGGAGTAACGGTGGAAATTCGGGTTAATTACGCTTTCCTGGCGACATGGCACTCTTCAGCAATTATGGCAAGGCAACGAAGTGCACAAGGTGACTGAAGACTTAAGCCGAAAAACGTTAAAATAGTGTTAAAGGTGAATTTGCAGAAAAGCATGATCCTAGGTGGCAGGGAGAAAAAAGCGCATCTTCACGATTGAAAGGACAGCTACTGACAGGAAAACCTACCCATTTTAAATCCGCCGCTGAATAAGAATGGGGTGGTGCGCATACAGGAGGCACTCCCACCTCGTGAACAAAAACTTACCATTATCGCTCAAACGGAAATTTTATAACTACTGCATTTTGCCAGTACTGATACTGTCGCAAAATAGTGCCCACTGGGTCGGAGAGCCCGGTAGCGAGTTAGAGAAAAGGAAGAAAAAAATCGCAGCATAACCACGGGGTGAATGATGATGAGTGGGCGAAGCTCCGGAGGGAATCATCAGTAAACTGTGAACCTTCCGTGTAATTCGCCCAGTCGATCATCATGTAAAGACGCCTTACGCAGCCCCTTACACAGGCCGGAACGCGCACCGCGTTTGCCGACGCCATCACATGACTGCTGAGAGAGTATAAGGCGGAGAGGCCACAGCGTCTTACACCAGCTTCTTACACGGGCCGTAACGCGCTAGCACAAACGCGTTAGAAACGTGCAGTCTTTCGATAATGTTGGGTATTTACTGTCATCGTGGTGCATGTGTCCATGTGCGCTTCGTGGCGTAGTGGCTAGCGCCGCGCGTTCGGAAGCGAGGGGTCCCTGGTTCGATTCCGCGCTTCGGACACAACGTTCGGAATTCTTTTCTCATCGTCCATGGTCCACCAAGCGCGATCCGACACGTACGGCGACGATCCAGGAGAATGAGAGGAGCGCTCCCCGCGCAGCAGCCAATCGGAGAGCAGCTGCACCGCGAACGCCATCTAGCGTACCTTCACCCAACCGCCATATTGTACGCATGTCTATGGGACAGTGCCCTCTCGGAAACGAGACGAGAAATGGAGATGACGACACAGAATGCGTACAGCGCCATCAAGTGTATCGTCACCCAACTGCAGTTTGGATGCATCTCTATGGGACAGCGCCATCTATTGTATGCTATTGTATGCTAAAGGAGACGCTACTCAGGATGCATCGACCACCGAGAACCGCCCAGGTGATGCCATAAGGAGCTTCGCCCCTAAAACGCCGCGCAGCACAATTCAACGTGCTCAAGGTCACGCCACAGTTGGCCGGTGCGTTTCTAGACGGTGCGTTTCTAGAATGTGCTGGCAAGCTGTCGAATGCGACCCTCAGTCATCGAAACACGGCCGGTGAGCACGTGAGGAAGACGGAGAGAGAAGGAGGAAGCGGAGAATGCGCACGGACGCTCGCCGCGACATGCGAGGGAGAAAGAGGCGCCGCCCAAACGGGGAAAGTACCAGTCTGGTCGAGAGCCTTCCTAAGCTTTGTGCGCGCTGAGATCCCGTGGCCCTCGCCGCATCTTCGGGAACTGCCGAAGGCAATATAAAGAATCGGCCACGGAACTTCAGTGGAATGTGACTCCGTGAATGTCTCCGTGGAATGTGACTAGGTGAGAAGACGGAAGAAGTAGACGACGCTGCTCCACGAGCGAACCGACGAACCCGGCCTGCAAGCTTCGTGTTGACAAGGCACTTTCGAGTGACTGCTGAATAGGACTGCTTTTGTGTTTTATTCTCTATCATAGTGCAAGAGCTCGTACATTAGGCGTTGGTTTCGTGTTTGTGCACGTTTTGTGTAACTGCCTGCTCAATGAGAATATATTTGTTTTGTTTGATCGCCCTTGGCTCTGACTCAGTCTTTGAACCACTGCTGGCGTTCTGCTAGTGCACCGAAGGGACCTAAAACATAATTATCCAAGCTTTCGTGGGATCATTTTAACTGATACGCCGGTAGTTGGTATCTTTCCCAGCGATTGCGTCTCGTGTCTCACAGCTGGGGTTCGGTGACAGACATACGGGGCAGAAACTTGGCGAATTACAAAGAAGCTCGAGAGAAAGTTAACCACATAGCGGGCCACTGAAACAAAAAAAACGATAAGTTGTATATTAAAGGTGCAAAGACAGCCGAGTGGGTGAAGGGACAAAGGTAGTCGACATAATAATCGACATTAAGAACAAAAATAGACATGGGCAGGCCATGTGGTGAGAAGGCTAGATAGTCGATGGACAGTTAGAACGACGGAATGGATACCAAGAGAGGGTAAACGCAGCCGCGGACGACAATGAGTAAGACGCAGTGAGAAAATTAAATTCGCAGGCATCAAATGGTATCAGCTCGCGCAGGACAGGAAATGATCGAGAGCATTGGGAGAGGCCTTCGTCCAGCAGTGTATATGATGATGATGATGATGATGATGATGACGACGACTTATGTATGCCGTATGCCGCCACTAAAACTTTCATTGCGCTTCCGAACAGTGACGTGGGTGTCTGTCGCGCACGCGATGGGTCTCGACTGCGAGCGCGAGCATTTGGGCACTCCTTAGAAGCAAGTTATAGGACCCATAACAGCCAACTTTTTGTTGGCGGTTTTCATGTTGTAATGAGTCGAACAGTGTCCTGTAATCACGGCATGAAGTCGCAAATTCTGTAACGTGACGTATAATTAATGTTAGCGTCGGTAACCTTGGTCACTTTAATAAAGCCTCAATACCCGCGCCAAATACTGCAAGAAAGTAGCGCCGCTGGGCTAGCGTGGCGGCTGTCGGAACTCAGCGCTGACAGTGATCACGTGAGCTCATGATTCGGTGACGTTGCGGGCAGAGCCAGCGCAGTTGCTGAATTCGTCTGCTCCCCGCACTCGCTTTGCATCACGTCGTCGGCCGTCAGAGGCAGAGTTCACGACGTTCTCCCGGGCAGAGTTTTGTCGTCGTCCGCGTCGTCGGTTCGAACCGTGGGACAGCCACAGCCAACGGCAGCGATGGCGACGTGTGACCTGTAACATCATGCCGCTGGGCGCCGATTCGTTTCCCGCCGCTTTTTATGCCACCGATCCATTTCCCGTACCGTCGCTCACTACGGCGCGGCAAATATTGACGACATTTTGCTTCTGATACGAAGAAATCATCATTGTGTAGTGATGCTTGAAATGGACTATTTATGTCGGCAATGCAGCGCCTGCTGTTAAACACTCTAGTAATCGGGAGCCCGAATGCAAGGGCATTTCTTAGGTAAACAGGGGCACCAGCCTCTTCACGCTATAACAGCTCGCTTCGTTATCAGTGTTGTTATTCACGTTGAGGATTACGAAAAAGCTAATCACGCGTGTTAACAGAAGATCTGTGGGTGCGTCATGCGACGAGCTCGCGCTTGCCTCGAAAGCGCCCTGACTAACGCGCGCCTATGTCTAGCCAGGCCTACCTGTCGGAGTCGTTAGTGGCGGCGGGCTGTTGTGGTGCGGTTACGCTAGAGAAACTATACTTTTATTTACAATGTCACTGCAGAATGAAGGAGGGCCATGCGTAATCGTTTGTGTTGTACCTTATGACGAATATATAAATTCCGATTGTACATGCCGAAGTTCTCGGGTGCCCACGGAGCCAGAGTCCGTCAGTGCAGAGCCTACACGTTGATCCCTCATTCGCTCCGTGTGTTGTGAATAACCGTACGCCGCTTGTCGTAGCATGCGGCACCGCACAATGATCGGTTCAGACGCCGAACCATAGCGTGTGTACAACGTACGCTTAAGCGACCAACACGGAGAGGAAGCAGAAAAACACGCCTCTTGGTATCCCATAGCGCTGCGCGCCTGTTTCTCTGTGACGTCGACGATATCCGCTTAGCACAGTGAAACGTCACAGATCGGCCACTAACCGCGTTATACTAGTGGCGATGTCGCAAGGTGCTGCAAGCTCAGATGAGCATTCCCGCTTACTTTCAAACCATATTAAAATCACTTAGAGGCGACGTTCGCCACTAATACTCGGTCAAGATTGCCTTCGTATGCAGGACAACCAATTAACACAAACATCTCGCGTTTGGAATTTTGGTGTCATGGGACCTTTTAGGATATGTTTTAAACGTTTTCTGCGTCCAACACTTTGTGCCCTTGTATACAGAGGAAACCTACAGAAGGCTTTCTATAGCCTTAAATTTTGTTGTCTGAATACCATTAAGTATGATTTCTGAAAAGCGCCTACATGAGACTGAATTTTCCTTCAAATCAGCCTTTATCAAATTGTGGATTCTAGGCGTAGTTGCCTTTTCCATACAGAACCACAAACAACCTTTTCAGTCTTCTGTAGTGGTGCTCATAAGTACCTGCATGGCGTTTACGACGAAATCTCTCTATTCAAAAAAAGAAAAGAAAAGAAAGAGATGCCGAAAGATTCCTACCAGAACTTCAAGCGTGCGGCCTATGTCCAGGATAGACTTGATGCCGGACGACACCACAGTGACAGGACTCCGACCGAGTTCCATGACGTCCGGACTAATGTCCAAAGCTGGGTGTCGTGAAAAAGAGGAGAACAGACACAGATATTATCTAGTGCAACGAAAGCAAACACTCCAAAGCCGACTTGGCGGTGCTAGTTGTTGCATAAAATACGTATTTTGAAATTGTAAGCGTATAACCGATGCTTTTCCTAATCTTGTCAAGCCAGTTTGATGACCACTGGCTCTAAAAGATTGACTTCTAGAATTTTACGCTCCAACACCGCTATAGGATTATCAGAAACACCATACTGGAGCGCTTCGGGAGTTTCGACCACCTGGGCTTTTGGAACGTGCTCTCACATCGCACAGCAGGCGGGTCTCAACATTTCGCCTTCATCGAAATGCAGCTGTCGAGGCGAGGATTCGATTCCGCGTCCTTCGGATCAGCACCCGAGTGCCATAGCAATTAGACCACCTTGACTGGGCACCGGCTGTAGAAGATTACGTAAAAACACAGCGATGAGCAAATCCAGGAATAAAGTTGGTATAATTTTCTGATGGTTGCAATTTCGTTTTCGACGGTCAAGTGTACACACGTACACACAGCGACAGACGGAGGAGACGCCACGAGCGCTTACTTTCAGCTTACGTTGATTGAAAAAGCTGCACCACATGGGCACTTTCCTTCACGATGTCACAAGGTAAAATGCTGACATCAGGTGATCATGCTCAGAAAACTTTTCTTAGACGACAATGGATGAGAAGCATCGTGCTTATTTAGCGCAAAAAAACAATACACAGGAAGGAAGGACAGGACAAAGCGCTACTCTCAACTGATATCGTTTATTGCTTCACCCCACTCTTTATACCACCCAGATACTGGAAGGACATGCGTAGTAACACCAAGCCCGGCAACTACCACAAATTCATCATCCGAGCACACTCATGATAGCGCTTCCAAAAAAGAAAATTCATTGCCAAACAAGGTCAAGGAAGGCACGCTAATACACTGGGAACCCAAGGACTTTATGTAAAACGCTTCTGATAATTCTCGGGCGGTGGTGTCACCGCTCTTCTTTAAAATACCGGTCTGTCTAAACAAGGCTTGACACTTACACTTTTTGCAATGTTGAGCTAAATGGGAGCCTGTACCGGTTGGCAGGGATCGCTCATGTTCTTTGAGGCGCTCATTGACACAGCGGCCTGACTGACCTACATACACTTTGCCACAGGAGAGTGGAATCTTGTAGACCACACCTATGCTGCACTGTACAAAGTTGAAATGTTTCTTTTTACATTGCGGCTTATTATTTTCTTTACCGATACGCGAGCACAGCATTGACAGTTTCCGGGGGGCAGAAAACACTACTGGAATTTGGTACCTGGCAGCCACATTCTTGAGATTGTGAGCCACTTTGTGGCAATATGACACAACTACAGGCCTCTTCTTCTGTGTGTCATAGTTACCCCTCTTGCGCTTGCCTTTCAACTTCTGAAGCAACACCTCGGAGACCGACGTCACTACGGCACTTGGGTATCGCGCATCCTGTAGTCGTTTTAGCTGCGCGTTAAAGCTCTCGTTCGCAGTGTGATGGCACGACTTCATTAAAGATGATTCTAAGCACATCATGGCAATGGCGCGTTTCACAATTTTTGAGTGCGCAGACTCGTAAGGCAAGAGACCCTTACGCGCACGTGGCGAGTACATCCAACAGACGTGACCTGCTTGTAAGGACAATTGTAGATCTAGAAACTGCAATTTACCGTCCCTTGTGAGCTCGTGTGTGAAAGTTAAACCCTTGCCATTGTCAGTGAATATAGTAAGAATATCTGCTACTGCGACAGAGCCTTCGTGGTTAAATTGTTTTATCACAACAAGAAAATCGTCAATGTATCTAAAAATCTGCACGAGGTCACTGTCTAAAACACTCTTAAGAGCGCGGTCAACGAAAGATAAAAAAATATCACAAAGAGCAGGCGCCACACACGAGCCAATACACACACCCTTTTTTTGAATAAAAAGCTTATTGTCGAAGGAGATAAAAGTTGCACTAAGGTAAAACTCAAGAAGGGACAAGAATTTTTCTGAGGACATGCCAGTGGCATTGCGAAAATTCAACTCGCCATTTTCCTCGATGCACGTCATCACACAACGAAATAGCTCATCGTGCGGTATCGAATAATATAAATCTTCGACGTCCACAGAAAAAATGTTGACTACTGAATAGTTGTCTCTGAGAAAGGAAACAACATCAGAAGAATTTTTTATGCCAAAAGGATCATCAAAGGTTAGCATATTCAACTGTTTCTGCAAAAAACGGCTAACTAAGATCTGCCAACTATTATTTTCACTTACTATTGTGCGGAATGGCACATCAGGTTTGTGAGTCTTAGCAGTGAAAAAAACTTCAAGAGCGAGCACCTTACATTGTTTCACTCCTTTTGCTAGTTTGGTGAGGCCTATATTGGATGAGAAGGTTCGCTGACACACCATACACCCGCCTGTCTGATTAACTGTGCTTCAATTATCCGCCTTGATGTTTGGGTTCTATTCTTCCCTACTACTTTGCACATATTAAACAACGGTTCGCATGGCTTGCCAATCTTTTCTTTCTTCCCTCACAATCATTGCAATCCGCAGATAGATTCCCATTGCGGTACTTCCCCACATTCGCCCTGTGTGCTAGAAGTCTTTCATTAAACACCTGTCCGTCTTGCCAGCATATTTACGACCACATACGGGAATGTCGCATACCACAATACACACTAATACTACAAATGGGCCACGATGTTTAACAGAGAAAGGTTTCCTTGTTTTCTTGGCAATGTTTCTCTTTTTCAGAGCCGCAAAAGAGCACCCTGACCAACGATCTTCTATCTTCTCCAGGCAATGCGAGGTGTTGGGCAAGTACGGAATTACTACAGTGCGACTTTTCCTTCCTTGACAACCCCTCCTTTTTCTGGTTTTTTTTAACTTTCGTTCTGCTAAAGGCATCAGAACAGTGGTGAAATGACTCACGTCACTTGCCTTTGGAAACTATCGGTCGATGAGCGAAGACATGATTTATTTCAGGCGTTATCTAAGCAACGTCCAGCTATTAGTCTCCTAACGAATTTTGAGTGGCATCAATGATACCGTAGCAATGATTTACATGGTCATTGGGTGGTATTCACAGTACACGTGATTCTTTGCGAGTTTGAGCTTCCACTCAAAAAACTCTAAAACACAGTCCTTTAGAATTTCATGCCTTAGTTTTGAAACGACTGCGACATTCACCAGAAATGTTTAGAAGCTGATCTAAAGTATCTGGGAGACCATTTACACAATCTTGCATTAATATCAAGCAATCTTCCACATAGCTAAACACACAAACATTTTTGAAAACATTTAGGCGGTTAAAATTACTCGGTCGCAATGGGCTGAAAATATGTCGCTGAGGACAGGGGCCATACATGAGCCACTACAAACGCCCTCTATTTGAATGAAAACCTGTTCATTCCATTCAAGAAAAGTGCGCTTCAAATAAAAGTTCAGCAAGTCAAGGAAACTTACTACCGACATACCTGCTACGTTCAGAAACACTACCAAACCATAACTATCAATGCGCTATTGCTGCACATAAAGAGAAACGTACGCCGTGGGAGCGAATTTTAAAATCGTTTATGATTATTGCCTTTTATTATTATAATAGAAACTTCATTCGCAAAGCCTGCTTTGTGCGAATAATTGCACAGACCGGTACGAAAACGTAAACTTAAAAGAACACGCAATGCTGCAGTCGATTTGTTAAAAGGAGCTACGTCTTGCTTTATGAATGCGCGGTATTTATCGTGGCCAGCATACGCGTAAGAAAAAGTTCTTCCTTCGACGAAAACCACACTTACTGAACTCCCCGCCCCTGTGCACTCCTCCTATACCTCCGGTGGCGAACACCTGAATTCCAGCCCGGTTGCACGCCACCATGGTTGCCGCCACTGTGGTTCCCCCAGAGAGGCCCTGAAAACGGATAACAATTCAACCTATTTGCCCACGCCGTGAAAACCATCTAAACAGCGAAGCTGCTCCTTTATTATTAATTGTGACACGTTAAGTTGTCGATCTCACGACCTCTTAGTTACGTTCGTCATCATGCACCCGTACCCCGCCAAAACGTTATGTCCATTACGGTCTAACGTTTTCTCTATACTCCGCCGCTCATATGCTCTGGCCCACGTAAGATCTTCCTTATAAAATACCGCTCAAACGTGAAAGCTCTTACGTGGGCCAAAATGGTCACTGCGTCAATGAACGCAGAGGGGAGCATGCCTCGCCACTTCGTAGAAGAGAGGAAGCGAACATGCCCGCTCGTTGTAGTACATGCATACGATATGAACCTTAGCTCAAAAAGATTAAGATACTGGGAAACACCAGCACAATGTAGGTCGTGAACTTTAGCAGCTTTTTAATTAAATATTGATGTGATTTGTGGGTTTTTACGTCCCAAAGCCACATATGAGAGACGCCGTAGTGGAGGGCTCAGGAAATTTCGACCGCCTGGTGTTGTTTAACGTGCACTGACGTCGCATAATACCTCGGCCTCAGCATTTCGCGTCCATCCAAATGCCGCCCCCGGGGCCGGGATCCCATCCCGCTATCTGTTTCATTAAAACAGGGCTAAGTAACACTTCTGTTACCTTATATAAGGCGGAAGGCAAGTTTCTGCGCAGTTTCTTTGACGTGAGGTGGCCCTCAATGTCATGCTGATGTAAGCTGATTCGAGAACAAAGAAAACAAGTTGATAATCTGCACTCTTTCTATCTGCTTCATTTTCTTTTCCTTTAGCCATCCGTTATTTGCGCTACGTCTCCTAACTAAGCCAAGTAAGCGAACTAATTATGCCGCCTGCTACACAAAGCTTGCTTGAAAATAAAGAATTTGTGCTCAAAAAATCATGCTTTCTCCAATATGTCATAACTGCGCTTTATAAAGAACAGCCGTTTGTGTTATACTGCACAACCGCAACATACCTTGGATAGTGCCGCAGGCAGGTCCCTTCTCGATATCTTTGCCGCCTTACTTCCCACTTGGGCCAAATGCTCTAGGCTTTTCATGTCCAATCCTACAAAGGAGAAACAAAAGCCGGTTTCAGCATATCAGTCCAAGGATTTAATACACTGAGAAGACACCTTGCTATGCTAGTGGAAAATCAGCAGAATGTGCTCGCACCAGTTTTGGGTGTACTTTTTCGCAACGTCAGTAATGAAAGCGGGCGGAAAATCTGAGTCATCCATAATAAAATCTCTCATAAGCGCTTCTAATTCACAACCTCTGTTCTAAAAAAATGGATATGCGAGTGATACGAGAGCCACTTCCTAATGTAAGCACTGGCACAAAAAGTTATCCTTTACATATGGCGTTCTTACTTAGCACTCGAAGCAAATAATATTTGTTGGGGCAATTGCAAAGTTGATTTAAAGTTGCGACGTCCATATTACCATGGTGGTTGTTATTGAAAAGGCATGTGCTGGAGTTTAGAAATATTGTACATATATATATATATATATATATATATATATATATATATATATCCCTCTAAAGTGTCGCAAGGCCTATGATGTGTACATGCAAACGTTCTCATCCAGAGTGCCCAACCCATCTCCAGCCCCTCCAATTGCCAGATTGCCGCTTATGCACGAAGACAGGTTTCACTTTCGTGTTATGCCGATTCCTAGTACCGAGCCACATTTTTTCTTCTTTCGCCGCTGGCCCATCGCTCGGGGCGTCGCCACGAATGACGCCTTGTACGTCAATTGGGCGGGGGGAGAGGGGGGAGCGAGCGGCCTCATAAGCGCTCACTTCAAAGCGTTAGCCTGTCCTTGATGGAGATGCAGCGTGCAGCATTGTGTTAGTTGGTGTGCTGATCACTATTGTATTTTTTTGTTGAAACTTGGGACACATATCTTGTCGGTGTCCCACGTTGCAGAATCGAGCCCGGCAGCCTGCCATATGGCGACGGCAATAGGTCCCCCGGGCCGCACGACTATCTTTGCCTCTTCCATGGGCAGCTGAGGCATTCTGCCCCCTCGAATGACCATAAGCTTGCTTTTAATGCACGCTCGGTCGGCGTGGTCGAGAGCATTGGGACCGATGTTAAGCGTAACGTTGATCGCATTGTCGCAAATCTGGCTGGTGGCCGCGTTTCTTATTAAAGAACGTCTGGAAGCAACGAGATGCCACCCTGAGTCTTTAGTGATCTCCTCGGGTGCTATAGACACCCATTTGGCCTTATAATCCACCACAATGTCCACGGAGAGCCTCCGACGAGAAGAGGCAGGCGATCGATGCGCTAACCCGAACACGGTTAGTGTCCGCACGCAGTCACAATGCAGGCGACAGGAAAGCGGCTGTAACCGTCTCAAAAGTCCACCCACGCATAAAAGTTGGCTACCGGCATGCTCCTTGAATTCAGGGATCCAAAAATAATGAATGTTTAAGGATACACACTCAGAAAACATCCTAAAAGTTGGCAAAAATATAGTGGGACCCTTAAGCTTCCCCTTCAGAGTTGAACGCTACAGCGGTGCCTGTCCCCATTCTCATCGCCCTGTCTTTCGCTTGCCACGCTCTACAGTCGTCTAGCCACGTAATTGTCATGGCACCATTAGGTAGAAACTGCAAGTTACTTGTTATTGCATGTTTTTACTCGTGAAGTTGAGATTGCGAATCGTTGCAATGTAATGGGCAAGGTGCAAAGTGGCGATACGCCATCAAAACTCGCCAATGAAGAAGGCACCTCGGTTCGCCGGGCGCTTGTACACGGCATAGAATCCATCATGAACGTGTGAGGAACCTGGTGGCGTGAGGGAACGTCTACACGCTCGCGAGCACAGGAGACCGCGACCATTCGGCGCGACGAAACGCATCGCCGTGGGCCGTTTGAGCCATCTCGCGGGTGACAGTCAAACCTCTCCCACCTTGAAGCACATCCTATATGTGCGCATCACCAACAGTAAATTCTGCATTAAAGAGTTCGCCATTGGTAGTCTGCAGGATGTAAGCGGGATTGTCCTTGTACAGAGGAGGTTGCGGCCCAGATTTCCTAAAGAGAGTTAAGAGAATACACGTTCAGCCGGCAACTAAAACCTTCTTTAAACTCCACTCGGGAACATTGCCTGTTAAAAGCTTTTTGGAGGGGAAGGTGTTATTTCTGCAATGAGGTTCACACTGTTTAATTTGCAAGCAGCCAGAAACAATAGACCATGTTTTTTTTAGACTGCTGGGAGCGAGTGTATTTTTTGGGACGTTTTGCAAACGACTATAAAGAAAGATTTCCTTCTAGACCCGTATGGAATAAGGTCCTTAATCATTGATAATGAGGAAGGGGTACCCCATGACTTGATCATGCTCATGGGCCTCCACTGTATATGGCGAGGAAGAACGGCAGGTTACCACTGAGATAAGGACGCGCGGCCTGCACGTGTCGGGAAAGTGTGCATTGGTTCGTCGAAACCCAAAAGGCGTGTGCGGGACCCCCTGATTGGCTTTCAAGAGTAGAACCGCTCACAGTTTTACCGAAATCTTAATGTGGCCAAGCCAGCACCCGCTGGTGGAATTTTATGTCTTGCACAGTAAAAATTGCTTCTTTTGTATGCCTTTGTTAATACAAGCATTGTACCAAAGACAGGTATTAAAGAAAAAAAAAAGCGGGGTGGCCGAGCGCGCAGCGCACCGTGCCCCGGATCAAGGGGTTGCAGGTTCGATTCCCACTCGAGCAGAAGCTTTTCTCTTTTTTTTTTTTTTGCATCTGCCTCGAATTCCCGCTCAAGGACGACCCCGTTTTTCCGCTTGCAACCAAGGACGCCGGAGCGGTAATTTCTGCGAAACGAGCTCTTTAACGTCGTGGGCTCGGTGGCTGCGCCACAACGATGAGCACTAGTGCTTTCGTCTTCGTCTCACAGGTGATCGTTCCAGTAATCACCCAGATCGTTTTGTCATCTCTTGGACATGTATGCCTGACCCGGTTACAACGATCCGCTACTGCACACTGGACGCGACACGGAATTCTGCTCCTCTGCATTTGGCCTCCGAGCGGCGTCGTCTGTGGGGCATCTGCCCCTCTGTCCGGCTTGGGAGGTGCCATCGTCATCAACAGTCATCGTTCAGTCAGCTCTAAAAGAACGCCACCCGCGCTCAAAATTTCGCGGGCTCGGTTGCTGCGGCACAACAATGATCACTAATCCTTTCGTCTTCACCTCACAGGTCTGTAAGCGATATTCCCTGTTTTCTAAACGGACAAGCAATTATTTTTTTGTTCAGCTACCGGGCTTTCGGTGTTGTGTTGCTATCGCTGTTGAAATTCGATGTTTACTGTAACTGGTTGGTGATATCGAATCTAACCCTCGTCCTGACGCATCCGCCGTATTGTCCGAATTGCAAAAACTAACTACCGGACAGTTTCAGCTAATTACAGAGGTTAAGAACCTCAAAGAAAAGATATTAACTACTCAACAAACGTTCCCTAGCGTGAACCAACGCCTAAATGACTTGGAAAACCTTTAACAAAGCCTTCTCTCAATCAGGAGTGACATTGACAGCTTCAGGGCTGGCTACGCAAACAGCCGGCTTAGTTCGCAACGTTGAAGCCCGCCTGGATGAAGCAGGAAATCAATCGCGTCGCAACAGCCTAATTTTTTACGGTATTCCTGACACAAACGCAAAGGAAAGCTTCGCCCAGTCGGAGCAACTAATTATTGACACCTGTCGCAACCACTTAGACGCTAATGTGGATTCTAAGGAAATTCACCGTGCACACCGTCTCGGTAAATTCAGCATACACGGATGCCGTCCTATAATAGTTAAATTTACCTTTCACGAAACTAAATCCGCATTCTCTTCTTGTGGCCCTAAATTCAACGAAACAGCGCGGGAGAGGATATTTCCACTGCAGTCCGAAACGCACGAAAGCACCATCTTGCATTTGCTCAATCTAAGGCAGTCCCATATCATCTGCGGTACAAAGCTCTATTCATCGGTCCGCATTGCTACATCTTAGACGCATCATCTCAAACGGTAAAGGAATCCGCTATCTAGCAATCACCTCGTAAAACCAAAACGCCCTAGCTGTCATACAAAATCTGCCCCTTTAAAGGGCAACTCCGGCGGTTTTTTCACCATGTTCTGATATCAATGTTTTCGAATAGTACTGACAGTCCTGTAGCAGCCAGGGCGGTTTAGTTTGCTCAGAAACGCACCAATAATTTTAAATAACCGACCTAAAGGCGTGTTCAAAGCGAAACCGAAACGGGTAGACGCTTCTTGTAGCGTATGCGATGACGTCACAGCCTTCCCGCCGTGAGAAATATCGAAAAAAATCACAGTGGCGAGGTCATCCGACGATGTATTGAGTTATGCCAGCTTTTCTGAACTTGACAGCGACGATTTGAACGCTGAAGTACCGCCGTTTTGCTTTTAAAGTCCCACAGGCTCGGGTAGGCAGTGTTGAAGGTAATGACGTCAAAAAAACAGGGTGGCCCGCCGGCGAATCCGCTAAAAATTTAAAAATTCGTTTCCAGGAAAACTAAATGACTTGCAACCGCCTGGTTTGGAATATATTATTACAGTGCCGAGGGGAACACATATTGAAAATTTCATTAAGATCAGTGGACAGTGAAAAATCGCCGGAGCTGCCCTTTAAATGATATGTCCGTTCCAATCATTTTCACAGGAATACGTAGCTTCTTGCCGAAGCGAGAGGCCATATCAAATCTTCTATGATCCTCAGCTAGTAATCTGCTGGTACTAACAGAGACCTGGCTGACTAATGACGTCAACGACGTTCAGTTCCTTGCTGACTTGCGTAATTCGAGATATTCCGGAAAGACCACAAGGGCTCCCAAGCGGGAGGCGTTCTGATCGCTGCTAGTCAGAAGCTGTCATGGTCCGTTATTATATCGCGATGCACTGTTACGTCCGAGACATCGGAGACGGAGCGGCGCCACCAGAAGCTCGTTTGCCGCTACAGAAAACCGGAGACGAGACGACGGACGTCTCGAAAGCCGGTACGAGCCGAGCTCCGGTAATGACTTCCACGTTACCGCAGCAGGAGGTGGCGAATGACCACGGGAAGGGGTCCAGATGCGCTGTCATATGGTCCGGCTGCGTACAGATCACCTCGGCCACCTTCGAAGTTAAAGGGGCGGTGCACAACCTTCTTCCCCTGCGGACCCTCAACCTCTGTTTGGAGGACAAGCATCAACTCGGTCCTCCCTAGAAGGCGTCGCCGGACGACGCTGGTTACTTAATCCACGGGAGAACCCCGGGATAGGGGATTCGATTGAGATTCGGCAGAGATTCGGCCATCAGCTACCAACTTGTAAATAAATGTAAATATTCTCAACTCCAAACCAACTCCTCGTACTCTTCTCTCCCGCCCCGTGGACTCCTGGCCTGAAGGTGACACGAGTCCACGACAAATGGTGGCAGCGATGAACGACGACAAGCGGTGGCAGCGGTGAGGTCGCAACAACTGGTGGCAGCGGTGGGATCCACGATAACTGGCTGGCGAGCGGTGGGATGAACCACGACGACGGATGGCGAGCGGCGTGATGAACCGGAGGCTCCATGGAGAAAGGACCGGCCGAAAGCCCTAGGAACTGGAAGACGGCGGGATCCTCGTAGCGTACCACGACTACACGGTATTGGGTGAGTGCCTGGTTTTGTGCTTGAGAGTCATCGAGTCTTTTAGCCTAGAACCGTTAAAAGCTCGATCGTACAACTGCCTAGAATTGTGGTAGTGCGTATCTCAGCAGAAAGCAGCTTTCAAAGGGATGTAAACAAGCTGCTGAAGGCAGCCCATATAGCTTTGTGGAAAAGTGCAGAATTATTGGTAGTGGACGTGAGGAAGTGAAGAGGGAGCTTGAGATTGATTATTGATGTTGAAAGGATAGGTGCAGAGGAGGAAGAGTTACGTAGGATTGTGAGTTGCTTGAGGGATTAAGGAATTGGAAAAGGTAGAGAAAGATTAGGTCACTTGGTGCTGTTTGTGTGGGCTTTCGTTAATTCTGTAGAGTTTGCCAGGCTTCAGTTTCTCTGGAACCAGAACTGAAACGCTGGTGGGGTTAATTTCTACATTTTGCGAAAGCCGAGTCAAAGTTTAAAGCAGTCACCATGAATTTGACGAGTTTGACGAAAGCTAGCCTGTTGATGCTGTGTGAGGAGTTTGATTTGGATGTAGATGAGGACTTGCCTGAATCGGAAATTCGAAACATGATAGCAGGAAGTGGTAGCAGTCCGGAAGATATTGATTATTTCGGCACCTTAATTCTAAATAGTCAGGAAAGAGAAATAAAGGAAAGAATTGAGGACGAAAGACGAAGGCAAGAGTTGAAATTTTTAAACGAAGAGATTGAAAGGCTAGATCGTGAACGGAAGGCAATGCAGAGAGGTAATCAGGTATCTGCGGAAGTAGCGCACGAAAGGTGCGAATTGGTAGCGTGTGCGGTGGAGGTCAAAGCCGAAGAAAGGGCTAGCGCACGCGAGAGGGGCGGCACGTTCACAAGTGAAGTGAACTTTGGTGACAAAGATGCCGCAGTGAAAGTGGATGTCATTGAAGGCCGAAAGAAACGCGACAAAGTATCGTGCCAACGGGACGAAAGAGAAGCACCTAGAGAGGTTGTGGACGATTTGGCACGAATACAAAATGAGGACGTCGTGACGGTGTATCTTGCATGCGATGTCCAAGGTGATTTCGACTCGTCCTGCAAGAACACCAGTGAAACGCCAGGAGAGCGCAGTGAAGCGCAATGTGAGCAGGCGGTTGCACTTAAGGAACGCGACGAGGTATCGTACCAATGGGACGAGAGTGAAGCATCTAGAAGGGTTGCGGACGATTTGGCACAGATACAAAGGGAGTATGTCGCGACGGTAGATCCTGCATGCCACGTCCAAGGTAATTTCGACTCGCTAGGCAGGACTACCAGTGAAGGGCCAGCAGGGTGCAGTGAAGCACAATGGGAGGAGGATGTTGCAGTCGAGGGTAGCTCCCAGGTGTGCGAGCTAAGTAGCTTAGAAGCAGACGGCTGCAACTTTCCTAAGTGTTTGAAGCTGTCCGCCAGTCAGGAGAGTAAAAGAACAGATGATTTTGCTGGAAATCATTTAGACTGCGTGGATCAGCCAGCTAGCGAGTGCAGTGAGGTTGTACAGGTGCATGAAAAGGAAGCGAAGGGCTCCGAAATGCGCAGAAAGAAGCGGCATAGGCCGAAAAGGCGCCGCAGTGAGAGGAATACCGCACAGAGCGTAGAAGATTTCCAGACGGGCTTCAAACGAAGAAGCAGAAAAAAGAGAGTTGTGGTTGCCGCCCACGACAATTCGGCGTAGAATACGTAGAAGCCGCCGAACGAAAAGGGGAGGAAAGTGCAGTCTGCGCGGAAGCGGCCCGAGGGCAGGTTGCAGTTATCTTCCCGTCCTCTTCACAGTGCTTTGTCGCGGGTGTGCACGGTCAGGGGCCGTCGTGAAGTCAGCGAACAATGCGCCACGGTAGCGCAGGCAAGGCGATGGCGAGGATAGTGGCGCCGCGTAGAGAGTCGAACAGGTGCTTCGCGTTTTGCGTTTCCTGTTCAAGAAAAGCGTTCCGAGCGCGACCACCACGAGTACGTCTCAAAATGGGAGACATACCTAGGTTTTCGAACAATCTCAATGGAGGACTTGTTCGAAAGACACTTTTGCTTATTTGGTTATTTTAGCTTGGGAATGTGGTGCTTCTTGAGATTGTTTAGGTGATTAGTTCGAGGTTTCTTTTTGTGGCTTTAACGTTGAAGTTAGATTGAAATTCGCGAACTGTAACTTTTTAGTTGAGCCGACAGTGAGTGTGAAGGCAAAGTGGAAAGTCAGAAAGCGAGTTGTTTGTTCGAAAGGTTAGAGACACGCGTGAGAATGAATGCTTTGCGATGTGTTTAAGAAATTGAATTTGAAGAGTCGTATGACCGCAAATGTTTTGAAAGAGTAGTGTTTGATTTGTGCGCCATTCAGGTCGAATGCAAGGAATCGTGTTACGGTTTGTACAGCGGGTATGCGAAACCGCGAAAGTGTTTGAGGGCAACTTTAAGCATGAGTAAATCATAAGCAATAGTATTGTTATGAGTTTTAGAGCGTAATGCTAGTGCGAGTTTTGTTTGTTGCTTTCAAGTCATGAGTATTGTGTGGACGCTGCAAGGAGTCAGGTTAGTGTTTTCAACAAGTGCGTAAGTAGTGCCAGTGTTTTGAGTTAGCTTTTAGGCAAAAGTGATCAATAAGCATGGATATCCTTATTGAGTTTTGCGCATAACTTGGGGGAGTATTGTTTTCTGTCTACTGCTTTAAAGGCATGTGCAGTGTGTGGACCAGAGCAAGGTTATTTTAGATAGCGTGTGGAGTGTGAGAATTGTGACCGCAAAGTCAGAGAGCTCGTTGTGTAGTACATCCGTGGAGTGCAAGTTTAAGTAGCACTAGGATGTGCGATGGCGGATGTTGAATATGATTAGTGTTCCTGTTGTTATGCTGCATAGGTTTGTAATTGTTTATTAGAGCACATTTGCGTATTTAGCTTCTGCTCTAATGCAGCTCGACAGTTTTCTTTCGTCTGCTCACGGGAACATGACGACTCACTTTGACGGCACAAAATTTTGGGAAAAAAAGTTCGGGGTCATATGTAAGGCATGTACTGGTTTAGACATGTAGAGCCTGGTGGATTTGCGGCAGATTGCGACAGCTCACACATGTAGTTCATCGAGTGAAGTGATAACTGATGTAAACTGTAAGCTCAAATTAATTAGGGAATAGAGATTGGGAGCTTCAGCTAATGTTTACGAATGTTTGAGAGTTGCTTTCATTTAATTTGAGAAATGTAAGGCAGATTGGTTTATGTATTTTGGACTCCATGGCTCCTAGTGCAGGCAGGGCACTTCCCGTGCCTGTAGTTGTGCGTGTGCGCGTGCTTACGTGTGTGCCCAGGACGAGAACCACCAAGGCATATGTGAGAACCCCACATCGGAGCTTTCGTCGTCAACAGCGGCCCACGGAGAGCTCATCGAACCCCGACACTTCGGCCGACCTGGTAGGCTGGTCACCCTCAGGTCGGGTCTCCCGCCGGCGGACGGAGCTGTTACGTCCGAGACATCGGAGACGGAGGGGCGCCACCAGAAGCTCGTTTGCCGCTACAGAAAACCGGAGACGAGACGACGGACGTCTCGAAAGCCGGTAACGAGCCGGGCTCCGGTAATGACTTCCACGTTACCGCAGCAGGGGGTGGCGAGTTATCCTCACCGAAAGGGGTCCTGCTGTCGTCGTATGATCCGACTGAGATAAGGATTGCCTCGGCGACCTTCTAAGTTAAAGGGGCGGCGCACAACCCTCTTCCCCTTTGGACCCGCAACCTCCGATTGGAAGAAGAAGCGTCAACTGGGCGCTCCCAAGAAGGCGTCGCCGGACGACGCTGGTTATTTGATCCACGGGAGAACCCCAGGATGAGAGGGATTTGATTGAGATTCGGCCATCCGCTACCAACATGTAAATAAATGTAAATATTCTCATCTCCAAACCAACTCCTCGTACTCTTCCCTCCTGCCCCGTGGACTCCTGGCCTGAAGGCGACACGAGTCCACGACAAATGGTGGCAGCGATGAACGACGACAAGCGGTGGCAGCGGTGAGGTCGCAACAGCACCTAAAAATGGTTTGGCTATTATTCCGCACTAGACCAAAAACAGTCTTATTTAGCGTATGTTACATACTACCGCGAAACAGTCCAGACTGTCCAGAGAAACTTAATAATATTGTCGCGATGGTATGGATTTATTTACAAGGTGCAGCAGAGAGAGAGAGAGAGAGAGAAAACATTTATTTAAACGAAATGATTGATCTTCCTCGTAGGGTGGAGCCCTTAGTTCAGGGCGCATTGGCTCGCGCCACTCCACGTGCTCGCTGGATCAGCCGACACTGCTCCTGCGGCACTGCGCTGGTCAGCGCAGTCTCCCAGGAGGAATGTGATGGTGATGGGACAGGGGAGCAGCCCGGTGGACATGGGCATTCCCACGTGCAGTGATATACTGTGGGCTGCGCTCCACAGTAGTGACAGTATGAGGGATATTGTGTGGGATGAAAGAGGTGTAGGGTGAAGAGACATGGGAAGGAATTAGTCTGTAGTTGCCGCCACGCGACAGCCTCCTCCCGGCTAAGGGAATGGTGTGGTGGGGGGAAACAACGTCGGCTTTGCTTGTAATATTCTAGAGTGTCGGCGTAGTTCAATGGTTCTGTTGGTGCGTCGTCTGGATTGGACAGCTCTTCCGATGGCGCACGGTTTGTGAGCTCTCGGGCTACCGCATTAGCGCGTTCATTGCCATGGAGAGAGGAATGTCCAGATGTCCAAACGATACGCACCCTGTATAGTAAAGAGGGGTGTAAAGATGTCAGAATACGGTGTGTGTACGGTTGCTATGTGCTATGTTCCTGCAGGCAGTTTGCGAGTCAGTGACCACTGTCGTAGGTTCGTCCCGTGCTGGCAGGAGAGAAGCATGTACAATAGCCAGGGCGACAGCCGCCTCTTCCGCCATGGCACTGTCGTTAGTGTTAAGCGTGGCCGAAACGCTTAGAGTGTCGGTGTTGTCTACTACGACAAGACACATGGCCTGTCCTTGTGGGTACCGTGCCACGTCAGTATAGAGGACCGGCGTATCAGATGTACCATCGCCTAGAGCGCGCATTAAAGCCTGAACCCTTGCACGTCTCCGGCCTTTATGACGGTCAGGATGCATATTTCGTGGAATCGGGGCCACCTGAATTTTGCTTCGAATCTCAAGTCCAAGGTGCAGTAGGGATTGAACGGTAAGGCAACGGCTGCTCGCTCTTCGCGCGCTTCCTTCTTCCTCCTCCTCTTCTTCGTTCCTCCGCGAAGAGTGACAATATGCTAACCCAGGTTCCTACATCACATAGCTTGCTGTAGAAGGTTTCTGCTGGTCACTTTCTCAAAAGTTCCTCCGCATTTCCTAAGCATTTACACAGCCATAGAGCTTCGACAGTTTGTTTGGGGCATAAGGAACAACCTTGACGTCGATTTTAGCCCCTACGTCTTCTTCAATCTGCGCGAAAAATTCTACCCCAAACACTGTCGAAGCTCTGTGGGCGCGTGAATGCTCAAGCTATGCTGAGGAACACTTGTGAAACTAATCAACAGAATTGCTTTAAAGCATGCGAGGAGGGCATCGTATGATCTATGATTCCCCTAAGCTGTGACAAGTATGGTAGGGAAACCGGCAGACGCACAAACAAAAAAATTTAATGGAAAGAAGCGTGCAACACACGGACACTAAAGAAGAGGAGTGGACAACACGAACGCCATGTGTCCTTGTCCCTTGTGTCCGTGTTCTGCACAGATGCTCTTTCCATTATGAAACCTTACCAACTCTCTCAGCCTTCTGTCCTTTTGAACGATTAAAAGATAATTTTTATAATGTTAACACAGCCGTTCAGGGGCGCCTAGGTATCCATTACAGGGATTGTGACTGTAAATCGGATTTCAAAAAGACCACTGTTGTAACAAAACATCGTGAGCAACTCACCCCAGAAATTATAGAAGCGGATAAGATACAGCAGCTAGGTGACCTCTGTGTCAGCATGCCATCGATTGCCCTCACCAGAAAGCAAACCGATTATATGACCGAGATGCGATGGGGCACATGATGTGAATTAGATTCTTCTGTTCTTGAGGTGGCAATTTCTTGTGCCCCCCCCCCCCTATATACTTCTGGCGATTTCCCCAATAAAGCTCAGTTGAAGTCAGCGCCTGTGTTGTGTCTTCTTGTCTCTGTCCTCGTTTCTTTCCGCGATGTGCAGCATCCTGATTTTGTATCTCCAACTCGCCCAAGCTACAACTTAATCAAGGTAAACGTTTCATCTCGCCGAGGGAGTTCCCAGCGCCCAGTCACTTCTGAGCGTTTGCAAAGTACTAATATCGCTATTTCAGAATAAAATTACCTAGTTTACCTCGGCTGATTGCCTAGTTTGCCGGTTGCCGGTTGATTGCCTAGTTTACCTCGGTTGAACTAGTGTGTGAGTGCATGTCCTCGTCTGCAAGCCCATCTCATGCAAGAATGTGTGGGCCCTATCTTTCTGGTTCATCCTTCCCACCATTAGGGTACCAATTAGGCCCTACCGAAATTTCCTTACCTGATTGCATTTGTAAACACAACGAATATATTTAAGTACATTGGTGGAAATTTATGGTGTAAATATATTTCTGAAAGATGTAACAATGCGTACTTGCTTTTTGTTAGCTCTGAAGTGTTTCATAATGAATCCGTAAAGTGATACCGAAGACTACTCACCCACATGAAGACTCCCGCAGTGAACGCCAACTGTAGCGGGGACTGCACCATGGTCTCGAACGATGGCTTCTAACTCTTTCTGCATGCTAAGGGGAACAACATGGCAGAGTTCAAAGGACAGAAAGTTGAGCGAGTTGGTAACATTCCATAATCAAAAGAAGAGGCGTGCAGGACACGGACACAAGAAGAGCAGTGAACACCACGAACGCCGACTAACAACTGAAGCACAGCACAGAGGCGAAAAAGAAAGAAGACACACAGCTTATCTGCGCATGCTCGGAATGGTAACGCCACCTGTCATACTGTTACACGTGCCGTTCTACGCGATAGACAACTGCTAAGACATTCTATCTCCTCTCTGTTTAAGATAATCGACGGTTGACTCACGCATGCACTTCCACTAATACTAATATGCCAGGCCTCAACCAATAAACGCGTATCTTCGTTCCTATGCCTGTACAGCATCTCGGTTTTGTCTAACTCGGGCATGCAGCTACAGACCTGGCAGTGCAAGGATAGATTGGACGGCGTCCCACCTGATAGCGACCTTCTGTGTTCAATTAATCTTTGATTAATACAACGCGCGGTTTGTCCTACATAAAAACGTCCGCAGCTAAAGGGAATCTCATACACCACACCCATGCGACAGTCGGTGAAATTGTTCTTGGCTAAGTGCTTAACCGGACAGATATCTGTTCGCTTCTTACCTTCCATCTGCTCATTTCTTCTATGCACGGCAGCACAAACCCTTCCTAACTTATTGGGAGCCGTAAACACAACATTAACCCCCTATTTACTTCCTACTTTCTTAAGCCTGTGCGAAACTGCGTGGATATACGGAATATACGTGGATATACGGAGTATTCCGTATATCCACGCAGTTTCGCACAGGCTTAAGAAAGTAGGAAGTAAATATGGGGTTAATGTTGTGTTTACGGCTCCCAATAAGTTAGGAAGGGTTTGTGCTGCCGTGCATAGAAGAAATGAGCAGATGGAAGGTAAGAAGCGAACAGATATCTGTCCGGTTAAGCACTTAGCCAAGAACAATTTCACCGACTGTCGCATGGGTGTGGTGTATGAGATTCCCTTTAGCTGCGGACGTTTTTATGTAGGACAAACCGCGCGTTGTATTAATCAAAGATTAATTGAACACAGAAGGTCGCTATCAGGTGGGACGCCGTCCAATCTATCCTTGCACTGCCAGGTCTGTAGCTGCATGCCCGAGTTAGACAAAACCGAGATCCTGTACAGGCATAGGAACGAAGATACGCGTTTATTGGTTGAGGCCTGGCATATTAGTATTAGTGGAAGTGCATGCGTGAGTCAACCGTCGATTATCTTAAACAGAGAGGAGATAGAATGTCTTAGCAGTTGTCTATCGCGTAGAACGGCACGTGTAACAGTATGACAGGTGGCGCTACCATTCCGAGCATGCGCAGATAAGCTGTGTGTCTTCTTTCTTTTTCGCCTCTGTGCTGTGCTTCAGTTGTTAGTCGGCGTTCGTGGTGTTCACTGCTTGTGTCCGTGTCCTGCACGCCTCTTCTTTTGATTATGGCAGACTTGTTAATTTAATCCTTGATGAAGAAATATCTCAGAAGCAAGCCATCGTAAAGAAAGACGAAGCACTCCGCTCGAAGCGCTAGTTTACGTTGAACGACAGAAAACAAAGACATGTAAGCAGTTATGCGCAAGAACTCTGCAAAGAGAATTCAAAATTGCAAGGCTGATGTCATTTGCAAAGTGCCACTGCTACTTTGATGCACGAACTAGTGCATCAGAAGCAATTTTCCTATAGTCAGGCAGCTGCGCGAGCCCGCTAGGAGCACTGTGACATGCGCGGCCGTTATATCGAGCAAGAGAGTAGCAACGTGCAAAAGAAGCTTGTGAATGCCTTATCTCTAAAACAGACTAGAACCTTGCGAGACCACTGTCGAAATATTTACGCAAACGAAAGTTCATTTCTCAGAGACCATGATTTTGAAATCTGTGTGGCTTAACACTTTTTTAACGATCTGAGAAAACTGTGCCGATCAGTCACGGAAACTCCTTGAACATGTGAACCAAATATTATTTATAGCACGGCACGCATTAGGGAATTCACAATGTGTACTCGAACACCGCTGGAAAGCGTCGCTTTTCTTTCAACAAAAAGACGTCACGGGGGGCATCGACTTTGCTTTCGAATTTGCTTTTTTCGTGGCTCTCTAAAAGTGATACGCCCATTCTGTTTATTTGTTGAATTCAAAAGGACCAAACAAAGCATAGCAGATGTTTTCGGCATCATGGAATGAGCCAATGCTATTCCTGCATCAAGCGATGCAGTCGGTGCGTCCACTGACATCATTTGTCGAAAAAGCAGGCGCTATCCAGCCGTCTTTGAAGCCAAATTGCGAATTCTCCGTTGCGTACATTGCAATAATTTCGCTCACATGTTTGCAGGAGCTTCCATGGCAGATTGCCACTGTTTTCAGACATCTTTCAAAATGTGTTCCAGAGCCCATTTAATGATCATTTTTGGACCTGTGTGCGTTGCGGAACCGGAACTAATGTTCCTCACAGATCTTTGGAAGTTTGTTTTTCCATCACCACTCTCAACATGTGTGGGCGTTCATGTGATCGAATAAACTGCTAGCGTTCTCTAGGCCACCTCCATATGCGCCCTGCTTTCATTTCTTTTCCTTGTGATCTTTCACTTTCATTATTTCAACGTAATGCTTCTCAGAAAAGAAACGAAATGACTTTCAATATAGAGGCTAGTAAATAAAAAAAAAACTCACATCGTGACACATACTCCTACAGCTGTAAGAAGTTATCGCACGATCAATGGCAGGTATCGGTTTACTTCTCATGCGCTAGGCGTAGCACTGAGTACTTTTTTACCTCATCACATTCTAGGCTTAATGTTATTTTCTTTTGGCTAGACACGTTTACCACGCGCAAACGTTTTTTGTTCTCTTCTTTTTCTGAGACCACACGTTCTCGCGTCAAATGTCCGCTTTTTATTAAGCTGTTGTAAAACTCAAACTTTCAGTTCTCTAAAAAGGATTATCATACGAAACATGGCTATGCAAATGTGAAAGTTCTTTACTTGTCGCCGCATACAGTGCATACTACCAGCTCATGTTCATATCTCTGAAGGAGAGCATACTTTCGCTATCGGAAAAAATATATGCTTATTCTGACCAACCTAGTTCAAATGTGGAATGCTGTTACGCCCTTAATTACGACGTTTGTATTATTGCTTTATTCACTACATATTTTGAGCCGTTACGTAGCACGACATCAAGCCAGCGGAGTATGAATATCTGAGATGGCACGATACGGCACTCGCTAAATGTTTGACGAGTGTATGAGTGCTATTTTTGTTTAGCAACAATAACTTCCTTCTGCGTTGCTCGCGTTTCCTTCTCTGAAAACTAGGCGATCAGAGCTTTGGTGGATTACTATGGCATGTCATGGCGCAAACGCTGTTATCGAACGCGAAGCTAACGCAAGACGCTCGAGATAGATGACGTTGATGACTACGGGCGAAAACGGCTCACCAAACACTCGTTTTGTCAAAAGAAAGACGTTTTACATTTGGGGGCCTGCCATGTTCCGAAGGGGCGTGGCGCAGCGGCAGAGCACTATTCGTCGTTATTGGTGGTGGTTGTGGTGGAAAACATTTATTATATTCATATTTACAGAGAGGTTGTGTAGTAAAACAGTCCCTGGCGAGCTTCCTTACACTGCTAGGTGGAGTCCCTAGTCTGGTACCCCACCGATCGTGGCATCTGTGCTGACACACTGGAACACGGCTTGTTGGGCCGGAAGGTACAGGCAGCCGAGTAGGGCCGCCTCCCTGTCCTCTCTGGTTGGGTTTAGGTTGGCGGTTAAAGAATGATTTAGTTGGCATGCCCATACCATGTGGCAGGTTTCAGCCAGCTCCCCAAAGCACAGGCCGAGGCCAGAAAAGGAAGAAAGTGTTCAAGCACTGCCGGGCACAGTAGCGTATTTGTGAATAGGCGAAGAATTCTCTTGTCCACCTTCTTCAGCCCTTTGCAGGGCGCAGGAAAGCGGCGGTGGGAGTCCCGATAATGGGCACTTATGTCTTTAAAGGAGAGAAGAGGGTGTTTCCTCTGGACCGGCGGTGTCATAAGTGGGCGAGGCACTGTGGCCTGGGGAATGAGTGCGCGGACGGCAGTTTGAGCTGCCTCATTGCCTGGGAGGCCCTGATGACCGGGAGTCCAGGTTGGTGAGTGAGAAGAGGGGTAATCTACCCGCGGACAGAATCGAAGAATTTTGGCAGCTAGTGAGAGCCTTCCCAGTTCAAAATTGTGGCAGGCTCCTCTGGAATTGTTGATATGACTTTCGAATTGTCATGAGAGATGGCCACCTCTTCGGCACGGGTAGCATTAGGTGCATGGAAGGAGAGAGACCATCCATCTGCCTGTCTTGGTGGACGACGGCGGCCGTGTATGAAACCCTGTGCTAAGGGCCGGCGACATCAGTATAAAGGCATTTCCTTTGGAGCTGTAGTGGCGCCGGAGAGCATGAGCCCGCGCCTCGCGGCGGCCGGTGTGCGACTCAGTCACGGGGCATATTGGTAGGTAGGGGTCGAACAAAGGTCGCGCATTTCCAGTGTTCAAGCACACTTTCCCGCTCCTGTACGTGGTATTCATGCCTGATGTACAGGCGCTCTAACAGTCGTCTGCCTGACGGTGTCTGCGACAGGCGAGTGCATTGAATGTTAAGTGAGGCTCCCGAAGCTCCCTGTAGGTGTTATCCACCCCCCAAAGCAAGAAGTCTTGCATTAGAGGTAGAAATGGGGAGATCTAAGGCCCGCTTGATGATTTGGGGATGGTAACCTCCAACAAATCTTCATCGTGTTTCCATAAGTGCAGGCACGGAGTCGCATACAAAATGCGACTCGTGACAAGAGCATGTGCGAGACGAAGTGCATCACTACCTTTGAGACCCCCCTCCCTCCCTCCCGCTTCTTTGAGACCTGCGCACCATAAGGCCCACCTGTTCTCCAACCTTACGGAGTTAGTGAAGAGTTGTCTGAAGTCTGCTGTTTTTGAGAATGTGGAGCCCAAGGACATTGATCTCATGGGCCTTGATAATACGTCCACTCGGTAGGAAATTCTTGATGGACGAAGTGCACTTCGGCGTGGGCGGAATGTGCACGCATTGTGACTTCTGTGGGGAACATTGGAGGCCACGGTATGCCGCATATTCGGTCACTATACGGGCTGCGGCTTGCAGGCTGTCCTCCATATTGCCCAGGTTGCCCTCTGCCACCCGCAGGGTGATGTTGTCGGCATAAAGCGCATGCCTTATCCCGTCGACAGCACCCAGTCAGGCTGGGAGCTGTACCAAAGCTACGTTGAAAAGGAGGGGAACAACACAGTGCCCTCTGGTGTGCCCTGCGTGCCGAATGTGTAAGGGCCACATTCGTGATCTTGTACGCGAACGTACGCAGTCCTGTCAGTGAGAAGTTGCGGATGTAGGTGCAAGCGCTGTTGCCACATTTAGTGGCACTGAGATGAGCTACGAGGATTTCGTGTTTGATGCTACCAAAGGCTCGATTAAGGTCAAATGTTAGAATGATTTTATCACTGGGCGCATGCTCCACGGAAGTGAGGACTTCGTCGTATAGTTGCAGAAATACGTCCTGCCCAGATTTCTGGTGTTTAAAGCCGCACATGCAGTCAGCGAAAGTGTGACACGTTTCCAAAAAGGAGAGACGATCTCTTACCATGGTCTTCATTAACTTCCCTGCACAGGAAGTATGGCAATTGGCCCAAGGTTTTCAGTGTTAATAGGTTTTCCTGCCTTTTGTATGAAGGTTACTAGAGTCGCTTTCCAATCCAGCGGGAGTGGTAATTTTCGAGACCAGATCGCATTGATGTATTTGAGAAGCGACTTGTGCGCATTAGCAGGTAGGTTTGCTAGGAGTTGACGGAGAGTTTATCTCTCCCGTGAGCCGTGCCCCGCCTCATTTTGGCAAGAGCCGCGCGGAGTTCATGCAGCTGGAGGGAGCGTGCAGTACCGAGTTCTCCCTGCCTGCGTAGCGATACTCAGAGCCCTGCTAGTCCTGCTGAGTCCAGAAGTAGCGGTGCCGGAGCGAGAGTGCTAGTTTTGATGTGGAGCCCTGAAAAGTGGGAAAAGTTCGGTGCAGATGTTTCTGTCTTTCGCCTTGCGTTTCAGCAGGGTCGATGAGACTGCGGAATAGTCTCCATGTATTGCGGCTACACATTTACCTGCCAGCAGTGTTACATCGATCTACCCTGTTGGAAGCGGCGAGCTGGGCAGCGTACTCGGCCGCCTTCCGGGTGAGATCCAATATTCTCATGTGGAGTTTGCGGTTCTGTTTTTTCCGGCGCCATCTCTTGTGCATTATTTATTTTAGTACAGGAGAACATTGTCGTGCGATATTGACCGGTTTCTGTTAAAGGGGTCCTGAACCACCCTCCGGGCTTGGTGAAAAAACATATTCTACGGCTTGCCTACGCTGCAACGAACATCTCAGCCAAATGCTGTAGTCATCCGCGAAGCGTAGCGTTCACAAGCGGAGCACAAAGCTTCCACTTCTTCAGGAGCCCTCAACTCAAAAAGCGGCTTCTCCTCACGCTCTTTGAATATGCTCTATTTCGTCATAGAGCATTTACAAGGAGCGTCGCTGCTATTGGCCGATGGCAGACACGCCCGCCTCGGCTGTGTGCGGGCCCTTCGCAGCGCGCCTTTTTTAAAACCGTAAGCGCGTGCGTGCCGTGCGTGCCGTGCGCTCGCTTTTCCTTGCGTTGTGAGCACCTCTATAGGCAAAATAGTTGCTGGAAATATGTAAAAATATATTTGTTAATGCGCAAGCCTCATAGATGCCATTGGAAGGCGTCCGTAACTACCTCGGCGTGGACGCGAACGGTGCGGTGCAAAAGTCACCATAAATATAGTTTTCCAAGAAGCCAACAAATGCATGCCTGCAGCCCGTAATACATCACAAATTAATCCCAAACTTTAATTCATCAGTGATTGTAGATGGGTTTATTCCCTATGGTACTCCAATGCGCCACCTTCTAGTACTCGTACTCAATAACATGGCTGGAGTCGAACCCAAAATATTTCTTCTACAAGGTAGATTAAAGGACGAGGTCTGATTACGGTGTACTTGAGTGGATTAGAGCTCATTAAGGTGCATTAGGGTGGATTAAGACAGACGGGGTGCATTAAGGTGGACTATGGCATATTATAGAGCGGATTACGCTAGACTTAGATTAGGGTGAATTAAGGATTACAGCAGATTAGGGTTGACTAAGGTAAATTAGTTTCGAATGAAATCATTACATCTGTAATGTTTGGCTTAATTTGGCGTAACTTAATAATCTGAGCTTATTGAGACTTGACTTAGTCTTAACTTAATTAGCCAGGACCTAATTAGTGTTACACTAATTAGACTCGGTCTAATTAACTTATACCTAATGATACATTGTTTAATACGCTGGTATTCATTACTCATGATATAATTATGCTTGCGGTAATTAGTCATATCTTAATTATACATGGCCTAATTAGTACAGGCCTAGTTACGCTGTTCTTTGACATATTATCTTAATTAGATATCGCTTGATGAATACTACCTGAAATAGGCCTGATTTAATCAGTGTTAGCCTAATTAGTCCTGAAATGTTTAGTCTCAACTTAATGAGGCTTGACCTTGAAGTCTTAGCATAATTTACCCTTTGATTAATAAGTGCTAGCTTAGGTTTGACTTAACTAGTAATAACCTAGCTATGCGTGATTTAATGAGTACTAATTAATTAAACAAGGTCTAATTAGAAGCTTGCTTACACTAGATTTGTTCATATCAGCTAAATTAGGCTTCGCATAATTAGATTTACCTTAATTAGACATGGTTTATTAGTATCGTGGCTTAATTAATTATAAATCATTAGTATCCGCTTAATTAGGTGTGACTTTGTCATAGCTCAATTCAGGTTGAATTAGTCAGTTTGGCTTGGTTTGGCTTAGTTGGATTAGTCCTGTCTGAACTAGGCCTCAATTAATTATTCCTAATTAGGCTCTCTTGAATAAGACTTAGCCTTACCTAACTAGTCCTAGGAATCTTAATTAGGCTCCATTGAATGAGACTTAGCCTTACCTAATCGTCCTACGGAGCTTTGTCTTAGTACAGCGTGGTAGTGTTATGCTAGCATTACATAACTTAGCGGAGTTTTCGGCAGATTTGCCAGTTTCACCAATAGCTTAAACAGCTTCACTGTTAAAATGAACTAGTGTATTCACACATTAAATTAATCCATCCATCTTACCGCATGTCAACGCACCTTATTCCACATTAACCTGTCGGCAAGGGTCGAGTTGTGAAGGTCTTCCTTTCGAGTCATAGTAGTCACGTTCGAGCCCGGCAGCATGATATCCCGTCTACAATCACTAATCAACAATTAACTAACTTGGGTTATGCAGGACAAGGTGGAGCAGCGTTGGCAGTTGCGCTGTTGTCCTGACGCCGCGTATGCGCAATATCGACGACACGCAGCGCACTGACAAAGTAAACGCTCACACCTGCGAGCCTAAACGTATGTGATGAACGAAAACAAAGCTTCGGAGGATCGAAAAAAAAAAGAATGCGGTGATCGCGAGGGCACGCGACCGAGCCCAGGCGCGAAGCGAGCAGGCGGCCACAAGCGCGCTGCGAAGAAGACACCCGCAAAAGTGTCGCTCCAGGCGGGCGTTCAGCAAGCCGAGTGCGCAGTGGGGGTGCGGATCTCTCCCCCGTACTCCTCTCCCTCGAACGCGGGCGGTGTAATAAGCGGCGGAGCGCGCGTTCGGAATTCAGTCAAGGGCGTCTTACTTGGCTTTGCGCAGTGGGGGTGCGGACCTCTCCCCCGTACTCCTCTCCCTCGAACGCGGGCGGTGTGTATATAAGCGGCGGAGCGCGCGTTCAGAATTCAGTCAAGGGCGCCTTCATTCAATAAATAAGAATAATAAACACGAAATAATTAAGCATTCCAAACCATACCCACTTACGCAACATTCACGCGATACCCCCACCACTCTGCGGCGCATTTACTCGAGTTCCCCCGCGGGAAGATGCGGGCGTCATTTTTAATGCGAAGCATTGCTTAGCGACCTTCGGCGATTTTGAGCGTATCTATCTATCTATCTATCTATCTATCTATCTATCTATCTATCTATCTATCTATCTATCTATCTATCTATCTATCTATCTATCTATCTATCCGCCTACGATTTTGTGCTCTCCTGGCCGTTTCGCTACACTGTAAGCAAAAGTTGCCCGATATTTGGGTTTTTGCGGCTCATGAGCCTTAAAAACTCCCTTGTTTTCAAAATTACTACGTCTTGTTGAGGTAAAAGGAGCATATGACAATGTTTTACTACCACCTGTTAGAAAGGTAGTAAAAGGACGCTATTGCCCTATTTTACTACGTAGGGGGTTTTGTGTCACGTGATAAAAAAACCCCAGTCTAGAGTTCAAAGCCACGTGATCGACAACTACGTACCACGTCACGTGGTAAAAAACTCCAAACTGCCGTGGCGTAGGGGTGGAGGCCGTGATAGCCCTCGAATGACTGTTTAGGCCTAGCCACATGGTGCGCGTTTGCAAGCAACTGTTCGTCAAAAGCGTCGGTCGCGGAAGAGGGGACACGACGTCTGGGGGCGTGAGTGTGAACGGCGTGAGTGTGATCAGCGCGTACGCGTATCGGCGCGTGCCGATACGCGTACGCCGGCGTCCGTCAACGCGTGATACCGTGACATCTCCGGCAGCTATGCCTAGTGACCGTCGTTTCGAAGGCACCGCCGAGTTCTGGGAGAGCACGGAAACTACGGTTGCAAACATTCCTGACTGACCGCATCGTCAACCAGTACGACAACGACACGGGGAACTACCCCGAGTGTTACCAGTGCGGCGTGGTTTTGTGCTGAGTTCGAGCGATGCTCGCTGTCCTAGCGCCGGTCTTGGTGGGCGACGGCCAAGTGAAAACGCACTTTCGAGTATCTCTGCTCCCGCGCTCGTGCCTGCGCTTGTTGCGCTCTCAACGAGTGAAAACGTGCTTCCAATGTTATAAGTTCGAAGGGTGAGTCCTCGTTTACTGCTCAATAAATTGAGTGATGTCTGCATTTTGCGTAAGCCTAATGTTTACCCAGCCATAGTAAACCTTAAATGAGCTTTAAAAATAACTCTAAAGAAAGCCGAGAGAACATTGTTTAGGCAGTAAAAGATTACTCGGCGTATACTCGCTGAAAACCTCCAGGGGGGTAAATAATTACTGCCGTTTATACGTTCAAAAACTCCGTTAGCGTGAGAGTAAATTTTTACCTTGACTGTTACGTAGTAAAAAAACCTAGAAAAGGTTGTGCGCTAGAGGACAAGCTGTTTACTCCCGTTCCTGGTTATTTTTGTTTAGTGTGTAATGGGATGTATGCGAAAATTGGCATTGCACAACATGACTGCCGGACGAACATAAATGGCAGGTCATGAGTGGCTTGATTTACATGCCACTCTCTTAGTGCTCTCTTGGCCGTTTCGCTAATGGGATGTATACGAAATTTGGCATGCCACAACATGACTGCATGACGAATATAAATGACAGGTCATAACATAAAAATCATGAAATGCATGTGATGAGCGACATGTTCTACACGCCACTCGTTTCGTTAATGGGATGTACACCAAACTGCTATGGCACAAGACGACTGCATAACGAACGTAAATGACAGCTCATAACGTTAGAATGATGACATGCGTGTATGAGCGGCATGGTTTACATGCCACAGTCATGGTGCTCTTGCGGCCGTTTCGTTAACTTTATATGTACCAAACTCTGTATAGCGAGACAACAATGCAAATCCATTTTACGTTCCTGATGCGTGCTTCGCATTTCCTTGATTCCCACTGCACGTGGGATCTGCCATTTTTTTTCCGGTGCCATCTCTTTGTGAGGCTGCGACGGGCCTCCCAAATATGGAGGAGGTGGTTATCTACGTCCAGATGGCTGTCTGAGTTGTATTGTGGTCCCGTGTTGCTTTAGTGTGTGGAGCAAATATTGGGACCATTGGCAATAAGCGTTCTCTAGGATGGGAGAGCCAGGTAGACTCTTGGAAGGCGTCCCAGTTGGGTAGGTGGGCCTGTGTGATGAGGCGTTCCTTGTACGGGTCGTATGGACAACGTGGTGTTCAGAATGTAATGGTCGCTACCATTGGTTTCCTCGGTATTGAGCCAGACCGCGTGTTTAATGCTTTTGGTGAAAGTAAGGACGGGATAGGTGTCCCGGGCCACAGAGTTGCCCCCACGAGTGGGTTGCGCAGGGTCGGTTTGAAGAGTGATGCCCAGCGTGTAAGTTAGCTCCGTGAGTTTTCTCCCGCACATCTCATCCTTCGTATAGCCCCAAAACCTGCTAGGAGCGTTGAAGTCACACAGCATTATGAGGTGTTCGGGCCCTGCGATCTTTAGCACTCTGCTAAACATGTCTGCGAAGGTGATATCTTTTAGTCTAGGTTGGCGGTCGATGTTAATTATGTGCACTGGGGGGTCAGTTCTTCGAAGAAGGACCGTGACCATGGTGTACGAGTAGGGTATTGCAAGGTCGAGGTCGACCTCTTGTGCTCTTAACGTTTTATGAACAAGAGCGCAGGTGGATGGGTCTCGCTGAAAAGTGTTATAACCCGTGAGACGCATGGCGTTCCGTCGGCGAGGCAACGACGGTACAGAGGTGTTCCACAGTTTCGACGTAGAGGCGGAAATTGGCTCTTTTGCCCCTATCCTTGAAGCCTCCACAATTCCACTGAATTATAGAAAATACTGGAGGTTCTTGGAATCGCTAAGGCGGTGAGCGTTTAGACGCTGTTGCCATGCTGAGAATTTGGGGTGACTGGGAAGGACTCAGCACCTACTTCGGTGCCCCGAGCAAGCAGAAGTTCGGGGTCCTCGGAAAGTTCGGCGATGTTAGCGCGAGAGAACTTAAACGGACGGTTGATGTCCTTAAGGGGACTAGTTCTGCTTCTGTGAGGGTTGGTGCCGTGGAGACACGTCTTTATGTTACTCGTCATTGCTGAAGCAGCTGCCGTGTCGCGGTTGACGAAAGCCGCGTTTCTTACTATCCCTTTTTAGCGAACGAGCGTCCGAGTGACAAGCTGAGCACGTCCATACTCTGGGGCTATTTTTTTTCACGTTCCATGCACAGATGTACGCCTCCCGGTCATCCAGTGGTACTAGACCAAGCCATACTTAAAGACTAACGGACACGCACCTGGTAACTACCGCCCCATTTCGCTAAGATGAATTCGTTGCATGCTGCTTGAGCACATCACTGCCCACCGTATATACAGCCATCATGAATCAACTGACTTCTTTTTCCAAGATCAACATTGTTTTCTTAAACCGCTTCGTGTAATGCTCAACTTTTTTTAATTTACGTAATATTTGCACGATGGCATAAGCAACAAAGAAATTATTAACTGCACCTTGTGGACAATGCGAAAGCATTTGATAGAGTGGCTCACTGTCGCCTAATATATAAACTAACTGAACTCAGGACAGACTCATTAATGTTACCTTGGCTTCCAAATTAAATCGGCATCAGTTCCCACTTTGAATAACTTTAGCTGCACTGACTGGCCTGTTGCTTGCTCGCTTTTGCCTTGACGTCGAACAGAACCTTTCGACAACCCACACCACGAAGATATTCAGCTACGTCAATGACTACCTAGTCCTAGTTAAGTCAGGTAGCGACGATTTGACGTCAACAGTGCAGGGCGTCTTCGACACCTTTCCTAAGTTTATGAAAGGTCTATTTCTCACCAAGGAGATGCCCGACTGTGACGCTTTGCATTTTTTTGGCCTCCTTCTGTTCAAAAGAGAACACTTGGGCTGAAGATATGCGCCCCTTTCGTCTAAAAGTTTACTTCCGTTTTCATCTGCTCACTGACGGACAGTGAGGAAGGCTACTGCCAAGGGCACGCCCAGGAATGCTTTGCAAAGATCCTGCGCACATGAAATCCAAGCAACCTTCGAGGGCCAGATGGAACAACTTATGAGGGCGGGGTTTCCAAAGTGCCTCCTGACAATACTAGCAGGGGACTTATTACTTGAGACATGTCGAGAAAAAAGTAACGCAGATCTTACATAAACAAGGCTAAACTGGTTGTCATTCCGTGTGTGCACAGGGTGTCACTCAGAGTAAAAAATTACAGCATATCCACGGAGTGAATGATGATGAGTGGGCGAAGCTCGGGGTGTGCATCGTAGATCGCGCCGAGTTCCGGATTAATTTAGTTAACGCGCATGCTACGAATCCTCACGGTTCAACTATGCACAATGCACAAGTGAAATCTCCCACCGGCACTTCATTGCAAGTCATGATCCAGTGCATATATATATATATATATATATATATATATTGTAAAGAAGAGAGACGTAGACACAGCGCCTTAGCTGCAGGCCGGCTGTTCTATTCTGACTTCCTCGTCTTTCTCTTCGTCTGCTCCTCTTGCACTTCGCTCCTCTAGCGCGAGCGTCTTCGGCACGGCGAGCTCTCTGTTTTCATACATTACAATATATATATATATATATATATATATATATATCAAGTAGCGTTTCTGCGGATCCAGTACTTTGTATGCGTTGAGAAACGACGGACGAACGTGCGAAAATGTTTATTTGTTCCAACGTTTCGGCACGTTGGAAACGTTCCAACGTTTCCCTCCTGCCGAAACGTTGGAACAAATAAACATTTTCGCACGTTCGTCCGTCGTTTCTCAACGTATATATATATATATATATATATATATATATATATATATATATATATATATATATATATATATATATATATATATATATATATATATATATATATATGGGTTTTGCCGGTGAACGCTTCTCCAACGCGAGCAGTCGGTATTTCTCATTCAAGAAACTCGCTAGGAGACGCTGCCTGCGCCAACGTAGTCTCTCGCGTTTGCCGGGGCAGTGTCGAGTTTGCCGGGGAGCACGTGGCTCCCGGCGCTCGCCCTCGGCGCGTGCGTGCCCTCCGGCAGGCACGCGCCGGTGGCTACCTACTACGACGACGACTACTACTACTACTACTACTACATACATCGGGGACGCACGACCCACGCCTTAAGGAGCTTCGCCCCTAAAACGGTGGCAAGCAAAGCGGGTGTTTCTGTCGTTTTCTCAGCTCCAGCAAAGCTGAACTCTCTATGCAACCATGTGACAAAGCAGTGCGAGAGAGATCATCGAGACTCTAACTTGGATTCCCGCCGCTTTGTTACCCTTCTATGACTTTTCATAAATACTACTATAACTTGAGTTGCAGCCGTCTCTCGCTTGAAATTCCTTCACGCTATCTGGTCGACGTTAAATCATCTCAGTCCCTGGCGCTTTTCTGGCCGCACAGACATTTACTAATTCTGCAGTGCCGCGCGCCCTCTTGCGTTGATATCGCAGACAGCAAACTGTCTCCGATATCAACACAAGACTGCTTGCTCTGGAAGCTCGAGTAAAATCATTGGATAAAATGTCAGATATCGTGAAAGAATCTATAAGTGACGCTGTTCGGGGAGTGAATGCTGAACTGTTTTGACGCCTCAATGACTGAGGATAGATGACGACAAGAGAACCTTATCTTTTGTGGAATAGCTGATGCCGCAGCCGAAACTTGGTCGCAGTCTGAAACTATGGTTTGCTCGATTATTTCAAATCTTGGTTTCCAGCTACCTCCTGATGGCATTTCGCGCGCGCACAGATTTGGTTCGTATGCGAACAAGAAGTGCCGTCTCGTAACAGTGAAATGTTCCACTTTCACTATTAAGGAAAGCATTATGACAAACAAAGTCAAATTAAAAGGTACCAGCGTGATTGCAAGCGAGGATTTTCGGAAAGAAACTGGGCACACACGCGAAAAGCTGCACGAGTACGGAAAGTTCACTGGTGAGCAGTTTTCACTACGCTATAATAAATTATTAAATGCGAAGCATTTCTTAGCGAACTTCGGCGAGTTTGAACGTATCTATCTATCTATATATCTATCTATCTATCTATCTATCTATCTATCTATCTATCTATCTATCTATCTATCTATCTATCTATCTATCTATCTAGCCACCTACGATTTTGTGCTCTCCTGGCCGTTTCGCTAATCGGATGTTTACGAAAATTCGTATGCCACATCATGACTACATGACGAACATAAATGACAGGTCATAACATGAAAATCATGATATGCATGTCATGAGCGGCATGATTTACATGCCACGGTCTTATGGCTCTCCTGGCCGTTTCACTAATGGGATGTATGCGAAAATTGGTATGGCACAACATGACTGCCTGACGAACATAAATGGCAGGCCCTAACATGAAAATCATGATATGCGTGTCATGAGTAGCATGATTTACATGCCACGGTCTTAGTGCTCTCCTAGCCGTTTCGCTAATGGGATGTATGCCAAAATTGGTATAGCACAACATGACTGCCTGACGAACATAAATGGCAGGCCCTAACATAAAAATCATGACATGCGTGTCATGAGCGGCATGATTTACATGTCACAGTCTTGGTGCTCTCCTGGTCGTCTCATTAATGGGATGTATACAAAAATTGGTAAGCCACAATATGACTGCATTGCGAACATAAATGACAGGTCATAACATGAAAATCGTGACATCCTTGTCATGAATGACATGATTTACATGCGACGGTCTTGGTGCTCTCCTGGCCGTTTCGTTAATGGGAAATATACGAAAATTGGTATGCCACCACATGACTGCATGGCGAACATGACTGACAGGTCACAACATGACAATCGTGACATGCATGTCATGGGCGACATGATTTACATGCCACGCGTTTCGTTAACGGGATGTACACGAAAATTGGCATGCCACAAGATGACTGCATCATGAACGTAAATGACAGGTCATAACATGAAAATCATGACATGCATGTCATGAGCGACATAATTTACATGCCATGGTCTTGGTGCTCTCTCGGCCGTTTCGTTAGTGGGATGTGTAGGAAAATTGGTATGCAACAACATGACTGCATGACGAACATAAATGACAGGTCATAACATGAAAAGCATAACATTCATGTCATGGGCGGCATGATTTACATGCCAGGCGTTTCGTTAATGGGATGTATACCAAAATTGCTATGGCACAACACGACAGCATGACGAAGGTAAATGACGCGTCATAACATCAGAATCATGACGCGTGTCATGAACGGCACGATTTACATGCCATGGTCCTGGCGCTATACTGCCGTTTCGTTAATGGGATGTATGGGCTCCGTCTACTGACCAGAGGGCGCTACGTAGCTCTCGTCGGACGGCTCAGTCGCGCACGGTGGAAATCGAGGCGACAGCGACGCGCGCGTTTCTTCGCTGCTTTCTGGGCGTGCTGCGAACCACACGAACGCTCACGGCGTCGCCCTTTGGAACAGTTTGCCGCAGGTTTGGAGCGCGCGTCTCAAGGGAAATGAAAGAAGGTGGGACGGGCGGTCGCTGCTGCTATACAGTTGGAGACGCGCATCGCGTTCGCGTATTTCCCCGTCACAGTCTGCCCAATTTTGCTTCTTCTCTCCGCCAGGTAGTGCATTCAGGCGCTGGTGTCGCACATGGAAAACTCGACTGCACGGAGCCTATACGAAAATTGGTTTGGCTCAACATGACTGCATGACGATCATAAATGACAGGTCATAACATGAAAATCGTGACATGCATGTCATGAGCGGCATGATCTACATGCCACTCGTTTCCTTAAAGGGATGTATACCAACATTGCTATGACACAACACGACTGCATGACGAACGTAAATGACAAGTCATAACGTTAGAATCATGACATGCGTGTTTGAGCGGCATGGTTTACATGCCACAGTCTTGGTGCTCTTGTGGCCGTTTCGTTAACTTCATATGGACGAAACTCGGTATAACGAGACAATGCAAATCGATTTTACGTTCCTGACGCGTGCTTCGCATTTCCTTGATTCCCACTGCATGTGGGATCTGCTAATATTTTTATAAACAAATTGCTTCATCTGCTGCAGCCAGACCGACACACGAACTTAATCTGGAACTCGAGTCTTCACCCTTGCCGACAGGTTCCAATAATCACAATGATGCACCCCCTCCTAGCAACCTCAGCCTTCGAAACGTGTCGCAAAAGAAGTTTCTGTACTTTTCACTAATATTAGAAGCGCACTTAATAAACGTGATGATTTATCCTCTTTAATCGATGACTGGTCCACAGACATCGTGGTACTAACAGAAACCTGGTTGTCCAGTAACGTTTGCGACGCTGAAATTTTTCACTGTAATAACAACTACAAGTTTTATAGGTCTGACTGAACAACAAGGACAGATGGTGGTGTTCTCATCGTGATATCCGACAAATTTCACTCTAACGTAAGTGCTGCTTCACCACTTGAACTCGTATGCGCATGCGCCCGCTTCAGCTATCAAGATGTTTTGTGCTTGCTCCTCAACCTTTTGCAAGAACTTTCAAGACTGTCTGCAGGCAGATCTGTGTGGTATCCTAGTGCCCAATTTTTCTTATTGGGTGAATAATTTTCATAATAATATTTGGAACAGTGGGGATGGAATGGCTGCATGTCATACGGCTGAAGGCAAATATTTTTATCAACGTGTGCAGTGATTTCAATTTATTTAAGACAAATAGTCTTTAAACCCATGCCCATCAGAGGATCTTCCTCAAGTACACTTGACTCTCTTTTCCCAACTAATCCTATCATTTGATCGATTCACTTCTTACCTGGCCTTAGTGACTATCGTGTTGTACGTTTTACTTGTGCTTTTCAGCCGCAGCGTCGTCAGCGTTCAACTAAAATGATAAAAGGTTATGCTGAAGCTGATTTTGTATCTATATGTGCTGAATTAGAAGTTTTTACGGGACATTACACGGAATGCGATACAGATAGCTCTGTAGAAGAGAACTGGCTATTGTTTAAGAATAAGAATAGCGCGCTCATTGATTATGTCCCCGTTCGTACTGTTCGAGAGGCCTTCCACCCTCCATAGTTCACATCATCGCTTCTTCGCTTACGAAATAAAAAAAGCGACTTTATCCTCAGTGCTGTATCATCTGATACCACGGAGAGACGGGCGGCTTTTGACAGCCCTACGTTAGAACACAAACAATGATATGCAATTGCGAAACATACTTTCTTTGGCAACATACTCCCTTCACTTTTACAGTTGAACCCTCACAAGTTCTGGAGCATTGTGAATGGCCCAAAAAATAAAAAGATTGAACTCTTTAACGTTCTTGGTTCTGTGTTTGCGAGTGCCAGGTTCTTTAAAGCTTTGCAGGACGTATTCAAGAACGCGTTTTCAGCTGACAACTGCAGACACTTATCATTTATGTCTATATCTAATCCTCCTGTAATGGAACAGATCATTGACCAATTAGGGCTTTTCAACCTCATACATAAAATGAAAGCGTCGGCACCTGACATGGATGGAACCACTCCTCAATTTCTTAAACAGACTGCTATTTATTGTTCCCTGATTTTGTCGCGCCTTTTCTCGCAGTCTACATTACTCAACGATTGGAAGGCGGCGAAGATGATTTCTGTCCCCAAAGCAGGTGAATCAACAAAACCTTCGAACTACAGACCCGTCACTTTGACGAGAATACCATGTAAGCTTCTCGAGCATGTAAGCCATGCATACCATGTAAGCTACCATGTCATTTACTGTAATCTAATCAAATTTCTCGACCAGAACCACTTCTTCCACTACAGTGAGCATGATTTCAGGAAGCACTATTCTCGTGAAACCCAACTACTCCTGTTTACAAACGATCTATTTTCGTCATCTGACACATGGTCCCATTATTGAATGCATTTTCCTTGATTTCCAGAAAGCTGCTTCTGGTTCGACAGGGTTCCTCACCGTCTGCTCGTACCTAAACTAAGCGTGCCTAATATAGACCCGTGTCTATTAGAATAGATCAGGTGCTTCTTATCTAACATAATCCAGCATGTAAATGCCAACGGTCATAACTCGCGAAACTGCTCTCACACATCAGGTGTACCGCAAGCCTCAGTCTTCGGACCCGTACTGTTCCTCATTTGAATTAATGACCTTCTCACCTGCGTTTCATCGACAGTCAGGCTATTCGCTAACGATCGCGTCCTCTACCGAGTAATGACCAAGTAATGACTGTTCACAACTTCAATGTGATCTTCATAGCATTACTTCCTGGTGTTCACTTTGGTCCATGAAAGTAACCGTCAACAAATGTAAAATAATGAGGTTCTCCTGAAGATCAACCGAATTCATGCGTTACAAATTTTCAAATGGCCTCCGTCACAACTTAAAAGTACCTAGGTGTTTACATAGACAGCAATTTATCGTGAAAAATGCCCATCACATACGTCATTAACAATGCGAACCGCACTATGGGTTTTTGACATCGCAACTTTTCCATGGCTCCGGCTTTTTTAAAGCTTCTTCTTTTTAAAGCATTTAGTTAGGTCTAAAGTTGAGTACGCTGCTTCAACATGCGACCCTCAGCACTGCCACCCTTGAAACTGCCTTATAAACTGTCCAGAATCACTCAGCTCGGTTCATTGTTGCTAATTGCTCTCGCACTGCTAGTATTGCTTCAAGAAAAATTCTCTTGACCTCCCCACGCTTTCCAACAGAAGGAGGCAGGCCCGCATATGTCTTTGTCATAGAATTTTTTCCACAGATCCTCAGCTGAAACACACCTTGTTCATGCCTCCATGTTAGCTTTATATCGCATTGATCACAGCCCCAAAGTTCAAGTGCCATTCTGCCAACATGTTCTTCCATTCCTACTTATACCGAAGACTTCGTCCGAATGGAATCATCTCCCCGCCTCCATCGCTATTAACTCTCACCACGCATAATTCAAGACTTCCCTCATGAATTTGTAAAACGCACTCCTCTCTGTAACGCCGTAATGGCATTTACAGTATTTGAATAAATAAGTAAATAAAATGTACTACCCACTTTAGTGAAATACTCCAACTTCATATGTCTTCTTGACTGAGTTACGATGCTTTTCTCTTTCAGTGCTTCATACTGTTTCTATCCCTTGGGTTTTACCAATTTCTATGATGCCTTTCGTTTTATGCCTTGTTTATCGTCATTTTCTGTAACCCCACTTTCTCAATGCTCCTAGGAGCCTGTAGGGTAATATGAATAAAACAGTCTCCTTTATGGACGAAACAAATTCTCCTTAAAACGACAGGTTTCGCCAAACTCCTATCTTGGCTCCTCCAAAACCTGCTCCAAATCATCAAAAGACATTCCCATCACTCAGTCGCGCATTCTAACACTTCGGGAATACTTGCGTTCACTGATCATCCAGGTCTGTTGCATTTCCAGAAAAAGTGACCGAGAACAGCTATACAACCAACCTAATGTTCTCAGGGTAGGGCATTCCGTGGGTCAGGATGCTTGTCTCCAATGCAACAATGGCGCGAACATCATTCAGTGCAGCAGATACTTCTTCGGAGACGACGAACGGTCCTGCAATTTTAAGGAAAATTGTGAGGGTACATCCCCACGACGGAAGTGACCAAGCTAGTTGAATATGCATCGGAAACACGTCAACTGGGAAGCTTCCCGAAAAAATTCAGCTTTGTGGTACTAAATTCTGGATGCTAATTTTACTTTTCATAATTGTTACTCCACTCGTTGGCCAACTCGTTGGCCAATGTCACGCGCACTTCTTCAAACCTCGATGTGCACCTATGTAAGCGTCCTGTACAACTCTTTCTACAACACAACACGAGAGTTGTACAGTGCACTGATTTGGACAACAAAACACGATGCGTGCAACAGAAAAATAAATTTTCTGGTGTATTTCCATATGAAATACCTTCGAACGCATTTGTAACGAGGTGCTCGAGACCATAGAAGTTCTTCGTCATATAGGTCGCTTCGCTATAAAGCTTGTCTGCCTTAATGATCGTAACCAGGATGTGAAGCAAGAACCCATTCGTTTACGCGGGCCATTCTGCAGTATAGGTGTTCTTGGTAAGGGCTTTTGGCTCTATACCACGTAAATTTTCCAAGTCTCACAGATAGTATGACTCAGCAAAAACAATTTTATTAGTAAATTTAGATATGAAAGTAATTGCACAGATTATAATTAGGACCGTACGTTATGCCCACTTGAGGGTATTTCCATTGTTAATGAATGAGCCAAGCTGCCGAGAAGCTCGCCGCTTCGAACCATTCCTCTCTTGTGGCACCCTTACCACCATGCGCAATGGGAAGCACCACGAAAACAACCAAGAAATGAAGAAAGAAGCCAAATAAGGGGAACTCCACTAAAACGAGGGTTAACCAGCATGGTTAAAAAAATGGGATGCATGCTCCAGCCGGCGTAAGCTGCTTGAGGTCCGTTACTCTAAATGCAATCTGCAGCAATGTAGCCGAATCATGGCCATCTCTCAAAACATAAGCCTTTCATGAATTACCTCAAGCGCTACAGGAAGCGCAGTCTTTGCAATAGCTACCATGTTCCGCTACGAGTGCAGTATTCCACACGCATCATCGCAAGATTCAAAATCCCTTGACGCAAATCATCTTAAGCAAAAATCAAATATGTTTTTCAACATAGACTTAGTTAAACATTGATACGTTGTTAGAAACAGACCTCAGCATATCTTTATACACTGCCTGAAAAGTTAAGTCCGGCTAACTGGATGAGAAAGTGAAATGGTGTAGCTCCGCGGTTGGCTTCTCCTGCAAGCTATTGCGACGGCAGTCACAAATACGTAGAGAAGGCCTAAGCAACAAATCACCGGTAGAGCTCATACTGGCGAACGAAAAAGACAACATAAGGCGAACTTCGTAAGTAGCAGGATTACATTCAACCTCTAATATAAAGCACTAACGACGATGGTCCTCTGCCCTGTGATTATTTTTGTACATTGATCGGGCTTTGTTAACTTATATTCTTCGTACTGTTCCACAAACATTCCAGTTGTCTTCTAGTTACTAAAAGCACTCGTACTTTCGTTGCATCCATCATCGAACGTTTATTAATGGTCACAAGTCATTACCACAAGGCACAGAAAAACCCATTTCACTGTCGTGCTTCCCATCTCGACAACAAGAAGTTTCTATTACTCGGTAACAATGCGGCAACGTTTCGATGAAGCATGGAAGCTTTCCAGTCAACTACACTGCCAGTTAATGAAAAAATCAACAAAGGAATGAAACAAAAACGTGGCAAAGTCCATCAGGAAGGTCTCCGGTTGGTTGCCCTACGCTGGGGGATTGGAAAAATAAGTAGAAAGATGACAGATAACAAAGGGGCGCTTCGCCGTGTCCCCTATAAGGGCGACAGAAATTAGCGCCTCTTCTTTTCTCAAGAATCACTATATATATATATATATATATATATATAACAAAGGAAAAACACGGGCAGGTCGTGCACTGACGCGTAGGACATTCCGCCAATACCGTCCCCTGACAGAGAAGGGTGTCTAACGACTCACCACTGATCTAGCAAATGAACTCTTATACATTCACATTTTGTAGCAGTAGATAGCCAATGTGATACTGACTACCACCTGTTTGTTTTGTCTTTACTCTGTCTCCTTATTCCTTATTACTGTGCATGAATCTTTTTTTTTTTCGCCTTTACTGGTACCAGTGGTGCAACGATGCGTGATTGCCCGCTCCCGCCAATGGCCATGGCGTCTAAAACTTTGGGCGTCAACTGTGTTTTTTGAATTTCGTCAGCGTGATCAGTACACCACCAGCTTCTCTTGCAAACTTCCCTGAGAATCCTCGAATTCCTAAATGCTCAAGTGAGCATTCCCAATGACGTTGTCTGCGTGGACCATTTCAGTCATGCACCCAAATTCAAAGACTGGACACAAAGCGCGAGCTTGGCAACGCCTAGTTTGCTTTCGAAAACTTTTCACCTACATGATTCTGGAAGCACAAGAAAAGCTCTATAGCAACAATTTCGCCTGAAGCTGGTCAATACCTACTCCAACCTGGACCTAAAACTGCGGGCTGAGTGTGCATCTCAGCAAATGTGCACCAAACATAGTTATGACAGGGGGAGATACTATAGATGCGAACCGACTGTTGCGATGCTCTGGTTCACACTTTGGGCGAAAAGAACTTCCCCACTACTTATCCCGAACCACAAAACAAATCTTCAGTGGCTTAGATCGGCTATGCCAGTATATATGTAGCGTTAAGCGCGAGACAGACGTGCGATTTTCCGTGCGATGCGGCATGCGGCGCGACGATGCGGCAGCCGGAGTGGTGACGTTTCGTGACGTATCATCGCATCGCACCGCCGCATCGCCTGTCCGGCGTGCATCAAACTGGCCAGATATTTTCGTCGCCGCATCGGACCGCCGCATGGCCGCAGCCAATCACAGCGCGAGCAGGGAAACGTCACGATGACGTGACACGAAGCAGGTGAACAGCTGGTTCACCTGCTTCGTGTCACGTCATCGTGACGTTTCCCTGCTCGCGCTGTGATTGGCTGCGGCCATGCGGCGGTCCGATGCGGCGACGAAAATATCTGGCCAGTTTGATGCACGCCGGACAGGCGATGCGGCGGTGCGATGCGATGATACGTCACGAAACGTCACCACTCCGGCTGCCGCATCGTCGCGCCGCATGCCGCATCGCACGGAAAATCGCACGTCTGTCTCGCGCTTTAGCTAAGGCTCAGCTGAAACCGGCGAGGAGCGCACGGAAGCGGCGACGGCGTGGGCGGAGGCGGCGGCTCCGGTGCGCCAGCTGTGTGACATCACTGCTCCTCGCGCATGCGCAGCACTGCTCTCGGACGCGCACGCGAAACTGCTGCAGCTCGGCCAGTGTAGCTAACGCTACAAAAAAGCCCTTAGTCGGTCTGCTACACACCTCTTTCATGATAGTATGTCTATCTGCAATTGCACATTATAAAGCCACGTCTACAAAAATGAAACATGAAATAGGCATACCGTTAGAAACCAATCGCTGCTGCAACTTGCGGACAGGTGAACTCAATGGGCACCTCCGGATGAGGGTGTTCAAGCCCGATCGTAGAGCCATGCTTTTCTGAAAATGTCGAAGGTGAAACCGTGGTTGCGTTTATGGAAGCCATAGTGCTCACAATAGAGTAATGCTCACTAAAACGGTAAAGGAAAATTTGAGACTTTCGCCCACCAGAGACATACATGTTCAACAGTGCACTTGAATCCCAAACCACATCCTTTTATATCTAATGACAGCGTAGCTTCTGCAGCAACTTGTGGTACTCCAGCGTGTAACTGGTCGTTTAGTTAATCTTAATTATTTATTGCTGTTGGCAACTAAATCACTTTACACTCCACTTTATCTCCTCAGTCGCATAATTCATCAGCTAGAGTCAAACTTCAAAGTTTTAAAGGTTGTGGGCCTTCATTTTCTCATACCGGAGGTTCTGAAAGGCCCACCTTCGCATGACGCGCTTACGTCCAGCGCTAGAAGGCTTCTCAGTCGAAGGGCCATTCAAATCCAAGTTACGTTAAGGTCATCTTAGTGTTCTCAGATTACTGCTTCCGCCATATTAATAGGCTTAATGTTTGTCAGTTACAACGTTAAATCAGTGAAGCGGAATCCTCAGAGAATACGGATCAAGCTCACCCTTCGACGAATCGATTTCTCCGTACGGAAAAGCAGCAGACGATTAGTGCTCAAAGGCCTGACGAAAGCTTGTGCTCTCAATGCAACTGGATTGATTTATCGATGATTGTCTGCTCCTAGTCATTACTGATCATACGCATGTTTAGTATATTAGAATTGTATGGCCTAGTTTCAGATCTTAACATTGACGGGATGGAAGGCGATTTTCCGGCACACATTTCACCGGCCACTTCTCGCAGAAGCAGTCGATCTCGCGCGTTGTAGAGAAAATAGAGGATATTGTAAGGGCTGCACAGGATACACAGCTAGAGATTTTTTTCCGAATTGAAATATCTGCAAAAAGAACACACAGGCTGGTTTAATCCTCGCGGCAGTGCGCCTTTTGCGAATGTCGTTCGTAAAGATAAAAACTACGAGAACCTAAGGGCTCAGTTTTGTTCATTCATGAAATCGCTGACAGAATAGTAAATTTCACTGCTAACAGCCAGTTAGTCAAGTTGTTTGCTGCACATTTAATAAAGAAGATCTAAATGGTTAATAGGTTCAAAAATTCACCGTCAACCCTCCGTTGTCCCGGCGTAAACATGAATGGTAGTAAAAGCATGTAAATAAGTACTGACGTCGTCTCAAGAAGCAATGACGTCAAAAAAACTTAAACTGCGTGACGTTTTTCGTGACGCGAGGTGCCTGCAAAGTCAGTTAACACTTTTTAAAACAAAATTTTTCTATATCAGTAGGAATTGAAACGTGCGATTGCTTCTGTGGTTTCACGTCCCAAACCACGATGTAATCTTAAGACGCCGTGATCAAGGGCTCCGGAAATTTCGCCCACCTGGGATTTTTTAACGTGCACTAACGTCGCGCAGTACACGGGCCACATTACTTCGCTTCCATCGAAATGCAGCCGCCACGGCCGGGATTCGATCCCGCAATGTTCGGATCAGCAGCCGAGGGCCATAGCCTCTGGACCAGCGTGTCACGTGTATTAGTGCGGGAACCTCAGAGCAGGCGTCGCCACTTGTACTTTATTTTTGCACATTTCCCAGCCAACCAGACATATTCTCCCCGCGCCACATTCGCGTGTTTAATAATTTCAGAAGGCGATTTGCTAATATGAGACAAATTGTCTTTCACTGCTGGGTCCTTTAAAAAACGCCCATAAAAGGGCGCCCACTTTAATGAAGGGAGCGCGCCACCGGGTTAACGTGCCAATGTAGATCCTGCAGTGCAACACCAGGCGCCACACAGACGCGAAGTACGCAAACTATTATTATTATTATTAAATATGAGGACATAAAGCAAAAAGGGAAGAAGGAAGGAGCAAGCTGGCAACTGTCACCGAGCAGGGTACAACGCCTATCTACTTTCTTTCAGGAGTAGGGAATAGGCAAAAGATGTGAAGATGGCCGAAGAGGGAGAGAGAGAGGAATAAACAAAAAAAACACACAGAAGCATGAGTATAAGCGGGAAACCAAACCAGTAGTGTTCAGAAAGGTTAAGCGAGCTCGATAGGACTGATCCTGTCCACCGGCACTTCAAGTAGGGAAAATGCGATCGGTAATTGTGGCGCACTACAGTCCTATCAGTCCGTAATCCTTGACTATGAATGCACGCTGCGTGGTAATAATATAGATAAGGCTAGTTGGTAATGCACGTTTTAGGAAAGCAGAGCTTGTGGTGTGTGGTTCTTTCTAGGTGTAGCGTTCTAGTTTGCGCTCTTGTTTTGCTGAAACAAAAAAAGAAACACTGCCTGGCAAATGCGGTGCATCGTAAGATTTATGTTCGACTGTATCACTGGAGCCACAAGCCGCACAGAACTGGCTATGCGCACGTCCCTGACGCGATAACCGTTCGCGCGCTAACACAGAGGCAATTGTGAACTTATACAGGAGCACGACGCAGCAAACCACGACGACGGGCACGCGGAAGAAGTGATCCTGTTGCTACACGCCTATCTGGGCGCTGTTTCAGGAGGTGTTGATGGATCAGTAAACGAGCGTTGTCAAACGTACAAGCGATGTCCGGGCAATTGCACTCCTTGCGGGCACAACTTCAAGCAAAGCGATCAGCCACCTCGTTGCCAGACACATCAACATGCGGTAGTATCCATTGCACAACGAGGGACACCACGAGAAGTAATTTTGGCGGCATATTCAATGATACGGCATAGAAGTGGACGGCCAGCATCTCCCCTCAGCTTTCTGCTAAGGGCAGTAAAGGAGTCTGTAAGGATGACGACTGCGGAACCTGCTGACACAGATGCGTATTACTCGGATGGAAGCTTTAATGGAACAGAAAAGAAAATGTATCGAGCCGATGCCGCCACGAGAGCACGCGTCCGCTCGTGAGGTGCCAAAAACCGCGATGATGATTAGCCCCTTGTGCTTCGATATTTGGCGAAAAATATAAGTTACAACAGTTTCCCCCACCGACAGATGACGCTATTAGGCCTCCAAAGCGTTTTTTCGGGTGTTTGGTAGTGACAGCGGAAGGACGTGCGTAGCGAGAGCTCCCGGAAGACGCCAGTCGATGAGTTTTTCTGCATGATATTTTGCATTTTTACATTGAATAGTAGGGGAAAGTAGTCTTTTCTTTCTTGTGCTTTTCTTTGTGTTCAGTATTTTACCCGCGTACGGGTTTTCCAATTTCTTTTCGATACCACGTGATAGGTTTTTCCAGTTGTTACCGTTTGAGTGTCAGGTTGTAATGGACAAGTGATTTGTTTTCCCTGCGGTTTTTGGTACCTTTTTAGACCGGGCAAAAAAAGGAAAGTAGTCTTTTTCTTGATGCGCCTTTCTTTGCATCCGCCATTTCCCCGAGCAGGGGTCTGCCTTTTTTCCTTTTGTCAAGGCCACGTGGTCGGCCTTAGTGACGCTGTTGTTTGTGTGAGTTGGAGAAGGTTGTATTGGGTGATAAGAGGATCGGTCGGGGGAAGTAAACTGAAGAGATTTAATAGTAGCAATTTTGGGCCACCTTTATTTCTAATTTTATTTGTGCACGTTGTCGTTGGACAAGGCGGGAGAACTGCCTTTGTGCATTGAGGATATATCGGGACATTTAGTTTGCGGTACGCTTGCAGCCTACTGATTTATCGTATACGTGCATTTTTCGTGCGGTGCGCAGGATGAATTAGTAAAATATACGTTTGAAGCCTAGGACAGTGTAGGGGTGGACCACTAATAACCGCATGAGGTGTGCGTGGTAAATTTTTAGGAGGCCTAATTTTTGACGAGTGTGTGACTGTTCATCGCGCTAATCATGGCGAAAAAAAAACGACGAAGTGTACAAAGTGTGGCGGGGGAGTCAAAGTAGATGTTTGCGGAGATGATGGGGCATGCGAAGTGCCATGTAGCCAGTGTGCGATTATGGCGAAATTCCAGCAAATGGGGGAAACTCAGACCGCCCTTTTAAAGCGAGTAGGCGAGCTGGAGGACGCTTTAGAGGCGGAACGCCAAATGAGAAAGGAGATGGGCGAAAGGCTCAGAGCAACCGAGGAGCAGCTGACAAAGGTCACCATGCAGAATAAGAAAGAGTCAGGTGACTATCTCGGAGAGGGAACGTCCTTGACCCCACAAGCAAAGTCGACAAAAGGAGCACAAAAGCGGGGCTCGACCTACAGCTGAAGCTCTGGTGAAAGAGCGAGCGGACAAAAGAGCACCCAAACCCCACCCTGAAAGTCAGTCCAAATGTCCAGAGCAGACAAAGGCAGCAGGGCAGCTGGAGAACGTAATAATAGCGGGGGACTCCAACCTGGCTCGGATGCTCGCAAACGATTCAGGAGAGGCTGAAAGGAGACCGAAGAGTAGCTGTAGGGACGTTTCCAGGAAAAGTGTTGGGGACAGTAATGCAACAAGCAAGCGAAGAGCTGACTCGTAGAGATCAGGGGCCCAGTTTGGTTGTGATAGCTGGCGGGCTGAACAACGTGTTGAACGGAAGGACCCCAGAAATAGAAGAAAGGATAACAAAGGGAGTAGATCAGTTGCGGGAAGTGTCCCCCCATGTGCAAATTGTGGTGTGCACAATCCCCTAGGTACCCTTGAAAGACCGAAACCTGCAAAGAGCAGTTGTCACCGCCAACGAAACGATTTGGCGGGTTAGTCGAGATAAAGGCTTCGAGGTTGTCCACATAAACAGAGAAGTGCACAGATGGGGTGGTTTCCAGAGATATGGAATCCACATTGGCCGTAAACTTGGGCATGAGGTGGGCTGGCGCCTAGCAGGACGCGCAGTAGCTTTTTTAGGGGGCACACGAGCCCTCCGGTGTCCACGGTAGAAAGGGAAGAAACATCTATGGGGGACCCTTTGGAACACAGAATTGATAACAAAGGGAAAAGGGCAAAGGGGAAAGAGAGAAAGAAATTGCAGCGCGGTTTAATAAGCTACATAAATATGCAAGCTGGCAGAAAACCGACAAAATGGTTAGAAATAGAGGAACAGTTGAACAGAGAACAGAGAGCGGTGTACGCCGTTACAGAAACACACCTTCGGGACTCGGAACCCTTCAAACACCAATAATTGCAAATTATGTGTGGGAAGTTGATGGTAGAGCTCTGCCAACAACATGGTCTCGATATAGTTAACATGAGTCCTGAGTGCGATTTGCAGGTAACATGGGAGGTCGGAAGCAGGCAGTCAACAATCGATTACTGCCTCATGACAGAAGGAATTCACGACAAGTTGAGACAAGTGAGCATAGATGAGGAAGGGAGTAGCAGCTTGGGAAGTGACCATAAAGGCATAACTTTGCAAATGGGATATGTAGATCATAAAGAGAGCATCGAATTAAAGTCGGGCAGCCCCTTTCTAAGTGAAAAACAAATTAGGAACGTAGTCGCAACAATCGAGGACATAGTGAGCAGAACAAAAGGCAAAGTGTGGGATTATAATGAGCTTCTTAATCTAATAAGGATTGAAATGACGAAAGAGAAACAAAAGAGTTGCAGGAGGGGAAAGCGAAAGCCATAACGATGGTGGAACAGGGAAATTCGGGACGCAATTGAGAATCGACGGGAAGCATCTCGAAAACATAGGCAGGCAAAAAAGGAGCAGAGGCCACAAGACGAAGTCAAACAAAAATGAGAAACATATCTCGAGAAAAAAGCCCTGATACAGAGTTTAGTTGAAGCCAAGATTAAAGGCCAAAGTGAACGTTGGATAAAGGACATTCGCGAAAAGAAGGACGCATCTAGCTTTTCTGGAACCACCTGCAATCGCTGGGGAAGAAAACTAACTATGCAACGGCATATTGTGGATGAAGAGGGAAATAAATTGGAGGGGTACGACGCATTGACTTATATTCGAAACGCAACAGCCGATTCCTTTAAAAAGCATGACGAGACTCCCTTTACGACGTGTAACAGTAGCAAGGAAGACCAAGTGGAAGAACTAGTTCTAAAGAATTTCGATTGGAAGAAGGCGGAGGAAAAGATTCCCAAACGAACAGCCACAGGATTAGATGGGGTTAGCATTACTGTAATAAATGAGCTTGGAAGAAACACCAAAGAAGCCCTGTTGAAAGCAATTGAAAAAAGCTTAAAGGACAGGCGAATACCGGACAGTTGCCGTCAAAGTAGGATGAAGTTCATTTATAAGGGCAAGGGAGAGAAAAATAACATTCGCTCATATAGACCACTGACCATTACATCAGTACTTTACAGGTTGGCGATGCAGGCAATTAAATTAAAAAATTCACGGCAGATCCACGAGGTGAATGATGATGAGATTGGGCGAAGCTCCTGGAAGTAATCGGTTAAACCGTGAAATTTCTTCCGTTAATTCGCCCGATAAAAATGACGTGAAACGATTGATTAAATGTTTTATCAAAATTTTATTGCTGGTTTCCGTTGTCCTTTCATTATGACCGCTTTGTGGTCGGTGAAATGTAAGCTAAGTGGTTGTTGCACTGCTTACACCATTGCTTTACCTGGCGTCTTTCGTTAAGCAGCTGGCGTCTTTTCGTTTTTCTTTAGAAACATCTGGCGTCTTTCGTTAATCAGCTGGCGTCTTTTCGTTTTGCTTTAGAAACATCTGGCGTCTTTTCGTTTTGCTTTTAGAAAACATCTGGCGTCTTTCGTTGGTTTATTTCATCAATCAACGGCGTTTTGAACAAAATTTTTATTGTTTAATCACGCACAGGAGAAATCTCACCAGGCACTACCTTGGAGGTAAACAATGGCTGCTACTGGGAGTGAGAGACAGCAGAAGTCGGCTTTTAACAATTCTACTTCTACTAACGTTTCCTACTGGAACATGCCAATGGCTGCTAATGGGGAATGAGAGACAGAAGAATTCGGCTTTTAGTTAACGCGCACGCTGCGAATTTTTTTTATTGTTCAACAACGCACAGGAGAAATCTCCCACCGGCACCACCTTGGAGGTCAAAGCGTAAGACTGGTTACGCACTACGACTACGACTACGAGGGACGAACGGGTGCAGCTTTAAGGAGCTTCGCCCCTAAAATATAAATATGGACAGAGCCTAATGGCACTTTTGGCGAACTCCAAAATGGATTTCGAGTCGACAGGATATTTGATGATAATCTTCTTGCGCTTACGCAGTGTATAGAAATAGTTGGTGTCACGAAGC